>OZ025292.1:256529280-257729280 GCA_964019185.1 Maratus speculifer
ATTGGAGTCCCTCTGTTTTTGTAATTATACCGTTCTGAGCTCTAAAACGAACCTCTCGCAGTAAGATTAGCTTTAGGTTTAAAAGATTGGATTCAGAGAAAGAATCTTGAATTTGAATTTCAAAATGATTTATTAAGGAAATCGTACACAAGATGTTTTACATATTGCATATTTACGAGAACTAATCTAAAATTAATGAGAATGAATCAACTATTTCTGAAATATATAGAAATACAATACTGTTCATACGCATTTTTACAAAATATTAATTGCGGTACATTTTATTCAAGGTGTCTATTCTACTAGAATAGGTTACATAAACTTATTATTAAATGTATTATAATAGCTTTAAAAACATCTCTACTTTCTAACCGTTCTTTACTTAACCCTTTCAAATCCTATTTAGGTGCGTTCTTAATTATATAATACGTAGCACCTATAGTGGTCGTTCAGTCCGTCCGTCTGTCCGTCTGTCCGTCTGTCTGTCCGCATATAACAACGCAAAAACTACCCAACCGAATCGTTTCAAATTTAAAATACATAATTATTACATAATTTTGTCGAGTCATTTCAAATTTTATGAAAATCGGATGGATAGATCAATTACAGGGGCAATCAAAATTATTCCATTACATTACGGTCAATGTGGAAAAAAGTTTCAAATGCATTTTAATCGTTTGAAATTTAAAATACGCAGTTATTACATAATTCTGTCGAGTTATTTCAAATTTTTTGATAATCGTGTGCATAGATCAATTACAGGGGCAATCAAAAGTATTCAATTACATTATGGTCAATGGGGGAAAAGTTTCAAATATATTCTATACGTTTGAAATTTAAAATACATAATTATTACATAATTTTGTCGAGTCATTTCAAATTTTATGAAAATCGGATGCATAGATCAATTACATGGATAATCAAAAGTATTCCGTTACATTACGGTCAATGGGTAAAAATGTTTCAAATGCATTTTAATCGTGTTACACTCATGCGAACTTAATAAAATTTATATGTAACTATAAAGTACATATTATAATATACATCTTACATAATTTGTGGTGCAAAGAACATTTGTTATTGATTTACAAGGCCACACAAAAGTATTCCATTACGTAATGGTATAGAGAGAACATTGTTTGATGAGCGTTTTAATTGTAATTCACTATTTACAATTTTATGAGATTAATATATGAAAGTAATATTTTTAAAACTTCGTTATCGTACGAACGCACCTAATTTGCTACGCTTCACGTGCAATTTCCAACTTGTTAATTTTTAGGAAAAAAAATATACACACTATAATAGACTATAATAACTATAATAAAAATAACACTAGAACAGTGGCGATGGGTAATTTCGATTCGAATCACATGATTAAACATTGATTCAAACCAGAAATTCCTTTATAAAATAAGATAAAAGAAAGCAGCAAAAATAATTAAATAAGTACTTGACGCATATTTAAATAAAAATTCTGGTGTTAATATATTTATGTAAACTTGAGCGAAATTTCCCGCTGTTCTAGTGTTAATAACAATAACATTAGCACGAGCTATCCAAATAGATTAATTACAGTTTAACGAATGTTTCATTATGTGAATACAAAGTTATAGCTTTATTAATTTATCAAATAAATCAATACTAACATATGAGTTTATCATATAAGTTCAAATTTAGTTAAATAAAAATAAAAATACTGTTAAATTTTATTAATGTTCGATTGAGTTAAAATAGCAATTATTGTCACAGCTTTATTAATTCATGAAGTGAAACAACAACATATGATTTTATTATAAAAATAAACAAGTTGATTTAAATAAAAGTATCTAAAAAAATAAAAGTACAATCAAATTTTATTAATCTTTGATTGAGTTAAAATAGACAAAGTCATAAATTCATTTATCAAGGCAAAGTCATTTATCAAGGGAATCAATACTAATAAATGATTCTTTACTTACAAAACATACAGTGTGATTAAGAAAAGTTTGACTTTAATGGATTATTAAACTCGAATGCAATAATGTATGCCTGATATTTTATATTTTTGGGGTAAAATATTCAAATTGTAATCTGAAAACTCGGGTATTTTCTCAATCACGAATAAGTTTACTTTGATAAGTTCTTATGCTTACTTCACTGGCTGAATTTAAAATGTTGAATGTATTCATGGAGCGAATCCTAGATAAAGTCTGTTGCAGCTAAAATCTCTTTATTTTCGCAATATTTAAGGGAAGGATCTACTTTTAAAAGCAATTTCATCGTTCATTGTCAATTGGAGTCCCTCTGTTTTTGTATTTTTCAATTCTGAGCTCTAAAACGAACCTCTCGGTGTAAGATGAGCTTTTGGTTTAAAAGATTCAATTGAAGGAAAGAATCTTGAATTTGAATTTCAAAATATTTATAAATGATATCGTGCACAAGATGTTTTACATATTGCATTCTTACGAGAACTAGTCTAAAATTAATGAGAATGAATCTATTACTTGTGAAATATATAGGAATACAATAATGTTCATACGCATTTTTACGAAATATTAATTGTGGTACATTTTATAAAAGGTGTCTATTCTACTAGAATAGGTTACATAAATTTATTATTAACTGTACTATATCAGCTTTAAAATCATCTCTGCCTTCAAACCGTTCTTTAATTAACCCTTTCGGAACCTATTTTTCTTTTTTTTTTCAATTTTTAGAAAAAAACTTTTACATTAATAACATTAACACTACCTCACCTGAGAATAACAAAGTTCTATCTGTGTTTTTGTAAAAAAGAAAAAAAAAAGACTTATCGATGTATATATACGTTCTATTTGAATCTATGAAAGCATTGCATCAAAATGATGTTATATATAATTATCATATGACCTTACAATCATAATATACGTTATCTTAATCCAAAAATGACATCATAGATACAAATAAAACATTTCTATATCGGTAAGTCATTTTTTTTTCAAAAACACAAATTGGAATTTATTATTCTTAGGTGACAACTAGCTATCCAAATAGATTAATTACAGTTTAACGAATGTTCCATTATCTGAATACAAAGTCATAGCTTTATTAATTTATCAAGTAAATCAATACTAATATATGATTTTATCATATAAGAGTAATTTCATGTGAAATCAACCAATAAAAAATATTTTTTTATGTTAAGATTTTAGATTGTTCTGGTTTTTTACCAGTTTTTTGTACTTACTTATGAGATTAAATTTGTGAAGTTAATTTTTTTTTCCACAATTCGTTTTAAAGTTATAAATTTTTTAAATTTTGAATATTTTACAAAATTTGTATAGTCTTGTAATCTTTAATCGGCTATAACTTACAAACTATTTGATCTAGAGAATTAAAATTTGCATCATTTTTTTTCAATTTTTTATGGTGTTTCATAAGATATATAACATGACCAAATTACTTGATTTTTTTAATTTTTTTTGTAAAAAAATTATATAAATTTTTAAAAAATTCAAAATCGGAATTTTTGATTTTTTTGAAAAAATTATGTTTAATACCCTTTTAGAAACTTTTATGCCAAATTTTATGATGGAACTCCTATGGTGTCATACAGAAAAAAAATATTTTCTGTATCAATGTTCATGTAAATCTGTAATAAAAAAATACTTTAAGGTATGCTGCACAGTTTAGCCCGAAGTGTTACTTACATGGAAGCAAATAAAAATTGGAAAACTTTAATAATAGTTTGTTTTATTAAAAGACAAATAATAAATTTTAGATATTTAATAAATAAATCTTTTTTCTTAACAAATTACCTACTTAGTTTGGCACAGTGGAGCTCAATTTCTTTGGGGACTGTGATGTTCTGTCTGTTGCAGTGATTGGATGTAGTTTGCATAAAATAAAGTATTTTGGTAATGTCAAAATGTCTGATTTTCTAGGATAAGTGAATGACAGAGATGGTCCGCTTGGATGAAGGAAAGAAACTTTAACATCTTCTTCGACCTGATCTTTTGTGAGAACACATGCCACCCACCACTCATTCTCACAGGCACAAGCAACATATCCCACAATTTCTTCAAAGAAGTACCTTTTACTACTTTTACATTTACTTTTAATAATATGTGACTCTCCAATAGATGTTAATGATGCATTCAAATTATCAAAACCAGATTCCACATCCATGAATTCAGGGTCATCCTTACTACAACCTGGTTTTGGATTGTCATCATTTGGAATGTCTGAAAAATTAGTAGCAATGTCATTTCCACAATTTGAGGGATACTTTTCCTTACCTAATTGTAAGCGGCAATGAGTGCAGATTTTCACGCCTTTTTCAATGCCATATTTTAATGTTGTCACCCACAATGTAACATTTCTTAAATTTTTACTGACCTAGTGTTCTTGCTCTTTGAATGGATGACAACAAAATTTATTTCATTTTTTATCCATTTTCAGTTTAAAGCCACTTCTTTTTAATATTTTATAACACAAATCGCATTCAACTCAATGAAATAATAGTAAAAAAAAACTAAATTGTACAATACAAGTTATAAACAAACAGCAGTTCTCAAGTTATAAACAAATAAACTTGAGATAGTGTGCCACTACAGAAGATCTTAGAGAACACTGGCGATTTTAAAAGACTTGTAGGAAAGGCATGCAGGTTTCAGCAGAAAACAAACATGTTACTGTTTGAGTGTGACTCATTGTGATTGTTAAAGATTCAACTTCAGGAGCATAATTTGTATTGTTGAACACTTCTTTAGATTTTCTTTCGTTAACTTATTTATTACCAATTTATTCATTTTTTAAACAAAATTTAATTAAAAGTAATATTAAATTAAGAATAATTAAAAAAACATTCTCTTTAAATTCCAAGAAAATAAATTAAAAAGTATTTAGCTTGTCAATTACGCAAAATATTAATTATCTTGATTACTTTTAATTTTTATTGTTATGTGTTTAACAAAATAATAAAACCTAGCGAATTATATACTAAAATTTAATTTGATAATTGAACTTGACTTGCATGAATGAGAAATATAAACATTGGAAACAAAAATAGACTACCTTTTATAGTGAATTTGCTTTTTAACAAAATATAATGAGATTTTTTTACAGAAACTGGCCGATCATTGATATAGAAAATAATTTTTTTCTTTATGATACCATAAGAGTTCCATCATGAAATTTGGCACAAAAGTTGCTAAAAGGGTGGTAAATATAATATATTTTTTAAAACAAAATCAAAAATTCCGATTTTGAATTTTTAAAAATTTTATATTAATTTTTTACATAAAGAATATTTTTTTTAAAAAAATTTGGTCATGTTATATATCTTATGAAACAGCATAAAAAACTGAAAACAATGACTTGAATTTCAACTCTTTAGGTCAAATAGTTCTCAAGTTACAGCAAATTAAAGAACACCAAAAAATACAAATTTCATTACATTTTTAAAATTTCAAAAATTAATAACTCAAAAACAAATGATTGAAAAAATCTGCAAATTTGCATTTTTTATCTACTATTTTTGTACAACATCTGAGCCGAAAATTAACAAAATCCAAAGACCTGAAATTTTGTCCATTGGTTGGTTTGATCTGGATTGACCCATAAGATGAAATTGTGTTAAATAAAAAGAGTATCAAAATAAAAGTACTGTTAAATTTTATTAATATTCGATCGAGTAAAAATAGACAATTAGAATCACAGCTTTAATAATTCATGAAATGAAACAATACTAACATATGATTTTATTATAAAAATAAACAACTTGAATTAAATAAAAGTATTTTAAAAAATAAAAGTGCTATCAAATTTTATTAATCTTCGATTGAGTTAAAATAGACAAAGTCATAACTCTGTAATTTATCAAGGGAATCAATACTAATAAATGACTTTTTACTTACAAAAAATACAATCATATTAAGAAAAGTTTGACTTTAATGGATTTAAACATGAATATCATAATGTATGCCTGATATTTTAATTTTAGAATAAAATATTCAAATTGTAATCTGAAAGCATGGGTATTTTCTGAATTACGAGTAAGTTTTGTTTACTTCACTGGCTGAATTTAAAATGTTGAATGTAGAGGTCTGCACGGGCCCGGGCCTGGCCCGTGGCCCGTACCCGGCCCGGCCCGCGGGCCGGGCCGGGCCGGCGGAATCGTTTCGAATTTTCTCACGGGCCGGGCCGGGCCGGCAGATTTATAATAGTTTTTTCAACGGGCCGGGCCGGGCCGACAAACAACATAAACGGGCCGGGCCGGGCCGGCAAAAAAATTGAACGGGACAGACGGGCCGGGCCGGGCTATAAAAAAAATTTTCGGGCCTGCCGGCCCGTTCTGAAGATTTATGCAGAAACGATAAAATATGAGCTATTTTCAACGAAAATGGTTTTAACGAGAATAAGTATAAATGTGGCCAGCCACTAGTTTGACAGCATCAATATAAAAATTGCACAGTGTATCGACATCGGAGAATTACATTATGTGTAACCCGTTTTAATATTTTTTTTAGCTAATTCATGCCGATCTGAGATCACGCTTGCACTATTTTTCTACATATAGACTGGCCGGACCGGTACTAGACTTAATTATAGGCAGAAAACATTATTTGTAAAATTATTAACAGCGATAAAGAACTTATGTTAGCTTAGTCTTCGGATATATACTTCTTGATGATTTTTAAATTAATTTCTCAATAATGCGAAAGTTTGACACATTTTCTGATTAATTTTAAATTGTAAAAGTATAAAAGTGATAAGCCTAACTATTGAAGGGATTTGGAATCGAATAGCGTTTTTCATTTTTGGTAAATAAAATACTTGTATAACCTTGTTGAGTTATAATAGTTTCTCAAATGATTGCAGGTTTTTCTCCCTTCCCTTGCTATTGCTTCCGGAAATTCTATTCAAAACGCTAATTATCACAGTATTTTATTTGTTTGCAGTATTCTTAAATTGTTTGTATCAAAAAATGGATAACGCCATTCGATTATATAGTTTCTGAATAAAGATATCTGCTAATCTTATGCGTTTCTGAGAAAAAAAAAATGAATTTAGAAATGTATCAGAAAGGAGATTCTTTGAATTTAAGAATGAATTTAGATTTGAAATCTATAATAAAATGATACAGAAATATATTTATAAATCTTCTTTTATTAAACAGCTTCAAAATTAACCATGTTTTTAGCTTTCTTTCTTTTTTCTTTTATTCTAAGCCACCATGTTTTTAGCTTTCTTTCTTTTTTCTTTTATTCTAAGCCATATAAATTTTTTAATGAATCTTTATTCGAATGTTGAAAGCCTAAGAATCTAAGTAATCATTAATGTTGTTAATGTGTATTTGCTGTAAAATATACTGTAAAATCATTCCATAGATATGTATGCAGTATTCTTTAAAGGAATCTTAGTGATATGATAAAAATCTGAATTTTTTAGAAATCGTAGAAATTGTAACGGGCCAAAACGGGCCGGGCCGGGCCGGGCCTGTTTTCGCTGATTTTTGTACGGGCCGGGCCGGGCCTAAAATATAAAAATGTAAACGGGCCGGGCCGGGCCCGGGCCGAACTTTTGAGTTTTACAACGGGCCGGGCCGGGCCGAAATAACTTTCCTACGGGCCGGGCCGGGCCGGGCCTGGAAATTCCGGCCCGTGCAGACCTCTAGTTGAATGTATTCATGGAGCGACTTCTAGATAAATTCTATTGCAGCCAAAATCTCTTTATTTTCGCAGTATTTAAGGGAAGGATCTATTTTAAAAGAAATTTCATCGATAATTGTCAATCGGAGTCCTTCTGTTTTTGTATTCTAAACTGTTTCTGAACTCTAAAATGAACTTCTCGCGGTGCAAGATAAGCTTTAAATTTAAAATATTTAATTCAGGGAAAGAATCTTTGAATTTCAAAATATTTTATGAATGAAATGGTGCACAGGATGTTTTACACATTGGATATTTATGAGAACTAGTCTAAAATTAAAGAGAATGAATCTATTACTTGTGAAATATGTAGGAATACCTACGTGAAGGAGGAGTTTTTAGAGATGTTTCGAAAACATTGTATTACAACAAGATTTAACTGATATTGTAACTTTCGCTTAATACTTTTTGCGCTTTATTACATGTGATTCTTTCAGGAAAGTAACCTTTATTTTAAATTTAAAGAGTGAAATATATCTTTAAAATAAAAGAATCGCTAATGGTGCAAAGAGAATGTCAGGTTCTGAGAAAACATCTGCGGTAGAACTGGAATTTATGTTATTTGTTATCTGAATATCTTATGTATTGTATGGGCTGCGTAGTGAAATTTTAAGGTGACATTCTTTCTTTGTCTAAAGCGGGGGTGAACATGTGAACATGCACAGGTGCAGCGAGATGAAACGAGATGACAGAGGGGAGTGTTTGACCTTTTGAGACGTCTATTGAAGAAAGAAAATAAAGAATTTCCACGAATAGGGGGGTTTCCATTGGGGAAGTGCAGGAATGGAGAAGAGCAGTTTTTTTGACGGAGATAGTCAGTTCAGGGTTCGTACCTGGAGGGCAGTGGTGGACAGAGGTCCCCGTAGGTAGTGCTCGGGTCGAATTGCGTAGCCTGAGCACCCATGTGTCGGGAGATTCGAAATTGATCTCCTGTAGAGTTAATCTAACGTATATAGACTGAGAGGGAGAAGGTGTAATTTGAACAGTACACAGCCAACTTTTTACTGTATTTAATTTAATGTGGAACCGGATCATCTATATCCCAGTTATATGTATGTAAATAGTGTAGTATATTGTGTACATAGAATAAACTAATAATTCAGTTAATTGACAGCGTTGGTGTTCATTTACACGATCCTCACAGTGGGTGACCGATATCACCTAATAATATCGGTGGTGGCAGCTATAACTACTACGGACTTTCTTCAAAGTTGTGCAGGCTGAGAGGAAACGTCTGACAGAGAGTTAAGCAAATATTTATTATTATTACTAAATTCCTAAGCGTTAATGAAATCATATAGTAAATGCATAGATACATGATTACATTTCTACATGTAAACATTAAAAAAAGTACATTTAAAAACAAAATAATACACAATTAGAAGACATGTACTAATAAAATTACACCTAACTTAAAAGGGATAATGTTTATAAGACAGTTTTAAAGATGCGCTTTATGCGCTTTTAGATAAGAAGTGAAACAAGTCCGAAGTTGTACGTCAAAATGGCAAATGAAATTAGTTCGTATTATAGCTAGTTTTATCAATATCCAGATCTTGTTGTACAATAGTTTTTGCGCTCTTATGTAAAGCTGCATTAATACAAAATTTATAACAATTATATAACATAAGATTGGGTTATTTTGTGACACATTTTGAGGTTTTTCTGACACCAACTGATGTGTTTTAAGTAACCCAATTATTGCCAATAATGCCCAATAATTATACTATTTCTAAACATTGATATATCCTTTAACTACATAACGATGCATTACGTCAATTTAAATGTTTTATACCAACTGAGACATTTATGTTTAATGATGATACAAAGTTACCCTATCAGATTGGGTTATTTTGTGACAGTAGTGTTTTCGCCATAAAGTGTAAGATAAAGAAAATTTGTAAATGATTTCCACTGTGAAAATTATGTTGAAAACAAGTTAAACTGCAAAAATGATATTGATATGTCATCAATTTGTCCTATTTTTCTTCCCCGTTTTGCATAAAGTATCGAATAGCAATTTGCAGTTTCTTATAAATGCACCATACCTTTATTTTTTATGACATTTCAATACTAACTCATACTCATATTTTTCTACTTAAATTTTGAAAATCCTCTTTAAAATTATACATTAAATTCTATAACTAAAAAATAATGTTTTGGAAATGTTGTAGAAGTAATACAAACAATAGAATCCCACAATATAATGACGGTTAACAAATAAAAAAGCAAGGGTTACAAGGCAAACGATAAAATTGTATAAAATGAGGAAACATTCAATAATAAATACAGTTTTGTTTTACGTTTTAGTAAATGACTTTGTGTAAAATATATAAAAGAAGTTAAAATTTAATTTTTTTTTCAGTTTCAGTTGAGTTAAAATAGATAAAGCTCAAAAATCGGTTACAAAAACCTCTAATCATACCTATCACTTCCTGATTTTTCAAACCCTTTTGCTCTTGAAAAGACACAAAAATCTCCGGATCTCTAACTCTTTAATCAATGAGAAAAAACGGAAAGTACAAAGTTACCACCGTATACAGTTTTAAAATGAATTTAGAACTTTTCCTGGAGGAAAAAAGGAGACTTTGAGGGAAGTATTGAAAACCTTTATAGAATATTATGTCTGCCTGTTTGTTCGTTTGTTCTTTTCTTTCGTTAGACATCGCAGCCCCTTTATTTGTTCTGGCCTTTTGGGGCATCAGTAGCACAAATACTTCTTTCAAGCAGGAAAATGAATTATTTTGTATCTCTTAGTGACCTCGTTTTTTGTTATGTTTTCTTACTCCTAGTTTAACTCTTACATGAGGTTTTTCCACCAAGATATCAGTCATAGATCCTAAGTTTTTTTTCAAGAATTGTTTTTGGAAGTAATTCCAAAGTTTTGTTTCTGTTTAGTGGATGGATTCCATATTTCAGATTATTCTTGGCGTTTGATTGTCGGACAGTCATAAACTCTTTTAGAGGATACGGAAATTCTAATTTTAATACATTTGTGCGTCTGCTACCAAAGATTTTTTTTAGCTTGACAACATTTGTCTTCAGTAGGATTTTAGAATGACATAACTCTCGTCATCTGATCAAGGTTTTAAATCATGAGACCAACTTGAGCAGCCATTTGAAATTCAAGCAACAGGATGTAACGTTAAATCACAGATAAAACAAAGTATGCTCAAACCAGAAACGAGTACTGCAGAAATGATGACATGCGAAGCGAAGAAATCAGGTTTATTGATACTACGAGGCGATTAGACGGTCACCCGCCTCGATACCAGGTATCTAACCCGTTAAGCTGTGATTAATAACTCGGCAGGTAGGGGCCTGGTTATCGGTTAGAAAGAAAGAATGATACAAAAAACGGCTCTGAAAGTGATAGATTTAATCTGGAAGAAGTTTGATTAACTTAATGTTATTTTTCTCGTAAAGACGTTGTACATCTAGTCCTACATGAGAGTTTTTAATCCAGCCTATGTTTATGCATTCTCGTGATCTTTCACGCCAATCGTGTCCTGGAAAATGCAATATATCTGTTTAATCTTTAAAAGGAAAGCTTGGGATTCCTTATATATGCGTTATCTATTTCGTGAAAATCTAAGTATATTTAGGGGAGTTAGAGCATAGACAAACCGAATGCATATGCACTTTTCAAATTTGTTGGAAAGTGCTTCAAAGCACTAAAAAATATCGCATTTCTACATTTGTATTTAGTATGATTAATAAGTGAATAACTATTAAAAAATCATGCTTGGATACTCAAATGTTAGTATTTTAAAGATTCACAAATGCTAGCATAAGATTAACATATTCTTTCATAGTTTAATATTTCTAAAATCTGCATTGATTTTGATATTTGAATCGAAATTCAAAATTGAAATTCAAACGCGCGAACTATGTTCAAAGCGCGAATAAATTTTGTTCCATAAAATGCTTGCTTTCATTTTATTGATAGAACTAGAAACGGAAATTTATCAATATATATATATATAACGATATTCAGCTGCAATCGCATTCACCTTCACTCTATTTACGCAAAACTGCAGCAGAAGTTCTTTTCTAAAACTATTCCATCAATCATTTGCAATCAGACTCTTTATTCTATACAATTTGGGTGCAGAAATGGAAAAGCTAGAGCAAGTTAGATTTCAAAACAGAACGATCAGTTTGGAAAATAGTTTCAGCTGACGTCTTTTCCGAAACGTAATAATAAAGTGGACTAAAATTTAAAATGGAAAATGTGTATTGAACTGTTAAAATCGAATTTTGTATTTATTTGAATCAATCTGTAACAAAATAAAGCATTCGTTCTGACAAATCGCATAAACTATAGAGTTTACGATAAATTACGAGAATATTGTATCACACACATATTTTATTCTTTTCTTAAAAATATCAATACATATGCAAATTTTTCAGATAGAAAAGAAATATATCACATATAACTTAAAGCTGAACAAAGCTTATAGGATTTATTTATTAAATGCACTAAAACATAATAATTGGCTTATTTTACAATCTAATTGTCTTACAATTAAGACTTCCCTGAAAGTAAGACAATTGTGCTGAGATCATAAGTTTAAAAGTACTACTTTTAAGAAAATAAGACAATGTAGTCCTGCCTTAAATTAAATAACTGGGTGTAAAAATTCAAATAATAAAGTAGCAAATATTAGTAAATAAATATTAGAATTACAAAGTATCATATATTTTTAGTTATTTATTCTGAAAGCTTTTTGTTAATAAACGTTCTATAAAGTTGATGAATATAAATTTTGAGAAAGACGTTAATTATTTATTTGTATTAAGCTATAAAATATGAAGATCGAATCCAATATTTTTGCTGCAATTCGAAATAACTTTTTTTTCTTACGATATTATATACTTATAGACATCTTATTTTTTCTTAGCAAATTTGAAAGCAAGAAATCGGCACAAGTTCTAATCAATAACAAATAATTAATAACAAGTCGTTAATCTTTTACTTTTCTGAGATGGACATAAAAAAACTTGCTGGGACCTCTTTGTCTCCAAAACTGATTATGACAGCAGAATTAGGCACAGTTAATATTTCTTATTTATGCGCGATAACAGCATGTGCAAAACCTACTGGTAATTGTATTCTTCAACATCCAAGTCTGTAGACTTACATGTCCTTTTAATATGGACAATTAGATATAACTTGTGTTCATATTACAATTCTCAAATTCGACCGACATGCAGACAGATTGTGTTTTCAATAGTTCTTGTATATATTTAATAGTTTGCTTGGATTTTATATTTTAATAGTTTACTAAAGATTGGTTGTTAATTGATTTTTAGGACGCGTGTAAACAGTATTTAATGAATTCAAATTTAAACAATCAGAGAGTTTAACATCCACATCTTTTGTAATACTTGTGTATGTTGCTTGTTACTGCAGTTTTTCCCCAAAACATTTCATACTGAAAAAAAGATATATTTTTTTTCATATATTTAAGCATATTCAAGAATAAAGGCCAGATGGACAATGCTGCAGTTATGTAATTCAATATCGAAGAAACCATTGTTTCCATAGCAATACAATTAAATTGATAATGTTCAATTGGACATCATTTTGAGACTAAAACAATTTTAATTAATTAAATTATTTTATTTTATTTTAAATTATAAAATTAACCCTTCGGACTCTAGTGCCTCTTACGCAAATTTTATTCGATTGATTTGATCGCATGATTATTTGCCTGAACACGAAAAGATATAGATGACATTATTAACAGTGGAATAATTTTTATTTATTTTAATTTTACATGTACCAATTCGAGTAAAATAAATTTCTTAATATAATATTTCAAGTCGAAATACTAATATTTCATTATTTGAGTCTGAATCCAAAATTGAAATTCAAAAGCACGAACTACTTTTGAAAGAGAACAAATTTTCTTCCGTAAATTCTTTACGTTCTAATAATTATTTTCCCCTAATTTTATACATACCAATACAAGTAAAATAAATTTATCATTTTAATATTTTAACTTGATGAAATTTAAAATATTTCATTATTTGAATCGGAAATCAAATTGAAATTCAAAAGCACGAATTACTTTTGAAATACGAACAAATTTTCTTCCTAGATTCTTTACGTTCTAATTATTATTTTTTCCTAATTTTATACATACCAATTCAAGTAAAATAACTTTATCATTTCAATATTTTAACTTCAAAACATTTAAAATATTTCCTTATTTGAATCGGATTTCAAATTGAAATTCAAAAGCACGAACTACTTTTGAAACACAAACACATTTTCTTCCTGGATTCTTTACGTTCTAATATTATTTTTTCCTAATTTTATACATACTAATTCAAGTAAGATAACTTTATCTTTTTTATATTTTAACTTCAAAACATTTAAAATATTTCCTTATTTGAATCGAAATTCAAATTGAAATTCAAAAGCACGAACTACACTCATGTCCATAAATTAAGGATAATTCAGAATTACATGGAAATCAAACTCTGAAGTAAAAATTTCGCTTGCAGAATTATCACACACATCTTCAAGACAAACATGCAAATTTCAGAAAAACACCAGATGGTGCCAATAGTACGTCATAATGACGAAAGTGTGAGAGAGGCGTATATAAGGAACGGTGGCAAAGAAGTAAAACTGTTACCAATCATTTTCTAAGCCTCTCAATTCCAAAACCGAACAGTTATGACATAGAGGACACATGTGGATGATATTTTACGTGATAGAATTATCGGCCGTCTGGAATGTGGGCGTACTCAGATGGAAGTATCCGGGGAACTTGGAATTGTCCAAAGTGTAACATCTAGACTTTGGCAACGATTTCATGATGATGGAAATGTAAGTAGACTTTACTATACAGGTCGTTCCCGAGTTACAACCACGAATAAAGACAGTTATTTGGCAGTAACTGCCAAAAGAAACTAACGGAGCACAGCATCAGACCTGTTTTGTCAGCTATCTTTTGCCACTGGTACGACTGTTTCTAGGCACACCTTGTACAGACGATTGGGAAGTATTGGTCTATATGCTCGTAGACCTGTTAGGTGTGTTCTGCTCATGGCAACTCACTGTCGCCTGCGGTTAGCCTGAAGTAGGGATCATACTCTGTGTACATTGTCACAGTGGGCTAGTGTAAAGTTTTCCAACGAGTCCATGTTTAGCTTGCAGTCTGATTCACGTCAGACTTTCATATGGAGAACGCCAGGCACCCATTACGCCAAGACACCAAGACACACTCATTAAACGACTTCGCTACGGTGGTGCAGGATTGCTCGTTTGAGGTGGAATTATACTGGGCTCCAGAACAAATCTACATGCTCAAACCGGAAACATGTCAGGCCAAATTTATCGGGACATCATTCTAAAACAACATGTACATTTGTTTAGGGGTGATGTGTGCTCAGTATTTGTGTTTATGGATGATAACGGCCGTCCTCACCGAGCAAACATCGTAAATGAATGCCTTCAAGCTGAGGATATCACCCGTATGGATTGGACAGCATTTTTGCCTGACTTGAATCCGATAGAGCATGTATGGGATATGCTTGACCGTCGGGTTACAGCTCATCAACCACCTCTTATATATATGTCGGAACATCGGAGAGCATTGCTTGCTGATTGGAGTAATTTTCTCCAAAATCAGCTTAATAATTTGATATTCAGCATGCCTAGGCATTGTCCGAACTATATTTCATCGTCTGGGACGCACACAATTTATTAACCACTATAACAACCATATAATGTTAAGTTTTTTTTAAGGGGGGTAATTTTTGTAATTGATCTAGGGAGCAACAATTCTAGATTTTATTAATGCTATCATACATATACCATCGTTTTTCTTCTTTTTCTTTTGTTTAATGTATGGGCTTGACGAATAAGTCACATTTGTTTTGTTTCCGTGTCTTTATTTGCTGAAACTGGCATTATCCTTAATTTATGGACATGAGTGTACTTTTGAAACACGAACAGATTTTCTACCGTGAATTCTTTCTATCTTTATTGATAGTAATAGAAATGGAAATTTATTTATGTCGAGATTCAAATGCACTCGAATTCACCTTCAGTCTATTTATGTAAAACTAGAATAGGAATTCCATCTAAAACATTTTCATTAAAACAGAAATTATGCTGAATGGTCGAGATCATATTATACCGTTTTTCCAGTTCCTCTTAAATTTATTAAAACATTCATTTTAGTATGTCATTTAAAGCAGAGAAAAATAACACAAAGACTGTATAAATATTCCAGCATCTGTACTCAGTTTAATTAGTCGATAGATAACAGTGAAGTTTGAATTTTAACGCAGACAACTATTGTTATTTTTGAAGTTTATATGTAATAATGCGAAATAAAATATTCTTTCAGACTTAAATTATACACTCAAGTTGTATTTGAATCGTTATTACTTTTTTCTACCTTTACAAGAAGAAAAAATTGGATTCGTGAAAATTTTTTAAATCCAGTTTTCTACGGATTTACCCGTTTTAGGGGTCAGAGAACCCGAAAAACATGTTTTTACAAAACGTCTGTCAGTCTGTCAGTTTGTCGACCTGTATGCGACAAAATGTTTGTGGGCGCTCTATCTCAAGAACTAATGCACGGAATTTCACAAAACTTTATATTCTGTTACACCTTTGTATAAACTAGATTTGATTAGTTTTTAGTGCACAACGCTCAACAGATGGCGCTGCTATGCTGCATTATTCACAATTTTCACAATAGCCATATTTTAAGAAGACATTTTTAACAGCATAATATTTTTTTATTCTTCTAACCTCATATCAATTCCAATAAAATAAATTATTTAATATAATATTTGAACTTTAAAATATTGTAAGTATTTCACTATTTGAATCTGAATTCAATAGCACGATTTACTTTTGAAACACGAATAATTTTTTCCGAAAATTCTTTACGTTCTAAATATTATTTTTTTTTCCTAATTTTATGCATACCAATTCAAGTAAAATAAATTTACCATTTTAATATTTTAACTTCAAAAGATTTTAAATATTTCATTATTTCAACTCGAATTCAAATTGAAATTCAAAAGCACGCATTATTTTTGAAACACGAACAAATTTTATTCCTAGATTCTTTACATTCTAATTATTATTTTTTCCAAATTTTATGCATACAAATTCAATTAAAATAAATTTCTCATTTTAATATTATAACTTCAAAAGATTTAAAGTATTTTATTATTTGAATCGGAATTCAAATTGAAATTCCAGAAGCATGAATTACTTTTGTAACATGAATAAATTTTCTTCCATAAATTCTTTACATTCTAATTATTAATTTTTCCTTATTTTACACATACCAATTCAAGTAAAATAAGTTTCTTATTTTAAAATTATAATTTCAAAAAATTTAAAATATTTCATTATTTGAATCTGAATTCAAATTGGAATTCAAAAGCATGAATTACTTTTGAAACACGAAAAAATTTTCTTCGGTAAGTTCTTTACGTTCTAATACTTAATTTTATACATACCAATTCAATTAAAATAAATTTCTCATTTTAATATTTTAACTTCAAAAGATTTAAAATATTTCATTATTTGAATCGGAATTCAAATTGAAATGCAAAAGCACGAATTACTTTTGAAACACGAACAATTTTTCTTCCGTAGATTCTTTGTATCTTTATTGATAGTAATAGAAATGGAAATTTATTTATGGCGAGGTTCAAATGCACTCGAATACACCTTCAGTCTATTTCTGTAAAACTAGTATAGGAATTCCATCTAAAACATTTTCATCAATCATCTACAATCAAAGCTGCTTTTTCTCCTATTGCAATTTGGCTTTAGACGGGGATATATTTGAATAAGTCGAGTTTCCAAACAGGGAAATCAGTTAATAGGTTCCAAAAGTGTCTTTTCAGAAACATGTCGAAAACATTTACTGTAGTAATATAAAGTTTAAAACAGAAATTTTAGTGAATGGTCGAGATCAAACGATGCCGTTTTTCCGGTTCCTCTTAAATTTATTATAACGTTCATTTTAGTATGTCATTTGGAGCAGAGAAAAATAACACAAAGACTATATAAACATTCCAGCATCTGTACTTAGTATAATTAGTCTATAAATAACAATAAATGTTTGAATTTTAACGTAGACAACTATTATTATTTTTTTAAGTCTTTATGCAATAATGCGATATATAATATTCTTTCAAGCTTAAGTTATGAACTCAAATTGTATTTGAATCATTATTTTTGTGTTTGTTGTTTCATAAGATTTTTGATTTCACTTTATTAGCAATAAGATTCAAGAAATTGTCTAACAGTCTTCTCCGCCTCAGCATTGTTTTGGAAGTGACGTCCCAAATATGACTCCAGACCAAAGTCCTGACTCCAGACCACCAGGATGCAAGAATGGTAATCAGCTTGGATCACTTTATGAGGTATAAGCGATAGGAAAATGAGCTTTTGTTAAGAATCATTACATGCGATGAGACATGCGTTCACCACTTTACCCCCAAAAAGTAGAAAGCAGTCTAAAAACGGAAATTTATTTACACAATATAAAAATCACTTCCAATGATAGGTTATTCCAGCAACTTACTACCTATACACATTCTTTTTTTGACGAAATTTGTTTTGGAGAATGTAGCCTCAAATAGATTTCAAAATTGTATTTTCTACAAAGCCTGCTATAATATTCTGCAGTAGAATTTAAAACAGAAGATTGATATCAAAATTTTAAATTCTGGTGTTAATACTCCAGTCGAAAAACGAAAAATACTTTATATAATATAAAAAACTCTTCGAATGACAGGATTTTTCCAGTAACTTGCTACCTATACTTTTTTCTCTCTTTTTTTGACAAAATTTGTTTCAGAGAGTATCGTCTCAAATAGTTTTCAAAGCTGTCTTTTTAAAGTTTATAATGTTCTGAAGTACAATTTAAATATTAATATTCCAGTCAAAAAAATAGAAATTTCTTTACAAAATATAAAAATCTCTTCCAATTACAGAATGTTCCAGCTACTTGGTGTCTGTATTTTTTCCGTTTTTTGGCTAAATTTCTTTGGAAAGTGTAGTTTCTATAGTTTTCAAAGCTGTCTGTTATAATATTCTAAAATAAAATTTTAAATAGAAAATTTCTAATAAATATTTAAATACTAATGTTAATATTTCAATCAAAAGAGGTAAAATATATAATATAAAAATCTTTTCCAATGACAGGATATTCCAGCAACTTGCTGCCTGTACATTTTTTTTTTTTTTTTTTTTTTGGCAAAATTTGTTTCGAAGAAGGTAGTCTCTAAAAATAGCAATTTTCAAATCTGTCTTTTCAAGAACATCTGTTATAATACTATGAAGTAGAATTTAAAACAAAAGATGTTTAACAAAATTTTGATTAATATTTCATATTTAAAAGTTTTCATAGCTTCAACTATTTAAATTGCAATTAAGAATTATAATTTATAAGCGAGGACTACGTCTGAAATATCAGTACATTTTCTTTATTACTTTCTTCTATCTTTACAAGAAGAAAGTATTGGATTCATGAAAATTTTCGACTTCCGGTTTTCGACGAATTTATATGTTTTAGAAGGTCCTGAACACGTTTTGACTATTTTTAGAAAATGTCTGTCTGTGAGTCTGTCCGTCTGTCTGTCTGTCTGTCTGTCCGTCTGTCTGTCTGTCTGTATGTGACAAAAAAATTGTGGGCGCTCTATCTCAAGAACTAATGCTCGAAATTTAATAAAATTTTATATTCAGTTAGACCTTGATATGAATTAGTGCCTATTGGTTTTTGGTGAAAATTGGCCTGCAGGTGGCGCTGCTATACTACGTTTTTCATGATTTTCAAGATTGCTATATCTCAAGAACTAATGCACAGAATTTCACCAAACTTCAGATTCTGTGACCTCTTGATATACATAGACGCTGATTAAGTTTTGGTGTAAATTGACCTGCAGGTGGCGCTGCTATACTACGTTTTTCATGATTTTCAAGATTGCTATATCTCAAGAATTAATGCACAGAATTTCACCAAACTTCAGATTCTACGATACCTTGAGATACATAGCCGCTGATAAGGTTTTGGTATGAACTGCCCTATAGGTGGCGCTGCTATGCTACATTTTGCACGATTTTTGCGATAGCTATATCTCAAGAACTAATGCAGGGAACTTCATCAAATTTTAGATTCTGTTACACTAGAATATATAACATAATTAGACGCTGATTACATTTTGGTATTAACCTTGCAACAGGTGGTGCAGCTATGCAGCATTTGGCACGATTTTTCCGATAGCTATATCTCAACAACCAAAGCACAGAATTTCATCAAACTTCAGATTTCGTTACAAAATGACATATAACATAATTACACGATGATTACGTTTTGTTATAAATCGTTCAACTGATGGTGCTGCTGTGCTATATTTTACACGTTTTTTTAAAAACTAGCTATATCTCAAGAACTAATGCACAGAATTTCATCAAACTTCAGATTCTTTTACACCATAACATAATTAGACGTTTTTTTACGTTTTGGCATAAATTTTCCAAGATATGGTGTTGCTGTGCTACGTTTTGCAACTTTTTTGTTATAACTATATCTCAAGAACTAATGGACGAAATTCCATCAAATTTCAGATTCTGTTAGGTCCTGACATAAATAGATGCTTATTAGGTTTTAGTATAAATTACCCAACATGAGGCACTACTAAGCTCATTTTCTCAGAATATTAATTAAATTCTGCGTTTTAAGCTTTTCGGATACCATAATATCATTAGGGTAGGTCAAATGTTCGAGGAAATTCGATAGTGGGTAACTTTGGGGTCACCACATTTTTTTAAAAATATTAAAATGTACTTATGAGATAGAAGAAAGTTTTGGGATTGATACATCCAACTAGTTTTTTTTTTTTATAATATGCTGTAATCAATATGAAAATACATACCAGATGTCTTAAAATGGATTGACTGTTTTTAAAATTTAATAACATGCAAACAATGAGAACTATTAAAACAATTATTTCTGGAGAGTTATGTAAAATGCCAAGTTTATATACATATAATATTATTAGAGAGAGAGAGAGAGAGAATTTCTTATTTTAGTTCCAAATAACAACGATAGATAGTGCTGCTAACAATGGGTGTTCAGTAGAGGCAGAAATCAAAATCACCCAACATTCATGGAAAAGAAGGAAGTTAAATGTATGGAAAGGGTGTTATTCGCCAGTACAATTTTGTTCTTATAGGGCCACTCCATGTTTTTAATCTTCGTAACAATACTGGGTGATTTCCGATCGATATTAAATAATTTCAGAGCCCCTCCCCCATCTTTCGTTGACTATACCCCCCCCCCCTACCACCACCCAGGCTTCGCTCTATATCAACTCAACAGAAAAAATGTATGTTCAGGTTCGACACATGTCGTCTATTTTTAATCAAATATAAAAAAAAGAAAAAAAAAGAAGAAGAAATAAATAAAATTCAGACCCAGCTTGTCCGATATTCCGATCAGGAAAATTTAGACCTCTAAAATATGCTAGCCCCCTCCAAAGCTTAATATTGGGTGAGCCAATTTACGAATATATTTTCCTTTTCTTAAATTCTTACATTAATTTTATTGTAATAACTAGAAATGAACATTTATGTGCTGTGAGATCGAACTTCCTTCGCATTCACTCACAGTCTATTTACGCAAAAATGCTTCAGTCCTTCTTTATAAAACAATTCAATCAACATCGACAATCGATGTTGTTCCTTTCTTTATCCAAAGCAATTTCAGTACAGAAAAGAAAAGATTTTAGTATGTGGCATTTTAAAAACACAATCATCAATTTAGTAATAATGATTTCCATATCTAACTTTTCGAAAACATCTCTTACAATAATGTGTAGCAAAATTTAAAACAGAAGCTACGGTGAACTTTTATAATCGAACTGTGCCATTTTTGCCTTTCTGTTAAATTTAATAAGCACACCTACTAACATGTTATTTAAGGCGCAGAATTTTGTATACTTTTTTTCTGCCAAAATTTTTTATTCGTACAATAAAATAACGGTTGGTGTTGTGCAACTAAAATTCAGGTAAACTTCATACGGGGAAGTTAGTAAAAAGACGAAATAATCATTCCCGCATCTATAGTTAAGTATGATTAGTGGATGTAAAATCATATTTCTAATTTTTGACAACTTTTTTTTTCATAAATACTAATGAAAAATTAGCCAGATGTGGCCATCCCAAGACTTTCTTCTATCTTATGCCTGTTCATACTTCCTGAAAAATGCAGCATAGTAGCGCCATCGACAAGGTGGTTTAAAACAAAATGTAGTCAGCAGCAACTTATGTCAATTTATAACTGAATCTGAAGTTTGATGAAAATCCGTGCATTAGTTTTTAAGAGAGAACTATTTCAAATTCTTAAAAAAAAAAAATGCATAACAGTGCCCCATGTTGGGTTACACCAAAAACTAATCATGATCGATTTTTATCAGGTACTAATTGAATCAGAAGTTTGATGAAAATCCAATGCATTGGGTCTTGGGATACATTTATTGCGAAATCGTGAAAAACACACCATAGCAGTGCCATCTGTTGGTCGTTTTATACTAAAAACTAAAAAACACTAATCTATAGCAGGAACTAACTGAATCTGAAGTTTTAGAAAATTTCGTGTTTTAGTTTTTGAAATAGAGCTCTTGCCAAAACTTACGAATAATACACTATAGCAACGCCACCTGTTGAGCGATTTGCAATAAAGTGTAATTAGCACCATGTTTTATCATCTATTAATTAAATCTGAAGTTTTTTGAAAATCCATGCACTAATTCTTGAGATTTGGCTATTGTGGAAATTGCGAATAATGGAGCATAGTAGCGCCACCTGTTGAACTATATTCACCTAAACCAAATCAGATCTAGTTTATCAATGTCTGACTAAATCTAAATTTTTGTGAAATTTCGTGCATTAGTTCTTCAAATAGAACGCCTACATTTTTTTGTTAGATTCACACAGATAGGCAGATTGACTCACAAACAGGCATTTTGTAAAAAAATGTTTTCCGGGTTCTCTGACCTCTAAAAGGTGTAAATCCGTCGAAAACTGGATTTCGAAAATTGTCATGGATCCAACACTTTTTTCTTGTAAAGATAGAAAAAAAGTAATAAAAGGTTCTTTCAGTTTTTAATGCTTGAAAGTTCTGCGATGATTCTAATATGTGCAGATAAATTTAGAACTAAATTAATAATCTAAGCAGCATTTGAATCGCGGATAAATTTTGTTTATTAGAAATATTGAATTCATTTCATTTATAACATTAGAAAGAAAAATTGGTAAATATAATGAGATACAAATTCATTCGTATATATCCTCAACGTTTTCTTGAATATTTTCATAGATTAATCTATGATTATTATTATAAAAAATAATTCAAGCATTAATTATTATTATAGTTATTATTTTTATTTTAAACACTAATTCCTTTACAAAATTTTCATATTTTAAATTCAAAAACTTTTATAGATTTTATAACATCCAAATTCAAAACTGAAATTCAAAAACGCGAAATGCTTTGAACTACGAATCTTGTCTTCCAAAAGTTCTTTCTTTCCCTTTAGTGGCAGTAATAAAAATGGAAATTTATTTATGTTAAGATTCAACTTCACTTGCATTTATCCCGAGTCCATTTAATCAAAACTATAGGAATTTTCCTTTCAAAAACAATTCCATCAATCATCTACAATCAGAATTGTCCCATTCTTTCTCTTATGCAATATGGGTCCAGAAATGGAACTGTTTGAGTAACTTGGATTTTAAAACAAGGAATCAGTTAATAGTTGCTAAATATGTCTTTTCGGGTGCATTTTGAAAACATTTATTAGTATAATGGGTTGACGAATTTAAAACAGAAAATATAATGAGTTTATAATATCGGGCAGCGCCATTTTCTTTAATTCCTAATAAATTAGTAAAGCACTAATCGGAGTAATCCTTTCTTCGCTCGAACAAAATCAACTACCTTCTATCAAATGTACATTTTTAAAAATGAACTTTTAAATACGGAAATTATAAATTTAAAGTAAATCATCATACTCTCAATATAATTGTATTAAACTTAATGAAAGAAAACTGTGAATATTCTTTAATATTCTCGGACATTCTGGCATATTCTAGAACCTTATAGAACCTTTTCTAACATTGTAGAAAATTCTGTGACATTCTAGAACGTTCTAGAACATTTTGTTTGGATCATTCTGGATTTCAGACGATTGAAGAATATTCTGGCCTGTTTTGGCAACTTCGGAACTCTAATCCCAACAGCTTCATCTACTTCCCTTACGAAGTGTATCGGTGCGATGCTCTCTTTTGATACTAATATCTCCAAACACAACCCCTGGAGTTTCGAACCGAAAGCTTCTTTACAGATGGGGGAAGACAGGGACAATTGTTTTCGCAGTTATAGCAGCACGCAAGGACAAATAACGCTTACATTTATTATACACAAGAGAATTCCGAATTCATGGCACAAACATTAAGGATTGGTACAGGATTCACAGACATACGCAGTACATACGCAGCTACAATCATTTACTGTATAGGAATTTATGAGCACAAGTGTCACATTGAGGCACAAACACAGGAAAGAAACATGAAAGGAATGTTTATAACCATTTTTATTTGCGAATGTCATATTTAAGATAAGTGTTCAAAACTGCATCAGCCATCATGCAGTACATCGTCGTACATGTTTGTTTACTGATACATCGTCGATGGAGCTATTTGCGTACAGATTCAAAGATGCTAGGTATTTCTGCATCACACGAGCAATAGCAACGGATATTCTAGCGACGAAATACTCTAAGAGTCGCATTAACGTGCATCCAGCGAGCCCCCCCCCCCCAAAAAAAAAAAAAATCATCCAGGTAATTCGTCAGAACAGTGCTGCAATGTTTAAAGATAGAAAACCAACGATTATCAATGCACAAATAGAGTAAGAAAAGAGGAGCAAACAGCTGTTTCGAATCTACTAACGAGATTCTTCTTGAGTGCAAAAACTTAGCGAGCTAGACAAAGCAAAACTGAGCAAAGAGACAGAGAGAAGCAGGTTTATATACCCGCTATGGGAACGATCCCGCCTAAAGGAAAACAACCAATGAGAAGAAAGCAGCCGGAACAATTAGGTGGACAAGTAGCGACAACTGCCGGAGAACAAACAAAACAAAAACTTTAAAAAAAAAGGAGAGATTTAAATTAAAGTTTTCCAAATGCTAGGAAAAGAAGGAGTACTTGATAAGTCATTAACTAAGGAGTGAGAATTTTTAATGATGTGGTAAGCTTCCCAAAAATCAAGATCAAGAATGGCAGAATACTTATGGATGATGGTTGCAGAAGAAAAGTTAAATTTATGTTGTGAAGACCAACAATGTTGAGCAATAGAAGAGCGTTTAAGCTCTTGATTTTTGACATACCTTTTATGGTCAGTTAAACGAAATCTTAGAGTACGTTTAGTCTGGCCAATATAAGAAAGACCACATTGGCAAGAAATTTGGCAAATACCCCAGTTATCTAAGCGATCAATGGGGTGCTTAATCGTTAGTAGATTCGAAACAGCTGTTTGCTCCCCTTTTCTTACTTTATTTGTGCATTGATAATCATTGGTTTTCTATCTAAACATTTTTGCACAAAGGCTTTATTTGATACTCTAGTGCTGCAATGGGCCGGCACCCAATCATTCTGAAACCAGAGTTGCGTGTGAATGGGGATGGGAACATCTTGAAGTTATTCAGGAAACTATCTTTCAAAAAATATGATAACAACTACCAGCTTTGCCATGCCGGACTAGTCCCTTGGTCATGCCGATTTCAATATTTATTGAGCTTCGATTGCTTTTTACTTGGACATCTGAAGCGTCTTGTTTATGCGATTACAATTAATTCAGATGAGGATTTCGTTGCTCGAATATATGTAGCTTCTGCACACGTGCGAGAAATACCTACATCTATTACGGCAATTGCTTTATCGATGCCACCAAGCATGTATCACAGTTGGCGGACGCAATTTTTAACAGTAAATGTAAACATTGCACTTGCCAATGACGCTGTCGATAATCACTTTGTTTTTTCATTCATGTCTTAAGTCCTGTGTTTGCGCTTCACCGCGTCACTTGTGCCCATTCTTTACTTTAAAATAAATAATTGTAATAGTATCCTGTACCAATCTTAAAGTTTGTTCCATAAATTCGGGATTATACACTAGCTTATATATAAATTTCCATCTTTCAAAATGCCTTATTCCTCAAACAAAATAAACGTTATGCCTGATAGATTTTTTTTTAAATAGCATAACGACGATATAAGCATCGATGTATCTATTCTTGGTATATGATTAATAACTTAACTGAATAATAATAAAAATTTTAATATCAGTATAGTTAGACATCTATTTTACTTTTTTATGTTCATAAATACTAACGCTAAATCAAAAATTTCTTCCCGAATTTAATGTTTCAAAATTTTGCTTTGATTTTATTACTTGAATCGGAATTCAAATTTGGAATTCAAAAGCACGAACTACTTTCAAAGCGAGAATAAATTTTCAGCCTTAAGTTCTTGCGTTTATTTTATTGGTAGTAGTACAAATGAAGATTTATTTATGATGAAATTCAAATTCATTCCCGTTTATCACGAGTTTGTTTCGCAAAGCTACCGAAATTATTCTTTCAAAAACAATTCCCTTAACCATTTATTATCAGAACTGGCCCATTCTTTCTGTTATACAATTTGGTTCCAGAGCATAAATGTTTAATTAAATTAAATTAAGTGTGTATTAAGTATGCAAGTAAATTTTGCGACGTTTATTGCAAGCTACTTGGGAAATTGCGTTTATTCATTTGTTTTAAATAATAAAAGATTATAAAAAAAAAAAAAGATTTCATCAACTTTCAAAATATAGAAAGGTTTAATTGTCCCTTTTCCATCCCCTGCGAACCCCCTTCCCCTTGCCAGTGCCTATGTATCATTAGATTGCTTATCTATTAAATCCATGCATAACTTCAAATAATACTTTCACATGAAAGGTATATTTGGATAGACAAAATAAAATCAAAACATGATTGATTAGTGAAAGTTACCTGCGAAGAGATGAAAACTTTAATTTACTCAAATATGATTCATGTCACTCTTATTTTGTTTTATTTGCGTTGGAAAATGTCAGATACCTTTTGATAGAATTTCAAAGGATTCAAAGGAATGGTTTGGATTTCACGATTCATCTTTATCTCAAACTTAAAATTTTGTTTCCAGTCGAGTTATTAATGCTCTTTACTGTGAGAGGAAGAATTTGGAATTTAGAATTATTTTATAAAATATTGGGAAAAATGCTTGAAGTATTTTCAATTCAAAGACACAATTTAAAATATACAAAGACCCTTAACATTAGAAGTTTCATGTATTATCGAATATTTACTTAAGAATACTTTAAGAAATGAAAGTTCTGCAAATAAAATGTTCAAAAAGTATGTACGCAAAGACAGTACTAACGAATCTATGCCACGAATACCAGAATTGTCACAGGAAAAATATTCTTAACAAGCCTTTTATTGAGGTTCTAAATCAATACGCAGTAAATTATAAAAATAATAATAAATTTAATGAGTTCGGCTTGTTTAAATTCGATTGATTAGAAATCGTTAAATTTAAACTGAAGCTTTTTAAATTCTAATATTCATTCAAATAGGCTGAAAAATTCACAAAATAAAGTCAGAATATTGTAACTAACAAGAAGAAAATATTAATTCCGAATTATAAGTAAAAATGCCGAAGACAAAATTATAGTAACCTTGAATTTAACTCCAGAGCTATTTAATCATTTGCGGTCTAATGACTCTTGCATAGATTTTATTTGGTTGACACCCTTTTACTTACCCATCATACGTAGTATAGAGTAAGTCTTGCAATCGTTTTGAAAATCGAACAAAAATTTTTGACGGATTTACACGTTTTAGATAGTGGAGATTCCGAAAAATATATTTTTAGAAAAAAAAATTGCCGTCCGTCTGTCTGTCTGTAAACGCTCTATCTCCCGAACAAATTGAGATAGAGACTTGAAATTTTGTATGTAGTTAGTATGTCACAATGGAATGAAGCCTATTTAATATCAGTAACCTCGATTACCCAGAACTATTTTTTCGGACTCTCGAAAAATTCGTTCTGATGAAAGGTATTTAAAAATTTTCGAATATTTTTGTTTTAAGGAATGGGCGTAAAAGGCAATAAAATAACACACATTTTGCATATAAAACGATGTCGATCGGATTATTAGTTGCCGAGATATTTGTAATCCTGTTTTCCACATTCTTTGATTTTTCATGACCCTGTATTTCATTCAAATTTCAATTCACAGGTATATTTTAATTGAAAATGAGAAGCTTAATCCGACGCAGTTAATGCTTAATTAATAGAATTATTATTTTTGGAGTTATAAGGATGTTTCTTTTACACAGTTCGGTACTACTTGAGTAGTTTGTCGTTTTATATAATTTGTCGAAATTGGTAATCAGCAGTTCTTTAATATAGCATTGCTATGTATATTAACAATATTTAAATTTTGTTTACGAATTGCAATGCATTGTATAAATAGTTTTCACATGTTTTATTTTCATATACATATCCATGATGGGTAAATATTACGGTGGACCCCAAAGACTAGTTTTTGAAAGAAGTCATTTTCAAATACACAATTTCGAAAATGCTGTAATTAAACAAGACAAATTTTACTTTCCTTTATTATTGGTACCAAAAGCAAATTTTGCGAAGAAAAATTATCCCGAGTTAGACTCGGAGTTGGACCACCTAGCATTTGTCATTTTAATAGTTTTTAGTTCTACTTTTGACTGCAAGTCATTATTTTCACAAATGAATAATGCAAAAATTTCAAACTGACAGATAACTCATGTTCATCTTGCATTTTGTGAAGACGTTAATATGTAATAAATTGAACGTGCTTTTAATTCATCATCTGTTTTATTTCTTTGCTTTTCTTTGTTTTCTGCTTTTCGATTCACGATTGGCCGATATCTCCTCCTTTTTTACACTTAGGTACCCTGTTAAATGTAAATGTTAGATGACATACTAAAATTCCACGTAATACATTCTACTACTGTAAGCAATATACTTTACTTAGTACGCTTAAAAAAAATCCACTGAAATTTATTTCACTTTCTTTCACTTTCACTTTTTTTTATCAACCCTAATTGATTTCAAAAAGTATACAGACGCATGTTTCTCAGCAACATCTGTATGTATCCTCTGAGCTGGAAGGTATCTCTACTGGCAAAAGGTGAATGGAACATTCGAGAATGCTACAGAAGATTCCAGACTTTCTTACGAGTTTCTAAAACATTCTAGAACGTTCTCGAACGTTCCAGAACAGTAAGTTCCTTTGATGATCCAGAATTGCCTATAATATTCTAAAACATTTTTAAACATTGCAGAACCGCAGTCCTTTCGAAGTTCGGGAATATCCTGGAACATTCTAGATTATTCTCAAACATTTTGGAACATTCTAAACCATTCTACATCCTGCTATTCTAATAGAAGAATCTATAATATTCTGCAATATTCTGTCTAAACATTCTAGAACATTCAGAAACATTTTTGCAAGGTTCGGCCTTTTCGGCATTTTGATTACCAGCTGCTTCATCAACTTCTCATAAGAAATCTATTGGTGCGATGCTTTTGACATCCATATCTCCGAACTTATCCGCATTCGCTTTCAAACCAAAACCTTCTTAATGAAGGATGACTACAATATCATGTAACTCCCATGGGATTGGGAAATGGGTTGCAGATTTATAATGAAACGAAAAGGCAAACAACGCTTACATTTACTATATGTATTGGTTTATTATAACATGCAAAGATCATACATGCAGAACAAGCATTACATTAAAGTATAGGTAGTTATATAAATTTTCATCTTTCAAAATATCGTATGTTCCAAAAGTTCGTTGCGAAAGTAAAACACGATAAAATAAGATCTATTTGTCAAAAAGACATGCAATTTATGAGTCAAAATGTCAAAAAGACATGCAATATGAGATTTTTTGTGATACCAAAAAAAAATTAATTCAAAATCTCTCCAATAGAAGGCACTGTTGCAGACAATTCCATGGACTAATTACATATTGCTCACACAATGTTAGATTTTGACAGAAAAACATTAGTAAATATTGCATGTACATTTTTTTTTAATCCAAATTTTGCGTTGAGTGAGCAATATGCACTGAAAAAATGGGTTCTTACAATGGACTAAAAAGTATTCAATTTTAAGTATTTTACATACTCAAAGTAGCTCCCATCCAAAAGTTCTCAAAATTGAGAAAAACCTGTACTCATTTTTGATTCCATGGTTGCTTCCAAATATAAATCACTATTATCTGCCCCCTGAATTTAAAAATTAAAATGAAAATATGCTGGTATTTATTTCTAGCTCAAAATTATGAACAATAAACATTTAATTGATTATTTATTAAGAGAAATAGCAAAATTATTAGTAAAGTACCCAAATCGAACATTTTTATGACAAGAGCATTCTTTGCAAGTATACTTTAAAATTATTTTAAAATATTGTGCATAATTTAATATTTACATTAATATGCATCTTTTGTGCCGCAATGAATGAGATAAACCAATGCTGGTTGCAAAATTATCGTTTGGTTGGATTTGATAATATATGCTGCTTCAAAATTAACAAAGTATTTTGTTCATTTTTGACCCAAACATACTCAATTCGATATGAGTACATCGACTTACTCATTTTTTAGCAGGGGTGCAAAATATGTCCGATCCGGCGATCTAGGATCGGGGGAAATTTTAATCACCTGGGGAAATTTTTCAGAAATATATTCAAATGATTTCGATTTTAACAACAAATTCCGTAATTCCCTGAGATAGAAAATTTTCACTACAAATAAACAGATCTGTATAGCGACCTTTACAAAATCGATCTCAGAATAATATATACTATATATCGGGGTAATTCTGTTCCGAATTTTAAAAGATAATCGGTCATTAATCTGAAAATTCAGACATAAAATACCGCGAATTCTGTTCAAGAATTACAAGAAAATGCGTTTTATGTCACAAGATCGCATAATAACCGCAGATCTTATCAAAAGATCGCAAAAGGACAGCAAGTTTCTTTAAAAGATCATGAAAAAAGTGCAAATTCCTTCAAAAGATCGCGAAAGAACAGCGAGTTTCGTCAAAAGAAGGCAAACTTTGTTTAAAGATTGTGAAATGAACGCACATTTCGTCTAATAATGGCAAAACAACCACAAATTTTCTTAAAAGATCACTTTAAATTTCAAAACAATAAATTTCCTTAAAAATTTTTGAAAAAAATTGCAAACTTTGTTAAAAGTTAGCAAAACAACCATAAATATCGTCAAAAGATAACGAAACAATCTCAAATTTAGTTAAAGAATCGCAGAACAATCGAAAATATAGTCAAAAGATTGCACAGAAATCGTGATTTTCGTTAAAAGGGGTGAAATATCGTGACTTTCCTTGCAACATGGCGAAATAACCGCGATTTTAGTCAAAGAAACAGACCCCTCCCCACCGCAAATTTCGTTAAACGATCGCGAAATAACCGTGATTTTCACCTAAGGAACACGAAAAAAATCCCGCAAATTTCGTCAAAAAAATCGCAAAATGAACACGAATTTTGTCAATATATCACAAAATGAATGCAAATATTGATAAAGATTGCGAATTTTATTTTAAGATTTAAAAAAACGCGCAAATTTCGTCAAAAAAATGCGGAAGAGTGCAAATTTTGTCAAAAGGAGAAATAACCGCAAGATTCTTTAATAGATTGCGAAATAAACTAAAATTTCGTAACTCACTCTAAATTCACATCAATTCATTCTAAAAAAGCAAATTTCATGAAAGATCTCTGAAAAATGCAAATTTAGTAAAAGAGACGTAAAAAAATTCAATTATTGCTAGAAATGAACACCCTCCCTCCTTCCCTCAGTCTGTTATAATCTTTCAGATAATTTGCTGTAAAATTTAGATTTTTTTTTTTCACTCAGAATCACCCTTGCCACATATACAAGCACATAATATGAGATAGATTGGAAAAAATACATTTTCTACACTTTTGGTAATGCAGCATTTTCCTATAACATACCATAAAATTTTGGGGAAATTTTCATGTGGATTGGGGGAAATGTTGGGAGTAGGAACATTTTCTGCACCCCTGTTTTTTAGTACTTCATTTCCTTCAGTGTTGAATTATTCCATCGACTTGTCTGCAGTAGCGCTTTCTATTGTCGAAATTTTGAACTATATTTTTTATTGATGTCATACAAAATTCCGTGCTACGCTGAGTATTTATCTGCAGATCACGTCTCTCTGAGCCATTTTTTTTAGTTGCTTTTTCTTTTCACACGGAACTTTTGAAACAACAGTACTTTATTTGTGCAATAAAATAAACGTTGTGCAATGTGTGTGTTTTAAACGCTGTGTGTGTGTGTTTTTTTTTTAGAAAATGGAATAACACAAAAACAATATAAACATCCCTGTATCAATTCTTAGTGTATGATTAGTAGCTCAACTGGATAATAAAACTTTTTTAATTTCAGGATAGAGACCTATTTTTATTTTTCAATGTTCATAAATACTGACGTTAAATAAAAGAGTTTTTCGGATTTTAATATTTTAGAGTTTTCCTGTGATTTTATTATTTGAATCGGAATTCAAAATTGAAATTCAAAAGCATGACAACTTTTATTCAACGAATAAATTTTCTTCCATAAATTCCATTTTATTGGTAGTAGTAGAAATGAAAATTTATTTGTGGTAAAATTCAAATTTGTTCTCCTTCATCCCGAGTTTGTTTACTCAAAACTACAAAACTTTTGGGGGGGGGGGGGGGGGTGTACAAAAAAATTCCTTCAATCATTTACAATCAAAGAAGCTCCATTCTTCCTGCATAGAATTCCCTTCCAAAAATATAAAATTTTAATTAAATTGAAAGCAGAAAAATCAGTACTATAGGTAATACTTTAAAAGTTATCATTTTACCCTTTAAGCATCCCGCAGAATTTACCATTGATGTTTAATGATTCATAAAATAGCAGCTATGAAAAATCTTTTTATGAGAATTTTTACTTGATAACCTTACATATTTAGTTATCTTATTCACTTTAAAAAATTAGCTTTAATATTGATTTTGTGTTAAATGGTTTTGTGACTGCTTCTAAAAGTTACGTGATGGAAAAAACCGGTTAGGACGCTTTAAGGGTTAAAAAATATCTATTAGAATAATATACAAGAAAATTTTAAATAGAAAATTGTTCAGAGATTTATAACAACATAACAGTTCAATTCTTCAAATTTAATCAAACAAAGTAGTTGTGACAAGCCGTACATAAAGTGAAAATTTTTAGAAAAATGTTAGTTCTCATAAATATATTATTTCGTATAAAAAGCGGAGATAAAATCAGATGATTATTTTATATAAAAAACCAACTGAATTTATTAATTTTAAGACAAGCAGATTTGCTTGCTGCTTTCAGTCGCCTAAACTATGTTGTGCCAATGATGATAAAAGCAGTCCAAGCATAGAAAAAAAAGCAGCAATTTTTGTGTAGTGTAATAAATTTAAGAAAAACTTCCTAGTCAATGTTAATTTCATTTAATGAAGCAGTAGCTGACCGGCCTGGTATCGTTAGGGCGCGTGAGAATAACCTCAAATATATCTAAAATCAATGTTAATGATTTTGTATTTTTAAACGAAAATATTACCAAACAAACCTATTAGGGATCCCACTCCTTTTCAATAATTTACACCCTGTAAGTTGTAGGATTTTATATTTTAAAATAAAAAATTATTGAAATGATCCTAGAATTGGGGGTCCTGCTGTCTTTCGGTAGTATACATTGTGCATGCATCTGCAGCTCCGATAGGCAGGGGCATAGCCCAGAAAGGAATTGCATTTTCAACCTCTAATTATTATATGAAGTCCCAAATTTTCCGGGAGGTATGTCGATACTTCGGGAATACCCCCCCCCCCCCCCACACACACACACATACATCTCAATTCATCACTGTGGAGCATTCAGAATGAAAGTAATTAAAAGTATTAAAAAGCATTTATTAATTAGCTACTCAGGTGCATAAGTCAGCCAATACGGTTAAAAAAATATTGTATATAAAAAGACGTGTGAAAAAAAACTATTTCTTCAAATGCGAAACTTAAAGAAAGTACAAGACAACAGGAAACTACGGCATTACATCATTTATAAAGAATGAAGAATTTCAAACATTTCATATAAAAAAAGTGACAATCATAAATTTTATGAATAGTTTTTTTGGTGCATATTTGTAATCCACCCTTATATTACGGGTGCCGATAGAAAAAAAAATGTAGGAAAGAGAAAGACGTTGAATTATGTGTCAGTAGCCACAAACTAGTTTTTTTTGTTTGGTTGTTTGTTTCAAAATGTAGAATATAAGCATAAAAAAGCAATACTTTTCTCGCAACTTGCCAGACACTCCCCTGGCATTTTTTTTTTAATATTAACTTAAAAACAATATAAAGATTCTGCAATTAAAAAAGATTAAACATTCAAAAAAAAGTTGCCAAATGTTGCCACCAATATTTTACTCAATGGATAATTGAAACAGTACTTTCTTTATAATTTTCGTCTGAGAACACAGATTTTTTGGTGAAAAACCTTTAATTCCTCTTTCTCTTAATATTAACATATTTTAAAATCACTTGTAAAAAATACATTTTTTTTTTCATTTGTTTTAAATAATAATTAAAAATAAATGAAAATTTCATCAAATTTCATCAAATTTCCAAATACAGAAAGATTTAATAGTTCCTTCTCCATCGCCTACTGACCCCCCCCCCCCCCCCCCGCCTTCCGTTGCCAGTGCTTATGCATCATTAGATTGTTTATATATTAAATTCATGCATAACTTAAAATAACTCTTTCAAGTGAAAAGCATATTTGAATAAATAAAATAAAAATCAAAACATGGTTGGTTAGCTAATGTTATCTGCAAAGAGATGCAATCTTTAATTTACTCATGCTTTTGGATTCAAATAACGGAAGTTCACTATTCTTAGAGTTTGTGCGTCTCAAATATGATTTCATGTCACTCTCATTTTGTTTTATTTGCGTTGGAAAGCGTCAGATATCTTTTGATGGAATTTCAAAGGATTCAAAGGAATGGTTTGCATTTCACGATTCATCTTTATCTCAAACTTAAAAATTTGTTTCCAGTCGAGTTATTAATATTGCAAAAGGAAGAATTTGGAATTCAGAATGACTTCGTGAAATATTGAAAAAGATGCTTGAAGTATTTTCAATTGATAGACACAATTTAAAATATACAAAGACCCTTAACTTTGAAAGTTTCATGTATTATCAAACAATTTACTTAAAAATATACTTTCAGTCATGCGAGTTTTACATATAAAATATTCAAAATATATATATACACAAGTGCAAGTTTCGCGAATTTATACCACACGTGAAAAAAAATGACACCGGAAAGAATATTTTTAAGCACGCCATTGATTGAAGTTCTAAATCAAGATGCTGTGAAATTACACAAACTATATCCATTTAGATAAGTTCAGTTTGTTTACAGGGCCCGACTAAGGCAGAGGGGGGGGGGGGGGTCAAGCATCATTCTGGGGGCCCTCTTCAAACTAATGATAGAATTTGTTTGCGTATAATGTAGAAGTGGCTAGCACTAAATTTCATACATATTGTGTATATGTATACATTTTGTATTCGGTGCTATCTACGTACGTTCAAAGAGGGCTAAAAAAATATGTTTCTAATTGGCATAATTAATGGCTTTAAGTCGCCACACTACGAGGAAAACGTTATAAAAGATTTCTTTTGGGGGGAAAGAACTCCCATGGGGACTTTTGCCCCTCTTGCCCCCTCATAAATCGGACGCTGTTTGTTAAATTTCGATTCATTAGAAACTGACGAACTTAAATTGCAGCTTATTAAATTTCAATCTAGCTCCATGTGGGCTGATAAATGCATCAAACAAAGACAAAATACAGTAACTGCCGAAAAGAAAAGATTGTTCAGAACCATAAGTAAATTACCGATGATAAAATTATAGCATCCTGAAATTTAATTCTAGGACTATTTAAAGAAGCTCGTCATTTTAACGATTTTTACATCTACATTTACCTTCAAATTATTATTTTCGCAAATGAATAATACGAAAAATTCATATTGAAATGCATATCATACAATTTCTAAGTGTGTATCCTATGTCAGGTTCGGATAAGAAAGACTCTAGAGCTCGTCTCGGCTCGGTCGAGTTATCAAGGTAACCGACCTGTCGACTTTACTTTGGGGAATCATCTGTTTACTTTAGGAAAGTCCGACATTTTCTTTTCTTTCATTCAATTAATCATTCCGAGAATCAGCGTCTTTTTTGGTCCTATGGATGAAGTTTCATCCCTACCAGCTTTGGAAACTTCAAAATCAGGACGAAAGATGATATGACGAAAACCATTTATGATCGTCTCATATGACGATCATGACGAAATACGAAGATGAAACCACACACTTTATTCGTATTTCCGAAGTATTTGGGACCTGAAGATTCTGCTTTAGTTCTACAAATTCCATTTGTTTTCATTTTAATTATTTATTTTTTCCCTCCATGTTCAATGTGCTATAAGTTATTAAATTCTATGGTTCATATATTGTAATACGATTAATGGTTATATATATACATATATATAATTCCATTTGATTATCTTGTCATGTTTAAGTTTGTTATATTGGATTATTCCATATTCACTGTAGATGTTGAATGGTAGTATTATATAATGATTATATATATATATATATATATATATAATGATTATATATATATATATATATATACAGGGTGATTCATAAAAGATGGGCAGAACTTTAAGGGGTTATAGTACACTTAAAGACAAATAATATTAAATAGGAGACTAAGGGTCCCAGACGTATTCCCAAGGAGATAGGGGGCATTAAAGTTTAGGGTCCGAAATTTCAAATGATTATAAAAAATGGAAAAATTCGTTTGCGGTTTTTGCAAAAAATTTTCTTTATGCCAGTATTTTCTTGAAATAAAATTTTAAAGTTCAATTTCAAAAAATGCCGATAGGGGGCGCTTTAGACTTTGGAGTAACAAACAACTATTTTTTAACGTTATTTTTTGTATTTCTTTAAATGATTTCGAAAGCTTAGACTTAAACTTAAATTTTGATCTAAAAATCTGAGTCCTAACGAGTAGTTAAGTAGCGTAAACTGAAATTTGAAATTTGAAACCCTTCTCCCCCCCAGAACAAAAATCAGTTATTCCCGATCTTTGTGTCGTAGATTAGGCTCTAACTACTGCCGCGTTTTGCTAAAATTATTCTTTATGTCAGTATTTTCTTGAAAATAAATTTTAAAGAAAATTTTCAAAAAATTCCGATAGAGGGCGCTTTAGACTTTGGAGTAACGAACAACTATTTTATACCGTTATTTTTTGTGTCTCATTAAATGCTTTCTAAAGCTTAGACTTAAATTTTCAGCCCAAAATCTAAATCGTTAGACGTGGTTAAGTTTCTGGGGAGAGGGGTTTGAAATTTCTACTCCTGAGCACAGTTCAGTTTACCATGTCCACACATTGTGTGCTGTGATACGAGGTAAAAAGACACAAATTAGGATTATGTTACCAAAGCATATTTATTAACATGTAATTACAATAAATGTTCAAAATTGTGACCACCAGAGGTTATGCACGCAGAACAACGGCGAAGAATGGAATGGCGAACATTCGCGAAAACATCAGGCTTTTCGAGCACTTCTGCTACAGCGGCGGAAAGTCTGGCGACCAGTTCCTCGGGGGATGATTCAATGGGTGTCTCATACATAAGAGCCTTCAATTGTCCCCAAAAAAAGAGATCGAGGGGTGAAAGATCTGGCGAGCGAGCAGGCCAAGCAACAGGACCACCTCGACCAATCCATCTGTTCGGAAATGTGATGTCCAGATAGTATGTGATGTCCATCGTGTGATAACCACATGACAGGACATCGATGTGATGTCCATCGTGCTGGAACCACATGACCCGCCGGATGCGTGGAGGAACAACGTTTAACAGGTCTGGCAGCACATGTTGCAGAAATGTGAGGTAAGTTTTACCGTTGAAGCGTTCAGGAAGAAGGTACGGTCCGATTAGGTGGTCTCCGAGGATTCCTGCCCAAACATTGATGGAAAAGCGTCTCTGATGAGCATGTGGATACGTAGCATGTGGATTGACTTCCGCCCATACATGTGCATTGTGTGTGTTAAATGTACCTTCACGTGTGAAGGTACATTCATCGGTGAAAAGCACAGTTCGTCCAAAATGTGGATTTAGCGCGTTCTGCTGCAGAAACCAGCGGGCGAATTCAATACGATTTGGATAATCCCCTGGAGACAGTTTCTGGACTAGTTGCACATGAAACGGGAGCAAATGTTCATCCTTCAGTACCCTCCAAGTCATGGACTGTGAGGTATCCACCTGCCTAGCCACTGTTAGTGTACTTGTACTTGGCTGCGCCGCTACTACATCCAGAATGGCTTCTGCAACAACTACTGATTCGTCCTTTTTTGCACGACCTGCATTCGACCGGGAAGCGAGAAATGATCCCGTCTCACACAACTGTCTGTGCAAGCGCTCGAAATTTTTGCGGTTAGGCAACCGTCTGTTGGGAAATCGCTCTCCGTACATTCGTTGTGCCTCTGCACCATTTCCATCTGCCGCTCCGTAAATTAAATGCATCTCAGCCTTTTCCTTATTCGTGAAGGGCACCATCTTCCGATTCATTACTACAGCGACTTACACTTGACTCACCGTTCAGTGGTTTTTATGCCTGAATCGTGTCGAAATTTTGCATACGTGTTCTTCTTCTTCCCCATTTGACATTTGCATACTTTCTGTCTCCTTCTTCACCCGGTGACTAGCGTCAGGAATAGAGCTTTAACGTTTGCATGAGCGACGTTTCCAACTGTGCCAGTGCCTTTATGAGTGAATTCCGACTATGCAGTCCTTGACGAAAGTTGTATTTTTGCCTCGTATCACAGCACAGAATCGTTGGGCATGGTTAAGTAGTGCAAACTGAACTATGTTCAGAAGTTGAAATTTGAACCCCCTCCCCTCGCTACTGAACCACGCTCAGCGATTCAGATTTTGAGCTGAAAATTTAAGTTTAAGTCTAAGCTTTAGAAAGCATTTAATGAGACACAAAAAATAACGGTATAAAATAGTTGTTCGTTACTCCAAAGTCTAAAGCGCCCTCTATCGGAATTTTTTGAAAATTTTCTTTAAAATTTATTTTCAAGAAAATGCTGACATAAAGAATAATTTTAGCAAAACGCGGCAGTAGTTAGAGCCTAATCTACGACACAAAGATCGAGAATAACTGATTTTCGTTATGGGGGGAGAAGGGTTTCAAATTTCAAATTTCAGTTTACGCTACTTAACTACTCGTTAGGACTCAGATTTTTAGATCAAAATTTAAGTTTAAGTCTAAGCTTTCGAAATCATTTAAAGAAATACAAAAAATAACGTTAAAAAATAGTTGTTTGTTACTCCAAAGTCTAAAGCGCCCCCTATCGGCATTTTTTGAAATTGAACTTTAAAATTTTATTTCAAGAAAATACTGGCATAAAGAAAATTTTTTGCAAAAACCGCAAACGAATCGACCAATTTTTCCATTTTTTATAATCATTTGAAATTTCGGACCCTAAACTTTAATGCCCCCTATCTCCTTGGGAATACGTCTGGGACCCTTAGTCTCCTATTTAATATTATTTGTCTTTAAGTGTACTATAACCCCTTAAAGTTCTGCCCATCTTTTATGAATCACCCTGTATATATATATATGTATATATACAGGGTGTTCCAGAAGTAATGGGACAAATTTAAAGTGGAGGTAGGGGAAATCACAAGGATTCTGAATTGCATAGCAACCCATGGTCGGAAACGTCTCCGTTCGTTGGTAGGTTGTGTTGGTTACAAGAGCATTGGGGTATTTGAGCGAGTCCGCCAATCCATGGTTCGACGGTGTAATGCATGCATCGCTATCAATGGTGGAAACTTTGATCATCTACCACATATCGTTGACCAATAAATTATTTCAAATGATCTCACTCTTGTGTCTCTTCGTCCCTTGTACCTGTCATACTACCTTCCCCTGACGTTTCTGACCATGGGTTGCTATGCAATTCTGAATCTTTGTGATGCCCCTATCTCCCCTTAAAATTTGTCCCATTATTTCTGGGACACCCTATATAATTGAAATTAAATTACAATTGCAGGGATGCAAGCGCTGCGAAAGAAATGACCAATTGGTACCGCTAAATTTTTAAAGTATTTCTCACCTTATATAATGACAAGATTTCTGAGATTTAATAAACCAAAAATACTATTAAACTTAGAGCGCTTGAATTCCTGCAATTGTATGAACAAGTTGGTAAAAATCTAAAGATGAACAAAATATTGAAAACCAGAGATACATATGAAGCTATGAATAACCTACAGAATCGTCAGAGTAATTTGCAAGTTTAATTGACAGCGAAGAATGTATGTTATTTATTCACTTTTTTCAGCATTAGTCCTAAAATGACAAAATTTAGCTCCTTGAAATATATATTTTTTAATATTAAGACTGTTCGTGTGTGTTAAAAAAAGTTACATAATAGAACAGCCCCAGTTATAATTTTACATTTTATGTTTCACGTGAAACTAAATAAATTCTCTGAAGCTAAATGAAATTTCACAAGGAATTTTATAAAATTGAAAAGAAAAGCCCATACATGAAAACCAACAAAATCAACAGATAGCTTGACACAAACGCTTTTTTTATATTATATTTTAATTTTACTTTAATCTCGTCTTTTCAAATAATTGAATGTTAAAAACTGTCAAACTGAAAAATACAATAGCAAAAAAAAAAAATGTTGAATTTGAAAATAGTTTGTGACAGTGACTGATGTATTTAATTCATTCGTCTCCATTTTGAATTTTCCAAATTCGTTTTCTAGTCGAGTTATTAATTATCTCTACTGTAAGGGGGAAATTTTGGAAGTCAAAATTACTTTGTAGAATATAGTGATAGAATGCTTCAAGTATTTTCAAATGATAGACATAATCTAATCTTATGCAAAGAACCTTTCTATAGACTTAGAAAAGAGGTTCATGTTGTTCAAAAGTTTTAAGTATTAGGAACTAATTTACTTAGAGTATTTAAGTAATGTAAGGTGCACTGAATAAATTTTTTTTTAAATATACGCTAGTGTGTAGTATAAATTTTAACATGTTAATTAATTTTATTTGTTAGCTAATTACAGAGACTAGCTGACCCACCCAGCGTTACCTGGGTTCGTGATAATAATATTGAAGGAATCTGAAATTTGTGATTTTAATTCTAACTCGAAATACGTGGAATTACGTTGTCCGAAATACGCGGCGGTTGACTGTGTGAAAATTCTGTTTAAAACAATAAACAACTGATATTTAGCGGTAAAAATACTCAAAAGTTCTACAATGGGAAATGGGGGAGGAATTACTTTGTTATTAATAAGAAATTTGAAATTCTGAATGTCAAGTCCATCAGGAGAGACTTTGAGCTACTCTCAAAAAATGTTTGAGCCTTGTACGTAAAGTAGATTTTGCTAGCCATCGCAGACAAACACACACACACAGACAGACAAAGCGTTTTGTTATTTTATTAGTGTAGGTTACTGTGGATTTAATAAATAATTCCTTTACTGCTGATTTATTAGTTTTTTTTGCCTATTTACGTGCAATTTAAAAATAGATCAGACCATGATGCGTACAAAAATGTGCAACATTGACAAAAATGACAAAATATCGATGCTAAACGCACAAAATATCGAAAAATAATTAAAAAGTCACATAGAAAATCGCCCTGAAAATCGCTGACGTTCAAAAATCGTAGCAGACAAATTTTAGTAAATTAGACTAAAAGTTTGAAACAATTTTCTTTTTATCAATAACAAAAAGTAGCCGCAAAACGCGAAAAAATACTAAAAATTGCATTTAAAAATTCGTAAAAAATTCAAAAAATGCTGTATGAATTATGCTTTATTGAAAAGAGAACAAAATTTACTACATTGGGTTAAAAGAATGAAACCGCATTTCTTTCACTAATACAGAAAAATCGCCTCGAAACATACTAAAGTAAGATAAAAATCATCCAAAAAATAAAAAATCTTATCAAAAAATCGAAAATCGGACTTCGCGATGCAAAACTTCATATACAGAGGTATCTTCCCTCCGAATTTTGTAACTCTACGTATAGCGGTCTCTCCAGAACAGCGCTGACACACTCACAAACTTGTCTCTATATTATTTTAGATTACTGTGAATATTCAAAAAAATAACTTTATTGCTAATTCATTACTTTTATGTTTTTGCCTTTTTTAGATACAATTCAAAAATAGATAAGACTATGATGCATACAAAAATATATAATATTGTCAAAAATGACAAAAAAAAATCGATGGTAAACGCACAGAAAATCTAAAAATCGTTAAAAATCACATCGAAAATCTCATTGAAAATCGCTGAAGTTTTAAAATCGTAGCAGACAAAATTTTGTAAATTAGGCTAAAAGTTTCAGTCAATTTTCTTTTCATTAATGTCAAAAAATAGTCGCAAAATGTGCAAAATAATTAAAGTGATGGTTAAACTTCTAGCAAAGTTTAGCTAATGTAGATTTTTCACATTCCTGCTTCAAGACATAGATCACATCATATATTTATATACAATACTAGTAACCAAAAGATCGTTTATTAAGATTTTCAAGGTATCAATGTTTCACTACATAGAACATTTTATTCATGGACATAAGACATAGCTTTTATTAAAAATGTTTAAATTTTAAATAATTTCAATTTTTACATAACTTATTATAATTATTTAATTTAAAAGATTTTTTAACCCTTTCAGGTCTGTTTTACTATTAATCGTACATGTATTTTCATGGAGTATTATTTCGTTTTAACAATTACTTTTGTTACTTTTTTATAGAAATGACAGTACATGATTATGCCTTTCTTTATGGCTTTATTTATATTTCGACATTCAGTAATAACAATAATAATAAACGTTTGCTTAATTATATTTGCACTGTTAACGATTCCTTTATTTAATAGACATATTTCACTCTTTAAAATATAGGTTACTTTTTTGAACGAATCATGTGTCATAAAACGCAAAAAACATTAGAAAGTTGTAATATTGGTTAAACTCTCTTGTAACACGATAGTTTCAAAATGTCTTCTAAAATTCTTCCTTAAGGTATTATCATATCAATATGAATTGAATGGTACACAAATTAAGTACATTTGTTAGATTTCAGACATTAGGATAATCTTTAAACTTCAATAAGTCTATTTGGATAACTACGATTAACATTATTTCAGTAAAATTAATTTTGCTCTTAAAATGGAAAAAAATGAACCGAAAAGGGTTAAATGGAGTTATATTACCTATTTATCCAACTATGTTTGTTTTTATCAATAAATATGCGTGTATATGTAATAGAAAAATATATTTTAAAAAATTATTTAAATCAAAAAAAAAAATCTGATTTAAACTAAAATTCCGACCCTGCATTATATTTCATGAGAAATAAATTTCCTGAAATTAAATAAAATTTCACATGCTTCAAAATCTTCGGATTTTTCAGCATTGGTATTTCCGAATAATGTTCTTTGTCTAATTTAATCGCAAATGTGCTTTTGAATAAAGGGAACATATCTAACAAAAATGATACTCAAAAGCCAAATGTACGTGGAATTAAGCAAAATTAAAAATGTATCATAAAAGCCACTGAAATCCACTATCACTAGAAGCAAAGATTTCGTGTTATTTTCTACTTCTTCCTTAGAAGTGAAGGGAGTCATGAACTTTTTTTTTTTTTTTGACTATTTTATAGTACCTTTTGGACAAATTATTAAAGTTTTTTCTTTTTTTAAGTCAATTTTAAAAGGATAATTTTTTTGCATTTCGGAATTTTTAATTTTTACATTAAAAAAAAAAAAAAAAAAAAAAAAAAAAAAAAAAAAAAATCTGTACTAATTATACGAACCAGATTTCCCTGATATTAAAACATCGTAACACTTTTTCTACAGAATATCGTAAAAAATTTTTTAGCTTGAACTATTATTATTATTTGAAATATTTTCAGCTGATAGGCATGCTCTAATATATTCCAACTGCTTAAATACACTGCTCAAAACAATTAAAGGATATTTGAAGTTTTATATAAAATAAAGATATAAACGAAATTTTTTTTTGCTCAAAATAGAAGATGAGAATCATAAATGCAAATTTTTCTGGTTTTCAAACTGTGGAGTATGCAAATTTTGAGTTCGACGTCAAAAACCGCTTCAGCTGCAGCGAATGAAATTTGACTTTCAACTGAATAAAAGAGAATGAAGACAAGGATGATCGGCATTCAGTGATTGCTTTTTTCGATGAGTACGATGTCTCAGCGAAGTCATTTGACCGATTCAGAAACTTGAAGAATTGTTGGTAGGTTAGAAGGAGGCCAAACTCAAGCCGAAGTAGCGCAAGCCATTGGATTGTCACAAAGTGTCATTTCCAGGATCTGGAACCGTTTTTTGGAGAGTGGTTGTGCAGGCCGAAGACCAGGACAAGGTTGTAGACGGGCAACAACGCCCAATGAAGATCGGTATTTAGCGTTAACAGCTCGGAGACAACGAAACATGAAAACTACTCTTCTCCAACAACACCTTCGCTCGGCTACAGGCACCATGATTTCAACTCAGACTGCCCGAAACCGGCTCCATGCTGTAGGTCTGTATGCTCGCCGACCGATGGTATGTGTTAGATTAACATCAAGGCATCGTCGCGACCGCAGGGAGTGGGCAACCGAGCATGTCAACTGGAGGAAAAATGAATAGAGCAATATTTTGTTTTCTGACGAGTCCCGTTTTTCTTTGCATCCGGATAATAGGCGTATTTTCATCTGGAGGGACCGTGGCAGTAGGAATAATCCTGCGTTCGTGCACGAAAGTGTCAGATTTGGCGGTGGAGGAGTGTTGGTGTATGGTGGCATCTCCATTGACGGACGCACTGACCTCTACATCATTCGAGATGGAGCTCTGACTGGTCGCCGATATAGAGATGAGATCCTCAGACCTATTGTAGTCCCTTACGCTGTAGCAATCGGAGATAACTTCATTTTAATGGACGATAACTACAGGCCACATCGTGCAAACCTGGTGGAGGATTTCCTTTTCGAGGAAGGAATCGTTCGAATGGAATGGCCAGCGTGTTCTCCATACATGAATCCAATCGAGCACGTTTGGGACGCTCTAGGAAGACGAGTTTCTGGCCGCCAACAACCCCCACAAACTCTCCAAAAACTGGAAAGAGCTCTTCTGGAAGAGTGGGGCAGAATACCCCAACTCGTCATTAATAGCCTCATTGAGTCTATGCCTCAAAGGTGTTCAACGTTGCTGGCTGCCCGTGGAAACCATACCCCCTACTGAAAATGATTTTCTTTGAAAAAAACACCTTTTCTTATTCTTTTTTTCTCATATGCACAAATTGTGTTTTTTTTTCCTTTTGTACACAAATGCGCAATAAAATGCATTTTTTTCTGCCAAACATGTGTAATTTATTCTCATATAACCTACTATGTCTGTCGACCATGTATCAATCAGCTAAAAAGTTTCCCAGATACAAAATCCACCTAAAACTGCAATATCCTTTAATTGTTTTGAGCAGTGTACTTTTTGAGGGTTTCGTTCATCTTAGGAAACCCTATTCGTCTCTGTCCTTTGTCTGTCTGTCACAGAGTGCGTACACAAAAACTATAAAAGTCAGAGAGCGTACTTACAGCTGAATACCTCTTATCACACAACAAATCATAAAATTTTGAAAAAGACTCTTATTTTAATTAAAATATTTATTTTTTAATATCATCAGTCCATTTTTTGTTGTTGTTGTTTTCTTCTAATCGTTGCACGCAAGTTTAAATAGATATAAAAATTATTATGTATGTAATGTAAATTAATGGTTTAAATAAATCACCTGAAAAATGCACTTTTTTGTTTTTCAGGTGATTTATTACTGTTAAAGTGTTTTGAAGGAGATATTAAACGAAACCCTCAGTGTGATCTGCGATCACACTTATCCACTGTTATTAATAAGGGATTGTGTTCTCCAACAAAGTTTCAAACTTTATCAATTGAATTAGAGAGTACTTTAAATAACCTAAGCTAAACAGAATGAAAAGAATAACAAGAATTAAAACTCATGCATAAGGCATAGATTATGTAACACAGTTTTCAACAGTATCAAAATAGTTTAAAATTTTCATTATTTCACACAATAAAATAAATATTTAAATGAACAATTAAAAAAAACCACATAGCGCAGTAAGAATCCGCTTGCAGAAATTGCTTTCTACAGCCAATAATGAGTGCTGTGTAACCCTGTAAACGAACAATAAGTGCTACCCATTTCATTTTAAATATCGAGCATGCTACGATATAAGAGTTAAAACACAGACAGACAGAGGCAAATCAAATATAAACATTTTTCAATTAGGATGAAAAAAATTTTAAACTATCTTTTTCATAGACTTTATTTCCAAGGTAAAGCAGTTAATATTAATCAACGCATTTCAATTGTTTCAGACCGAGCTCCATACATAAAAGGAATTCTCAGTCAGCAGTCAGAAGCTTGCAAGGCAAATGAAGCAAAAGTAAAAAGTAGTTGCCGTTATCAGTGTTCTCATCTATTATTAGCCTAATTAATGCTTAGCTAATTAAGTTATAACTAAATAAATAAACAACGTTAAAGAGCACAAATATTATAAAATAAAAGATGTTAAAAGCATACAGCCGTTTCGGGACTTCTAAAGTCCCATCATCAGTGCTAAAAAAACTTCATCCATCATCAGTGCTTTTTTAGCACTGATGATGGGACTTTAGAAGTCCCGAAACGGCTGTATGCTTTTAACATCTTTTATTTTATAATATTTGTGCTCTTTAACGTTGTTTATTTATTTAGTTATATATAAGCACAAAGTACAATCCTCCCCCTTTCTTAATTAAGTTATAATTTGAAAAATAATAAACAATACTCTAATCATGTAAGGGATTGCGATAAAATGTCTTATTTGCCATGAATGTGAACTAAATTTATAATCAATATATCCTTCCGTGCTACTGGATGTTGAAAAATAGAAAGACAGATTTCCTGCAACAAATAGATCTTAGTATTCTTTCATAGTAAATAACTTTACAGTTACGGACTTCATACCTTAAATCAAGGGGGTGCCAATTTATAGGCAAGGACAGGTTAATACAGATCTTAAATGTCTATTATTAAAATAGAAATTTTAAAACGAAAATTAAAACTATTTTTAAAAGAGTGTTAAAGAATGGTAAATGACGAATAACTTGAAGAAGGATCTTTTCTTCCTGTATCTTGAGAAAATAACAATAATCAGTTGCTAAGTAGACCAGACCGAACATAGCTTGATGACTTTTAGCTGGGTTCATAATGTATTAAAAATATTTTATTATTTTAGTTCTATATGAAAATTATATTTCTATGTCAATAATTCCTTTTTTTTCTTTAATTGTTTTACATCCATTTTCTCAGTGCTGTCCAAGAAACAGATGCAACTTTTTGTCACACATTTCGACAGTCATAAATAATATGTTTGATTGTTGGAGAAATCAATACTTTTTTCCATACCAAAAATGTAAAACAAATAAATAAAATTTTGTTACATGGGTCATTTTCACCATTCGCTTACATTCCATGGTAACGGACTTGACAAGTAACAGATTTGACATTTCAAATAAAACTAAAAAAAAAAAAAAAAAAAAAAACGATTAAAATGAACTAGCTTGTATATTTTCTAACTTAGATAATAATTTACATACCTTCTAAAACTATTTAGTAAACTTACTTAGCAGCTTACATTTCATGGTAACGGACTTGACATTTCAATTAAAACTATAGGAAATGAACTAGCTAGTATAATCTTTTCACGTACAAGGAAGGTCTCCATACTGGGCATACTCAGAATTTTATGAAAAAAATACTAATTAAAGTACTTATGTATGTAATAAAGGATCAGTCAAAATTAGCGGCGGAATCACGTTAGATATTGTGTAAAAAAATAAAATATTTTCGAATATTTGGCGGGAAAAGACGATGTTTGGCGAGCAGCCCTTTTCCTCGCCAAAAGCAAACGATTATAATGGAACTCAAAACTGTTGGATATTTAGAATGCGTGTAAATGGTATTTAATGAATTTAAACATAAACAATGAGAGACTTTAATATATTACATACATACACAGTAAAAAATGAAACCTATTTCAGGATGTTACCCAAAATCAAATAACACCCATAATAGCTTTCCTATTTCTAATTTGGGTTGTAATTCACCTGTTATGAGTTTCAGGCACATTAAGGGTCTCAGTATCCCCAAATGTCACAAAATCCAACCCAAAACAGGTCCTTCAGCAAACGCATTTCTAAATAGATCCTCGGTACCACTAATTTGACTCTATGGCACCTGATTTAGGCCGCCGCTGCTCCTAGTTCATTTTGATTTTGAAAAATGGCAACGAAGCTGCACGGCACGCGCCAGCGCCATGCTTTTCTGGAGATCGCATAGACAACCTCGAGTTGCTTAACCGTCACTGGATTTATTCAGGTATTTATTTGTTTGATACTTTATCTTAATTTTAGTTCTCTAATTTTCGCCCTAACAAATGTTTAATTTTTATTTACACGTGATCCACTATAATGTAGATTTAAATTCGCTGCAACATTATTTGACTGTACGCGAACATATTTAACATTTTTAATTTACTTTATGTTAGGGATGGGACGAATATTCGGCCACTATTCGGTATTCGGCCCTTTTGTCGAATATTTGGTTGGCCGAATATTGAAGGCTTGACCGAATACCTGTAGCCGAATGTTTTAGATATCTTGCCGAATACTGCTAAAATCTCACCGAATAGTGAAAGATAACTTGCCAAATAAATTTCGGATTTAAAGAATTTCATTCTTGCATTTTTTTTCTCTAATCCAAATTGGCTACTTCATTTATGAAGTCATTCTCACTCTTACTTACAAAATATAGATGTATTCAGATAGTAAAAAATATACAGCCTTTCTGTATTTTCTATAAAAGTTAGTGACAGGGCCTGACTAAGGCAGGGGCATGCGGGGCAGTTGCCCCGGGCCCCCTGGCTTGAGGGGACCCCCCCCCAAGGAGAGAAAAGTTTATTGTTAAAAGAGGGCCAAATGATATAAAGTAACAAAATATTACCAAATTTCTTTTTTTTTTTTCAATTTTAAATGGTCTTTTTTTTCTCTTACCCCCTTTGTTTCCGAGCCCCACGTTCCCTTAAAGTAATAGTTACATCATAAAAAAATTAATAGTTAAAATTACCTATCTTCTGTTATTATGTATAAAGATGTGAAATATGAATACTGAAATCAGTACTTGGTGCGAAATTTATGCATACATACAATAGGTTTATATTTTAATTTTAGTCACTTGAGTATAATTGACAATTTTAAGATATAAGGGGGCCCCCTAATAATGTTTGCCCCAGGGCCCCCCACTGTCTAAGTCGGGCCCTGGCTTAGTGATATTCTAGAAAATGCTGCCCAAGTTGGAGATTTAATTGTACGGGAAATGTCAACATTAGAGAATGATATATTACAATTCAAGATTTAAAACACTGCCTTATTCTAAAACGCTCGAATATTTATTAATGTCTACAAGTTCCATGCACATATAAAAAAGGCTCTTATGAAATTCATAACTTATTTCCTATAAAGTAAGAAATGAAAAAAAAATTATTCACTAGGTGTGTCAACGAAGATTCATTTTCAAAATTAAATATAATATATCACCAGAGTTCACTCTAGAATCAAGGGCAGGCAGGGCGCACTTTGCCATAAAAGGGCACGATGAAAAAAAAAGGGGGCACATTAATGTAATTATAAATAATCGAACTTCCCCCATCCCTAAAAAAGTATTTTCTTCTCTCCCCTCACACTTTGCAGTAATAATATAAAATAATCATATTAATTTCTCTTTCTAGAATTTTATATTTCCCCCAGTCCCACCTTCCTTTCCTTTTCCTTCTACAAGCCAAGCTTACATTTTTTTCCCTACCGTATTGTTATTTATTTTTTGAAAAAAAAAAAAAACCCTAACAGTTGTTTACTTTTTAAATAACATGATTTTTTACAAATTAGTAGAAACTGGGAGGAAAAGTAGTATATTTTCTTGAGAAGGGGAGGGGGAGTTTATTAGATGACTGATCAATTACTAAAGATTTACAAATAAGACAATAATAATAGGAGTTTTAAATTTTTCAAATTTTATGTGTTAGGTAGAGGAGCAGAGGAATATTCTATCATGGATGGGGGGGGGGAGAATTACATGATCGATTTTTCATTGTTATAGCAAGATGAAGCAACAATTAAACAAGAAGAAAAAAGACTTAGAAAGATTTTTGACTTAATGAGGTAAGAATCAAAAGAAAAGAAAGTTTTTTTGCCTTTAAGCAGCTATTGAATCACTTGTTTATTTATTTTATTAAAGATTTTAAATAAAATAAAATAATTTAAATTAAAGAGTTTTAAATGGTTTATATTTTGTGTACATAATAAGAGGGAGGGAGAAGGGGAAACGTCAATTTCAGGTGAGTGTGGGAAGTTTTTTGTTATTCAGAAAAAGCCTCTCAGTGGGGAAGAACCTAGAGCGGGAGTGTCCTGCTATTTTACAGTACTTTTTGTATGATTTCTCTTCGAATAGCAATAAAATCAGGACAGCGTAGTATACACTTATTTTGCTTACTTTGCATCCGTAAAATCTTTCAGACACTTAATTTTGCTCTTTGTTTTCAAAAATTAAAACAACTGATTGACAGAAAAATCTCAATTTTATTATTTTCAAACAAAGTTATTAAATAAAATTACTAATGTGGAATTTTTTTTTTATTAGCTGGCCCCGGATCCTTTATTTTTTTAACGGCTCCATTTGAAAATTTATTTTTACTATATCGTACTGGCATTTTTCTTAAGACTGTTCTCAAATTCAAACTACTTTCAAATAATTTTCTTAAATTGTTTTTTACTTATAAGTGCAGTGATGCTGTAACTATGAAAGTGGCTAATCAAATAAGTAGTATCAAATAAGTAACTAATCAAATAGTGTTTTCCATTTTTCGACAAAGACCACTGAAAGAAAGAGTTTAATGTTTAGGTTTTAACAGAACTCGACAGATTTGCTTATAAGTACAAAGTCCAAAATCCGGAACCCCCCGGATCTCGGCGATTCCGGATTTCAGATTATTTTCTGTCTATGTAAAAAAAAAAAAAAAATTCTACTGCCCCCTTTTTACTCCCCCCCCCCCCAAAAAAAAGAGGGCATGATGTATGTCAAGAGCGCATTTTCAATACAAAAAAATGCTAATATTAAAACAGATATTTTAATAGAAAAAAAAGTAAAAAAGGAAGTTATCTGAAGTAAAAAGTAAATTTGAGATTTTTTTGTTTATGAAAGCTAAATACAACTTTTTATAAAAGTATCTTTAGTTAAGGAGCGATTCTGTTCCAATTTTTCTGAAAAAATAAGGCAATAAATATCCAAAAATTAAAAAGGTTATAATCCCGAAAATTTGAATATAAAATCCATCGCGATATTCGACAAATAGTTAATCGTTCAAAGCAAAATTGCTAATATCGTCAAAGAATCGCGGAAAAAACGGGATCAAACTATCGTAAAAAATCGCAAATTTCATCCATAGTTCACGAAACAAATACTAATTTCTTTTTAAAAAATCGCAAATTACGTCGAAAAAAAAGCAAATTTTATCAAAATCGCGTTAAAAACTCTAAAGGGGGTAGCGGGTTAAGAGGGGTCTGGCGGCCCCCACCGAATCTGGTAAAATCGTTCCAAAAATCTTGAAGAGGGTCAAAAAACAAGCTGTATAAGCTTTTTATCGACATTACGACCCCAAAATAAAACACAGTAATGCGAAAAATGTGATTTTTGTGATTTTTATTTTTTTCAACCAGTTTAATTTATTTTTAAATGGTTTAAACGCAATTAAAAATTTGTTTTGGATGTGTGGAAGTCCCCTGAATTTTTTCAGATTTTTTGGTCAAGTAAAAACATGTGAATTTTAGGTTTAAATGCGAAAAAATCGTGAAAAACGCGTCATTTTCAAGATTCAACCCTCTAATTTTTAGGGTTGTTTTCATTTTCCCGAATAGTGCTGTATAGTATAGATAGCGGCAATCGTCCTCTTTCGAATGCAGGCAACTGGACTCAATTTGGTCAATTTTGGTGAGCGGGGAGATTTTTTGAAAAAAAAACTCGAATTTTCAACTTTCGGTAAATTACGGCGCGTACTTGGTATAATGCGTCTTTGCTATAAAAAATAATCTCTATAGGGATTTTTGAGGTCGCTGATCACGAATTTGATGTCAAAAAAATTTTTGACAACAAATTCACCCATAAGTATTTATTAACACAGGTTTGATAATGTAAAAAATATCATTGAATCACAGCATTTAAACTATTTTAATATCGTGTTCAACTAATATAATCAAGAAACTAAATTTTCTGGTATAAATCATATTTTATTCAACCTTACGTAATAGTCACACAGTAATATAAAATAGCATAATACTTCTTTACAGAGCTAAGTTAACAATTTTACAGTTTTAATCCTCGTCACTATCTTCTTCAATAACAGGTTCAACGCTTTGAACAGAGAAAAGATTTGTGAAAATCTGTAACAACTACGTGTTGCAGTGGTGACACTTGACACGTGTATGCGACGATCGCTGACGAGGAAAAGAAAGCTTGAGTAATGCTACAGCGCTATGATGACGCCACAGCGCTATGGCGCGTGCGCAGTAGCATGACTTCGGGTTGGGCCTAATGCCTCGAGTCGTTTGCCTAATAGTGTAGTCTTTTACCAGATGGCGGTTCAGTCAACTCATTTGAATTTCAAATTACCATTATCAATGCAGTTAAAATTCATATTACGTTATCGGTAATTATTATATTTTTGACTAAATAAAATAACAATGAAAATTCCACGACACATATATATTTTTTAAACAATGTTAATATTATTAATAATATCATTAATACTATTAATATTACTATTAATATTATTAATTTACTTTTTTTGGAATAAAAACTAAATTAATTGAGAGAAATTTAAAAAAAATCTTTCATTAATATTTTTACATTATCAAACCTGTGTTAATAAATATTTATGGGTGAATTTGTTCTCAAAAAATTTTTTTTGACATTAAATTCGTGATCAGCGACCTCAAAAACCCCTATAGAGATGTATTTTTTACAGCAAAGACGCATTATACCAAATACGTGCCGTAATTTACCGAAAGTTGAAAATTCGAGTTTTTTTTCAAAAAATCGCCCCGCTCACCAAAATTGACCAAATTGAGTCCAGTTGCCTGCATTCGTAAGAGGACGATTGCCGCTATCTATAATATACAGCACCTCTCGGGAAAATGAAAACAACCCTAAAAATTAGAGGGTTGAATCTTGAAAATGACGCGTTTTTCACGATTTTTTCACATTTAAACCTAAAATTCACATGTTTTTACTTGACCAAAAAATCTGAAAAAATTCAGGGGACTTCCACACATCCAAAACAAATTTTTAATTGCGTTTAAACCATTTAAAAATAAATTAAACTGGTTGAAAAAAAATAAAAATCACAAAAAATCATATTTTTCGCCATTACTGTGTTTTTGTTTGGGGTTGTAATGTCGGTAAAAAGCTTATACTGCTTGTTTTTCGACCCTCTTCAAGATTTTTGGAACGATTTTACCGGTGGGGGCCGCCCGACCCCCCTTAACCCGCTACCCCCTTTTGTCAAAGGATTGCGAGAAAAAAAAAAAAAACCATTGTGCCGAGAGTGGATGCCCCCTCCCCCCAGACTATTGCAACCTTTCAGAAAAATTGCTGTAAATTTCAAAAAAAAATTTTTTTTTTACTCAAAATTGTTCCTCAAAATCACCTCTTAATTAAAAAGAGAAAAAATAAATAAAGAATCTAGTCATGATTCCTTTCTGCACAGCAAAACATTATCCATCCAAAGTTTTGATAATCTGAGTAAACAACAGTAGATTTCCGATTTCACTTAGCAAGGTTAATAAAAACAACTTTCTTCGCAGTTTCTGTATAGTGGAAATTTTTGGCAGGCATTGTAATTTTCTAAAAACTGGTTATATTTTAACAAAAAATTATTACACTGCCTAACATATTATCATTTCAACTTGCTGAAAATTTGAAAGAAATTGGTCAACTTACATAGGAAATATGGATTTTTTTCTTTCTAACAGTGATGGTAAAAAAAATTTGGTTTTTCTTTTTTTACAACTCAGTAGTTTTTTCTGCACTTAGCAACGCAAATTGGTTGATACATTCGTAGGATCATTTTTATAATTAAGAGACTTCCAATAGCAAAATTGCTCTTGCAAAATATTCCTCTTGCAAAAAAAAAAAAAAAAAAAGGGGGGGGGGGATTAATAATATAGTATAGAATCATTACGGCAAGCCGCAAGAGCATATCGTACGATCATTTTGCTGCTTGACTTATGGAATAAAAATAATATGAATTTTAAATTGAAACAAATTTAATAAGCTGAAAACAAAACTTATTCTGAATAAAATATTTAGTCCAGCTAATTTGATTCGGGACACAGGCTTTTACTAAGCAAGAAGATAAAGGATGAAAATAGAAAACATTTAGCTTTCAATGCACTTGATATTTTGCGTTTCTTTCGCGATGTGTTTACATTATAAAACCACCAACTAAGACTCTTAAAGAATATCCGGTATTGTGACTCATTATCTGAAATGAAATGAGGGGCAATTATTTCTGATAGTAAAAATAAACCTTTTATAGTGAAGCAAGATAAAATGAATGAATTTTCGATGAATCAAAGTTGGAAATGTAAGAAAATAGAGTAGACTTCTTAAAGTTAGTGTAGCATACGATCGGTAGCAGCAATAAAGCGGAAGTGTGACGCGGCAAATACAATGCTAAAACCAAATTGATTATAGAAGATCTTCAAACGAAACTAAAAGCTTTTTCCAAATAAAAGTAAGAACAAAAGTATTAGTATGAAGAGAAAGGTTAGCACCTAGTTTTCGCAATAAAAAAGGCTCCAATGTTGCAGAATAAATTATTTTTATTTAACCCTTCCGACCCCCCCCCCAAAAAAAAAAATAAAATAAAAAAAATAAAATAAAATCTTATCTTTATTAATCTGCCACTAAGACAATCAAAACGCATCATTGGTTGAATAAAATTTTTAATAAAAGTCAGAATTCAAAATAATGTGTGGCTCATTTAATGAAATAATCACAACATGGTTTTAATAAAGTATGATTGAAAACAAAACTCTTCAAAAGTGTCCAGATAAAATTGTTAAACTGGGTTTAACTCTAACTTAATGTATTTTTTGTTTGTGAAATTAGTACTTAACTTCGAAATATACCTGCACTTGTAAGCCAAGCTGGCAAAGATTTAAGATTCCAATAAGAAAAAAAAAAGTTAGGAAAGGGTGGGAGGAGGGGAAGTAGTCAGAAGTTTACTTTACTTAAGGGTTGCTTTTTACCGGGCCCAAAAAAAAGATTAACCTAAGGTTACAATGGATGCTCTTCAAATAGAATTTGCAGGTCTGGTATAACCTGAACCATGCAGGACTTAGCTACAGGGACATATTTTGGTAAACTGTACTGGCATTTGTACAAAACTACATTATGTAATGATTAATATTTGTAAGTGTTTGATTTAAATGTTTCAATTTTTAAGCATGATGAAAGTGTACTTTTTTCTTTTATTCAAATAAAAATTATTCTCCATTAAAATAAATGTAATGTACATTCTCATAATAGTTACAAGTTTTAGATTTAATGATTATTCCTTAAAAATCACTATTTTTGTGTAGTATTTTTTTTACTTACAGGAATCGATGCAAGATTTCTTTCTTGGCCCATTTTGTAAAAATTAAAGTTATTTTTGTGAAATATTTTATATTTGTGAAAAATATATTTTATAATGAAATCCAATTTCTCAAATTTGAAGTATTAACAATTACTTTTAAGTCTCTGTTAAAATTTTGCTTTCTAGTGAACTTGTTTTGTTTACAAAATGCGCATTTAAAACCTAACAAAATAAAAGTAATTAATGTAGAGTATGTTTTTATGAAATGTAATTTTGTGAAGGGGCCCATCTTATTAAGAAGAATTTTGTAAAGGGGGCCTGTTTTATTAAATTGATTTTTATGAAGGGGACCATATTAGGCCCCAAATTGTTCCTGGATCAACCCCTGACTTAATCAGAAACTAAAACTGGTGAGCATTGCTAAATGGAAATACAGTAAAATCTAAGCCTGACTCTGTGTAAGGCTGAAATCTGTCCAACTCGGAAATATTTTCAAGTTCTTGTGAACCCATATACATAGAGTGAAATTTGTCTAAGGCGGAATGTTGTCTACTACGAAAAATTTTCTCTGTCTCGAGCGATTCCGCCTCAGAGTTTACTGTAGTGATATTAACCCATTAACGCCCGAATTATTTTCTTCGCTAAAATTTAAATTTTGTATTTCCCACCACTTTTAAAAGCAAATTAACTTTTATCTAAATTTATCAAGGATTCTGTCTCGTGAAATAAGGTATACATTTTTCTTCCTCTTTACTGGTGGGAAAACCGCTTTCTTGCTGTTTTTGTAACCGTCCTCAAACGAGGACGCTGGGCGTTAATGGGTTAAGAGATTACTTGAGTCCGGCGAAAACACTCGTTCGCTAATGTTAATGCAATGGCGGAAATTTTTGAAAATATCTTGCTTGCATTTCAATATTTTTAAACAATTTTTTTGCATTGGATAGTCGAGATTGATCTATACATCGGCCCTTTTTTTAATTTTTCGATTTTGTTTTTTGGACATTTAAATTTCGAAACCGCTTTTGGAAATAAAAGCATCCTCATAAAATTCCTGTTAACAAAAAGTAAAAAAGGGCTGATGTATGGATCAATCTCAGCTATCCAATGCCCAAAAAAAAAAAAAAAAAAAAAAAAAGTTGAAATGCAAGCAAGATATCTTCAAAAATTTCCACCATTGGATTAACATTAGCAAACAGGTGTTTCCGCCTGACTCATAGCCTCTTAAATAGCTTGAAAACTGTCATACCTGGAAAAAATAAAAAATTGAGAAAGATTTTGATTAAAGTGACAAAAACAGTCAAATCAATAGTTTTTTTCAAAAGTGGTAAGAAACCTAATAAAAAAAAGCATGTTTTTCCAAAGATGGTAAAAACCACCAGGCAGTAAATACTGTTCAACCCTGCTATAATTTGATATTTTGTTTCTTCTTTAGATTTTATAACCATAAAGATTCTACAGAAGCTGCCAAATATATTACAGTCAGGAAAAAGGACTAAAGAAAATGTCAAATATGTGTTACAGATGTTTGCGGTGATTAAATCTTTAAAAATTCATTATTAGCAATTTCTTTTACATCTTTTTTTTTTTTCAAACATATAAATTAAAAACAGATCAGTTTGCTTAAGAAGTAAAATACATGTCATCTTTCCTCCTTGAAAGTCAGCACATGTGTGGTTTAAAAGTGTCAGGAGGCATCATGTATTTCACCTTTTTAAGTAAACTGATATGTAGAGTGAAATTTGCATTTCAAAAAACTCTTACTTGTGAAAAATGACTTTTCTAAGAGACTAAATTTGAGATTTAATCTTTTCGACTTTAATTCACATTTTAAATAAAAAAAACTGACTATTATTATGAAATAATTTTAAGGTGCAATAACTATACACAACATTTGGAACTTTTACTGGTAACCAATCACATCATAGTGAAATAATTTCTCCAGTTTATTTTATTTTATTTTAATTTTTTTTCTGCGACTCATACATAAAATTTCATATTGTGTTTAATATGTTTTGTCTTGCTTACAAGGTAAATTTTATTATGTGCGAAATGATCTTGCAAATCTTTATTTTTAGGTTTGTAAAGATCTTCTACTGTAGTTATCACTTTTTTTATACTAATTAACAGTAATAAGATGTTAAAACTGACCTTTTTCGATTTTGTAGGAAAACACTACCATTGAAAGCACAATGCCTTAAAAAACTGATCCACCCAGGTTAATAGGAATTGAGAATGAAGAAAATTTATGCTTATACTGCTATGTGGATGGCATTCTTGTATTCACGACGAATGATATAACGAAAGCTATGTTTTTACTCCTGGCAACATATTGGATTTTTAACATCCAATTTCCTGCAGAAAGTAGGCCATCCTTCTTGCTTTTAAGCTGAGTATTGTTGAAAGATAAATTTAACACAAAAATGTTGCAAAAATGTGGAGCAGTAGTTGGTCTGCTGAAGCAATTGAATTTATAATTCTATTGTATGTTTCTTATGAAATAAAATTGCTGGATTCTTTTTTGTATGTATGTACCCCCTTTTTTTTGTACATGATTACAATATTTTCAGCTATATCTTGATTTGTTGTGTACCGTACTTCATGTCAGTGTATGCGTAACAAAAGTTGTGTAGCCGGAACTAATTGGATTTACTAAATGATTTTTGAATTAAAAGGACATATATATATATATATATATATATATAAAATCAGCTAAATTAGCGATTACACCTAAAAGTATGAAGTTATTCAACATACAAGGACATCACTAAGGTGGAAGTCTCTCTCCCCAAACATTCCTGACTATTGTTACACTCGGAAAATTTACAAACTTAGTTTACAAATTTGTTTCGAACTTTAATAAAAACTAATTTATTTTCTATTTTTGATAGACAGCAAAAATTACAAGACTAATTGAGAATATTCTACATATTACATATTGCATTTTCTAATTGTGGTAAATTGGCACATTTTGAAATTTGAGTTGGCAATTTAGGATTCTCTCCCCCATCAATAAAAAATCTTGGTGATGGCACTTTGACATAAGTATACAATTATAAACTTTAGATCATCTATGAAGAGAAGTGACGAAATAGTTAAATTTAGTTTTGACATTTCTAGTGGCAATCAAGTCAGCAGGAGAAAATTGTTTACCTCTTCAGACATCCCAAATTAAAGATTTCTGAAGTTAAGCTTCATTGATTTGTACTTTTGAATGCTGATCTGATCAAAAGGTCATATGTTGAACATCTCTCTCCACTGTTCAACAAGTACAGAATAAGATATTATTTGAAAAAAATTAAATAAAAACTTATTGCAGCAAAAATTAAGTTAGATTCCTATTTCATTAAAAATATAGCCATCATGTAGTTTCTTTCTTTAATTGCATACTGCAATAAAGAAAAAATAATTATATTCACTAATTTTCAGAAGATAGTAAGCATAAAAAATTTAAGTTGTTTTGCATAAGAAAGTTTGTTTTAGCTTTGTTGTACTATTCTTGTCACAAAATTATTGAATCTATAAATTCAAAAAGTATATTGGCTCCATCAAAACAAATTTCATTTCTGAAACACAGTAATAGAGATAAATGAATCCTGAACAACCTGTTTTCAAATAACAATATCTTAGTTCAATTGCTTATTATTCTGTTTAAGAGATCACTGTTTTTTCTTTCTTTTTTTAAGAAATGGATATTTAATTTTTTCATTCATTCAATTGTGACAAAAATATTGATGAAAGAAAAAAAATGGTGAATTATTGTCAAATGAGCATAATTAATCTTATTTTATTTACAAATTAAAAAAGTTCTTGCACTTTACTTATACCTGGATTTGAAATATAGTAACATTGCTCTGTGTGCTGATTTTATTGCATGCTTGGTTCTGAACACTAGAAAGATCAAGATGTTTTATCTACTGGAAAGTTTCATTTTAACCCCTACATACGAAAAATGCAGTTGATGATTTAATGTAATTGTCAGCACGAATAAAACATATACCAAGTGGCGACTGTACAGACCATCTCTCCATTTGAGAGCTGATATTCCAAAATTAGACAGAATTTGATGAGCATATTAAAATTCAACTGCTCTGTCAAGCCGTATCTTGGAAACCACTTGCAGACCCAATTTAACGGTTGATAGATTTACCTTTGTGTTTTCTTGCACTCAAAGTTATAAAAAAATGGAGGACTGGAAGCAGGGAAGTCCAATGGTAAAATTATCAGTCAACCACTAGAAATAATTTTGTAGGATCTATCCATGAAGATATGAATTGGCAGACCAGTTGCATTTTAATATGTAAATCTTGTTTTAAGTAATCTTGTAATTTCAGCCCTCTCACCTCGATAAGATGATTGTGCAGCCGCTTCATTGTCTAACACAATTATTCGAAGATAACATTAGAATAAACGATAATGAACTCCAGTGTTATAATGCTCGATTAACTAGATTCTATTTTAAGTATGGATAATGACAAAATACCTAATTATATTCACATATAAAATATCACAACCAAGAATGCAATACATAAGTTATGCTTTTGATATTCAAAATGGCTCTAATCAGTTTTCCTACTGTTAAGTTTATTGCTTGCACTGAGAATAATATTCTAAGAATTTGACAGACACCCCCCCCCCCAAAAAAAAAAAATAAATAAATAAAATAAATAAAATAAAGTTAATGACAAAGCAATAAAATTTGATAGCATAACATATTTAATTTAATAGTTTAACTCATAAAAATGTCCTAAATTTGTTACAAATCAAGCTCTTATCTACCAGAAAAGTTCCAAATCTGACAGAAAATTCCAAAAGTTGCTGAAGAAATTATTTATTATTGTTATCCCAATAATAATATATAATCATATATCAATAACTGATATTCAACTATTGTCTTATTTTAAATATAATTTTTTGAAGTAATATTTTATCTTTAGAATTTGAAAGTAATGCTTTAATAAAATCAATAAGTATATATAGAAAGTTCAAACGCTTAAGATGATTATGCAATGTTCAAAATTATAGATAAGTGTGCGAAGAAAGATATTTAAATTTATCTAAATTGATTGTTGAGTACTAATGTGCCCTAGAAGAATACTCAATTACCAATTTAATTAATACTTAATACCCAATTTGGATGCTTTAAAACCCATTCTGGTTACAATCACCAATTCGTTTTGGAGATTATTTAATACCCATTTTGTCTATGCCAACAGCTGTTTTCCACAATTTTAAATGCCCAGAAGACATTTAAAATTGTGGAAAACAGCTGTTGGCATAGACAAAATGGGTATTAAATAATCTCCAAAACGAATTGGTGATTGTATCCAGAATGGGTTTTAAAGCATCCAAATTGGGTATTAAACAGTGCCTAAAAAGTCTTGTCAGTGGTGTCCAGAATAGGTCTTAAAATATCCAAATTGGGTATTGAATTCTGCCTAAAATGGTTTCTTGGTGGTGTCAAGAATGGGTCTTAAGATACCCAAATTGGGTCTTGAACAATGCCTAAATTGGATTCTCAGTGGTGTCCAGAATGGGTCTTAAGATGTCTGAATTAGGTATTAAGCACTGCCTAAAATAGATTCTCAGCGATGTCCAGAATGGGTTTTAATGTATCCAAATCGGGTATTAAACGCTGCCTAAAATGGATTCTCACTAGCATCCAGATCGGGTCTTAAAATACCCAAAATGGGTATTTAACAGTGTCCAAAATGGATACGCAGTGATAACCAAAACAGGCATGGATCATGACCCAATTGGTATTAACCCAATTTGGGTTACCCCATACCCAGCAATCTTTCAACCCAAAATGGGTATTTAACAGTGCCCAAAATGGATACGCAGTGATAACCAAAACAGGCATGGATCATGACCCAATTTGGTATTAACCCAATTTGGGTTACCCCATACCCAACAATCTTTCAACCCAAAATGGGTATTTAACAGTGCCCAAAATGAATAAACAGTGATAACCAAAACAGGCATGGATCATGACCCAATTTGGTATTAACCCAATTTGGGTTACCCCTACCCAACAATCTTTCAACCCAAATTGGGTTTTTTTTTTACCCATTTCAGGACTTTTTTTTTACTGTGTATATATACATATTGTATTACATATACACTATATTGCCATTGATTATGGGACACTTGCGATTTTAGACATTTTACTAAATATCTAGAAAAATACATGAGGAATCATCTCGAAACTCTTAGTGTATAAATATAATAGTATACATCATACATCTTTGTGAAGATTTTTTACCGAAACTCCATAGGGGACCGTCAACAAATTAAAAAAGAATGCATATCTTTTGAATAACCCTGTCAAAACTAATGTAGCAAAAGCGCTCAAACTCCAGATTATGATTGAATGTCTTATTGTAATACACTGTGTTCATTTTTATGCAAATAGCATGCATACTCGAAGAGTAATTAAGGTTTTTATAAAAATGATCCCAAATTTTTCTAAGTTTTTCCCTTATAATTTTCAGAGTTCTTAATATAAAATAATATTTTTTTTCAGAAAATATGACAAACAACATTGCACACAGTACCCTGTAATCAGAATTAAAAAATAATAAAAATTGTATGAAAAATAAGTAGGTTTACTAAATAATTTTTTACTGCGCATGCGTCAAAGATATCAAAATTTCATTTGCATATTATGTTAGCTAAATGTATAGAGCAACTTGTGTAAAAGTCTCAAAATTATGGCTTGAAAATTCTGAAAGTAATCGCCTATAGAAAAAGGACGAAATCGTTGTTTCCAAAATGAAGCAATAAAATGAGGGATTTTATCCAAAAGTAGTCGTAACATCCCGTATTGTGTATTCTATATTGACATTAGTCAATGAATATATGGATACAACCCCTCTTGTTTTTGCTTCATTTTGAGAATAACGGATTTTCAACTTATTCAATTGACGATTATCTTCAGAATTTTCAAGTTATGATTTTGTGACTTTCAAAAAAGTTGCTCTATACATTTAGCTAACATAATATGCAAATGAAATTTTGATATCGTTGACGCATGCGCAGTAAAAAATTATTTAGTAAACCAACTCATTTTGTATACAATTTTCATTATTTTTTAATTCTGATTACAGGGTACTGTGTGCAATGTTGTTTGTCATATTTCCTGAAAAAAATATTATTTTATATTAAGAACTCTGAAAATTATAAGGAAAAAACTTGGAAAAAATTGGGACCATTTTTATAAAAACCTTAATTACTCTGCGAGTAGGCATGCTATTTGCATAAAAATGAACACAGTGTATTACAATAAGGCATTCAATCATAATCTAGAGTTTGAGCCATTTTGCTACATTAGTTTTGACAGGGTTATTCAAAAGATATCCATTCTTTTTTAATTTGTTGACGGTCCCCTATGGAGTTTCGGTAAAAAATCTTCGCGAAGATGTATGACGTATACTATTATATTAATACACTAAGAGTTTCGAGATGATTCCTCATGTATTTTTCTAGATATTTAGTAAAATGTCTAAAATCGCAAGTGTCCAATAATCAATGGCAATATAGTGTATACATTACTTGTTGAAGTAGTTATTTAATTAATCACTAGAAAAAAATGTTTACATAGATAAAAAAAATCATTTTGAGAAAAATTATCTTCATACATTTAAGCGTATTGAAAAATAAAAGTCAGGTTTCCATAGCAACAAAATTGAATCGACAATTCTCAATTGGACTTTGAGATTGAAACAAATCTAATTAATTGAAATTATAAATTTCGTTTTAAATCTCAAATTTTGATGATTAAATTTGAATATATATACATTTAAATGTCGATATAACAAAATTATACTTAAAACAAACTAAAACTTACAAAACAAAAGTTATTTAAATTAAATTTCTCAAAACAAGTTCAACATGAAGCTTTTCTTTTCCTTGAAGTGTATTTGATATAAAGTATTTTTTGAAATTACATTCCATCGCCAACCGGCGATAAACAGCCAAATAACGAAATTTTCATTATTTTTTTACGGTTACTGAATGGAGATTCCGCCGAAAATTTTTTTATAAGCGTATATATCCACACGAGAAGAACATTCTGTAATTTTTTCAGATTTTTCGGGGTATGCCCGTATGGAGACCTTCCTTGTTAGATAATAATACACATACCTTCTGAAACTATTTAGTAAACAATATTTAATTTCAAAAGTCAAAAATCATTATTTTAAATTAAAATTTACGGTAACAGACTTGGCAGTGAAAAAAAAAATACCAACCTTGATAAAAACTTATTCTTGCCACTATTACATTGCTTCACAATTGAAGAGTAAAAAATGGGAAGTAGTAGTTGCATAAATATTTAATCATTATAATATAATGATATTTATAATATTTATTGCATAAATATTACTATCTTTGCCCGGGACCGTGATGTTATTCAGTTTTCAAATGTGTTATTTGCTTTCTAAATGACCCTTAAATTAAATTTCTATGATTTTATATCTTTAAGTCCATTTTGTCAAAATTTATATTTTTAAACGGAAAAATCACGAAAAGATATTGAATTGAAAGCACATGCTGTTTGGTATTTTATTTTCTATGTAATTTGATTTTTTGGAAACTATGGGAACCGAAAGCGAACGAAACCGCGACGGAACACTTAGATTTTTACTGAATTCGTAAAAATTTTCACACATTTTATTTTGTAAAAAACTAGTCGTTGGGGGCCACCGTAATACTTACCCATCATGGATATGTATATGAAAATAAAACATGTGAGACTATTTATACAATGCATTGCAATTCATAAACAAAATTTAAATATTGTTAATATACATAGTAATGCTATATTAAAGAACTGCTCATGTACCAATTTCGACAAATTATATGAAACGCCAAACTACTCAAGTAGTACCGAACTGCGTAAAAGAAACATCCTTATAACTCAAAAAATAATAACTCTATTAACTAACAATTAACTGCGTCGGATTAAGCGTCTTATTTCCAATTAAAATATACCTCTGAATTGAAATTTGAATGAAATACAGGGTCATGAAAAATCGAAGAATGTGGAAAACAGGATTACAAATATCTCGGCAACTAATAATCCGATCAACTTTGTTCTATATGCAAAATGTGTGTTATTTTGTTGCCTTTTACGTCCATTCCTTAGAACAAAAAAATTCGAAAATTTTTATATACCTTTCATCAGAACGAATTTTTCGAGAGTCCGAAAAAAATAGTTCCGGATAATCGAGGTTGCTGATATTAAATAGGGTTCGTCCCATTCTTACATACTAACTACATACAAAATTTCAAGTCTCTATCTCAATTTGTTCGGGAGATAGAGCGTTTACAGACAGACAGACAGACAGACAGACGGACGGCAAAAATTTTTTTCTAAAAATATGTTTTTCGGAATCTCCACTATCTAAAACGTGTAAATCCGTCAAAAAAAAATTTTCGATTTTCAAAACGATTGCAAGACTTACCCTATACTACGTATGATGGGTAAGTAAAAAGAACTCTATCCATATGAAAGTTCCAAAGTTTTTTTTCGTCCATGGCGTACATCAGCTGTGATTTAATATATATATATATATATATATATATATATATATATATATATCATTTAAACTGACAGTTTTTCAGCCTATGAATTGTAAAGGTCTATCCCCATGGAGGAATGAGATAAGTGGAGATGAAGTAAGCCTCAAAAAGGGTTTGCAATAGGAAACCATTTATCGCTCAAGTTTTAATGTTTTAACCCTTTCCGGCGTACCACTCTTTAAAGTTGGAATTTAACGAAAAAAAATTAGGCAATCTATTTAGGCCTAGAGGAGTACACAGGTGTTGTTTTGTAAAGATTGCACTAACCATTTTAATTATACAGCTGTTGCCAAAGTGGTAACCTCCCATAAGTAAAGCATTGATAAGCGCAATGAGAAGAGCATTGCTGTGAAGCGCGTATTACAGTTACACATTTTACATATTATTTAAAAAGAGTAGAGTTTGATCTCTGTTGTATTGCCAGCTAGAACTCACAAGAAAGATTTAAAGTAGCCATTAGAGTAGTTTTTGAAATATTCACGGAATTTTTGTGTCCCTAAACAGGGGGAACTTTAGGTATTGCTGACCCGGCAACACTGCGCGTTAAGGGGTTAAACAAAAAGACATGGAAGGGATTTTGTATTATAAGATGAATTGAAAGACATGATTTACAACTAAAGCATATTTTAAGAAGAAACTAGCAAATTTTTACAATAGTCTTTGTTCTATTATTATTTATTAAAATAAATGTCCGCTTTTAAAATAAAAGAAATTGGAAAATTAGCAATAATTAAATGTGAAATTGAAATTAAATAAGATATTGAAAACATTTGATATGAACTAAAAATTCTTATTACTAAAAGTTTCCTAATTTAATGTAATTTTAAATACTTTATAACGTAGGTGAAAAATGTTTATGACTTAATAATTGCATGTAAATAAATATTTAAAATATAATGATGAAAACATTATTTTAAAATCATGTATGAAAACTTAAGTAATAAATATTAATGTAAAATATAGATTTCTGACTGCAAACGATTTTAAGATACTAACAAAAGAATGTTATATTTTCAAGCAAAACGTTAAAAGATTTTTCTATATTGATATTTAAAACACATATGATAAAATAATTGATAAATTCTTACCGGTAAAGCGGTAAATTAGTTCTTTTTTTTTTAAACGAGAGGAAAAAATGAGGGTTAAAATCTGTTTCAATTGATAAGCGTATCAAAGCACGTGGTTTTGTTGGTACTTAATTGTACTTAATGTAGGGTTACTTTTTTAGCATCACCCCTTAGATATAATACTTCCACTCCACCCATCTCACAGAGATGGGCAGTATCGAAAATACATGTATTTGAAATACATTTCCAAAATACATTTGTATTTTGTATTTTAACCCGACTAAACGAAAGTATTTTGATAATGTATTTTAAAATGATTTTCTCAGGTATTTTGTATTTTGAAAATACATTTCATACTCAAAATACATTTCTGTAGATTTCCAACTGCTTCCTTAAAACTGCAGATGTAAGATTCACAAAAGCATAATACAAGTATGACTGTTTTGTTTTGACTTATAGGGTTCGTTTCTGGAAGTTTATACAAACATACTTTTCAACTGCTGGTAGGTAAAGATTAGAATGTATGCTTCTGTTTTACATAGGCGTTGCTGCTGAATCATTACAGTTCTAAAGTTCTAGGTTTTTAAGTATAACGCTGCTATGAGAGTCATAAAAACTACTGTGTTATAAACAGGAAGGATTATTTAGAGTTTTGCTCTGTATGGTGCTTTTTAAAGAATTACTGAAAGACTTGTAATGTAGTAGCAGAAAGAAATGTAATACAATGTTTAAGTCTCGTGAAAGAATAGCTGATATTTTTTCAGCTCCGGGTGATAATGTATCAAGTGAATTAATGAATGACGATAGTACACATTGCGCTAGCGCTATACTAAATGGGATTTTTTTTTTAATTTCTGTTGATAATAACGATAAAATTAAGGCAGCTTGTTATATGTTAAAAACAAGATCTACCGATATAAGAGAAACATTTGGAGCATTTTTTATTATAGATTTGTTTCTACTGGAAGTACACGTTTATCTAGCTTGACTTCGTAATTATTATTATTATTGTTATTGTTTTATTATTATAATTAATTTTTTTTTTTTTTTACTCATTTTATGTTTCATTTTGTACTGTTTAAAAAATACCACAATGAAAATATAAACTGGTAACAGACCAAATTGAAAGTTATAGTGAGAAACGGAAGTTTCATTTTTTTTTTTTTTTTTTTTTTTTTTTTTTTTTTTTTTTTTTAATTTAGATCGTAAACAAAAGATTCACAGATGAAAATTTTAATATCAATAAGAATATAAATTTGGTTAATTACAACAGCTTACCCCTTTAGACAGTGGTGTAGTTGTAAAAACAACAGAGGGTATATGCTCTAAGCAGAGGATACACACGCTCAAGGACAGCCGGTATACCCTCCCTAGAATATATGCACTATAGCTTTCTTAGAAAACAGAGGGTATGCGTTGTTCCTTACAAAAATCCAGACATATACGGCGTATACCCGCGTATACCCTCCACTACATCCCTGCCTTTAGAAGAATATTTATAATTTTGAATGTGCGGGCATGTGTATATATTTGTTTACAACAAAATTAAAGATAATAATAAAAAACTATTTTTTACCGATTTATAACCATAAAATATTATTAGTTATGTAGTTATTTATGCATCCCGGAGTTTCCAAGATTATTTATGTACCAACCTAGATCGATGTTCATTGTACAGAGATTTGCAAAATGCTTAACGTTTGGCTTGCAAATTAATCATACACAAATATCAATAAATAGTTCTTTAAGAGAATAGTAGTGTATTCATACTTAGGGAACATTAATAGCAATTATTAATTTGCAATCATTATTACAAATGTAACATGCGTATGTTTAAAACGAAAACATTGAACTTGTTAATTTAATATTTCTTTTTAGCTCACAGACTATCAAAACCTAAGACTTTATGTGCCGCCCATTCTGTATGTATCTATGTATGTATGTGTGTATATAACACGGTAATTCATGATAAAAATATCCGATTTACTTGAAATTTTGGATATAGGTTTATTCAGATGAGGCGCTTTCCTGATTACTTTTTGGAGTTCATTCGATAAGTAGAAGGAAAGGGGGGGGGGTAAGAACGAGCAGCTAATACCCCTCCCCTTAATTTATATAAATAAGTTTTTCATGCAGAATTATCAGATTATTTCATTCAAATTTTAGATATAAGATCCCTAATTTAGATAAATGGAATTTCATGTAGAATTATGAGATTTCATTAAAATTTTAGACATATCATTCTGAGGAGGCTCCTCCGTGCTTAGCATTGGGTGTTCATTGGATAAGTATAAAGGGGGGAATGGGGGTAACCTTCTCCTTAATTTAGGTTAATGGGTTTTTCACGCAATTTGCTTCAAATTTTGGGAAAAGGGGGAAATAGGAGGACTGTCCCTCTTAATTTAGGAAAATGGTTTGTTATGCAGAATTAACCTATTTGCTTAAAATTTTAGATACAGATTCATAGTGATAAGACTCGTTCCTCATTAGTTGTGGGGTTCCTTTTTAAGTATAAAATGGGGCACGAGAAATTACCCCCTTAAATGTGATAAATAGGTTTTTATGCAGAATTGTCCGATTTGCTTTAAATTTTGGATGTAGATGATAGTTTTGGAGATTTAATGATTAAGTATGAAGGATGTAATGGGGACTACTCTTAAATTATATAAATGGATTTTTATCAAAATTATCCGATTTGCTTCGAATTTTGAATATAGGTTTATAAGGCATACCCCTGATTAATTTTTGAGATTCAATGATGAAGTATAAAGAGGGGAAATGGAGGGGGACTATTTCTCTCTTAATTTGTTTTTCGAAGGGCATTATACCTTGAAAATAGAAGGCTGTAATGTACAATTAGTGTATATAGCTTGTGAGCTCAATGCCGTCGGTTTAACTGAGCAATATTCTTTTTATTAAATTATTACTTATTTAGTATTCATATAAAGCATACTTATACTTGCGTTGTAGTAATTGAGACATTAACAATTTATATATTTATTATTCTTTTTAACCAATTCCAACGAACGAGGTTATAAACACTTTTATATATAAGTTTTATGTATACGTCCTAGAATAACTGCTGAACTGGCGCTACCATTTTCAACCTTTCATCTCTTTTTATAGTCTTATATGTTTACCAGAAGAAAGCATTGGATTCCTGAAAACATTCGATGATGGATTTATGTTTTTCAAGCCCCTAAACACTGTTTAATTGCATTCGGGAAATTGTTCGTTTGTGAGTTTGTATCTTACAACAAATTTGAGGCTCTTTGTTTCAAGAACTAATGCACTGAATGTAATAATACTTTAGATTCAGTTAGACGTGGATATAAGTTGTTGTAGATTAACATTGTTGTTGTGAATCTTTCAAAAGATGGCATTGCTATGGTGTATTTTTCACGATTTCAAAATAAATAAAAAAATAAATAAAAAATAAAATAAAATAATGAAAAAAATTGTATTTTAAGAACTAATGTATGGATTTTCACCAAATTTCAAATTCAGTTACACGTTAACATAAGTTGCTGCTGATTAAATTTTGGTGTAAATCGCGCCACAGGTGGGCGGGCGCTGCTAAGTTACATTTTTCGCAATTTCTGCATTAGTTCTATCTCAAATACTAAATGCTCCAATTTCGATTTAGTTAGACCATAGGTTCCCAACGGGGGCGGTACCGCCCCCCAGTGGGCGCTGGAGCCTTGCAGGGGGGCGGTGACGGGTCCAGATGAAAATGGGGGGCGTTGAGACAGCCAAGGGGGGCGTTCATGACGTTCCTTCATATTTAAGAAATTAATATAATGAAATTATATGACCAGTCTCCCCGGCGTCGCATGGGCGATGATAAAAATCTTAAATATATCTTTAAATGAAAATAGATGAAAATGAGCCTAGAGCTGGGATCTGCTTTCACCTGTCGCATCTTGCAGCGAATGAGAACTTTCCATTCGAACTAATGGCGTACGAAGCTTTCTTTGCCGCTCGTTTGTGTTCACGTGGTATGCTATTTGGATTGCCGAAGCTTATGTTCTGACCACCGATTTTTTAAATTCTCGCAGCGACGAATAATTTGATTTTGTCGTGTTTGATGAAATAAAAATGTAATTTAACCTTCTGATTTAGTAACAAATGCGTTGATCAAAATATTATCATGATCACTAGTTCAGAATTTTCTATATTAAGCTCACTAAAAGTTTGATAACTATAGTTATTTTTTAAAATCGGTATTTTGAAAAATGTTGGAAATATAACGACTTATGCCTGAATAGAGATTTCCAAACAAAACTATAGTTTGAACTGCTCAAGAAATTCGTTTGTTCTGAATGAAAGCTATAAAAGGCATTACAGCTTTTATGCATAGCTATAAATTTGTTGCAAAGTTAATCTATTTAAATTTAAAATGTGGCTAATTTTGCATTTTAAAATGTTTTAATCTAAGAAGAAATGTCGGCAGTATAGTATTGAGTATTTGAAATATTTATTTATGTGCATTCTCCTACAAACCAATCATTACTTATGTGTTTAATTTTTTCAAACTGTTTTTGAAATAAAGCTATTAAGCCTTCTGGATTACAAGAACATTGGAATAAAATGCATGCTGATAAAAAAGACAAAGACTTGTTTTATTTTTAAGCCCTGGAAAAGAAATATTTAAAACAGCGAACTGCATCAAACCTTTATGAGTTGTTTTCTAAACAACAAGATGACACACTATGGCGCTTCATATAAAATAACATTGTTAATAGCAAAAGCTGGAAAACTACACACAATTGGCGAGGGATTAATCTTGCCGGCAATCAAACAAATAATAACTGTTGTTCATCATAAAACACCGTCAGATATCATTCGAAAAATTCCTCTGAGTAATTATTTTGGAACAAAGAAGGATAGATAAAACGATCAAGGACGATGAAATATAATTAAGCAATATTAGTTAAAGATTTGGAAAATTTTTCATTCAATACGATAAATCAAGACTATCAAATAACGAAGAAACTACTCTTATCACATCTCCGATTCAAAGAAAAAAAGAAAAAGGATTTCATGAGTTATTATTTGTTAGAAATTTGGAAACTGATACAAAGGGAGAATCGATGTTTAATAGCTTGAGCATGTTTCTTTAAGAGAAAGAAATTCCTATTCATTGTATTTTGCCAACAGCTACTGATGGTGCTCCAGCAATGACAGGACATCATACGGGTTTCACAACACATTTTAAAGAAGCAATTTGTACTCATTGTACTCAAGAATGTAGTGGAGAATATACGGGTGCATACGCCGCATACCTTCTGGATTTCTTTAACACCGTATACCCTCTGCTTCTTAAAAAAGCTATAGTATATGCACTCTAGGGTATACCTTCTGTCTTGAGCGTATATTTTCTGATTAGAGAGTATACTCTCAGTTTTTTTATGATTGCACCACTGACTGTACGTGTAGATTGTGTTAGTCATTGTCAGCTTTTGATTGCCAAAAACTTGAATGAACGTCTGTATATGTAGCTTTATTATGTTATTAGTGAATAAAATTAGAAGGAATTCTTTGCATGACAGATTATTTTGCCAACTTTGAAATGAAAACGATGACGATTACAATCGCTTGTTCTTGCACACAGAAGTTTGTTGGCTTTCGAAAGGTATTTGTCTGAATCGTTTATTCATTCTGACTCAGCACTGGACTTTCTTGAAAACAGAGGTAAAAAAATTGCGAAAACCTGATAACATTCAAAAATAACATTGTTTATTTGAGAGTCCTGTTTAGAATATTCAATCAGATCCTTTTACAATTGCAGTGTTACGAATTAAATTTAATTAAAACAAAAAATATCATAGCTGTTTTTATGGCAAAACTTGTTATATTCAAGAAAAATCTAGGTAGAAGTTAATACAGCCATTTTCCTATGTTAGCAGCAATCTCTGCAAAGCAGGAAGATCTACCAACTTACTCACTTGGACCGCTTTTCATACTGATTTTATTGAGCGATTCCAGGACATTTTAAACATGAACTTACCGAGCTGGGTTTTAAATCCTTTCGCAAATGCAGATACAACAGAATCATCAAATTTAGAAGAAGGACTTACAGACTCATAACTAATGAGGAACTAAAAGTAAAATTTTGAAGCGGATACCAAGAGTTCTGGCTTCAGAAATCTGCACCAGTTCTCTACCCTTAGTTCTTGTCAAAAAAAGACAAAATTTTAATTGCTTTTCGGTAAACTTATTTATTAAAGAGTGGGTTCAGTGCGATATCTAATTTATTGGCTAAGAAAAGAAATAGACTGCACGTTACTAAACGCGGAGATTTACGACTACTGTTAACAAAACAGGAAACCGACATTAACAAATTGTTAAAATTCCATCAGGGGCAATCATCTCTTTAATATTTTTTTGCTTATTTATTTTATCTTTATGTCATTATTTTTATTAATTTCTCATTGATTTTCTGCTTATGCACATTATTATTTGTGAAATATTTAATATGTTGAAAATGTCACAAATCTAAAAGATGTTACTTATTTCAAATATTATAAGCCGAGTTCTCTCGATCAAACCTGTTTCATCCTAGGGACACTTTTGTTTACATTCGAGTTACATAAGAATACGAAAAGGAATTTCAATGCATAAACAAAGCTGCCCTAAAGAAGATGAAGTTATGTTTAAAAGCGCTTGGCGTATAGTGTTTGAAGTTTTATGCTTTTAAAACTGTGTTTTTATATATAGTAACATCTTTTAGATACATGACATCATTAACGTATTAAATGGCCTTTTTTAGCAAGTTTATTTAATTTCATTTTGAGTTTAATTTTAAATTTCTACTGAACATCTTTGATAGTCGTTTTAATTATAATTTTACCTTGTTTTTCTTAATAAAAATACAAAAAATAGACATAGGTAATATGCAAAAATATTTTAATTCGTATAATTAACTATTATGGAAGAGGGGGGGGCGTTGGAATATTTTTTTCTTGTAAGGGGGGCGGTGGTCCTTAAAAGGTTGGGAACCTATGAGTTAGACTGTTATATTAAGTTGTTAAGTATTGGTGTAAATTGCTCAACATGTGCACTGCTATGCTGCATTTTTCAGGATTTTAGCAAAAATTAATGCACTGAATGTCATAAAACTTCATGTTTTGTTATTTATTACTGTTAATTATTAGCACTGATCACCGAAATTCGGAATTAAAAACCTGTTTCGATCGATCCTTAATTAAAAATTTTCCAAAAATAAATTTAGTGAGTGATTCCTAAATTCCGCCCTTGAACGTCAATCGTAATTTCTAAACATAGAATTGAGTTGTGAATTATTTTAATAACACTTTACTTTTTGCATAAAATGAAACTGAATTATATCCAAGAAAAATTTATGTATTTTATATTCATTTGTTCATTTTATCTGTAAGTATTCTTTGTTTATAAAGCATATTCTCCCATAGATTGATTTTTTTTCTTTTTTTTTTTTTTCTTTTTTTTTGTTCTTTCTTACTTTGATAATTTATAACTTCAAAGGATTTAATCAGTGTAACTCAAAATGTCTTACAGTAGCACTAATAAGACTAATACGAGGTTTATATGGACCGAAATTATAAATCCGCTCCAAGCCATAGAAAGATCATTTAGTCGGCCGAGCTAAAAAGCTATTATCCCTTGCATTTGGCATTTTGAAAACACTAATAAGAGATTTACACGGGCCGAAATTTTTGGGTCTGGTCCAACCCGTACAAAGATTTTTTTAGTCCGGCCCATTTCGATACAAAACAAACATTATTGGCCCGGCGAGGTATAAAAGTATCCTGCCCTTAACACATACTGGTATAAAAGTAAAATCTCGTAATAAGCCCTGCTCGATTATAAAACTTAAAAGTTTGGTCAAGCGCCGCTCTTACAAACATTTGATTAGTCCGGGCCGACTAAATTTTAAGAAAATGTAAATTTTTGTGTTCATATGGTTAAAAATCATCTTATACGAGGAACTCTGACCAAAAATACTCAGCTTTTTATCTTGTTTATAGACTTCTTTTTTAAAAAGCATTTTGGACTGTGATATTTATTTCTTAAATTAATTTTTCTTTTTATGTAAGTGTTTTAGTTATAAATAATATCGTTAGTCTCTATTCAATGCCTTGAAAACTTAAAAATCTGGAAAATGCTATACAGTAAAATCTTCTAAGCCGGAATCGCACACGATAGAAGAAAAAGAAATCCATTGTAGACAGGTTTTCTTCTTAGCAGGCACACAGTTTTTACTTACCCATCATACGGAGTATAGAGTAAATCTTGCAATCGTTTTGAAAATCTAAAAAAAAATTGTGACGAAATTACACGTTTCAGATACTGGAGATTCCGAAAAACATATTTTTAGAAAAAAAAAATTGCCATCCGTCTGTCTGTCTGTCAGTCTGTCTGTCTGTAAACGCTCTATCTCACGAGGAAATTGAGATAGAGACTTTAAATTTTGTATGCACTTAGTATGTAAGAATGGGACGAAGCCTATTTAATATCAGTAACCTCGGTTATCCGGAACTATTTTTTTCGGACTCTTGAAAAATTCGTTCTGATGAAAGGTACGTAAAAATTTTCGAAATTTTGTATTTTAAGGAGTGGACTTAAATGGCAATAAAATAACACAAATTTTGCATAAAGAACAAAGTCGATCGGATTATTAGTAGCCGAGATATTTGTAATCTTGTTTTCCACATTCTTCGATTTTTCGAGACCCTGTATTTCATTCAAATTTCAATTCAGAGGTGTATTTAAATCGGAAATGAGACGCTTAATCCGACGCAGTAAACTGCTAGTTAATAGGATTATTATTTTTGGAGTTGTAAGGATGTTTCTTTTACGGTGTTTGGTACTACTTGAGTAGTTTCGCATTTTATATAATTTGTCGAAATGGGTTCATCAGCAATTCATAAGTAGAGCATTACTATGGATATTAACAATATTAAAATATACGTTTAAATTTTGTTTTGGAATTGCGAAGCATTGTATAAATAGTTTTCACATGTTTTATTTTCCTATATTATATTATGCATATTCATGATGGGTAAGTAGTATTACGGTGGCCCCCAACGACTAGTTTCTAATTGAATTGTATTCATTTTCGTTGTTATTAAATTTATTTTGCAATTTGCATGAATCAGCACATTAGCCTTTTAAAAAAAGATTTATAGACAGATTCAGAGTTCATTTTACTGTGCTTTATTTTTATTACCCAGAAATACAGCTCATATTCAAAATATTAGAATAATTGAGAAAAAGTAATAAGAAAAAATTATTTGTCATTTATTTATTTTTTATACTAAGTAAATGCAATTAAATTTCTTATAAGTTAAATCTGGAATGTTTAGATAAGATTTTAACATTTATAAAATTTAAAATACAGCACAATAAATTAGGTATACAGCTTCCTTAAACACACCAGAATATTAGAATAAAATTTAGATCGGTTCAAAATATTAGAATATTTTATTTTACGCAACAATATTACCTTATGAATATGAAGTAAATGGTAGTTAATATTTTGTAGCATCCCCTTTAGCTTTCATAACAGCGTACAATCGATCTTGCATACTATATACAAGGTGTTTACAAACATTTCTATCAATATTAGCCCAAATAGACTTTATACGTGCCACTAACTCAGTTTTACTTGAAGGAGGATTTTCTTGAAGTTTTTTCTTCATTATACACCATAAATTTTCGATGGGATTAAGATCTGGTGAATTTGGTGGCCAAGGAAGTACCTTAATGTTGCGTTGGCGGAACCAATTCTTAGTTGACACCGAGGTATGCGGGGACGCTAAATCTTGTTGAAAGATGAAATCATCTTCAAATAAATCTTCTGAAGATGGAATCATGTAATATTCTAAAATTTCTTGATATATCAGAGAGTTAACCTTTTCGTAGACGATGCATAACTTTCCAGGTCCTTCTGCACTCATACAACCCCAAACCATGACACTAGCAGCAAATTTTACGGAACGTTTAAGACATTCTTTATCAAATGCTTCTTGCTTCATTCTCCAAACTCGAATACCTTGATTACCATATGAAACACAAATCTTATACGCTTTTGTCTTGCAGTCATGAGAGGTTTTGTTTTCGGTACACGAGATTCAAATTTAAAATTATGGAGACGTCTTAATGTTGTCGATGTAGAAACTTCAACTCCTTCTTCTTTCCATTTTCGGCGCAAGAATCGCACACTTTTAAAACGGTTTTTCTTAACTATACGCTTCAGTTTCCTGTCATCTCTAGCAGATGTTTTTGATTTTCGGCCACCATTTCGGCGATTATTTTGAAATTTTCCAATTTTTGAATATTGTGTTAGTAGTATTTTACTAACGCTCGATTGCGAACAATGTAAATAATTCGCTATAAAACATTGATTTTTACCGTGCCGATACAAATCAACCATACGAAGTTTAGTAGATTCAGGAATATCACTCACACGGCCCATTTTAAAGACGAAAAAGAAACAAACTGCAAAAAAGAATACTGATTTTAAATAAAATAGTCTGAATTTAATCAATGATGCCACCAGTTAAGAATTGGTAATAATTAAAGGAGAATTAATGTGAAATATTCTAATATTTTGAACCACTTGAATAAATATTCTAATATTTTGACTTTTCAAAATAATTTTTTTTGCAATTAATCTTTTCAAAAATGATATTAAATTTAAGATAACAAGTAAGTTTAATCAACAATAAGTTCTTAATAAAAATATCGTTTGCATATTTTCATTAAAAGACATTAAATTACCAAACGATATTTTCAATTTCTAAAAAAAGGGTAATTATTCTAATATTTTGAATATGAGCTGTATATTATTAATCTTTTAAATAATAAAATTAAATTTTTTAATTTTTAATTTTAAATTTTTAAAAATACATAAGTATTTTGTAAAAAATTGTTGGATTGGGTCAGATTTAAGCGGTTTTCGCGTAAGCCACGCCAAGATGGGATGAGCCAATGATTTTTATACAGGTGGTCAGGACCAATAATTAAATTTGAGGCTACTGCAGTCCTTTAGGAAGAATGAAGTCCAGTCTCGATCCGGTGTGGAAGGAAAAAGTCAGGTCCGGCTCGAGTCTGTCGTAAACAGTAAAGCCTGGAATCCGAAATAATGATGACGATGTCCATTTGAGCTTACACTCCAGAAAGAAATAAACCCGATACCCGACCCGGAACGACTGAAGAACAGGTCCGGTCGGGCCCGGCCCGAGTGCTGTGGGTAAAAATTGGCCCTAAACTGGCCTGCTGACTGTGCCCGGCATGGCCCGTACAAACCTCTAATCTTATACACAAACTTTTTAAAATTTTCAAATGTATTTTGTATTTTAAATGTATTTTGAAAATACATGTATTTTGTATTTTGAATTTTCTTAATTCAAAAGTATTTTGTATTTTGTATTTTAGCTTCTAAAACTAGTGTATTTTGTATTTTGTATCGAAAATGACTTTTCGATGTATTTTGCCCAACTGCTATCTCATTCCTCTATGGTCTGTCCCAACTTTTTTAATTATTTCGGCGAAAATTTTTTGCAACCAACCATAAGCAAATGAAGAGGATAATCTAATGCACAAACTTTTTAAAATTTTCAAATGTATTTTGTATTTTAAATGTATTTTGAAAATACATGTATTTTGTATTTTGAATTTTCTTAATTTAAAAATATTTTGTATTTTGTATTTTAGCTTCTAAAACTAATGTATTTTGTATTTTGTATCGAAATGACTTTTCGATGTATTTTGCCCAACTCTGCTATCTCATTCCTCCATGGTCTGTCCCAGCTTTTTTAATTATTTCGGCGAAAATTTTTTGCAACCAACCATAAGCAAATGAAGAGAAAAAAAGCAGAAAAAAGGCGATTATTTTAGGAGAGTGAGCTTTGGAATTTAATTAATTACTCAGTTAAAAATTGGAATTTCGAAATTCTGAAGCTCAGGTACATCAGGAGAGATTTGGAGCTACTCTAAAAAAAAAAAAAATTAGAAATCGCAGACACAGAGACACACGTAGACAGAGTGTTTTGTTCTTTTATTAGTATAGATATCGCCGAATATTTGCTGCTAACTTTAGGCAGCATTCGAAACTTATTTGGACTAAAATAATCACAAGGTAACGGACTTGACAAAAAGTGAGGGACAAAAGATTTCTGGTAATTTCTTAAAGAAAATATCTTTAGTAATATTTTTTTCATTAATATAGAACACTAACAGTTCATATTTAAAATAATTAAACCTTTTTGTTTAAAAAAGTTAGCTCAAATTAAAAAAAAAACAAAAAAAAAACAGTTAAAAACATAAAACTTGGAATGGGGTAGGCATTTTTGCTTAGAATCAAGATTTTAAAGATTTATATCTCAAAAATTTTTATTGATTTTTTTCATTTTTCAGGTTAGAAATGTTCAATATAATATTCTTTAGCTAATGCATAGCTCAAATCAAACTTTAAATATTAATTTATGTTTCAATTTTCGTCTTTTTACTCTTGGACAGCATATGTAAGCGAAATTTGAAAATGGTCCATAGAGTAGATTCTGGATTTCCATTTATAAAAATAAATGTTTTCTATATGATTGCAATGATGATTGCATGATATAGTCTTCATGTTTAATGACAAGGAAAATGATTATTCTTTTACAGTCGGCGCCCAAGTAATAATTGGCAGCAAACATGAGCAATTTCATCAATAATGTATGCCTCATAATGTAAGTAATGTAGCATCAATATGGTATATGTAGCGTCAATATGTAACTTATGTTAGGGTTAAATTTTTTTCTGCTTTTAAAGCTGCTTCCAATTTTGTACATCTTTTTGGGAAGACCTCAATTTTTCAAGAGCAGCCTTTTAATAAATAAATAAATAAATAAATAAATAAATAAATAAAAATACTGTTTCAGTAAAATTTTGCTTGTAGTGGACTTATTCATTACTACACCATTTTAACATTGTAGCTAAAGTTTAAGTGGGTCAGTATGCAGAAAATATAGATGAAAATTTAAGAAATGTGTTACAAAGTAGTTCAGAAAAATTTAGGAAGAACTGTTAGGGCACTAAAAAAGAAAACTTGATGAATCCTGAAAAATGAAGTTGGTTTACTATGTTGTGGGGAACAAAGGGGAATTGTTTTAATTCAGGGAGTAGGAAGTTTTTTTTTTTTAAGTAGATCAAAAAGTGAGGGGGGGGGGGAAGGGTATCATATCATTTTTTTTTAATTATTATGAATTGAATGACATTATTCACATTTCATTCTTTTGTTAACTCTGATTTTACATACTCTATCTACATTTTGATCTCAGTCAAAGAAACAAGAACTGGTGACTATTCATGAAAATTTTGGAAGAATTTTGTTTTGACACTAGAAAAGATCTGGTGAGTCTCGAAAAATAAAGTTGTTTTACTATGATTAGGTGAAACAAAATTGTGCTATATCAAAACATAATTTTGACATTATATTCATAAAACCTAATGTAACTTTGTAACAAATGACCATGCCAACTTGCTGATGATAAATTATCATTTTAAAATTAAAGGGATAACTTTAATTTTAAAATAGTCAAAGGTTATTGGTCAACTCTGTATGAAAAAATATGTAAGCAAATTGAAAATATTATTATTGAAATTTGTTTTTATGCTGATTAATTATGCACATTGAACTAAAATGCTGGTCAGCTGTCTTTAGCATAAGGATTTACGCATGTGCAAGCATGTAAAGAAAAATTAGAATATTATATACCATAATTTATAATTTGAATTTATGATAGTTGAATAGATAAATTGGAGAATATTATCAATGAACATTTTGTCAGTTGTTACATGATAGTCCAGGAGCCGCCCGTCTATTGTCCTATGTATCGAGTACAAGGACCGGACATACATTAAACTGTAGGTTTCAATGTGCACATTAAGAATATCACAGGCTGCCAGGTCCTATCTTGCCGGAACCCAAGGCAGCCGCACTTTTATGACGTCAATTTTGAATGTTTACCTATGTATCGAATACAAGGACCATACATACATTAAAATGTAGGTCTCAATGTGCACATTCAGAATATCACTGGCTGCCACATATATCAAAATGTAGATTTCAATGTGCACATTAAGAATATTACTGGCTGCCAGGTCCTATCCTGCCGGAACCCGGTGGCAGCCGCACTTTTATGACGTCAATTTTAAGTGTTTGCCTATGTATCGAGTACAAGGACCGGACACACATCAAAATGTAGGTCTCAATGTGCACATTAAAAATATCACTGGCTCCCAGGTCCTATCCTGCCGGAACCCGGTGGCAGCCGCACATTTATGTCGTCAATTTTGAGTGTTTGCCTATGTATCGTGTACAAGGACCGGACATACATCAAAATGTAGGTCTCAATGTGCACACTAGGAATATCACTGGCTGCCAGGTCCTATCCTGCGGAACCCTGTGGCAGCCGCACATTTATGACGTCAATTTTGAGTGTTTGCCTATGTATCGAATACAAGGACCGGACATACATCAAAATGTAGGCCTCAATGTGCACATTAAGAATATCACTGGCAGCAAAGTCCTATCCTGCCGGAACCCGGTGGCAGCCGCACATTTATGTCGTCAATTTTGAGTGTTTGCCTATGTATCGAGTACAAGGACCGGACATACATCAAAATGCAGATCTCAATGTGCACATTAAGAATATCACTGGCTGCCACATACATCAAAATATAAATTTCAATTTGCACATTAAGAATATTACTGGCTGCCAGGTCCTATCCTGCCGGAACCCGGTGGCAGCCGCACTTTTATGACGTCAATTTTGAGTGTTTGTCTATGTATCGAGTACAAGGACCGGACATACATCAAAATGTAGATCTCAATGTGCACATTAAGAATATCACTGGCTGCCACATACATCAAAATGTAGATTTCAATGTGCACATTAAGAATATCACTGGCTGCCAGGTCCTATCCTGCCGGAACCCGGTGGCAGCCGCACTTTTATGACGTCAATTTTGTGTGTTTGCCTATGTATCGAGTACCAGAACCGGACATACATCAAAATGTAGGTCTCAATGTGCACATTAAGAATATCACTGGTTGCCAGGTCCTATCCTGCCAGAACCCGGTGGCAGCCACACTTTTATCACGTCAATTTTGAGTGTTTGCCTATGTATCGAGTACAAGGACCGGACATACATCAAAATGTAGGTCTCAATGTGCACATTAAGAATATCACTGGCTGCCACATACATCAAAATGTAGATTTCAATGTGCACATTAAGAATATCACTGGCTGCCAGGTCCTAGCCTTGTACTCGATACATAGGCAAACACTCGAAATTGACGTCAAAAAAGTGCGGCTGCCACCGGGTTCCGGTAGGTTAGGACCTGGCAGCCAGTGATAATCTTAATGTACACATTGAGACCTACATTTTGATGTATGTCCGGTCCTTGTACTCGCTACATAGGCAAACACTCAAAATTGACGTCATAAAAGTGCGGCTGCCACAGGGTTCCGGCAGGATAGGACCTGGCAACCAGTGATATTCTTAATGTGCACATTGAAATCTACATTTTGATGTATGTGGCAGTCAGTGATATTCTTAATGTGCACATTGAGATCTACATTTTGATGTATGTCTGGTCCTTGTACTCGATACATAGGCAAACACTCAAAATTGACGTCATAAAAGTGCGGCTGCCACCGGGTTCCGGCAGGATATGATCTGGCAGCTAGTGATATTCTTAATGTGTACATTGAGACCTACATTTTGATGTATGTCCGGTCCTTGTACTCGATACATAAGCAAACACTCAAAATTGACGTCATAAAAGTGCGGCTGCCAACGGGTTCCGGCAGGATAGGACCTGGCAACCAGTGATATTTATTAAATACTCGAATCGAAAGAAACTAGACTTAGAACATTAATCAAGATTTTGTTTTCATACTTTGTTTCGTTGAATTGGCCAAGCCTCAAATTCTGCGGCCTGTGGTCTTCATACATCTACCCTTTTTAGAACAGTAAGAACTGATTTTGAACTTTGTATCACCTTGACTCATCACATTTTTATTACGCACTTTTTCTCTGACTCTTTCAATTTGTGAAATATGCTATCAGAGAGAGACGTTTATTTTTCTCTCTCCCTTAAAATTGTTACTTCTTAATTATCTTAATCAAGAAATTATTATGCGTTTTTATTTCATTAAAACTAAATTTAAAGAAATGCTATCTATCATCAATGAGTGCAGTGTAGTTTTTATAACAAGTTATTAATAACATGAATTAAGTTTTTTGCAGCTGCAAGCCGAAAGTTGTGGGTAAAAGGACATATCGTTGATTGAATTTGTCAGGATTCTGGGATGACTATAAATGAGGTAAGTGAACGATTTCCTTATCTCTTTATTAGATCATGCTGTTTTAAATAAAATAAAATAGAGGATCCTCCGCACCAGTATTTGAAATATAATATATAACAGATATATTTTATATTAGATTATGCGACCGATTCTGTCGCAACGCTACCGATAAGTGAAATCATTTTATTACTGGTTTATTATTTTGTATTTTGTGCTTACATAATATATATATATATATATATACTGAAATAAAAATAAGTGACAATGTTTTTCTTTTCTGCTATGTTTTGAAAAAAAAAACGTAAGCAATTCCGAATTTGAAGCACAAAAATTTACACAAATAAAATAAAAATATATAAGACAGTTACGTCTATATAACGTTACAATATGAGTGTGATAAATAATACTGTGATTGAAAAACTTAATTCAAACAACTATCACATCTGGAAGTTCAGGATGGAGATGTATCTCCAAAAGGAGGACCTCTATAGTGTAATTATTAATGAACCCCCAGATCCCGTGACAGATTCATTTAAAAATAAAAACAGAAAAGCACGTGCAATCATAAATTTGTCAATAGAAGATGATCAAGTCATCCATGTTAAAAATTTGGAGAGCGCGCGCGACATCTGGACCGCCTTGAAAAATATTCATGAACGAACCAATTTAAGCAGTAAACTATTCCTTTTGAGGAAGTTATATTCGTCGAAACTAAATGAAGGTGGCAACCTCATCAACCACCTGAATAAAATATATGAAATACGCGATCGACTTGCTGCCATAGGTGAAACAATTAACGATCAACATCTTACAGCTTTGATGCTGTGTTCCCTGCCTCCCAGCTACGATGTTCTTATAACTGCGCTGGAGGCTAGAGATGAACGAGATCTTAGTGCCGCGTTTATACGCAGCAAACTTTGCGATGAATATTTAAAAAGAAATGATAATAAAATTGAGAATGAACCATCTCACACAGTGTACAAAGTTAAAGGTACTAAACCGAAAATAAATAAATTTTGCAGGTATTGCAAAAAGAATTCACATAACATCGAAGAATGTTGGCACTTAAAAAATAAAAACAAAAGTGGTTCAAAACCACCACAATTCAACAATAGACTTTCAAACCAGTCACAAAAATCGGCTATATGCTCTCAAGGCAGTGCAGGTGCGAGTACAAACAAAAATAAAAATATCGAAAAGGAAACACCCAATAATAAATATGTTACATTTTTTGTTGGGGATAATGTAAAAAAACTTATGGGTAATTGATTCTGGGTCCTCAACTCATATTTGCAATGATAGAAATAAATTTAATGATTTTCATGACAATATTTCTAGTGTAACTATTGCGAATGGTCAAGAGTTATACTCTGAGGGTTACGGGACTATAAAATTAGATACAGTAATGTCGGATAACACTCACAGCACGATAACATTAAAAAATGTATTGTATGTTCCAGAAATAGAAACGAACTTGATTTCTATAAAAAGAGCCACAGAAAACGGTTGTAAAGCCATATTTGAAAAACAATCTTGCAAAATAACTCACGAAGGTGTCACATACCTCGAGGGCTACGTAAACAACAATTTGTATGAATGTAAAATAAAACAAAATACATCTCACAATATAAATATCATAAATGAATGTGAAAATAAAAATTGTTTGCACAAATGGCATAGAAGATTAGGCCACAGAAACGTTAACCATATTAAGGAATTAGTAAACAATGACATGGCGTTAGGGATTGAAATTGACAAATGTAAACACGGCGATACATGCGAAACTTGCATCATCTCTAAACTCACTAGTGATCCATACCCCAAAGCCGCTAGCTTTCGAGCTACAGAGCCCACAGAATTAGTGCATTCTGATCTGTGCGGGCCCATGCAAACAGCGACGGTTGGGGGAAAATACTATTTTCTGACATTCATAGACGATTTTAGCCGTTTTACTGTCACGTATTTATTGAGTAATAAAGATGAAGTTTTTCCAAAATTTAAGGAATATGTAGCAATGACCACGAATAAATTTGGTAGGAAAATAAAAGCTATCCGTTCCGATAACGGAGGTGAATATTTAGGAAAGGAAATTGATAGTTATTTAAAAAATGAGGGAATCGATCACCAGCTTACAGTTCCATACTCTGCGCCTCAAAACGGGGTTGCGGAGCGTAAAAACCGTACCTTGACGGAAATGGCTCGCTGCCTACTAAAAGATAGTGGTTTACCTAACTCATTCTGGGGCGAAGCTGTCTGCACCGCAACGTACTTACAGAATCGACTCCCAACCTCATCCAATGACCGTACACCCTACGAAAAATGGACTGGTCGTAAACCAGACCTTTCGAACATAAAAACTTTTGGGTGTCGCGCATTCGCCTACATACAAAAACCCCTTAGAAGAAAATTGGATAGTACCGCGATCGAGGGAATATTCGTAGGTTACGACAATAGGAGTAAGGGCTACAGAATTTGTACGGGTGGCAGAAAAATAATAATAAGTAGAACTGTAAAATTTCTAGAGAATGAAAGTCGAAACACAACCCAAAATAACATGTCGAATAAAACTATTGAAACGCCTAGTAATGATAATCTGCAACCAAAATTGCAATTGATCGAAGATAATGTATGTACCGAAGAAACAGAGCAAAATCAGATTGCAAATTTAGACACCACGCAGATCGTCCCACGCAGATCAAACAGATCGAACAGGGGGGTTCCTCCTGATAGGTTTGCTTTCCTAACAAATAATGTTAAGGTAGAAGACCCGAAAAGTTGGGACGATATAAAAAATATGCAAAACCCGATTGAAAAGGAAAAATGGATAGAAGCGACTTTAGAAGAAATGAACTCTCTTCGCGAGAATGATACGTGGGAATTAGTCGAAGCCCCGCCAGGGACTAAAGTAATCGGTTGTAAGTGGGCGTTTAAATCTAAATACAATAGCCAGGGTGTGTTGGAGAAATTTAAGGCTAGACTAGTTGCAAAGGGTTTTTCCCAGAAATATGGGGTCGATTATGACGAGACCTTTGCACCAGTCGCATCTCATACGACAATTAGAAGTTTTTTAGCAATGGCATTGTATAAAAATTTGAGTTTAAGACATATTGACATTAAGACTGCTTTCCTACACGGGGAATTACAAGAAGACGTGTTTATGCATCAGCCTGAGGGTTATGTGGTTCCGGGAGAGGAACATAAGGTATGCAGACTTAAAAAGGCCATTTATGGTTTAAAACAGGCAGCCAGGGCGTGGAACCTGACATTGCACAAATCACTAACAAAATTAGGTTTTCACCAAAGTCAGGTTGATAAATGTCTATACAAACAAACAATCAATGACTCAACGACCTACCTAATTGTTTATGTTGACGATCTCCTCATAGCTGGGGAAGATGAAAATATTAACGAACTCATAAACAAATTAAATAAAGAATTCCCGGTTACTGATTTGGGTGAGGCGAAATACTATTTGGGGATAAACATAAATAGACCCGACAAGAACACGATGACACTCGACCAAATAAATAAAATCAATGAATTGGCAAATAAATTTAACTTAGAAAATGCGAAACCAACCAACATACCGATGGAACCCGGATATGTAAAACTAGAAGATAATGAAAATCTTCTTCCAAATAACACAAATTACCGACAGGCCGTAGGGGCTCTACTCTATATTGCGACTGTGTCTAGACCAGACATTTCCGCAGCAGTAAACATTTTAAGCCGCAGAAACGAAAATCCAAGAGTTAAAGACTGGGAAGCGGTTAAAAGAACGATTAAATACCTTAAGACAACAGTAGACTTAAAATTAACTTACACTAATTTAGAGGAACCTGTCTTGAGAGTGTATTCCGATTCGGACTGGGCAAATGACAAATCGGACAGAAAGTCAGTGTCTGGAAATCTCTTCAAATTAGGAAAAAATACCATCTTGTGGACTTCGAAAAAGCAGAGCTGTATTGCTCTATCATCGGCAGAATCAGAATATGTTGCAGCTGCATGTGCAGCTCAAGAAACAGTCTACATTCTCCAACTACTCAAGGAACTCGATCTTAATCAGAAACTGCCTATAATATTGTTCGAGGATAATCAGTCATGCATCAAGTTGGCTGAGTCCGAAAAAGGTCACGCCAGGACCAAGCATATTTCAATACGATTTCATCTAATCAGAAATTTAGTGGAAGAGGGAATAATAAAGCTACAGTATCTGCAGTCTGCTGCGATGACAGCAGATATTCTCACCAAACCTCTCCCCAAACCTCAGTTTCAATTACATGTTAAAAAACTGTTCAACATATGAACTTACACTTGTTCCTCCGATTCAGGGGGGATATTAAATACTCGAATCGAAAGAAACTAGACTTAGAACATTAATCAAGATTTTGTTTTCATACTTTGTTTCGTTGAATTGGCCAAGCCTCAAATTCTGCGGCCTGTGGTCTTCATACATCTACCCTTTTTAGAACAGTAAGAACTGATTTTGAACTTTGTATCACCTTGACTCATCACATTTTTATTACGCACTTTTTCTCTGACTCTTTCTATTTGTGAAATATGCTATCAGAGAGAGACGTTTATTTTTCTCTCTCCCTTAAAATTGTGACTTCTTAATTATCTTAATCAAGAAATTATTATGCGTTTTTATTTCATTAAAACTAAATTTAAAGAAATGCTATCTATCATCAATGAGTGCAGTGTAGTTTTTATAACAAGTTATTAATAACATGAATTAAGTTTTTTGCAGCTGCAAGCCGAAAGTTGTGGTTAAAAGGATATATCGTGGATTGAATTTGTCGGGATTCTGGGATGACTATAAATGAGGTAAGTGAACGATTTCCTTATCTCTTTATTAGATCATGCTGTTTTAAATAAAATAAAATAGAGGATCCTCCGCACCAGTATTTGAAATATAATATATAACAGATATATTTTATATTAATATTCTTAATGTGCACATTGAAATCTACATTTTGATGTATGTGGCAGCCAGTGATATTCCTAATGTGCACATTGAGATCTACATTTTGATGTATGTCCGGTCCTTGCAGTGGCGTAGCTAAGGGGGGGCAAGGGGGGCGGTCGCCCCGGGCGCCGAGGCCAAGGGGCGCCAAATTGAGAGAGGTTTAAAATGAAATTATCTCACATACTTTGACAATAAATAAAAATTTTGTGATTTCTTTTCTTTTTTTTTTCTTTAAGGGGGCACCAAATTGAGAGCAGCTTTAAACCGAAATTATTTCACATATTTTGAAAATAAATAAGAATTGTTGACTTTTTTGTGAGTATGCGTGTGTATGAATGTTTTAAAGGAATTCGGTGAAGATGGGAGAAATGGAGATATCCGTAATTGTCAATCACTGATGGAGATTTTTAACTGTTTATCCTCCAGTTTATAAATCAAAAGGCTTGTTGGTGACTCGTAACCATAATTTTGGCATGAAAATAAAATTTTTCCTTTGCTTAGTGATCACCCACCTGAAGATTTTTCCAAACGAATCGCGAATGTTTAAAAAAACCTCTCAGAAATGAACCTACGTATCTACGCCGTCTTCGGCAGCGTATACTGTAAAAGGAAAAAACGGACGATTTTACGGAAATTGTATTGGTAATCTGAACGCCAATAATTGCTTTTTAACGGAATTTGGGGAAATTTTCCAGAAATTTCTTCGGATTTTTTTTCGGGGGGGGGGGGAGGAGGGGCGGGGGGTAAGGAAGGGGGGAGATTTGAAATTTACGGAAATGCTTCTGTTAAAAAACAGTAAATTGTACTGGCATCCCGATTACCAGTACAATTTCCGTAAAATTGTCCGTTTTTTCCCTCCGATGTAGACCTGACGTGCTACGCACGCAGTTGTAACCACTACAGACCTCCATTGGTATTTATATCTTTCAAAATGAATCTCTTGCACGGGTCCTTGCTGCCTACATTAGAGGTCTGCACGGATCTCAATTTCTATTCTCGTGCCCGACCCGATCTGAAAGAAAGTTATTCGGGCCTGGCCCGACTCAATTTCTACTATTTCGAAAAAATTCAGATTTTTATCATATAATTAGGATTTTTTTTTTAAATACTGCATGCATATTTATAGGATGATTTTACAGTATATTTCACAGGAAATACACTGTAGCAATATTAATGATTACTTACTTAGATTAATAGATTTTCAACATCCAAATAAAGATTCATTAAAAATTTACTGTGTTTAATTAGAAAAAAAATGTTGAAAATATCATAACTCTTGAATTTCTATATGAAAAAGTAGATTAATGAATATATTTCTATATCATTTTATTAAAGATTTTCTCAAAAACCAAAGGATTTACTTTCTGATACATTTTTGAATTCATTTCTTTTCGGAAACGCATAAGGATACTAAGTGTTTTTATTCAGAATTTATGTAATCGAATGACGTTATCTACTTTTTTTTATACAAGCAATTTAAGAAAGTTAGCGTTTTGAATTGAATTTCTGGAAGCGACTGCATGGAAAAAGAGAAAAATCTGCAACCACGTTACAAGAGTGTCTTATACCTCTACATGTATATACAAAATCTTATTTATCAAAAAAGGAAAACGCTATATAATTCCAAATCCTTTCAATAGTCAGGCTTGCCAATTTTATTATACCTTTACAGTTAAAAATTAGTCAGAAAATGTGTCAAACTTCCATGTTGTTGAGCAGCGAATTTAAGAACCACCTATAAGTATATTTCCAAAGATTATGGTAACATAAGTTCTTTATTGCTATTAGTACTTTTACAAATCATGTTGTCTTCCCAACACATTTTGTGATCAATTAAGTTTAATTCCGGCCTAGCTCGACTATATGTAGAAAAACAATGTAAACCTGATCTCGTCCCGTCACGAGTCTGCTAAAAAAATATAAGTCTGGGTTAGATGATACAAAGTAACAGTCCGATGCCGATCACTACTGTACAAGTTGCATTTCTGTTTTGATGTTGTCAAACTAGGATAGGCTCGTGACGCACACTTATACTTATTCTCGTTAAAGCCATATTCGTTGAAAATAGCTTATATTTCATCTAGTTTTTATAAGTCTATAACGGGCCGGTAGGCCCTGCTAATTTTTTTATCGGTTCGGGCCGGCCCGTTTATTTTGTTTGTCGGCCCGGCCCCGTGCAGGCCTCTAGCCTACCCCAAAGACCTCTAGCGTTCCCATATAGCATAGGCTATAACATGGTCATAAAAATCATTAAAGAATCGTAAGATGAGTTGACAGATAAAAATTCTGCAAAAACAGTGTTCCCAGCGGGCTACATTTTGTAATTCGGATTTTTTGATTGCCACCACTTTTTTGAAATTGTAAAATTCGTGTTACTCAAGGACATATTTATTAAGGCAATAAACAAGGGAAATTTTGCCAATTTTACAAGGGAAATTTTGTCATTTGAAAAAATTGGTGTCAATCAGAAATCTGAATTTTGAAAAAATAGCCCATTGGCAATTCTTCCCAGAAATCGGGCCCATGAAACTTCAGATAAATATACTCCCTGTCGGTGAAGGTAAAATTAAAAATTGTAAGACAATTGAAAACCAAGTTGGATGAACAAACCCCATTTGAAATTGGGTCTGAGAATGTACCCCCCTCTCATTTTAAGGTGGAGCTAAAACTTTATGAAATCATATGTTAATTTGAATGAATCAATCCCCGTTAAAATCTGGCCCAGAAAGTCCGAGAAAAGAATTTTACTTAACATAAATAAAATTCGTCGTTAACAGAATACTCTAATAATCTTAGATTAAGTTGAAAAAATGTTTTTAAATTATGTTTATAAACTTAAATTTATAAATCAAAAGGCCTGTTTTGGCGACTTGAAGTCACATTTCTGATATCAAACGAACATCTTTTATTTGTATACTAGCTCACCCGTCCGTCGATTTTTCCAAACGAAATGATCGAATAGGGGGTGCCAAATTGAGAGGAGCTTTAAACCGAGGTTATTTCATATATTTTGACATAAATAAGAATTGTTGAACCCTTTTTTGTGTATGTGTAACGTTTAATAATTAAGTCGATTGCCTATATGTCATAGTCTCTGATCTACCAATTTTTGGAAATTAGACGGAGGTGTCGGCAAGAAAATGATCTCTTTAGTTTAATTATTAATGAATGTTCATCCCTGAATGTTCATCCCTTCTGCTCTGTAACAATCACGTTCTGGGAAATCTTTAAAAAAAATTACCGATCGATTTTCAGAAAACTTATACACAGATTCAAAATATTTTTCTACATGTTGCCTGAAATTTTCGAATCGATATCTTAATTACTTTTCTTAATTTTCGCTGATTAGTGGAAATTCTTAATTTATTCCGTTTTAGCTATGGAATCAAGGTCAGATGTACACTCGGTTTTTGTGAAAAGAAATCGCATTTTTGATGATTTTTTAATTAATATTCCAACTAATTACCAAAAATTAAAAAGTCTTAGCCTCATGAGAATCAGGATCTGCTTTTGACTACCGTCACTCAAGTTTTCACTCTTGCAAGTATGGTTAAGCCATTTCTGTCACATTTTTTTTATTTTTTTTTTTTATTTTATTGATGACTTTGACTAGTCTCTTGTTCATTGAATCTATCAGATCACGCAAAGAACTCAATGAATCAAAGATCAATACCGTTCCAGCAGTTTTTATTAGCATTCATGAAATCTAACTTAGGATTGAATTCTTGTCCATTTATGTAAATATTTCAGGCTAAAATTCCCTAAAGATTTTCTGTTACATTCAGATTGGGGCTACGAGCTGGCCATTGAAGGCATTTCACCTGATTAGCTTCCAGTCAAGATTTATTTAACTTTGGAAAAAGAAGAGAAGCATTGTCCTGATGAAATGTCCAGTCTGCTAAAGTTATAAGAGGAGCAATGGGTAATAAATTATCTCCTAACATATACTGATATATAACTGAATTCATTTTGTTATGCATGAAAACAATTGGAGTGGTTCTACAGGCAGCAAATGCAGCCCAAACCATTACCGAGCCACCTCAAAATTGACGCTTTAAAAAATAAAAATGAGGCTCCTGTCGTAAGTCATGCCGAAAATATTTATAGCCGTCGAGTCCATCGAAATTAAATTTCTTTTCATCAGAAAAGACATCTCCCCAGTTTGTACCTTCGGTGAAATGTTTTCGTGGAGTCTAAGTGAGCATATTTGTGGTGCTTAGAGATAGGGGGTTTTCTTTTCTTTTTTTTTTAATTTGAACAATGGAATTGTTACTTAAAACATTTCTGAACATTCGGTTTGTACCGGCTTGTACATGGTAATTATAATTGTTCTTGAATTTGGGCAGACGAAATTTTTTCTGTCCGCAAGCTAGCTTCCGGATTTGCCTTGATTGTTTTACAGTTAAGGATTTTGGTCTTGCTGTACGCTTCTTACTGCCATAATCTTCGAGATTCATGAGAAAACTGCCGCAGCATTGGACCTTCCTATTTTTCTTGCAATATTAGAAACATACATTCCAGCTTCATTTAAAGTTAATATTTTAGTTTGTTCATCATAAGATAATTTTTTAATCATGGCATTGTATTAAACACACACACACACACAAAAAAATGAATGCAAATAACACGTTTACATTTACCTAAATTTTCATGGTGACTTGTTTTCGCAAGTAAGTCATTAATAAGGCTAGAACCATCGGCTTTTTAATTTTTTCCAAGTTGTTTTTCATTAGTTGTAAAAAATTAGCATAATTTATGATCTTTCTTATATTTTCTAATCTAAGTTTGTCCGTATTATTGCATGTTGATCATGCAAATGAAAATATAATTTGTGTTATCAACAATTCCATTACTTTTTGATTTTTGTAAATTTTCTATCGGTTTTATAATTTTTCCAGTACTGTAATAAAATGTGGGCGACCTAGTCCCTAATTTTTACTTCTTAAATTATATAAAATGAAAGTAAAATTTTTCAGTCTTCCTAGTACGACCAGTACAAATGGCTGTTTCCGTCATTTTAAAAGTTTATATTTGATATATACTTTAACTTAGCGCATATGCATTAGAAAAGACTATGCCTACATCTATGTATGTCAGGAATAACTGGGAAAATAATGAAAAAAGAATTTGACTCGACAACCTCTATACTGACCGAACTCGTTTATTCCGTTGCTGCATCTTACAGTCATCTCTGCAAGTTCGATCGGAGGTCCCAGGAGCTATTTACGTGAATCTCGGGACCTACATGATGGTCGTAGGTTGCGCATTGTGCATGCATCTCAAAAGGGAAAAAACCTTATATTTTTTCCATGGAGATTCTTGTTAATATGTTGGAGATTGTAATATTATTCTATCTTGCGGCGAATCTGTCAATTTGAGAGGAACATTTAGTATAATTAATAAATTGATAAATACTCTTGATTGACATTTGGTCAAGAATCGCACAATCTCCGGGATCTGTGATGGACAATGTTTATCTATTGAATAACCGTCTTATAAATTAATCTAATTTCGTATGCAGCGCTTTCTGCAGTTCCATATATTAACCATCGATTTATTCTGTTGAGCTGATCCAAAGTATCGGACCAAATTTTGCGTTCGTCGAGGTTAATTGGGTGAATCAGCACTCCAGTATTCGTCCGGGATGGCTCAGTTGGAAGAGCATCGTCGGTTTCAGTCAATACATCCCTGGTTCGAATCCTGGACCGGACTTTTTTCACCCACTTGGAAAATTTACATTCTCTAAAAACTATTAATCTTTAATAATCGGGTTCCACACATTTTAGTTTCGTATGTTTGTGTAATCAGCTGAGTCCTTAGAGTGATGATTCCTTTTTCTCCCGGTACAAGCCAAAATAGGGCATTTTCTTCTCTCGGGTAAAAATTATGTAGTTTTTTTTCGGGGGGGGGGGCGCAAAATTTCTTTTTGCCCCGGGCGACAAAATACCTAGCTACGCCACTGGGTCCTTGTACTCGATACATAGGCAAACACTCAAAATTGACGTCATAAAAGTGCGGCTGCCTTGGGTTCCGGCAGGATAGGACCTGACAGCCAGTGATATTCTTAATGTGCAGATTGAGACCTACATTTTGATGTATGTGGCAGCCAGTGATATTCTTAATGTGCACATTGAAACCTACATTTTGATGTATGTCTGGTCCTTGTACTCGATACATAGGAAAATTGACGGCCGGCTCCTGGACTATGACATATGAATTCAATTTTACGATCATTAACCCCTTGCGGCGCGGTGGTATACCTATGAAACCACTTAATTTTAATTCCTACACGCCACAATGTCACCGGAAATTTGGTGGAAAAATTTATGGTTTACTGAATGTGTGAAATATAGGTTTTTCATATTTACAAATAAAGTTGTTTTCAAATTCTGTTGTCAGTCATTAATTTCAACACTTAAGCAATGAATTTGCCCTGTGCCACAAAGGGTTAACTAATTGGTTAGAGCCAGAGTTGGGCAGTATCGAAAATACATGTATTTGAAATACATTTTCAAAATACATTTGTATTTTTTATTTTAACCCAACAAAACGAAAGTATTTCAGGAATGTTTTTTGTAATGCTTTTTCCAAGTATTTTGTATTTTCAAAATACTTTTTTTTTTATCAAAATACATTTATATATTTCAAACTTTGCGGTTTTGTAAACCGCAAATCAGAAATTTGTAACAAGGAAATATTGTCTGTTTTGTTAAGTCTTCGAATACTTTTCTGGGCGTTTATAAACAGAATTTTCAGCTAGTGATATGGTAAAGATTGTTAATGAACAGAATGTATAGCTTTGCCAGAAGCATTTATGCTGAATGGTTACAAAAATATTATAATAAATCTTACTGCTTCTGTAAAAACTACAAAAAAGAAAAAAAAAGTTCAATGATCGAAAGGAAATAATATTTTTTACTTCTTATTGCTTTTTTTTTATCAAATACGTTAGAAATGTAATGTTATTAATTATAATAAAGGCTCGTGAAAAATTGATTAATAATTTTGACGCTCCCATTGAAAATATTCCAGGAGAATAATTTAATTGTGGTAATACACGATGTGCAATATTAGACAGGAAGTATTTCAAAATAATGTCTGTTCATGATAATGGAAAGGTTAAGATAAAATGCTATGGTATAAAACAAGAAGTTCACTTACATGTAAAACTTTTCAAACTAAAATAAACTTTTAAGTCTTTAAAGTTAAGATTTTAGTTTTGAACAGGGAAATATTGATTTTAGCAATATTTTTTCTAGTCTCTCGGTATTTATTGAATCGAGATTTTTTGAATGGTTTTCCAAATGTTTGATCTAGACACACGGCAGTGTGTCAGCCAAGTTCACAAAGTAAAAGGCGACACACCGGCCATGGGTTATATTACCCGAACCATTTCGATCCACTTTTGACCCCTCAATAACTTAAATTCTATTTGACCTACACACTTGCAATTTTTTGTGTCGTGTAAGACCATCTTTTAATATTCAAATCCTAAATTTTTTTAAAAAAATCTTTTACCGTTCACGAGAAATTGACGTCTGAAAACCACTGTTTTTACCACTGACTCACTGACTCACTCATAGAAATGTTTGACTACTTCCAGGTGACTTAGGAAGTTGAAATTTGGTGTGGAGGTAGGTTATTGGATCTATAAATAGGAAAAAATCAGAAATCACCATTAATTAAACATTAATGGTTGGTTAGAGGATAAATTATTGGATTACAATGGAAGTTTATGAGAATTTCACAAAATACCAGAAATAGTGCCAAGTTGGCGTCACTTTTGGCGAGTATCAAGGCTAATCTCTGAAACTACCGAATCGATTTCAAAAGTAATGGTACCAAAATGATGGTATTCGCTCCGGTTCAAAAATAGACTTTATCTTATGTCTGTGCCACTAATCAAAAGAGGGTTCAGAAGCGAAAAACATTCTAAAAATGTGATTTTTGTTTTACTGAAGGGCCTAGAAGCAAAAAATTTGGCATGGTTATTATTTATAAGATATAAATGACCACTAATGACATTTGCTAAAAAATATCAAATTTAAATGGGTGAAAATCCGCGAAGAGCGTTCTAAAAAAGTTCGAAATACCAATTTTAAAACAATCTCAGCAAACAACAAACCGATCTTAAAAGTAATGATATCAAAATGATGATGACAGTCTTTGCTCCAACATAGGATATATCTTATATCGATTACTAACCCAAAGGAGGTAAAAGAGCAAAAAACATTCTAAAAATGCGATGTCTGTTTACTAAGAGACTGGACTGGAAACATAAAGTTTGGCATTTTAGAGTTTATGGGAATTTCGCGAAATATCAGAAATAGTGCCAAGTTGGTAACACTTTTGGCGAGTATCGGGGCTAATCTCTGAAACCACCGGACCGATTTCAAAATTAATGATACCAAAATGATGGTATTCGCCCCGGTTCAAACATAGGCTATATTTTATGCGTATACCATTAACCAAAAGAGGGTGAAGAAGCAAAAAACATTCTAAAAATGCAACTTTTGTGTTACTGAAGGACCTAGAACTATAAGATTTTACATGTTAATTATTTATAAGATATAAGTGATCTCTAAGTGCATTTGATAAAAAATACGGAATTCAAAAGGGGTGAAAATGTGCAAAAAGCGTTCTAAAAATGTTCTAAATTGAGATTTTTAAGCAATTTCAGCAAATAACAAACCGATCTTAAAAGTAATGATATCAAAATGATGGTGATAGTCCTTGCTCCAATATAGGCTATATTTTATGTCAATTCCACTAAGCCAAAGGGGGTAAAAGAGCAAAAAACGTTCTAAAAATGCCATGTCTGTATGTTAAGGGCTTAGAAACATAAAATTTGGCATGTTCATTACTTATAAGATATAAATGATCACTAAGAACATTTGTTAACAAATACAAAATTTAAAAGGGGTAAAAATGCGCGAAAAGCGTTCTAAAAACTTTCTAAATAGCAATATATAAGCAATCTTGGGTAGTTAGCGAACCGATTTAAAAAAAAAAAAAAAAGATGCCAAAATGATGGTGACAGCCTTGCTCTAACAAAATTATTGGATAAATTGCCAGATTACAATGGGAGTCTATAGGAATTTGCGAAATACCAGAAATAGCGCTAAGTTAGCATCACTTTTGGCGGGTAATTTTTGTCGTCAATATACCGATATATCGCCAAGCTGGCTACAAACGTTTTTGGTCGACGAAATAATCAAGTAGTACCCAATCACGTAAAAGAAATATCCTTATTAGTGGAATTTAAAGGAACATAAGCAGTCCTAATGTTAAATTTTTAAATTTGACTGTAAAAAACAGTGAATAAATGCTGTAAAAAGCTGAAAGATTAATTAATATTAAATAAAACTAATTTAACTAATTTAACCTATTTATTTCAAAAAGTACTTATTTGACAAAAAATAATGATATCCTATCAAAAACATGAATGTGAAAAAATGCCAAGTTCGTTAAAGATTTCGCTCATAAAAGAAGTAATTTGACAAAAAATCCTGTCAAAACATGAATGTGAAAGAATGCCAAGTTCGTTAAAGGTTTCGCTAATAAAAGAAGTGAGATCTAACTGCAAACCAAGTTCTTTCGGAGCTCCTTAAATCATAACTCCTGTCATACATAATATTCTTCAATTGCTTAAACTGATTTGTTATGTTACTTGTTATTCAATAGAGCGACCTGGCAAGTTTTCAGCCACTAACTTTAATCTTTGAGTCGGAGTATAATTTAATCTAGAATCTGATTGGAAAAGATCTAGTCAATCGAGTGTTCGAATAAGTATATTGAAGTTAAGGTATTGATAAGTTACGGAAGTGATCAACTTTAAGTTCTGATCAACTAAATAGAGAAATTTGAATAAGAGAGAACTTGCTAAGTCGCTGTATTGAATAACAAGTAACATAACAAATCATTTTAAGCAATTGAAGAATATTATGTATGACAGGAGTTATGATTTAAGGAGCTCCGAAAGAACTTGGTTTGCAGTTAGATCTCACTTCTTTTATTAGCGAAACCTTTAACGAACTTGGCATTCTTTCACATTCATGTTTTTGACAGGATTTTTTGTCAAATTACTTCTTTTATGAGCGAAATCTTTAACGAACTTGGCATTTTTTCACATTCATGTTTTTGGTAGGATATTAGTTTACTAGACGTGATATACATTATAAAACTAGTTACATTTATTGATACAAAATTCTAATGTCTATTAATTGTATTTATTTTTGTATATATTAAATATAAAGATTTTGGTTAAAGATTTGTCCTTACTAGAATTGTGCAATTATACATTTACTATATTCTATAAATTATATACTACATAAAAAAAGTTTTTTTAAAGTTTTTATTTAATTTTTTTAGTAAATAATTAACGCGGTGTAGATTTAAATTAATGCCTGACCAAAACAGGATTTTCAAGTGTAAAGTGAATTTCGGTTCTTTTTAGAGTTCCAGCAGGAAAAAAAATTCAGATAGAAATTTTAAGCAGAATCTATATGTGTATACAAATGTATTATTAAATTATTTTAATTAGCTTAATAAATCCATATACTTTATAAATATACTTATGATTATGTTAATTCAAGAATGTGCATGAGTTTGTTTAAAACAAAATAAAAGAAAATTATTACTTTTTTTGGCTTTGTTTTGTTTTTTGTTTTATGACTAATTATCGAATGCATTTATTCTTTATTAATTGACTAGCTGTTCTGCCCGGCGTTGCCCGGGTTCATCAAAAAATAGCAAGAATTGCGAAAAAACTTTAAAAACCATAATAAAAATCTCGAAAATTTTTTAAAATGCTGCACGAATTTCGTCTAAACTTCGTTGAAAAGAGATGGGCTAGAAAATTGAAATTGGATTATTTTTGCTAATGTGGAAAAATCTTACAAATCTCAAAAAACATTAAAAATCTCATAAAAATATAAAACAAAATTCAAAAATTGTGTTTCAAAATTCGAATAAACTTTGAAGAAAAGAGATCAGAATTTAATAAATTCGGCCAAAAATTGAACCTTTAAAAAATCGAAGCGGGTCGGGAAGAAACGCAAACATCGCTTTAAAAATGGCAAAATTTTCAAAAATCATGGAACTCAAAATTTACTCTATTTGGATAAATGTTTTGAATCTAATTAATTTGATAATGTAAAAAGCATTGAAATACGAAAAAAACTGCTAAAAAATCGCAATAAAAATCTTTAATCGCTCAGGAGAAAATTTATCATATTAGCGAAGAAATTAAAAACCGAATTCCTTTTCTGTATCTGAAAAAAATCGGCGTGAACTCAAAAAGGAAAAAAAAAGCATACTGCATTAAAAATTGCTGTAGATTAAAATAAGAGAGCAAAACAATTACCGTAAAAGATAAAAGTTTGATACCAAACTCTTATTAGTCTAGAAATTTAAAATCGAATTCCTTTGAAAAATGTAAAAGACAGAGAAAGCCCAAAAATTGCATTGAAAATTGTAATGAAAGTCGTAAAATATTAAAAAATCCCTACGGTAAAAATTCACTGTTATAATATAAAATATTGTAATCAAGAAATTAACCATATTAACCAAAAAGTTTGAAATCGAAATCGATTTCCGGATGTAAAAAAATCGCCACGGAACTTGAAGAATGGCTAAAAATTACATTGAAAATTGCATTAAAAATAGCTAAATATTTCGAAGTCAATGCTTAAAAAAATAATATTAAGGCAGGGAGGGGGGGGGGGGGTTATGATCGAAATCATTCATAAATTACAAAATGTAGGCATGGAACGCCAAAATCATATTAAGAGCTAAAACATTGCATTCGAAACATAACTACATTAAACAAAATGTTTGATATCAAAATTGGTTTCTGAAAGGCAGAAAATCGCCAAGGAACTTAAAAAAATGGCTAAAAATCGTATCGAAAGCAATATTAAAAATCGCTGAATATTTAAAAGTCATGGCTGTAAAAATTTAATATTCAGTCGAAAATATTGTAATCGGAAATCGTCCATGAATAAGGAAAAGTCAACACAGAACACCTAAACCCCCCCCCAAACTAACTAAAAATTACATTGAATATCGCATTAGAAATTGGCAAAATTCATAAAAGGGTGGAAAACAAATTGTACTATTTATGCTAAAAGTTAGAAACCGAAATTATTTTACCGATGTCAACAACTGTCACAGAACTTGAAAAATCACTATAAAACAGATTAAAAATCTGTAAAATTAAAAAATCCGGACAAAATTTGCCATAGTAAGATAAACATTTATATTAAATTTGAGTTTGAGTGAACAGGGCTTTGAGGTCTATAGCTACAATGGCTGTTACCTCGATTGATACAGAAAACACAGAAACAAATACAGAACACTTTATTATTACAGAAAACACAGAAACAAATACAGAACACTTTATTATTACAGAAAAACCAGTACATACATTTTAATACACATCACAGGGACAACACAGACACCCATGCCACTAGCTGGACTCGAACCAGGGACCAACAGTGTGGAAGCAGCTGCCTCTGCCAACCACGCCACTGGGTCGGCTATATTAAATTCTTGCGGACATAATTTACCAAAATGGGACAAAACATTGAAATCTGAACTCTTTCATTAGTTAAAAAATATCGACACACAACTTGCTAAACATTTTATGAAAATACACAAAAAATCTGAATCATTGATGTCAAAATTTACTACATTAAACTACAAATTATTTAAAAATTTCTTTTCCAATTGTGAAAAAATCGCTGTGGACTCGAATACATCTAAAAATTGTATTCAAAGATTCATTACAAATCGTTTCAAATTTAAAAATAGCGGGGGACAACATTTACATTAATAGAGTAAAATAGTGTAATCTGAATTATTTCTTAAATACGAATGAAAAAACCGGCGCAAAGCGTGAGAAATAATGAAAACATTGCTAAAAATTGCATTAAAAAATCACTAAATTTCAAAATTCGTAAATGAAGTGTAAATGTTTGAAATTAATTTCCTTTTCGAAATTTCAAAAAATAGCCGTGAGATTAAAAAAAAAACCAATACAAAACCATTGAAAAATTCATTAAAAATCGCTAAATGTAAATACATCCCGTGAATAAAAAAGTATTCTAGTCGTGTAAAACGTAGCAACCATTCTTTTTTACATGAATTACAAAAAAATCGACGCAGAACACAAAATATATCAAAAATCACATTGAAAATCGACAAAATTAAAAAAGGTAAATGGTGAAATTTACTATATTAGCAGTGGTGTTGTCGAGGGGGGACGCAGGGGGACGGCGTCCCCCCACTTTTTTATTTTCTTTCAAGCGTCCCCTTACTTTTTTATCGCAAGGGGGACGCAAATCTTCCTAATTCGTAAAACAATTAAAATTTTAAAAAAATTAAAAAATTAATAATTTTGTAAAGTATAGATTAATATTTTAAACCATTTTAGTTTTCTTTAACAACATAACAACGGCACTCAAAAAGACAAATTACCAGTAATGAAATACCGCGCTAACATTCGTTTTTTCAAAGGCATACATTAGTTTTACTCGGAAGTCCATTATCCCCTTCCTTTTTTCTAACAGAAAGATCACACATGCTCCCGAAGAAGACCTTGGGCACACCGCAGTCTCAGTTTAAAAAATATCCAGATGTTCGACTATTGAAAGCCGGGTCATTTTTTACTCACACAACAATTAGCACCAACATGTTTCCATTAATCTGATCGCCATAGCTGTCCCCATTGACTTTCTAATATACGGTATCTCAGGTCATTGGCTGTCCCTTACTGCTAGTTAGTAGTCTTCATCAATCGGCCGGTGTCTTTCGTCGGCAGCAGGACTATAAAGTAATTATTACTCTATAGTCCTTATTCTATAGTCCTGGTCTGCAGTTGAATACAGTCAATAAGAGGACAATCAAAACAAAAGACCGACAACTTCTGATACTGTTCAGTGAAAGAATCCCCCAGAGCGATTATCCTCCCTTCTCTCGTTCAATTGTTTCTTGATTAGATACAAGCATTGGACTAGTTTAAAGTGGAGTGAGTATCTCTGAGTTGCCTCGTTTTTTCTAGCCATAAATATTTTATATCGTAATTTTAATTTTTGAGGGGACAATAACAATGAAACGATGTAGGCAGCCAAAACTGAAAAGTTTTGCAATTTCTTCCAAACGTTGCTGTACAAAAACAGATGCGATATTACCGACCACAGTTGCTGATCAAAAATCAGATCCAACAGAAATGTAAGTATTTTTTAAGTTTTGATCAATAATATCTTAAATTATTTGCTATATTTTGAATTTTTGATAATGGTTATATATTTGCCAAACATCAATAGGTTTCTGTCTTAAAACTATGTTTTTAAATAAACGGGATTCAAAAAAGAAAAAAAAAGAGGAGGGGGGGGGGGGGAGGGACGGAAAAGAAACATGGGCTTCATCAATGGTAGTTGAGCAGAATTCCCCGTCTAAATTTTAAAATTTAATTAAATGAATTTTCTTTCTCTCTCAAAATTTCCAAAAAATAATCCAGCTTATTTTTTTCAGAGGATTTAAAGTAATTGAACAGTAAAAGAAAAGATAATCAAGAATTATTCATGAGGGAGAAGTGAATCTAGGAAAAAAAGTTATCGGAAAAAAAGTGACCTAAACTACAAAAGCGGAAAAAAAATGACAAGGAAAAAAGGGACACGGAAAAAAAGTGACAAGGATTGATTTTGGGGAATTATTATTGATTTTGGGGATTCATTGGTTAAGTATGAAAAGGGGATGGGGAGGGGGGCTCATAATTAGGTAAATGGGTTTTTCATGCTGAATTAACTGTTTTGGTTCAATTTTTGGATATACGTTCATACTGAAAAGACGCTTGCCTGATTAGTTTTGGGAAGGGACCATTACCCCCCCCCCATCCGTCCTCAGTTAGATGAATGGGTTTTTATGCAGAATTATCCAACGTGTGTCAAATTTGAATATACAGGGCCTGACTAAGGCAGGGGCATGCGGGGCAATTGCCCCGGGCCCCCGGTTTGAGAGGGGCCCCCAAGGAGGGAAAAGTTTATTGTTAAAAGAGGGCCAAATGATATAAAATATTACCAAAATTCTTTTTTTTCAATTTTAAGGGGTCTTTTTTCTCCTACCCCCTTTGCTTCCCTGCCCCACGTTCCCTTAAAGTAATAGTTACATCATAAGAAAATTAATAGTTAAAATTATTTATCATCTGTTATTATGTATAAAGATGTGAAATATAAATACTGAAATCAGTACTTGGAACAAAATTTATGCATGCATACAATAGGTTTGAAGTTTAATTTTAGTCACTTGAGTATAAATCACAAACATTTTTAAGATAGAAGGGGGGCACTCTAATAATGTTTGCCCCAGGGCCCCCCACTGTCTAAGTCGGGCCCTGTGAGTATAGGTTCTTTTCGATAAGGCTTATATATAGTATATAATGCATGAAGAGTTTTAATGGTTATATATAGAGGGAGAACGGGGGATAACCTTTCTTAAATTAAATTAATAACTTTTTACGCATAATTATCCGATTTGCTTAGAATTTTGGACATAGATTCATTATGATAAGACGTATCTCTGATTAGTTATGGGGTTCTTCTGCTTATTATAAAGGGTGGGGGGCGAGCAATTATCTCCCCCTTAAACTAGATAAATAGTTTTTTATGCAGAATTACCCCATGTATTTCAAATTTTAAATATAGATTCTTACTGATAAGGTGGATCCCTGAATAGTTTTAAGGATTTGATATCTAAGTATTGAAGGGGAATAGAATATAACCTACCTTAAATTAAATTACTTTTTACGCAGAATTATAGGATTTGCTACAAATTTTGGATTATAGATTCATTATGATAAGGCGTATCCCTGATTACATATAGGGTTATTTTTCTAATTAGAAATTAAGGCGGGTGATTTTCCGATCCCCTTAAATTATATAAATTGTTTTTTATGTTCACTTATCCGATATATTTCATATTTTGGATATATGTTTTTTCTCATAAAGTTAATCCCAGAATAATTTTAAGGGTTTAATGGCTAAGTATACTGTCAGGTTCTGAGACCACCTCTGCTAAAGATTGGAATTTCCGTTATTTCTCTATCTTAATCTCTTTTATATTATACTGGCTGTGTACTAGAATTTTCAAGGTGACATTCTTTCTTTGTTGAAGGGAGAATTGACAGGTAATCCTCTACAGGTGGCGAGTGAGAAAGAGGAGATTGCGGAGAGGCGTGTTCATCCATCAGTGAGGTATGTGGATGATGAGCTGACAAGCAACATGTCACTAATCAAGAAAGGAATGTGGAATGTGTCCAATGGATAAGCCCCAAAGGGGGTTGACATTGGGGAAACACCGTGATTTGAGAAGAGCAAGTCTTATCTCAGATTAGTTCATTTCGTATCTGGGTTCATACCTAGAGAGTAGTGTAGGACAGAGGTCCTGATAGGGTGTGCTCTGCGTTGTAGAGCGGAGGCAGTGCGTATCTGGAGAGCAAGGGATACAGACGTCCTGGTGTTTAGTGCTCTGGGCCGAGAAGTGCAGGCCGAGTATCCATGTGTTGGGAGATTCGAAAGTGATCTCCGATAAAGTTAATCTAACGTGCATTGAGTGTGAGGTGGAAGGTGTAATTCGAATAGTACATAGCCAACCTTTACTGTATTTAATTTAATGTTGAACCGGATCACCTATATCCGAGTTGTAATTGTATTATAATGGTAAATAGCGTTAGTGTGTACATATATTCTAAATAAACTGTTAATTCAGTTAATTGACAGCGTCAGTGTTCATTTACACAATCCTCACAGTGGGTGACCGATATCACCTAGTAATATCGGTGGTGGCAGCTATAATTACCACGGACTTTCTTCAAAGTTGTGCGGGCTGAGAGGAACGTTCGACATATACAGTGGGGGAACGGAGGATAACCCCCCTTAAATTAATAAATGGCTTTTTACGCAGAATTATCTTATTTGATTCAAACTTTGAATGTGCGTTCATTATGATAAGGCGAACTCCTTATTATTTGTGGGTTATCCCCCGTTCATCCCTCTATACTTAGCCATTAAACCCTTAAAACTATTCAGGGATTCACTTTATCAGGTAAAACCTATATCCAAAAGTTGAAATACGTTGGATAATTGTGAAAAAAAAATCTTATTTAAAGAGTGGGGGATTAATCGCCCGCTTTCCCTTATTTAATTAGCAAAAGAAACCCATAATTAATCAGAGATACGCCTTCTTATAATGAATATACATCGGAAATTTGAAGCAAATCGGATAATTCTGCGCAAAAAGCCATTTATTTAATTTAAGGGTGTATTTCGATTCAAACTGCCTATTTTCCGATTTATTTTTAACTTCATTTTTACTCTCATATGCATCAAACTGGCAAATTGTCTTATTTAGAAAGTACACAAGGTGCCGTAATTGTCAATTCTTTGATAAATGCAGAAAATATTGCGAAAAAAGCAATCAAAAACGGCATTTTGAACAGATTTTCCCCTGGCGGGAGATCTGTGAACGAAAAAAAAGTGTCATACTGAGAAGATAATTGTTTATAAATCAAATTCTAATGAATTGAGCGTAAAAATACAGCACGTGGCACTTTGTACATCTCTTCAAAAATATCCTCAGCAAGTTTCATGGTTCTACTTTTGAAAATGTGTCTGAAATTGTATCGGAAAATTTCGAGCTGTTGAAGGTGGAAAAGCGTTTTTTTTAATACACTCTTAAGGGGGTTTATCCCCCGTTCTCCCTCTATACATAGCCATTAAACCCTTAAAACTATTCAGGAATTTACTTTATGAGAAAGATCCTACATCCAAAATTTGAAATAAATCGGATAAGTGTGCATAATTTTTTTTAAATCCAATTTAAGGCCGGGGGTAGTAATCACCCGCTCCCTTTTTAATTAGCAAAATAACCCCATAAATAATCAGAAATACGTCTTATCATAATTAACCCATGTCCAAAATTCGAAGCAAATCGGATAATTATCCGTAAAAAGCCATTAATTTAAGAAAGGTTATCCCCCGTTCCCCTTCTACACTTAACCATTAAACTCCTAAAACTCTTCAGGCACTTTATACTATATATAAGCCTTATCGAAAAGAACCTGTATGCAAATTTGACACAAGTTGGATAATTCTACATAAAAACCCATTCATCTAATTGAGGACGGATGGGGGGGGGGGTAATCGTCCCTTCCCAAAACTAATCAGGCAAGCGTCTTTTCAGTATGAACGTATATCCAAAAATTGAACCAAAATAGTTAATTCAGCATGAAAAACCCATTTACCTAAATTATGAGCCCCCCCCCCCCGATCCCCCTTTCATACTTAACCAATGAATCCCCAAAATCAATAATAAATCCCCAAAACCAATCCTTGTCACTTTTTTTCCATGTCACTTTTTTCCGTGTCACATTTTTTCCTTGTCACTTTTTCCTTGTCACTTTTTTCCGCTTTTGTAGTTTAGGTCACTTTTTTTCCGATAACTTTTTTTCCGGTCACTTTTTTTCCGTTTACCGGGAGAAGTATTGTCCACCTGAAGCTTCAACAAGTAGAATTATTTAACTTATGTGGCCGAGATTTCAGAAAAATTGAGTTTCAGGAATATCATCTCTTTCTAGCATAAATAAGTTTTACTGTGAAAATACGATACAAATAAATTCATATATAGGACTGCAATGAACGTTAATTGTCAGAAAACCTTTTCTTAATTGTTTTATACTTTTTTTATTTAGTTACACAGTTAGTTTTACTGTGTGGTATGTAAAAAATACAAATATTATATATTAGAATTTACGTGTTAAGGACTATTTAATTCACTCACGCGAAAACACCCGCTTTCTGAAGATAGAATATATATTTCTTTTTTTATATATCTCATTTGCATTTAATTATTTTAAAACTATTTTTGCATTGATATCTGAGGCCTATTGCTACAATGGCCGTTTTTAATTTTTCAATTATATTTGCACCTTTTTCATTTTGTTTGGATAATTTCATTTTTGGAACCGGTTTCGAAAGTCAAAATATCCTCATTAAAAAAAGACTGAACAAAACCGAAAAAGTGGAAAACGGGCATTGTGGAAATAAACATTTCAAATTGGTACAGGAAACTAGAGATTGCACGGGCCGGGGTTCGGGCCGATTTCCATTAACGGCATTCAGGGCACTCTCAGCCCTTCTTTTTTCCTGGAGTATCGGGCCGGGCCGAGTCTAACTTAATTTTTCCGTACAAAGCCGGGATTCTTCCTAATCTTCACGGACTAAAATAATCAGTTCTAGTTGAATCATATAATATGAAAATGTCTTTCTCGACGTGGCCAAGTCTGTTCATAAATCAGTAAAATTTGCCTTGGTTTAAGCATTTTCACAAAAAGGCATATACTTTCAAGTCGTCATTATTCTACAATTAAATATTAGAATTTATTCTTTTTAAAGAATCGTAGATTTCTAGGCTTATTAAAATAGAGTTAAACGCATGAAAAAAAAAACCCTTTTCTTTTAAACTGAAAACTGAAAATTTCTTTTGAACTGTTCATCCATGCAAAATAAATACAATAATGCGCGAGAAGAAATATGCTAAACATTTACGCCTGCTAAGAAGAGAACGTATTTTTTCTTTCCAATGCGATTCCGTCTTAGAAGATTTTACTTTTACCATATATCATTTTTTGGATTTTTATGTCTCCATTACATGAAATATGGATTAATAATACTAAAGATAACTGAAACATTTACATATAAACAAAGGTTCATTAAAAGCATATATATCGCAGCCCACGGCACTTCTGCATAAATGAAGATTATAAACATGAAAAAAAAAAAAAAAAAAAAAAAAAAAAAAAGACTAAGATAAGTTTTTTTGGTGAGAATTCTTCCGCAAGAGTAAAGGTCAATATTCTGTAGAAATTTACTCGGGCCGGGCCGAAATTTTAAGTACTTTTCCGGTCCATGCTAAGCTCGGGCCTTGTGTTTAGCTATTATATCGGGCCTGGTCAGGCCGTCAATTTATTTTCTCTACGGGCCGGGTCGGGCTCGGGCCGAAATTTTAACTTTAATAACGAGCCGGGCTTTTTTTTTCTATGGATCGGATCGGGCTCGAGCCTGGAAATTTCAATGCTATTTTGGCTGGTTTAGGTTGTGGACACTGTAACAATAATTTACTGTGTAAGAATGTATGGGCGCAACTGACGTGTTGGTTACAAACACCAGAAGCTCAACTTGTCCCGTATTATTTCAAGTTTTCTCATTCACATCAGAAAATTCCTATGTTATTAATTTTTATTTATGCGAGACATTTTATGATTATATACAGAAAAAAAAATCTTCTTTGAAAAATTCTGGTATGAAATCTTCTCATTTAAAAATAAATCCATTTCTATTCTTTTTTTTTTTTTTTCATGTATTTTCTGTATTTGACAGATTTGCTAGTTTTTCTTTTCTTTTCTCAGACATGCTACTTTTCCGCGAAAACGCGGAATCTCGCTTTTTCAGCGATGAATTTTATTATCTCTGGGATCGATGCAAATATGCATTAAAATTTGTTGACATTTTTATCGTGGGGGCGGGGGGGGGGGCGTAACGAATGAAATACAACAAAACCGTTAGTACAAACCGCGCCAAATTAGGCAAATTTCTTCAAATGATTGCAGAAAAAAGCGCAAATTTCTCCAAAGGATAAAAAAAAAAACTAAATTCATCAAACGATCGCGGAAAAAATACAATTTTCTTCAGAAGATCGCGGAAGATAACTCGATTTCCGTCAAAGGATTGCATTAAAAGACCCGATTTTTGTTAAAGGATCATGAACAAGACGCGATTTTCGTGAACAGGTCGCAGAAAAATACTCTAATTTTGTCAAAGAGTCATAGAAGATACTCGAATTTTATCGAAAGATCATGGAAAATACACGAAATTTTGTAGAAAAATCTTGAGAAAATATGCGAATTTCGCCAAAATATCGTGAAAATACGAGAACTTTGACGAAAGATCAAGGAAAATATGCGAATTTTCTCAGATTGGGGGAAATATTCGAATTTTCTGGAAAGATCGCGGAAAATACGCGAAATTTGACGAAAATAGACACATTTTGTATAAAGATTGCAGTAAATAATTTTATTTTGTAGAAAGATCACGCAAAATATGCGAATTTTGTCGAAAGATCGGGAAAAATACGCAAATTTTGACGAAAGATAACTGAAAATACGGTAATTTTGACAAAAAATTGCAAAAATACGCAAGTTTTGATGAAAAGTCGCGGAAAATACGCAAAATTTTGGCGAAAAATCGCGGACAATATGTAAATTTAGACGAAAGATTGCGGAAAATATACAATTTTACCAAAAGATTGAGGGAAAATATGTGAATTTTCTAAAAAATCGCGGAAAATATGCGAATTTTGTCCAAAAAAGGTGAGAAAAATCGCGAACTTTGCTATAAGATCATGGATAAATGCAAATTTCATTGAAAAGACCGTTGAAAAAGTGCGATTTTCGTCAAATGATCGCAAAAAAATGCTAATTTTGTTGCAGAAAAACCCAAATTTGAAATCTGAAAATACGCAAATTTGGACGAAAGATAGCTGAAAGTACGCAAATTTTGACAAAAGATAGCTGAAAATACGCTAATTTTGACGAAAGATCGCGGAAAACACGCTAATTATGACGAAAATCGCAGAAAATACGTAAGTTTTGACGAAAAATCGCGGAAAATACGAAAAATTTTGGCGAAAAATCGCAGCCAATATGCAAATTTTGACGGAAGATCGCGGAAAATATGCAAATTTAACAAAAGATTGGGGGAAATATGCGAATTTTCTAAAAAATCGCGGAAAATATCCCAATTTTGTCCAAAAAGGACGAGAAAAATCGCGAATTTCGCTATAAGATCATGGATAAATGCAGATTTCATTGAAAAGACCGTGGAAAAAATGCGATTTTCGTCAAATGATTGCAAAAAATGCTAATTTTGTTAACTTGCAGAAGAACCCAAATTTCGTCAAAACGCTGCATAAAAATAAAATTTCGTCAAAAGTCCGTGAGACCATAAAAGTTCATCTTTTTCCTTGCTAAGCTGTTTTTTTTTTTCCAAAATTTTCGATTTCATACCAGGAAATTTCAAAGAAATTTTTTTCTTTTTAAAGTTTTTAAATTTTTAATTAAATTTTAAATATAATTAAATGTTTAACATTTTATTTAATTTTTTAAAGCAAATTTAAATTAATTAAAATTTTTAATTAATTTTAAAATAAAAATTACATTTATCTTTTTTAATTTAAATTTAATTTTTCAATTATTTATCCCTGGAATTCGTAATCCAATTAGCCCTATGGGTGATAGACATCCTAATGTTCGAGACTATGAGCGTCCCCCCACTTTTTTTTCCAGGACTACACCACTGTATATTAGGCTAAAAATTTGAAAACAAAATAATTTTTAAATTGTTAAAACACCACTGTGGTGGGGATCGAAAAAAATAGTACTAAATCGCATTAAAAAGTTCATTAAAAACGCATTGAAAAATGCACTAAATATCGCTAGTTATTTTTTAAATTGCAGTAATCAGAATTTCATCAAACGGATAAAACATTCTAATCGGAAATCTGAGCTATTTGATTATCCGGTTGACAAAGAAACTATCTGGGTCAAACCATAAGATTAAACTACAATAATGGCGGATCGTAAATTCCATATTCACTTGACATTATACATGTTACATATGTTTGTTGCGTCATCAAGTGGTTTTTACTTCTTATTTTTATATGTATTTGTATTAATGTTTTTCTAAATTATCTCTTCTTTCATTATTTAACATAAAAATTACATCTATTTGCATAATTTGGCTTGTTTCACGATTGATATAATTTGGCGAAATTGGTCGACAGGATAATCACGTAGTAAAAGGAAATCCTTTATAGATAATAAAAAATCGACACGGAACACAACAATTCTTGAAAAATCGCGTTAAAAATCTTTAAAATTATATTAGATTAAAAGTTTGATATCAATTTGTACTTCCGAATATCAAAAAATCACCATAAAACTCGAAAAATTTCTAAAAATTGCATTAAAAAGTGCATTAAAAATCACTAATATTAAAAAATCACAGGGGTCAAAATTTACTCTAATAGGGTAAAACGTTGTAATTGGAAATATCTCATGAATGACAAAAATCCGACATCAAACGCAAAAAATCTCGAAAAATCGCATTAAAATTAGCTGAAATTCATAAATCTTAACAGCTAAAATTTAATACATCAGCCTGAAAGTTTTAAGCAAAATTCCTTTTACTAATGTCGAATTATAGCGGCAAAATTTACATGAAATAATTCACTAAAAATCCAAACATCGTTGCACGAAATCCAAATAAATTACATTGAAAAGAGAACAAAATTTACTAATTTAGGTCGAAAGAATGAAACCGCTTTCCTTTTCGCTAATGTGGAAAAATCGCCTCGAAACCCACTAAAATTCGCATATGAATTAAATTAAAAAAACTGAAAATCGGCCTTCAAGGTGTAAAATTTCATACATAACTTCGTGCAGCGGTCTCTCCAGAGCATCGCCAGTACTTTAAAAATTTTAACATGCGTTATGAACTACCTTAAAGTGTAAAACAGATCTCCTTATTACATTTCCTAATTTTGTTCGCGCCCCTCCTTTCACGCACCCTGAAATGTGTCACACCATTCTTTGTTTACATTTTTATCATGCATTATAAACCATTTTAAAATTTAAAATAAATGACATTGTTATATTTCCAAATTTTAACAAAATCGCGTTCTGTTAGTTCCATTTTTCACCACCAGCTACCGCACTCTATTCTTCAAAAACTTTATCAAAACGATACTCTGTTAAACAACCTATCAGGTGATATATTACTCGAGGGGGGTAGCGGTCTTAAGCAAGAATTTAAGATATTTTATGAAATTGCTATTCGAAAATAGTGGCAACTAAATTTTTGACATTTTAGGGAAATTTCGCAAAAAAATACTACTTATTCCATTCTCAACAGCTCAAGATTTTGATAGAACAACTATGAAAAAAATAGATGCTAAACGCAAAAAATCTTGAAAAAGCGTTGAAAATTACATTGAAAATCGCATTAAAAATCGTTAAAATCTAAAATTCGTAACAAACACAAAATTTATGGCTAAATGTTTGAAACGGTTTTCTTTTTTATCAATCTCAAAAAAACACAAAATGGGAAAAAACATTAAAAATCGCATTAAAAATTCGTTAAAAATTCAAAAATCGCTGTACAAATTCCGAATAAACTTTGCTGAAAAGAGAATAAAATTGCTATATTGGGTTAAAAGAATGAAACCGTATTTCTTTCACTAATGGGATAAAACTGCAAAAAAGAACGTTAAAAATCGCCTAAAAAATTATTTTAAAAAATCTAATCAAAAAATTGAAAATCGGGCTTCGAGATGTAAAACTACATGTATAAAAGTACCTTCCCTCCACATTTTGTAACTCTACGTATAGCAGACTCTTCAGAACAGCGCTGACACACACACAAACTTGTCTCTTATTATTATATATTTTAAAAAATAGCGTTCTATTAGTTCCATTTTCCACCACCAGGTAGAGCACTCTATTCTTCAAAAACTTTATCAAAACCATACTCTGTTAAATAACCTATCAGATGATATATAACTCGAGGGGGTAGCACTCTTAAGCAAGAATTTAAGATAGTTTATGAAATTGCTATTCGAAAATAGTGGTACCTAAATTTTTGACATTTCAGGTAGATTTCACAAAAAAATACTACTTATTGCATTCTCAACAGCTCAAGTTTTTGATAGAACAACTATGAAAAAAATAGATGCTAAACGCAAAAATCTTTAAAAAAACGTTAAAAATCGCATTGAAAATCGCATTAAAAATCGTTAAAATCTAAAAACCGTAACAAACACAAAATTTAGGACATTAGGCTAAAAGTTTAAATCGATTTTATTTTTATCAATCTCAAAAAATAGCCACAAAATGAGAAAAAACACTAAAAATTGCATTAAAAATTCGTTAAAAATTCAAAAATCGCTGTACAAATTCCGAATAAATTTTGCTGAAAAGAGAAAAAAAAATTGCTATTTTGGGTTAAAAAAATGAAACCGTATTCCTTTCACTAATGGGATAAAACCGCAAAAATAACGCTAAAAATCGCCTAAAAAATTATTTAAAAAAATCTAAACAAAAAATCGAAAATCGGGCTTCGAGGTGCAAAACTACATGTGAATAAGTACCTTCCCTCCAAATTTTGTAACTCTACGTGCAGCAGTCTCTTCAGAACAGCGTTGACAGACAAACATCCTTCTCTCTTTATTATTATAGATGTAGTTATTTATATGATGAAAGTTCAAAAATGGATATCACTGTTCATTGTACAGAGAGCCAATTGTGTTTATTATTTGAATTTTAAATTAATCGAAAAAATATATCAAGAAAATTATCAGTGAACAAATAATGTATTCTTTCATAAGAATAATAAGAATAACAAATAATGTATTCTTTCATAAGAATAATAAGAATAATAAGAGTATTTCAAGTATAACCTAATTGGGAGAATTAATAAGAGAACTTACAGTTTAATTTATTAAACACTATTTAATCCCTCCGAAACCTGCTATAATAACATCAAATAAACAACAAACTTACATAATTTTATTTTAAATAATAAAAGAAAAAATAAATTAGTAAAACATATATATAAAAAAAAAAAAATTATAATTTAAGAAATTACCCCAACCATTTGAAAAATGTTTCACTCGATACATTCATCTATCATTTTAAGCTAAATACCAGTTGTTTTATTGTGTATTATCCGTGCCACTGCTATAAATGACTTTATACATGCTGCAATTTGAAGGTACGGTTCGTTTAAGTTATATCACTCTATTGTCGCCAAGCATAAAAGTTGGCGACGAAAGAAACATTTCAAACTATTTAACATTGTTGGTGCAAAAGTAATCATTATTAAAATACAGCTTTGGCATATACTGTTATACTTGTAAGACTTTGGCATATATTGTTTGATTTTACAGAGCAGAATTTTGGTGATGGAGGTTTTAAACCAAAATCGATCGCAGCACATGCATCTGTGAATGGGTCCATCAGACATCGAATCAAAAAAGTTTTTTCCCAGTTTTTCCCAAGCCGATTGCTTTTTAGTTTTCTTTTTAGGTGGTGGAAAATCAAGAGTAATAGCTATAACATTTTCCGGCTTGTTAGAATCACTATTGGCACTCAAATTTTCCTGGTTAGAACCGACCGATAGTAAAACGCCATGGCTAGTGGATTGGTCGCCCTGGCGACATGATGTTTTACAATTAATCGGTTCGGCATTAAATTGCTTCCTTTTTCGTGATCGCCTTTCAACACGTAATTGGTTTTCAGCGGCTCAATAATCTTTTGATTTTATCATTTTCTGCATTGAAAGACGTTTTTGCGCCAAACCAAATACAGTATTACTCAGTTATCCCGTCGACCAATTTCGCCAAATGATACGAATCGCCAAACTAATAAGCAACTTATACATGTTGACTGTGTTTAATATCATTGAATGCGATATTCACGTTCATTCATTTCTTTGGCTTCGGCTTTTTCCGTATCTGTTATCACGCAATTATTGAAACGTATTGAAAGATCACGCAAAATATGCGAATTTTGTCGAAAGATCGGGAAAAATACGCAAATTTTGACGAAAGATAACTGAAAATACGGTAATTTTGACAAAAAATTGCAAAAATACGCAAGTTTTGATGAAAAGTCGCGGAAAATACGCAAAATTTTGGCGAAAAATCGCGGACAATATGTAAATTTAGACGAAAGATTGCGGAAAATATACAATTTTACCAAAAGATTGAGGGAAAATATGTGAATTTTCTAAAAAATCGCGGAAAATATGCGAATTTTGTCCAAAAAAGGTGAGAAAAATCGCGAACTTTGCTATAAGATCATGGATAAATGCAAATTTCATTGAAAAGACCGTTGAAAAAGTGCGATTTTCGTCAAATGATCGCAAAAAAATGCTAATTTTGTTGCAGAAAAACCCAAATTTGAAATCTGAAAATACGCAAATTTGGACGAAAGATAGCTGAAAGTACGCAAATTTTGACAAAAGATAGCTGAAAATACGCTAATTTTGACGAAAGATCGCGGAAAACACGCTAATTATGACGAAAATCGCAGAAAATACGTAAGTTTTGACGAAAAATCGCGGAAAATACGAAAAATTTTTGCGAAAAATCGCAGCCAATATGCAAATTTTGACGGAAGATCGCGGAAAATATGCAAATTTAACAAAAGATTGGGGGAAATATGCGAATTTTCTAAAAAATCGCGGAAAATATCCCAATTTTGTCCAAAAAGGACGAGAAAAATCGCGAATTTCGCTATAAGATCATGGATAAATGCAGATTTCATTGAAAAGACCGTGGAAAAAATGCGATTTTCGTCAAATGATTGCAAAAAATGCTAATTTTGTTAACTTGCAGAAGAACCCAAATTTCGTCAAAACGCTGCATAAAAATAAAATTTCGTCAAAAGTCCGTGAGACCATAAAAGTTCATCTTTTTCCTTGCTAAGCTGTTTTTTTTTTCCAAAATTTTCGATTTCATACCAGGAAATTTCAAAGAAATTTTTTTCTTTTTAAAGTTTTTAAATTTTTAATTAAATTTTAAATATAATTAAATGTTTAACATTTTATTTAATTTTTTAAAGCAAATTTAAATTAATTAAAATTTTTAATTAATTTTAAAATAAAAATTACATTTATCTTTTTTAATTTAAATTTAATTTTTCAATTATTTATCCCTGGAATTCGTAATCCAATTAGCCCTATGGGTGATAGACATCCTAATGTTCGAGACTATGAGCGTCCCCCCACTTTTTTTTCCAGGACTACACCACTGTATATTAGGCTAAAAATTTGAAAACAAAATAATTTTTAAATTGTTAAAACACCACTGTGGTGGGGATCGAAAAAAATAGTACTAAATCGCATTAAAAAGTTCATTAAAAACGCATTGAAAAATGCACTAAATATCGCTAGTTATTTTTTAAATTGCAGTAATCAGAATTTCATCAAACGGATAAAACATTCTAATCGGAAATCTGAGCTATTTGATTATCCGGTTGACAAAGAAACTATCTGGGTCAAACCATAAGATTAAACTACAATAATGGCGGATCGTAAATTCCATATTCACTTGACATTATACATGTTACATATGTTTGTTGCGTCATCAAGTGGTTTTTACTTCTTATTTTTATATGTATTTGTATTAATGTTTTTCTAAATTATCTCTTCTTTCATTATTTAACATAAAAATTACATCTATTTGCATAATTTGGCTTGTTTCACGATTGATATAATTTGGCGAAATTGGTCGACAGGATAATCACGTAGTAAAAGGAAATCCTTTATAGATAATAAAAAATCGACACGGAACACAACAATTCTTGAAAAATCGCGTTAAAAATCTTTAAAATTATATTAGATTAAAAGTTTGATATCAATTTGTACTTCCGAATATCAAAAAATCACCATAAAACTCGAAAAATTTCTAAAAATTGCATTAAAAAGTGCATTAAAAATCACTAATATTAAAAAATCACAGGGGTCAAAATTTACTCTAATAGGGTAAAACGTTGTAATTGGAAATATCTCATGAATGACAAAAATCCGACATCAAACGCAAAAAATCTCGAAAAATCGCATTAAAATTAGCTGAAATTCATAAATCTTAACAGCTAAAATTTAATACATCAGCCTGAAAGTTTTAAGCAAAATTCCTTTTACTAATGTCGAATTATAGCGGCAAAATTTACATGAAATAATTCACTAAAAATCCAAACATCGTTGCACGAAATCCAAATAAATTACATTGAAAAGAGAACAAAATTTACTAATTTAGGTCGAAAGAATGAAACCGCTTTCCTTTTCGCTAATGTGGAAAAATCGCCTCGAAACCCACTAAAATTCGCATATGAATTAAATTAAAAAAACTGAAAATCGGCCTTCAAGGTGTAAAATTTCATACATAACTTCGTGCAGCGGTCTCTCCAGAGCATCGCCAGTACTTTAAAAATTTTAACATGCGTTATGAACTACCTTAAAGTGTAAAACAGATCTCCTTATTACATTTCCTAATTTTGTTCGCGCCCCTCCTTTCACGCACCCTGAAATGTGTCACACCATTCTTTGTTTACATTTTTATCATGCATTATAAACCATTTTAAAATTTAAAATAAATGACATTGTTATATTTCCAAATTTTAACAAAATCGCGTTCTGTTAGTTCCATTTTTCACCACCAGCTACCGCACTCTATTCTTCAAAAACTTTATCAAAACGATACTCTGTTAAACAACCTATCAGGTGATATATTACTCGAGGGGGGTAGCGGTCTTAAGCAAGAATTTAAGATATTTTATGAAATTGCTATTCGAAAATAGTGGCAACTAAATTTTTGACATTTTAGGGAAATTTCGCAAAAAAATACTACTTATTCCATTCTCAACAGCTCAAGATTTTGATAGAACAACTATGAAAAAAATAGATGCTAAACGCAAAAAATCTTGAAAAAGCGTTGAAAATTACATTGAAAATCGCATTAAAAATCGTTAAAATCTAAAATTCGTAACAAACACAAAATTTATGGCTAAATGTTTGAAACGGTTTTCTTTTTTATCAATCTCAAAAAAACACAAAATGGGAAAAAACATTAAAAATCGCATTAAAAATTCGTTAAAAATTCAAAAATCGCTGTACAAATTCCGAATAAACTTTGCTGAAAAGAGAATAAAATTGCTATATTGGGTTAAAAGAATGAAACCGTATTTCTTTCACTAATGGGATAAAACTGCAAAAAAGAACGTTAAAAATCGCCTAAAAAATTATTTTAAAAAATCTAATCAAAAAATTGAAAATCGGGCTTCGAGATGTAAAACTACATGTATAAAAGTACCTTCCCTCCACATTTTGTAACTCTACGTATAGCAGACTCTTCAGAACAGCGCTGACACACACACAAACTTGTCTCTTATTATTATATATTTTAAAAAATAGCGTTCTATTAGTTCCATTTTCCACCACCAGGTAGAGCACTCTATTCTTCAAAAACTTTATCAAAACCATACTCTGTTAAATAACCTATCAGATGATATATAACTCGAGGGGGTAGCACTCTTAAGCAAGAATTTAAGATAGTTTATGAAATTGCTATTCGAAAATAGTGGTACCTAAATTTTTGACATTTCAGGTAGATTTCACAAAAAAATACTACTTATTGCATTCTCAACAGCTCAAGTTTTTGATAGAACAACTATGAAAAAAATAGATGCTAAACGCAAAAATCTTTAAAAAAACGTTAAAAATCGCATTGAAAATCGCATTAAAAATCGTTAAAATCTAAAAACCGTAACAAACACAAAATTTAGGACATTAGGCTAAAAGTTTAAATCGATTTTATTTTTATCAATCTCAAAAAATAGCCACAAAATGAGAAAAAACACTAAAAATTGCATTAAAAATTCGTTAAAAATTCAAAAATCGCTGTACAAATTCCGAATAAATTTTGCTGAAAAGAGAAAAAAAAATTGCTATTTTGGGTTAAAAAAATGAAACCGTATTCCTTTCACTAATGGGATAAAACCGCAAAAATAACGCTAAAAATCGCCTAAAAAATTATTTAAAAAAATCTAAACAAAAAATCGAAAATCGGGCTTCGAGGTGCAAAACTACATGTGAATAAGTACCTTCCCTCCAAATTTTGTAACTCTACGTGCAGCAGTCTCTTCAGAACAGCGTTGACAGACAAACATCCTTCTCTCTTTATTATTATAGATGTAGTTATTTATATGATGAAAGTTCAAAAATGGATATCACTGTTCATTGTACAGAGAGCCAATTGTGTTTATTATTTGAATTTTAAATTAATCGAAAAAATATATCAAGAAAATTATCAGTGAACAAATAATGTATTCTTTCATAAGAATAATAAGAATAACAAATAATGTATTCTTTCATAAGAATAATAAGAATAATAAGAGTATTTCAAGTATAACCTAATTGGGAGAATTAATAAGAGAACTTACAGTTTAATTTATTAAACACTATTTAATCCCTCCGAAACCTGCTATAATAACATCAAATAAACAACAAACTTACATAATTTTATTTTAAATAATAAAAGAAAAAATAAATTAGTAAAACATATATATAAAAAAAAAAAAAAAATTGTAATTTAAGAAATTACCCCAACCATTTGAAAAATGTTTCACTCGATACATTCATCTATCATTTTAAGCTAAATACCAGTTGTTTTATTGTGTATTATCCGTGCCACTGCTATAAATGACTTTATACATGCTGCAATTTGAAGGTACGGTTCGTTTAAGTTATATCACTCTATTGTCGCCAAGCATAAAAGTTGGCGACGAAAGAAACATTTCAAACTATTTAACATTGTTGGTGCAAAAGTAATCATTATTAAAATACAGCTTTGGCATATACTGTTATACTTGTAAGACTTTGGCATATATTGTTTGATTTTACAGAGCAGAATTTTGGTGATGGAGGTTTTAAACCAAAATCGATCGCAGCACATGCATCTGTGAATGGGTCCATCAGACATCGAATCAAAAAAGTTTTTTCCCAGTTTTTCCCAAGCCGATTGCTTTTTAGTTTTCTTTTTAGGTGGTGGAAAATCAAGAGTAATAGCTATAACATTTTCCGGCTTGTTAGAATCACTATTGGCACTCAAATTTTCCTGGTTAGAACCGACCGATAGTAAAACGCCATGGCTAGTGGATTGGTCGCCCTGGCGACATGATGTTTTACAATTAATCGGTTCGGCATTAAATTGCTTCCTTTTTCGTGATCGCCTTTCAACACGTAATTGGTTTTCAGCGGCTCAATAATCTTTTGATTTTATCATTTTCTGCATTGAAAGACGTTTTTGCGCCAAACCAAATACAGTATTACTCAGTTATCCCGTCGACCAATTTCGCCAAATGATACGAATCGCCAAACTAATAAGCAACTTATACATGTTGACTGTGTTTAATATCATTGAATGCGATATTCACGTTCATTCATTTCTTTGGCTTCGGCTTTTTCCGTATCTGTTATCACGCAATTATTGAAACGTATTGAAAGATCACGCAAAATATGCGAATTTTGTCGAAAGATCGGGAAAAATACGCAAATTTTGACGAAAGATAACTGAAAATACGGTAATTTTGACAAAAAATTGCAAAAATACGCAAGTTTTGATGAAAAGTCGCGGAAAATACGCAAAATTTTGGCGAAAAATCGCGGACAATATGTAAATTTAGACGAAAGATTGCGGAAAATATACAATTTTACCAAAAGATTGAGGGAAAATATGTGAATTTTCTAAAAAATCGCGGAAAATATGCGAATTTTGTCCAAAAAAGGTGAGAAAAATCGCGAACTTTGCTATAAGATCATGGATAAATGCAAATTTCATTGAAAAGACCGTTGAAAAAGTGCGATTTTCGTCAAATGATCGCAAAAAAATGCTAATTTTGTTGCAGAAAAACCCAAATTTGAAATCTGAAAATACGCAAATTTGGACGAAAGATAGCTGAAAGTACGCAAATTTTGACAAAAGATAGCTGAAAATACGCTAATTTTGACGAAAGATCGCGGAAAACACGCTAATTATGACGAAAATCGCAGAAAATACGTAAGTTTTGACGAAAAATCGCGGAAAATACGAAAAATTTTGGCGAAAAATCGCAGCCAATATGCAAATTTTGACGGAAGATCGCGGAAAATATGCAAATTTAACAAAAGATTGGGGGAAATATGCGAATTTTCTAAAAAATCGCGGAAAATATCCCAATTTTGTCCAAAAAGGACGAGAAAAATCGCGAATTTCGCTAAAAGATCATGGATAAATGCAGATTTCATTGAAAAGACCGTGGAAAAAATGCGATTTTCGTCAAATGATTGCAAAAAATGCTAATTTTGTTAACTTGCAGAAGAACCCAAATTTCGTCAAAACGCTGCATAAAAATAAAATTTCGTCAAAAGTCCGTGAGACCATAAAAGTTCATCTTTTTCCTTGCTAAGCTGTTTTTTTTTCCAAAATTTTCGATTTCATACCAGGAAATTTCAAAGAAATTTTTTTCTTTTTAAAGTTTTTAAATTTTTAATTAAATTTTAAATATAATTAAATGTTTAACATTTTATTTAATTTTTTAAAGCAAATTTAAATTAATTAAAATTTTTAATTAATTTTAAAATAAAAATTACATTTATCTTTTTTAATTTAAATTTAATTTTTCAATTATTTATCCCTGGAATTCGTAATCCAATTAGCCCTATGGGTGATAGACATCCTAATGTTCGAGACTATGAGCGTCCCCCCACTTTTTTTTCCAGGACTACACCACTGTATATTAGGCTAAAAATTTGAAAACAAAATAATTTTTAAATTGTTAAAACACCACTGTGGTGGGGATCGAAAAAAATAGTACTAAATCGCATTAAAAAGTTCATTAAAAACGCATTGAAAAATGCACTAAATATCGCTAGTTATTTTTTAAATTGCAGTAATCAGAATTTCATCAAACGGATAAAACATTCTAATCGGAAATCTGAGCTATTTGATTATCCGGTTGACAAAGAAACTATCTGGGTCAAACCATAAGATTAAACTACAATAATGGCGGATCGTAAATTCCATATTCACTTGACATTATACATGTTACATATGTTTGTTGCGTCATCAAGTGGTTTTTACTTCTTATTTTTATATGTATTTGTATTAATGTTTTTCTAAATTATCTCTTCTTTCATTATTTAACATAAAAATTACATCTATTTGCATAATTTGGCTTGTTTCACGATTGATATAATTTGGCGAAATTGGTCGACAGGATAATCACGTAGTAAAAGGAAATCCTTTATAGATAATAAAAAATCGACACGGAACACAACAATTCTTGAAAAATCGCGTTAAAAATCTTTAAAATTATATTAGATTAAAAGTTTGATATCAATTTGTACTTCCGAATATCAAAAAATCACCATAAAACTCGAAAAATTTCTAAAAATTGCATTAAAAAGTGCATTAAAAATCACTAATATTAAAAAATCACAGGGGTCAAAATTTACTCTAATAGGGTAAAACGTTGTAATTGGAAATATCTCATGAATGACAAAAATCCGACATCAAACGCAAAAAATCTCGAAAAATCGCATTAAAATTAGCTGAAATTCATAAATCTTAACAGCTAAAATTTAATACATCAGCCTGAAAGTTTTAAGCAAAATTCCTTTTACTAATGTCGAATTATAGCGGCAAAATTTACATGAAATAATTCACTAAAAATCCAAACATCGTTGCACGAAATCCAAATAAATTACATTGAAAAGAGAACAAAATTTACTAATTTAGGTCGAAAGAATGAAACCGCTTTCCTTTTCGCTAATGTGGAAAAATCGCCTCGAAACCCACTAAAATTCGCATATGAATTAAATTAAAAAAACTGAAAATCGGCCTTCAAGGTGTAAAATTTCATACATAACTTCGTGCAGCGGTCTCTCCAGAGCATCGCCAGTACTTTAAAAATTTTAACATGCGTTATGAACTACCTTAAAGTGTAAAACAGATCTCCTTATTACATTTCCTAATTTTGTTCGCGCCCCTCCTTTCACGCACCCTGAAATGTGTCACACCATTCTTTGTTTACATTTTTATCATGCATTATAAACCATTTTAAAATTTAAAATAAATGACATTGTTATATTTCCAAATTTTAACAAAATCGCGTTCTGTTAGTTCCATTTTTCACCACCAGCTACCGCACTCTATTCTTCAAAAACTTTATCAAAACGATACTCTGTTAAACAACCTATCAGGTGATATATTACTCGAGGGGGGTAGCGGTCTTAAGCAAGAATTTAAGATATTTTATGAAATTGCTATTCGAAAATAGTGGCAACTAAATTTTTGACATTTTAGGGAAATTTCGCAAAAAAATACTACTTATTCCATTCTCAACAGCTCAAGATTTTGATAGAACAACTATGAAAAAAATAGATGCTAAACGCAAAAAATCTTGAAAAAGCGTTGAAAATTACATTGAAAATCGCATTAAAAATCGTTAAAATCTAAAATTCGTAACAAACACAAAATTTATGGCTAAATGTTTGAAACGGTTTTCTTTTTTATCAATCTCAAAAAAACACAAAATGGGAAAAAACATTAAAAATCGCATTAAAAATTCGTTAAAAATTCAAAAATCGCTGTACAAATTCCGAATAAACTTTGCTGAAAAGAGAATAAAATTGCTATATTGGGTTAAAAGAATGAAACCGTATTTCTTTCACTAATGGGATAAAACTGCAAAAAAGAACGTTAAAAATCGCCTAAAAAATTATTTTAAAAAATCTAATCAAAAAATTGAAAATCGGGCTTCGAGATGTAAAACTACATGTATAAAAGTACCTTCCCTCCACATTTTGTAACTCTACGTATAGCAGACTCTTCAGAACAGCGCTGACACACACACAAACTTGTCTCTTATTATTATATATTTTAAAAAATAGCGTTCTATTAGTTCCATTTTCCACCACCAGGTAGAGCACTCTATTCTTCAAAAACTTTATCAAAACCATACTCTGTTAAATAACCTATCAGATGATATATAACTCGAGGGGGTAGCACTCTTAAGCAAGAATTTAAGATAGTTTATGAAATTGCTATTCGAAAATAGTGGTACCTAAATTTTTGACATTTCAGGCAGATTTCACAAAAAAATACTACTTATTGCATTCTCAACAGCTCAAGTTTTTGATAGAACAACTATGAAAAAAATAGATGCTAAACGCAAAAATCTTTAAAAAAACGTTAAAAATCGCATTGAAAATCGCATTAAAAATCGTTAAAATCTAAAAACCGTAACAAACACAAAATTTAGGACATTAGGCTAAAAGTTTAAATCGATTTTATTTTTATCAATCTCAAAAAATAGCCACAAAATGAGAAAAAACACTAAAAATTGCATTAAAAATTCGTTAAAAATTCAAAAATCGCTGTACAAATTCCGAATAAATTTTGCTGAAAAGAGAAAAAAAAATTGCTATTTTGGGTTAAAAAAATGAAACCGTATTCCTTTCACTAATGGGATAAAACCGCAAAAATAACGCTAAAAATCGCCTAAAAAATTATTTAAAAAAATCTAAACAAAAAATCGAAAATCGGGCTTCGAGGTGCAAAACTACATGTGAATAAGTACCTTCCCTCCAAATTTTGTAACTCTACGTGCAGCAGTCTCTTCAGAACAGCGTTGACAGACAAACATCCTTCTCTCTTTATTATTATAGATGTAGTTATTTATATGATGAAAGTTCAAAAATGGATATCACTGTTCATTGTACAGAGAGCCAATTGTGTTTATTATTTGAATTTTAAATTAATCGAAAAAATATATCAAGAAAATTATCAGTGAACAAATAATGTATTCTTTCATAAGAATAATAAGAATAACAAATAATGTATTCTTTCATAAGAATAATAAGAATAATAAGAGTATTTCAAGTATAACCTAATTGGGAGAATTAATAAGAGAACTTACAGTTTAATTTATTAAACACTATTTAATCCCTCCGAAACCTGCTATAATAACATCAAATAAACAACAAACTTACATAATTTTATTTTAAATAATAAAAGAAAAAATAAATTAGTAAAACATATATATAAAAAAAAAAAAAAAATTGTAATTTAAGAAATTACCCCAACCATTTGAAAAATGTTTCACTCGATACATTCATCTATCATTTTAAGCTAAATACCAGTTGTTTTATTGTGTATTATCCGTGCCACTGCTATAAATGACTTTATACATGCTGCAATTTGAAGGTACGGTTCGTTTAAGTTATATCACTCTATTGTCGCCAAGCATAAAAGTTGGCGACGAAAGAAACATTTCAAACTATTTAACATTGTTGGTGCAAAAGTAATCATTATTAAAATACAGCTTTGGCATATACTGTTATACTTGTAAGACTTTGGCATATATTGTTTGATTTTACAGAGCAGAATTTTGGTGATGGAGGTTTTAAACCAAAATCGATCGCAGCACATGCATCTGTGAATGGGTCCATCAGACATCGAATCAAAAAAGTTTTTTCCCAGTTTTTCCCAAGCCGATTGCTTTTTAGTTTTCTTTTTAGGTGGTGGAAAATCAAGAGTAATAGCTATAACATTTTCCGGCTTGTTAGAATCACTATTGGCACTCAAATTTTCCTGGTTAGAACCGACCGATAGTAAAACGCCATGGCTAGTGGATTGGTCGCCCTGGCGACATGATGTTTTACAATTAATCGGTTCGGCATTAAATTGCTTCCTTTTTCGTGATCGCCTTTCAACACGTAATTGGTTTTCAGCGGCTCAATAATCTTTTGATTTTATCATTTTCTGCATTGAAAGACGTTTTTGCGCCAAACCAAATACAGTATTACTCAGTTATCCCGTCGACCAATTTCGCCAAATGATACGAATCGCCAAACTAATAAGCAACTTATACATGTTGACTGTGTTTAATATCATTGAATGCGATATTCACGTTCATTCATTTCTTTGGCTTCGGCTTTTTCCGTATCTGTTAATTTCCGTCTACCCATTTTTAAATTTGTTAGTTTTCTCCTTTATTACAATGATTTTAACCATTTTAATTTACTATTCAAATAAAAATTCTTCTAAAAGTAAAGAATTTAATTTAAATTCAAATAAAAATTCTTCTAAAAATAAAGAATTTAATTTAAATTCAAAAGTGGTAACATCATTCAAAAGAGGTAACATCATTCAAAAGTGGTAACATCATCGGGTCCATTCTCCCGAAAACAACAACCATTTTTCAAATGGTTAAAAATTGTAATTTAAGAAATTACCCCAACCATTTGAAAAATGTTTCACTCGATACATTCATCTATCATTTTAAGCTAAATACCAGTTGTTTTATTGTGTATTATCCGTGCCACTGCTATAAATGACTTTATACATGCTGCAATTTGAAGGTACGGTTCGTTTAAGTTATATCACTCTATTGTCGCCAAGCATAAAAGTTGGCGACGAAAGAAACATTTCAAACTATTTAACATTGTTGGTGCAAAAGTAATCATTATTAAAATACAGCTTTGGCATATACTGTTATACTTGTAAGACTTTGGCATATATTGTTTGATTTTACAGAGCAGAATTTTGGTGATGGAGGTTTTAAACCAAAATCGATCGCAGCACATGCATCTGTGAATGGGTCCATCAGACATCGAATCAAAAAAGTTTTTTCCCAGTTTTTCCCAAGCCGATTGCTTTTTAGTTTTCTTTTTAGGTGGTGGAAAATCAAGAGTAATAGCTATAACATTTTCCGGCTTGTTAGAATCACTATTGGCACTCAAATTTTCCTGGTTAGAACCGACCGATAGTAAAACGCCATGGCTAGTGGATTGGTCGCCCTGGCGACATGATGTTTTACAATTAATCGGTTCGGCATTAAATTGCTTCCTTTTTCGTGATCGCCTTTCAACACGTAATTGGTTTTCAGCGGCTCAATAATCTTTTGATTTTATCATTTTCTGCATTGAAAGACGTTTTTGCGCCAAACCAAATACAGTATTACTCAGTTATCCCGTCGACCAATTTCGCCAAATGATACGAATCGCCAAACTAATAAGCAACTTATACATGTTGACTGTGTTTAATATCATTGAATGCGATATTCACGTTCATTCATTTCTTTGGCTTCGGCTTTTTCCGTATCTGTTAATTTCCGTCTACCCATTTTTAAATTTGTTAGTTTTCTCCTTTATTACAATGATTTTAACCATTTTAATTTACTATTCAAATAAAAATTCTTCTAAAAGTAAAGAATTTAATTTAAATTCAAATAAAAATTCTTCTAAAAATAAAGAATTTAATTTAAATTCAAAAGTGGTAACATCATTCAAAAGAGGTAACATCATTCAAAAGTGGTAACATCATCGGGTCCATTCTCCCGAAAACAACAACCATTTTTCAAATGGTTAAAAAAAAAAATTGTAATTTAAGAAATTACCCCAACCATTTGAAAAATGTTTCACTCGATACATTCATCTATCATTTTAAGCTAAATACCAGTTGTTTTATTGTGTATTATCCGTGCCACTGCTATAAATGACTTTATACATGCTGCAATTTGAAGGTACGGTTCGTTTAAGTTATATCACTCTATTGTCGCCAAGCATAAAAGTTGGCGACGAAAGAAACATTTCAAACTATTTAACATTGTTGGTGCAAAAGTAATCATTATTAAAATACAGCTTTGGCATATACTGTTATACTTGTAAGACTTTGGCATATATTGTTTGATTTTACAGAGCAGAATTTTGGTGATGGAGGTTTTAAACCAAAATCGATCGCAGCACATGCATCTGTGAATGGGTCCATCAGACATCGAATCAAAAAAGTTTTTTCCCAGTTTTTCCCAAGCCGATTGCTTTTTAGTTTTCTTTTTAGGTGGTGGAAAATCAAGAGTAATAGCTATAACATTTTCCGGCTTGTTAGAATCACTATTGGCACTCAAATTTTCCTGGTTAGAACCGACCGATAGTAAAACGCCATGGCTAGTGGATTGGTCGCCCTGGCGACATGATGTTTTACAATTAATCGGTTCGGCATTAAATTGCTTCCTTTTTCGTGATCGCCTTTCAACACGTAATTGGTTTTCAGCGGCTCAATAATCTTTTGATTTTATCATTTTCTGCATTGAAAGACGTTTTTGCGCCAAACCAAATACAGTATTACTCAGTTATCCCGTCGACCAATTTCGCCAAATGATACGAATCGCCAAACTAATAAGCAACTTATACATGTTGACTGTGTTTAATATCATTGAATGCGATATTCACGTTCATTCATTTCTTTGGCTTCGGCTTTTTCCGTATCTGTTAATTTCCGTCTACCCATTTTTAAATTTGTTAGTTTTCTCCTTTATTACAATGATTTTAACCATTTTAATTTACTATTCAAATAAAAATTCTTCTAAAAGTAAAGAATTTAATTTAAATTCAAATAAAAATTCTTCTAAAAATAAAGAATTTAATTTAAATTCAAAAGTGGTAACATCATTCAAAAGAGGTAACATCATTCAAAAGTGGTAACATCATCGGGTCCATTCTCCCGAAAACAACAACCATTTTTCAAATGGTTAAAAAAAAAAATTGTAATTTAAGAAATTACCCCAACCATTTGAAAAATGTTTCACTCGATACATTCATCTATCATTTTAAGCTAAATACCAGTTGTTTTATTGTGTATTATCCGTGCCACTGCTATAAATGACTTTATACATGCTGCAATTTGAAGGTACGGTTCGTTTAAGTTATATCACTCTATTGTCGCCAAGCATAAAAGTTGGCGACGAAAGAAACATTTCAAACTATTTAACATTGTTGGTGCAAAAGTAATCATTATTAAAATACAGCTTTGGCATATACTGTTATACTTGTAAGACTTTGGCATATATTGTTTGATTTTACAGAGCAGAATTTTGGTGATGGAGGTTTTAAACCAAAATCGATCGCAGCACATGCATCTGTGAATGGGTCCATCAGACATCGAATCAAAAAAGTTTTTTCCCAGTTTTTCCCAAGCCGATTGCTTTTTAGTTTTCTTTTTAGGTGGTGGAAAATCAAGAGTAATAGCTATAACATTTTCCGGCTTGTTAGAATCACTATTGGCACTCAAATTTTCCTGGTTAGAACCGACCGATAGTAAAACGCCATGGCTAGTGGATTGGTCGCCCTGGCGACATGATGTTTTACAATTAATCGGTTCGGCATTAAATTGCTTCCTTTTTCGTGATCGCCTTTCAACACGTAATTGGTTTTCAGCGGCTCAATAATCTTTTGATTTTATCATTTTCTGCATTGAAAGACGTTTTTGCGCCAAACCAAATACAGTATTACTCAGTTATCCCGTCGACCAATTTCGCCAAATGATACGAATCGCCAAACTAATAAGCAACTTATACATGTTGACTGTGTTTAATATCATTGAATGCGATATTCACGTTCATTCATTTCTTTGGCTTCGGCTTTTTCCGTATCTGTTAATTTCCGTCTACCCATTTTTAAATTTGTTAGTTTTCTCCTTTATTACAATGATTTTAACCATTTTAATTTACTATTCAAATAAAAATTCTTCTAAAAGTAAAGAATTTAATTTAAATTCAAATAAAAATTCTTCTAAAAATAAAGAATTTAATTTAAATTCAAAAGTGGTAACATCATTCAAAAGAGGTAACATCATTCAAAAGTGGTAACATCATCGGGTCCATTCTCCCGAAAACAACAACCATTTTTCAAATGGTTAATAAATCTGTATGATTCTATATCTTTAACATGATTTTGTCTGAATTTATATTTGTGAATGAAAAAATTTTTAAAAAAGTATTCATTTTTACTAATAGATATACTCGTAAGAAGACATTTTCTAGATTTTCATGTAGGTCGTTTCATTACTTTAAAAAAGTTCTTGTAATACGAACTCTTTGAAATTTTATCGGTAATAAATATAACAGTTCTATAGCTAGTGTAAAAATTTCGCGAAAAATCATTGATATACAGTTGTAAAACAAAAATATTTTTTTCGCGCCTTTTTTTTCCAGGTTCGGTCTTTAAACGTAACAAAAAAATAGTTTTTATTGTCCAAACTTTATTAAATTTATTAACTTTATGAAACTTTTTAATCGATTGCAAATATGTTTGTATTCAAGCTTCAATCTTTCTTCAAGATTGGAAAAAGTATGTATACATAGTAGTGAAGACAGGAACTGAAAACAATAGACGGTACCGCTGAAACACTTTGTTTTTTAAATTTTTCATCGAAAAACTTTCAAATGTTACACTTTTTTTAACTTGTATTCATCGTTATGGAATTTTTCTAAGTAATCCAAATCTAGTCTGATGAGATGCTTCAAAAGTACTATGCTCAAATACATATGTTTCGTTACTTTTAGCATAGAAAAACTGTTGTCTGAGGAAGGCGCAAATTTTTTGAAAGTGTTAAAATTCATAAGTTTAGAAACACAATTGCACCGTCAAAAAAAAAAGGTTTTCAGCTATACAGATACAGATTTTGTTAATCAATAACTTCCCTCTCCCCGAAACTCAGCCGAGAGTATGCGTTGCTGGAAGGGAACAAACGTCAAAACTGAAAACGATCCTTTTTGAAAATTTTCAGTGTCCTATATGAAATGAGTTCTCATATAGACTGATTTATTTGCTTTTTATTCATTTATTAACACTTATTTATTTCAATTTTTAACACTTTCAAAAAGCTTTAGCTTTACGCTAAATTTGTTTATGAATGTAGAGGCGAGTTAGCCTCAAAAACCACAAAAACATACTCATAATGTAACTATAATGTAATATAATGTAATGTAACTCATAATTCCAAAGGCCAAGGCAAATTATTGGAAGCTAAATGCAATATGCAGGGTGAGAATATTCTAGGATTTCTGGGGGGAGATGACCGGGAGCTGCGATTGAGAGCAGATGGGCTCCCGTATGATTGTGTCTTGCCGGAACAAAATTTCCGCATAGGATAGGTTGACGATCCATGCTTGATTTTAATCACTAATATGTGTTTGTTAATTTTATATTTCTATTACCCAAGAATTGTCGATTTATATGTACTAAATATTTATACAAGAAACTGTTAATTAAAAAATTGAGATAGTGACATCTTGGAACTTTTATTTATTTTACTACTGCCTCCTTTTTCTATGCCTCATTCCTATATGAATTTGATTTGTTTGTCTGTCAGAGTTTTACTTCCCGTAAATAAAGTCATAAAATTCTATGAAATTTCAACAAATTCATAGATATTACTGGACGTCACTATACGGCCTGTTCGTATATATAAAGAATGAAGATTGTAGCATTAACAGTTCATTTACAGGAACACACAAAAGTATGGTTACATTATGGTCTACGGAAAAAAATTGTTTGCAGTGTATTTTAACGATATACTATTTTAAATATGTAAAAATGTAACTTTAAGTACAGAAATTTATATATATCACTGAAATGTACTACACAGCGATTATTGTTGAATAGGATGTGCACATTCATTTACAGGGACGCATAAAAGAATTTGCCTACAGAAGTAACTGCAAATTAATCGAACTTTTGAAGACTATGAGCAATAATTGCTGGAAGTGCGTTTTTAGTTAAGTCACACATTTTTAAATTGAATTATTTATTTAATATGACTTGGCTCTCTAAATTCTATAGATCCTATACAGGGTTGCACAAGAGTTCTCTAGTACAATTTATTCACGGAAATTGCTGAACGGAAAATTTGAACTGCGTTATTCGTTTCATTGAAATAATTTTTAGTGTAAAGTCTATAGATCATGTACAGAACTGCACACAAAGAATTGGATATTTTTTCAACTTTTGATACTATTGGCAGAAATTGAGTTTTCAAATACATCATCAGGGCTCCCAAATGGTCTGTGAACTGAACACCAATATTTTTAACAGAAAATTTCATAGTAGATTTCTACAGCATTTGTGCTAAAACTAACCTCCGAAGGTGCTTTCTGCACAGTTTACAAGAAAAATATAAAACGAAAATCTTTCCAAGAAAATATTGATGTTCAGTTGGCGGATCATTTGGGAGCCCTTCATCATGCCTTTACTTTGTTTTTCAGCATTATTCTCTTTAATAAATAGTAAACTTTTGTTACAGTATTCCGAATGTATTGGGAAGCTTTCATAATCTAGGCTTGACACATGACTTTTTGTTCTTATTTTCCTTATTTTGAATTTCAAAAGCTTAATCAGCTTAGAAAAAACACTTTGCATTCATATAGTGAAACACCCAGAAAATTTGAAAATGTATTTTGTATTTTGAATGTATTTTGGAAATACATGTATTTTGTACTTTGAACTTTTTTCTTTTGAAAAGTATTTTGAGCTATAAAACTAATGTATTTTGTATCGAAAATGATTTTTCGATTAATTTTCCCAACTCTGGTTAGAGCCACTGATGTAATACTTCTGGAAATTATTTCTATAAAAAATATGTATCTGATATAGTTATCAGCACACAATAGTCGCCAATTTTATGGATGTAGTCATTGTTCTGATACAGCAAATTCAAACTATGTAACAATATTGTAGGCTATATTTTGGTTAGATTTTAGAAATCTTTAGTTTTAGTGCACTACACAAATTTATGAAGTTAATTTTACGAGATGATTGATGTACAAAAAAGAAAACACAGATACTAATCGGTTTCAGTGCTTTGTGAGAGGGCATATAAAACATGTTTACAAAATGAGAAGTGTCCTGCACTGTGAATTCCATCCACCTAATATTCAGTCTTTAAAGCAGCCATACTCAACCTGCAGCTTGCAGGCCGCATGTGGCCCATTGAACTTTTAGATGCTGCCCGAGACATAATTATTATAAATTTAATGAAATGTGCATAAAAAGTATTTAAGACCTTCACTGTTGCTATATATGTTACCATAGGAAGACAAAATCTGTTTTGTTATCTATAATTCATTTAAATTTGCATTAAAACATCATAATTGCCATTTTTATACACAAAAGTTCTTATAGATGTAGTTATATTTGTGCTTACACTAATCAAACATTATTGTATATTAATTTAATTTGAACATGTATTTTTACAACTAAGAAATAAATTTTTATATTGATCAAAAAACTGATTTATTATTATTACTATTTTGGTTAATTTGAAAATTTTGCATTGTTGTATTATTACATTTTATATTTATTATAAAGCTTAACTACTCTTGTGGCTAAATTTTTCCATGTAAAAAATTGGCACAAATTAAAAATTACACCATTTTTTACAAAAACACACTTTGTGATCTATTTCAACAACAGTTGGAATAAAAATCTAACATGAAGCTAATTGTTTGGAAATAATGGTGTTAAAAATTTTTGGTGACATTTCTCCTTCAACAAACATTACACCTCAATGATAATACTAACTTCAGTATATTGTTTTGTTATATTACTTACAATACCTTATTATTATTAGTCCTTTTTTTTTAACCTTTTTAAATGTATTGTGGCTTGCTTAATGTTGCAAACATATGTTTGCAACCTAAAAGAAAAAAAGGTTGCGTAAGACTGCTTAAAAAGAGGCTTAATGAAAATTTTACTATTTTTGTTTTAATTTTGTAAAGTTTGGGTATATTTTTTATTTATAGTATTTCTTCAGTACTTAAAAGGAAAAGAAAGAATTTGAAATGAAAAAAATTACAATTATTTCTATCAGGGATATGTCACTCAAACTTGATTGGGGAAAAAAAAAGTCCACTGCCCAACCTAATTCTTCTCTAACTATAGGCCTCATAGTATACCAAATTATTATGTTACTAACAAGGAAGGTCTCCATACGGGCATACTCAGAAAAATCTGAAAAAATTACAGAATGTTCTTCTCATATAGTTATATATGTTTATAAAAAAAATTTCGGTGGAACCTCCTTATAACGTCCGTAAAAAAATAATAAAAATTTCTTTTATTTGGCGGTTTATCTCCGGTTGGGGAAAAAACCAAATTTTGAAAAATACGCTTTTACGCTTCGAATACTTTTTAAAGAAATAACTCTATGTTCAATTTATTTAAATAAGTTTAAGTAATTTTAGTTTTGCATTTTTACTTTACTTTAAGTGTAATTTTGTCATATACGTTTATATGTACTTATAACAAAATGAAATTAATATATTTTATCATTTAAAACACAATTTAAATTGATTAAAATTGTTCCAAATTGAAAAATACACTGTTAAAATCTGCTGCATTTTGTTGCAACGCACTCCCTTGCTTGTATAGAAAACGGATACTTGGCCGTGAAATGGAGCTTTCTCATTGGTTGAAATAGAGTTATTATATACAAGCGGTGGAGTGCGTTGCAACAAAATGCAGCAGATTTTTAACAGTGTATGACACGGTCAATTCGCCGTGCTATGGAGCATTCTCATTGGTCAGAAGAGAGATATTCTATAAAAGTAGTGGAGTGACGTTGCAGTAAATGTTGCAGATTTTTAACAGTGAAGTCAATTAAAATCAATTTTCAGAATCGTTAAAATCGTCTGCTTTTGGCGAGGAAATGCACTGCTTGCCAAATCCCGCGTCGCTTTCAGCTTTTCACGCCAATTATTCCAAACTATTTTATTTTTTTACATATCTAATAATGTAATTCCGCTGCTAATTTTAACTGATCCTTTATTACCTACATGAGTAGTTTAATTCGTATTTTTTTTTCAAAAAATTCTGAGTATGCCCCCAATGGAGACCTTCCTTGTAAGTTATACATGAATAGGTACATGTTTAATAGGAGTTAAGACCCATACAGAAAGCTAAAAAAAATCTGGAAGTGATGTTATATATGCATAAAATCTACTGATAATAACAGCTGTTAATAAATTAAAACATTGTTAATTATATCACAGCAGTTAATTATATCACATAAGAAACCTTCCTAGGTGTCATAAAAGGTTTTAAGTCAAGTTGTATAAAAATTTTAAGAATTAACAAAAATATTGATACTTTAACATTCAATCGTTCATATTATGTGAATTACTGTGAAATGAAATTTATTGTCGAATTTTCTATATTTGGAAGTTTATTTTCTGTTTGTATACTTTTAATATAAAAGAAAATTATGAAATTGCTCTCAAATCTTCAGATAAATGTGATTATTTTAGAGGGAAAAAAATTGTATCTTGAAGGAAAACAGTTACAATAAAAAATGCAGTATGAATAATCATTGACAAATGAAAATTATGTTAAAATAATGAATATCTAAAAATCGTAATCTGTAAAAAGGTAAAAGAGCAATCTTGGACATCTCTTTAAAAATTAACGCATGTTAGTTTATAAGAATATTAATATTCTTTCATTTCAAATTACATAAAATATTTTGCCTTTTTTTTAACCTTTTGTTTGTATTAGTATATAAATTAAAAATTACATATAATATTTACATAATGTTTTTTAAATCATCATAAGGTTACTGTTCCATGGAAGTTTAGTCAAGAGTAAGTGTGGCACTTGGAAAAAATAAATGAAAAACATTTTCTTACAGTAAGAAAGTATTAATCTAAAGACTAATCATTGTAATTAACTTGTATTTCTTTCAAATAAATGTATTTAATATAAAATAATATTTTTAAATGACTTCAAGTATCCCTATTTTCTCAACTTAATAAATAAAATCTTATAATTTTGTAATGTAACAATTTGCTTTATTCCAATAAGTTTATTGGTAAAAATCTGATTTTTCAGTTTGTTTCATATTCAGCTTATAATAGGTAATTAAGAGTTCAATTCAATAGAAAATCAGGAAGACATCTTCTGTAACAATGACAATACTAATCATTATTATGAGCAACCTTTATTTTTTTATGATCCTTGATTATTCTGAAATTTAATTAATCAACATTATAACTTGTCTTTGTTGTTGTTGTTGTTGTAGATATGCTCCTTTATATTCTGAAATTCAACAGATAATATAACCTTGTGTGGTTTTAAAAATACTTAAAATTCTGTTATAAAATCTGTAATACTTTCCAGAAACAAAATAGACCATTAAAAAAACATCATGCAAAAGGCATAACAATAGTATTTATTACTCAACAACAACATGCTTAAAATGTAAACATCATTATATCTTTGTATACATGAGTATTTGCCAATTACACTATCCATCTTCAATATTATATTAAATCATCATTTCTACAAATTAAACTAAAACAGAATCAACCAATATGTTTCATGGTCAATGAAATACATATATATGCATATATCTATATATATGGAGACAAAATGGTAAACGAAAAATTGTAAATTGTTATAATTTTTTAAAATCAATTTCTTTTAAGATAAAATTGTTTTAGCACACAGTGTATAAAGTAGATAAAATATCAAAAGCATATATTTTTTTTTTCTTGGAAAATTGATAATCGATCAAATTAGTATCGCTAATATATACTTTCTTGGTATAAGCTTCATTAATTTGTTCTCTCTATCTATGAGTTTAAATATTAATTGTTCTCTATTGTTTACAATCCAAAGTTATGGTGAATTTTTAGAAAATTGCACATTAAATACCGACAGATTTCAGAGTGTCAACTAGGAGTAAATTTGAGAATTTTATTAATCCCTATTATATTACATAAGAAGCGGTTGATATAATTGACAAATACTCACATATCTTACTTTTGGTAACTACAAAACAGAACAGTTTGATGGTTCAAAAAAATAAGACAGTAAAAATGCAAAATTGTTTAAAATGCTGCATCCTAACAAAGAAATCTTTATGAACAAAAATAACTACACAAAAGAGGTAAATGAGAACACTAGTCTGTAATTTAGAAAATATTGAAATGTTGCCCTTGAGAATTTTTTTGTTTAATCATTGAAAAGAAAAAAAAGAATGTAAACCATGTTTGTTATTACTAAAATTAGAAAACAATGCACAGAAATAACCACTGGATGTAACTCTGCAAATACACAAAATGATATGACATTTTAAATGTAAATTCAGATAGAAAATAATTCTATGTAACACATTAATGTAAAGATAAAATTAGACAGATAGGTACAAGCATTGGCAACCACAAAAGCAGTTAAAAAAGCATTATCGATCAATGTAATCACAGATCAACATTTTGTTAAAAGTCATAAAAATGGTGTTAATCATCCCAAAATCTTAGAAATGAAATTAAAACTTGTATGATTATGATTAAAGTGTTTCAAATGTATCAATATTTACCAAAAGAAACAACATTAAAAGTACATCCAATCAACAAAAGATGCGGTTTAATGTATATAATGTAGATTTTTTAAAAAAAGTTTAGCATTCGCAAAATAATAATCGCAAAAAAAAAAGAGAAAAAGTTGAAGACTAATTACTTTATGTATACTAACTTGTTAATATTATTATTTATTTATTTTTTTTTTTTTTTCGAGAACTTAAACAAAAGCAAGATGCTCTAAATTACCAGATTAGGAAACTACAAAATTAATGAATAATTCAGTTATTGCTGTACATTTCAGAATCAGCATTTTTTAATCATCTCCTTTATTTATTTTGTTATTATTATTATTTTATGAATAGAATTGATTGCTAAAATTTCTTTCAATAATTACTATATTTTAATAAAATAAATTTAAAGAAATTAACCTAAAATAATGGCTGCCAATGTATTATAAATATATAACTAAGTTTTTTAAGAAAAACTCTAGCAATGCATGTAGAAATAACTGAAACATGTTTTTAAAAGATTTATAAAATTCGCAACTGATTCATTAAAAATAGAGCTGAAAAAGTTTTTAAAAAATTGCAAAATACCTTAAGTTTTAAAAATATATAAAATATCTTTTAAATAAATTTATTATTCGAAAATTTCAGTAATTTTTGTGAATGAAAATTTTGGTATCTTCCATAATTATTTTTAAAAAAGTTAATTCAATTTTTTTTTTTACATAAATTTTGTCATTTTACAGTGATTTTTTTTCCTGAAAAGTTTCTGGTATTTTACATATTTTTTATTATTTCAAGTAAAATTACAATATTAGATTTTACTGTATAAATAAAATTATTTTTATATAAAATTATTTTTTTAATACTGTTATATTTGTTAATCCATAAAAAAGATTATTTTCATTTGAACTATAACTATTATGCATAGCTCGTAATGGCCTACAATTATATAGCTACTAAGTTTTGAGATATTACTATAGTATACAAACTTCTAAAATCCCGATGTATAAACACTGAATCAACACTAAGTGTTTTTTGGTAAGGCACACTAAGATAAGTAAACCATTATAAAGGCCACAGAAATTAAAAGGCAAGTAGCAAAAGACTGATATAAATGGCTAAATGCAAATTAATGAGTATAGATACATAAAAGAAAAAATTCAGAATTATTGCAAGACCAATTTGGTGGCCTTAGGCACATTTTTTTCTTAACATCCCTTGATACATTTTAACACTGAAAAATAATTGAAAATATCTATATATTAGACATGTAGAGAAGTATCCCTAATTCAAAGTTGTCTCTAGAGTGGGCCTATGTCTAGAACATTAGAATTTCTCAAAGAAAACATTTCTCAAGTATTTTTTCTGCATCTAGCAAAGATTATAAAGGATTAAAAAGTTATAAATGGGACTTAATACCATCTTTACAAAAATACTTTTTAAAATAATAAAATTCAACATTTCAAAATAAAATAGGAATTAACTGAAGTTACTATTTGAAGTTGCTAGTTTTGAAGTTACTACAATTTAAACTAGCTTCTTTTTGACACATTTCTAATAAATAGTGAATTATGCGATAATAAATTATGTTTGACATAAAGTAATATGTAAACAGATTAAGGTTTTTTTCAACATTAAAACAAGATAAAACAAATAACTAAAATAAGTCATTAAAATCAGAAAATTTGGCATCTATAAAGGACTTTTTTCTTCTAATCATACAAACATGATAAAGGCTGGTATATTATATGAATGCTCAAATTTTCTTTTAAAAATGTATGGAAGTTTAAATAAAGTCTTTGCTAATAAATTTTTTCTTATAATACTTCGATATATTTAATTGCTTGAAAATAATGAGAAAATTTCTTCTATAAATATTCTATAAATATTTTTATGCTATATACAGCCAAAATAAAAGTGTGTTGCAAAGAAACAAATAATATCAATTTTCTTTAACCTGTCAATGTATATTTCTTAAGCAAATACAGCTATTTGCTAGCTATCAACACATCTCTCAACATTAAAATTATAAAACTTTGAAAAAACTTGTTCAGATAGTATGCAAATATTTTTCCAACACATATAATGCACAACATATTCGCAACAACAAATAAAAAATGTGCCAAACTTTTATCATATAATCTATGAGGAGTTAAAGATTTAACTACACATTTTCTAATAATAATTAATCAAGTAAAAATCATATTAAATTACTTTTAAGATAAACATAATACTGCAGAATACAAATAGCATTTCTCTAAAAATGTTATCACTTCCTTAAAAAATAGCCTTACACATTTAAAAACAGATATTTGAGACTTTGTATGAAGTGAGTTGACAAACAAAATATCATTAACAGAACGCAGATTTCAAAAGTAAAAATCCAAGGCGTCTAAAAAAATTCTAAGGGGTTCAAAAATTTTAAAAGGGCTTACCATATTTTGTATGTGTGTATTCACCCCAATTTTTTAAACCTTATTTGAGGAGGGAAAAAAAATATATTAGAAAACATTTCAAACAGATTTTATTTTACTAAAATGTAATAGTTAATGTTGAAATAGCTGAATATTTATAATGTATTACGGGCTGATTCAGAAATTTGAATGTCAAAATTTTGAGCCAGTTGTTTTATGCTATGACCAATTTATGTACGTACAAATAAATCAGAGTAAACATGGAAATTAATTCTTAGCAATACTATTTCAACTAGGTTTTAAATGGATTTAAAAACTGATTACATAATTAATGAAATGTGCAATCATTACATCAATTTCAATGCAGAGGTCAATTAGATTCCAATACCTATCATGTACAATGTACACCTTGATTTTTTAAATAAATTTTTAAGACTCACCACATACCAGAAAATGAATGTAAAATAGCAGTTATCATTTGAGCTTTTTCTTTGTAAGCAAGATATTTTTATTTTATTTCCTTTAAAAGTTAACCTATTTCACACCCTAAAGACTTAAGAAAGGTGATTATACAGGCTGTGTTATTTATCATGCAAGATACAAGCCTCCATTTTCTACTCTTTTATACTTCATTTGAATCACTGAAGCTAGTAAATTTTGTTTTGTGATGATTTAAGAAGTTTTAAAAAGTATTTTTCTTGTTGTTGTTTAAGGTATTCCTTAGAAACCTTTTCGTTTCTAAGGAATATGTATGTACCATGTCCATAGAAATTTTGAATTAATGAAAGTTATGTATAGATATTGAGCCATATATTACCATATGGTGGTAACTCTTATAATCAAATGACCTTTCAAACAGTTAACAGACATACATTTATAATATATGTTCAAGCAGATTTTAGTACTCAGAATATTTATGCTATATGAACTAAACTTTATTTAAGAATGTGAAAAACACAGATCTATAAGAAATTGAATTGCTGACAGCATGCTCCTTATCATATCTTGATTTTTTGATAGCATATTCCTTGACAAATAATATATTCAGAGAAAAAAACATTTTATCACTGCAGCAAAGAATGTTTTTAAAGCCCTTTATCACAACATTTATAAGAAATAAATGCTAAAGGCACATCAATTTCATCAGTTAAGCAATTTGTCATCACTTTGATGATTTTCTCAATAAATGGCTTACAGCCACTATTGCATGATTTTGAACAGCATCATAAGTTACATATAATTAACAGATCTTCATAATATTAATGAACTATACAACATATTGTATAGAGTCAAAAATACTTAGATCTCAGAAGTAGAATCAACACTACCATATAAACAGCTTCTTTCCCTTTTAACTTTTTTTTTTTTTTCGGTCCTTTTTATAACATAATATTAATTTAATATAGACCTCACTTTAAAACTATTACATACAAAAAGATTTGTTTAAAATACACAAATTAAGTATGTAAAAGAAATTACCAATAGGTTGTAAAGATTAGGATATTTCTTGTTGTTAAATAGATTAAGAGAAAATAGCCATTTATTTAATTGTATGAGTTTGTGAAAAAATAAATAATCTTACAGAATATGCATTAAATTCGTTGAATAACTTAAGAGTTGTCAACATAATAATACTTTAAACAAATTTACATGGATATAAAAAAATACTTCTATGCTTTCAAAAAGCAATTGTGCTCAGTATTTATTTCCATGGAGGTTCTTTTTTTACATATTTACATGCTTCAACAAATCACAAGCACCTAAAAAATAAGGCAATGTGAACATGCAATAAAATAAAAGCAAAACTCAGTTTCTTCTAAGCTCATTAGTAAGTTCTTGAAAACTCATCACAAACCACTTGGCTTCCTGCTTCACTTTCTCACGAACCTGGTTGCCTCCAAATCCAATAAATGCATCCTAAAAATATGAAAAAAAAAACATACACCAATCTTTAATCAATTATGCTCATTAATTACAAAAATAAACAATTAAAATAAAAATATGTGACACTTCCTGTTTTTAAAGTTTAAACCTTAGTGTTTTTTAAATGGCATTGGTGCAATTCTGATTTAAAAGAAATATACTGCAAAATGATATAAATAACCATAAAAATGAAACAGATGAAATATTATGTTTTTTAATGTATGTATTACACAAACTGATTCTGATTGTATAATTATTTTTATAAAAGAATGATAAAATACAAAAATTAATTATTTTCAATATTGGGATATCTTATTTAATCTCAAGATGAGCTCCTTTCATTAGGTGAAGCATGCATGGGATGTTAAAAGACAGAACACAGATTCTGCATAAAAACTATCCTTATATATATTATAAATGTGATAGTGTCCGAAAATTTGGAATGAACTTGGCTTCAAAACGGATGGATTAATGTCTTTGAATCTTTGCATATGGATAGATTATAGGAGTGGAATGAACATAGGCTAATTTTTATTTATTTTATTCAAATATTTTCCTTAATAATTCAAAATTTAATTATTTTTCATACAAAATCAATAGGCATTTTTTCAGATAAAATTTAGCCATTTTCCTTTCCTGTTGCCAAGAAAATGAAAAATTGGAATAATAATTTTTCAGCGGAAATGAATTTTTAAAAAAAAACTTCCATGCGAAACACTATAATACAATAATTTAAAAGAAAATAAATATGACGTCATGTTTGAAATAAAAATAAAAGGCGTATTTTTTATAATATATTTAACAAGGATATTTGTTTAGTTAATGGGAATGTTTGTGTAAAATATGGCGACATAAATTAAAAGTAAAAAGACTGAAAAAGAATTATATTTTTAATAAAATGGTTCACTTATGAAAATGTGATGTCATAATTGAAATAAAACAGGTACTTTATAGCAGTCGTTAAAAATACAAGGGGTATGAATATCAGTAGCTAATGGAGCGAGATAAACAATGACGTCATATTTAAAATGAATCAGAAATATTTATTACTTATATTAATAAGTTATAAGTTACATACAAATGAATATTTTTATTCAAAACTCATAATTATCAATGGAAGAAATTTTTTGTGGGGAAAAGGCGGAAAATAAAACTACTGATTTATATATTTTTAGCTCGATTTTTTAACACTTTTGAACAAAGTTGAAAAGTTATTATGCTTTCGGCTTGTCTGTCTGTCTGGTCGCTTTCTAACTTTCTTAAATATACTCCGATTTCCATGAAATTTTTGATTTTCTTAACGTTTACCTAGAACGAATACCTACTGAAAATAAAATTTCTAGCATGATTAGTTAATTTACAGGGATTGTCAAAAAATTTCCTTACATTACGGCATTATGGGGAAAATTGTTTTAATTAAATTTAATGATGTTACACCATGTGAAACATATTCAAATTCATATGCATTTACAAAGTGCACTAAAATATGCATTTTGTAAAGTATGTAGTGAAAAGGACACTTATTATTCATTTACAGGGTTAGACAGAAGAATTCCATTGCATAAGAATAAAGAAAAGAACAGTTTCCAACATGTTTTAATTATGGTAAATGATTTCATGTATAATCAAATTGATATATGTTGCTGAGGCTTAATGTGAGTTATTTCATGCATAATACGAAGTGCATAGCATTTACAGGGACACACAAAAGATTTCAAATATTATATATTCTATTCGAAGTACTGTATATGATGGATGATGACTGTTGCATGGATGAAATGCATTTTGAATTATGATATGTGCTTTTAAGTTTCGCTAAATGTATGCATATTAAATGGAGAGTATAAATGGTAATAGTATAAATAGTTAAATTTAGATATACAGTGTTACACAAAAGATCTCGGAAAGGTTACTGAATATGAGCATAGTTTACTTAAATGTGGTTTTTAAATAAAATATGCATTTTTATTTTGAACTGCATTTAGTAAACTTAGAAATGTTTGTAGTATATATATAAAATGATATACAGGGTCCCGCAAAGAACTGGATACAAGGTTGTCTTCGGATGATAATTTCTGAAAATGTAATTTAGGTAGTAATAAGAAATATTTTTGTTTGAACTAAATTTTAGAGAGATACTTTCGTGTATTAAAGGCAGTTGGAAAACTAAAGGGCTAAACAAAAGAATTCAAGAATGTTTCTATCTATTAGTATTGATCGCTGAAAGGAAAATTTTAACCAGCAAACAAATTAGCAAATAGGGATTATCAGAAGTTTTTTACCATAAATTCGCAATAAAAAGTTAGTTACACATGCTTTTGATCATCGAAATTTTTTGCTTGATTGATCAATTATTTCTTCTTTAAAAGTTATGTGCACGAAGTCACGGGTAACTGCTAGTTTATAAATAAAAGCTTTAAGAGAATACAGTATATTTGAAACATTTTTTTTTCAATTTTGAATTATACAGTAATATATGTGATGGCTAAAAATTAAATGAAATTATAAAAGAAAAAATCTAGTAAAACAATCTATTTTACTAAAATTCCTTTTATTTATTTTTTTTTATTAATTTTTTTAAATCCCTAATATTTTTATAAATATTTTTACTTCGATTTTTTTCCACATACATTAGAATAGATTACTACATAAAACTGTGCATAGATTTTTAGGTTTATAGAATTTTACATTTAACATGAATTTTTTTTGTCTCGCACATACATTAAAAAATGAAAAAAATTCAACAAACTCTCATTTATTTTTTTTTTTTTTTTTTTTTTAATAACTATAAACTTGAATGTTAATCCATGAACAAAAATATTAAATACACAATAAAGAACAAGTAAAAAAAATTCAAAACTCTCTGAATTAGCAAAAAAGCCTTATTTATCAAACAAGCAAGTTATAAAAGTATGAACAAGGAGAAAAATTTCATTCAGTTTTCATTTGAAAGGGTAACTGTGCAGGATCTATAAACAAAATTTACAATATCTCACAATATAATTATTGTATAGGTAAATATGAGGTGTCAAAATTTTCACAATTAAAGAAATTTTAGGTTAATATTAAAAAAAGAAAATCAATATTTTGACCATTTTCACAGTACTGTGTTTCCCTAATGAACTAATACAAAATTTCTTCTATCAGTACCTCAGCATATCATTTTTCTTGTGGGGTATTATTCAATATCCTTCCTCTCAGACCACTTCTTTCATTGCATAATTGTTTTTGTTGTTCATTATACTCTCTACAATGATCAAAGAATTAAAATTGTAGTGTAGACCTACAGTCAACTTTTTGAGGTCACTCTGAAGCTTCTTACAAACAGGGATTCTAAATGTTTATTCTTTATAATTTCTAAATGACTTCTAAATAAAAATGTTTTACAAGTTTTGAAGTTAGCATATTCAAATTAGAACCATAGGAACATAGAAGCAGGACTTATATAACTTTGAAGTAAAGACCAAGTTTGTTAACATAAATTTAATACAGTATTACATTTTTTTTTTTTTTTTTTTTTTTTTTTTGTATTAAAAATAAAATCCTAAACAAACTGAGGAAAAGAAAATGGTCTAATTAATTATAAACAGATTTAGAAAAGTATCAGAAATAATCTTGATCTAAACCAATAGTTGCAAACATAAGGCACACACCTCACAAGAAGACTATTTGAGAGAGTATTAAATAATAGATTTTGTTTATATTTCACAACTACTTATTAAATTATGGGATGCAGCAGGATGAAATTTCAGACCAATTATTTGCATAGATCCGAAGCTTTTGTATAAGCTCTTAGAATGAAGTTATATATGTATATAACTTTTTAAGAAGTTTTTCTAAAGATGTCAACTAAATTACCCTACTTTTGTGAATAAAAGACTATAAAAAGTATCATTATATGTTTATTTCCTCATCAAAATTAAAAAGAAATATTGTTTTCTATTTAAATAGATGATGCAAAAAAACTTAACTAAAATTAATTTTATCAAAAATTTTAAAGAAATGCAAACATATTTTCACATATTCATGCTTCATGAATCAATTTATTCTACAGAACTGCAATCATCTGTTGACATGCTGACATTTAGAAGTTCTTATATCGTAGGTTTTCTTAACTTTAGATTCGACCAAATAGGAAGATTCCACCTCCTTGCATTTAATTGCTCCATATTCACAAGGATTTAATTCAAATTATATTTTCAATGAATTATTTTTTAAATGGCAGTTTAAATGTTTCACAATTATGCTTAAAATTTAAATAAGTTTATCAGATAAAATTTACAAAAGTTTTTCCTTGTAAAACATTTATTTTAATTCAAGAAACTAAAATATTTTTTAAGTAAATTTATCAAAATGTCATCATTTTCACTCCATTTACAACAAAATTGGAAACCAGGGCCCCAAACACAAAACTGAGAAATAAAAGTCTGTAAAAAATTATATAATTTTAATGCAGTAAAAGTATTTTTTTTTTCAAGTTTTCTAAACAAAAATATACATTTATGGCATTATCACCTGTAGAAGTCTGATATTCCAAATTTAGGATTCTAAAACTTAAATGAGCAAAATATTTTTTACAAAAAATATTACTGAAAATGCATACTTAAATTACATTTTTTTTTAAATCACATAATCTGCAAAATTTTATTTTCACAATTTCTATTTAACCTAATAATGTTGATTGGTACAAAAAAGTATCAATTGGAATTAATTTTATTTTTTGTCACCAGATGGCACAATCTGTAAAACAGCGATGCATTTTACAACTTAAATAACCACAGAAAGAAATATTATGAGAATTCCTGTATTCTTCTGGAAAACGAGCGCAGTAGTAGGTGTAAAATCTGAGTAAATAAGAAATCAATCAGCATGCCTCATCCTTCAAAGAGACAAAGATAAGATGCACACATCTTTTTAGAATTCCAATAATGTTTTTAAATACAAGGATCTGTCCAGAGTTTTTGGCCAGCGACCTATTGTGAAATTGTGAACAGATTTTCAAATTTTGTGGAAAATCTAGTCATAATTTTGTAAATTTGAAACTATTGTAATACTCAATTTTTTGTTAATATATTTTTAAGAAGATATATATATATATAACAATCATATTTTCTTTATATATGTAAAACTGACATATCAGATTTAACTTTTAAATGATTAAATTTGTTAAAAGCTCAGTTTAGAGATTAAAAAAAAATTACGGAATTCCTTTTTTTAAGACAAAGAATTTTATGAAGACTCCTGTTTTTAGATGAAAAGTTTTGTGTAGAGTTCTGTTTTCAGATGAATTTTGTGAAGAGTCCTATTTTGAAATGAATATTTTTTTAAAGGTTCTTTAGGGACAACAGATCCCTGAAACAAAATCCCAATTATAATAGTGTACTTGATACAATTGTGCTATTTAAAGTTATTTTTATCTCTGCTTCATTTTGTATATTCATTTATACCATTAGTGGTAGAAAATTATACTAACCAGCAAATGTATAGTCTCAATCTTATTTAGAACAACCAGAACGGTGTATAAAAATAAGTAATATTTTATTTTATGTATATTTTAAATATTTTTGTCAAGGTAGGTCATGTAAGTCAAGGTAGGTTTGGTAAAATATAATTATGTTTCATGTAATAAATCAAAATAATATTACGGTTTTTCCCAACCTCCCTGCGATTCAGGGTTTGCATGGATTACAACAGTAGCTAAAAATATTTGATGAAGTTCTTTTTAACTTTTACATATTTATTTATTGTTCTGTGAATGGGGGATTGTACTGTTTACAGCACCAATAAATATATGATGAAACTTTATAATTTCTATGTACTTATAATTCTTTCAGTTTAACAATCAATAAAATGCCTCAAATGGATTTTTTTTTTTTTTTTTTTTTTCCCTTCATGCAGAAATTTATTTTGGTGCATCAATTAACTTGCTCGATACTGGTTTAGGCCAAGAAAATGTTCTTGCTCTTGGATTATAAGGCAAATGCAAAATACCAGAAGAAACTCAGCCAGCATGGGCTTGAACTTCCTTATTGCATTCCTTACTAAAAGAACTGTCTAAAAGGGATATTGCAGTAAATGGCACATTGAGAGAAAAGACAATTGAATGCTCTATTGAGTCCCAGAAATGTACCAAAAAAACAGCAAGAAGAGTTATATGGATATGCTAGCAATGAATTATGAAATAGTATGACAATGTAGTAGTAGCAGGGATGCCACTCAGAAAATAGCCAAAAAGAGGAAATTAGGCGTAAAGTAAAATTATGACATTTTTCACAACATTTATGCATGAGTTATTAAACTATATTGTTAATAATAAATTTAAAAAGAATTGCAGCTCTTTTTTTTTTTTTTTTTTTTTTTTTTTTTGTAAACTTAATTTATAAGAGTAAATAAAAATGATTTGTCTTTAGTTTACAGTATTTTACATGAATTAATTTAATCCAGCAACAAATTCAGTGAGGAATTTTATGTATCACATAATTTTAAATCAATTTAAGTAACCCAGCAATAGATTCTATGATTATTCCAGGAGTAAATAGCAAAAATTTGCAAGTTTTTTTATTTTTTATTTTCTTTGTTTGTTTATCCCGCGATTTTTTTTTTCTTTCATTTTACGAAAATAGCTGTTTTATTTCATGATCGTTTGACGGAAAATGCCGTTTTATTTCGCGATCGTTTGACGAAACTCGCCGTTTTATTTCGCGATCGTTTGACGAAACTTGCCGTTTTATTTCGCGATCGTTTGACGAAACTCGCCGTTTTATTTCGCGATCGTTTGACGAAAATCGTCGTTTTACAACGAGATCGTTTGACGAAAATAGCCGTTTTACAATGCGATCGTTTGACGAAAATAGCCGTTTTACTTCGCGATCGTTTGATGCAAATCGCCGTTTTACATCACGATTGTTTGACGAAAATCGCCGTTTTACATCATGATCGTTCGACGAAAATCGTCGTTTTACATCGCGATCGTTTGGCGAAAATCGTTTTACATCGCGATCGTTTGACGAAAATCACCGTTTCACATTGCGATCGTTTCACGAAAATCGTTTTACATCGCGATCGTTTGACGAAAATCACTATTTCACATTGCGACCGTTTGATGAAAATATGACCGTTTTATTTTGCGATCTTTTGACAAAAATCACAGTTATATTTCGCGATCGTTTAACGAAAATCGCTGTTATATTTTACGATCTTTTAACGAAAATTGCTGCTATATTTCGCGATCACTTGACGAAAAAAGCTGCTATATTTCTCAATCGCTTGACGAAAATTGCTGTGTAATTTTGCAATCGTTTGACGAAAATTCCCGTTTTATTTCGGGATCGTTCGACGAAAATCGCTGTTTTTTTCGCGATCGTTGGACGAAAATCGCTATTTTACTTCGTGATCGCTTAACGAAAATAGAGAATTCTTAAAAATTAAAAAAAGCGGAAATCCGCCTTTCGGCGGAAAAGTGGCATCCCTGTAGTAGGAATTGTAGGAAATAAAATATGCCCAATGTCATATGAATCAATGAATAGACAGAATGATTCTGAAAACAAATATTAGTTCTTATGCCATAGAAATTAAAAATTTATAAAAACACCTGACGGGTGGGGTTATTTTTTCTCTTTTCTTATGATTCACATATGTCACATGTCTAAGGCTATGTCTCCAAATTATATATTTTAAAAGCTATAATTTAAATCTTACTACCACTTGTTAATGAATTATCTTTATTAATTGTGAAATCATTAGACGCTTAAGCATCTATCTTCTGCTCTTATGTTATAAAAAATTATCCTTAAGTTACAGTTTTTCCTTCTTAATTTTTTTTTTAGTAATATATTAATCTGGGACAACATGTGATCAAACCAGCATTAAAACAATATGAATCAGGCTAGCTCTTTTATACTGGTTTCACAACACAATGGTTGAGCAATCATTGGAGCTTTTTTTTATACATTAAGTAACTTCTCTATATCGTAACCATTTTTTATGTTTTATAAAACTTTGTTGGAAATTTAAAATGCACCAAATACCATCTCAGCAACAGTATTTGAGCATTATGTGAGGTAATGAATTGATTGGCTATGAGTTTTTTGTTAACAGTATGTTCTATTTCTTGGTGCAATTTTATTAATAATACAAAAAATGTAGTATACCATTTTGTTCCATTTCTAACATAAATTTATTTTTAGAATCAATGTTATTAATCTGAGCTACGAAGTCACTGAACAAGATAACTTACATAATTTGACAGAAATATTCTGAAAAATATTAGAGTTCAATATTAAATCATTGAGTTAAAAAGTTTAATTAGATACACAATCTTGTGCAAATGATGCTCTTGAAATCATGAGCAAGGAAAATAGCTACTTAAAACTCTAACATATCTCTTGTCTATTCCCATTGCTTGTTTGAAGTCTGTTTGCAGAGTTATTAAAAAATAGAGCTCATGTATTTCTGCCATAATTTCATAATTATACAATGAAAAGAATAAAAAATATGACTTTTTCAAATTTTTGCCAGTTTATCAGTTGTCTCAAATATATATTTTAAACGTTACAATAGTTGTTCTCATAAATATAAACAGAAGTGTAAAAATAATTTCTTTTCTTCAAAATTATTCTTACAAATCAGCAACATAATTCTGAAAAATGATTGATAAAATTTTTATGCACTCAAAAAGAAATGTTTTTTATTGAAAAAGGATCTTTCAGAGAGTTAAAACATTCTCAGGGATTCGATAATATGCTAGTCTAATAATTAAGGTTTGCTATTATTTATAATAATAAAGTGATTATCCTATATAAAATCATAATTTTAAGGTAATTTTAAAGCAGGAAACATAATAATTATACTCACAGCTGGAGGGCATGCCGCTAAATCAGTTGCTCCATCTCCAATCATTATAAGCCGCCTGTAACCATAACGGTGTTTCAGGTATGCAATGACTTCTGCTTTACCTTCCTGATGAGAGGTAGGTTCGTTTTCATCAAACCCAGCATAATCTCCTATGAATGACGCATTAAGTATATTTTAATTATCACAATACTTAACACAATGTATTGCACATTTTTCAACTCCTAAAATAAGGTTAATGAAAACTCAATATTCTAAAATTAATTTAAAAAGTTAGGTATCATATGTTAAACAGAAAAAGTGTGCCTGCAAATGAATCACAAGTTGTGGGAAATCCACAAATTTCCCCTTATTTATATATATATATATATATTTATTTATTTATTTATTTATTTTTTTCTAACGAAACTGGAGATATTACTTTATAAATAAAAGTTTATTGTTATAACACATGTTTAAGATTTAAGCATTAAATTCTCATTTTACAGCTATTTTAGTAGCTAAAATTTTGTTTAATTAGTAAATTTTAAGATTTTTTCTCAACTTGGAAGTTTAATTTGCATAGCAATATTTTATATAGGTTATGAGGTATATATTTTTATTAAAAGTTTACTCATGCATAAATAAGGCACAGATGAAGTCGATTTTTCAAAAACATACTTAACCCCTTGCCTATCAACAAAGACAAGTAAGTAGCTAAAAAATTACATGCATGAAAATTATTTTTAAAAATCATCAAAGATGAATAAATTTAATTAAAATTTTCAAAAAATATTTATTTAAAAGTACATTTTTCGTACTATTTGAAGTAAAAATTGGAATTCTGCAATGTTTAGATGTAAATATACATGCAATCAAACTAAAAAGAATAATGCATATTGTAATAAATAGTGTTGCTGTTCATGCTTAGCATAAATAACATATGGGTGATTCTCAAAATAGGAGACTTTTTCAAAAGTGAAATCTTAAAAAAAAATTACTGTTAGCAAAATTTCTGAAAAAAATAGATGTTGTTAATAAAGTATATATACTTTACATGCAGTCAGCAGAGCTAAATATTTAAAAATTAACTTAAAAAAAATAATTAGTATTTTATGAGCCATGCTAATGACAAAACAAATTGCATGGAACAAATATATTAAGAAATTTTTATTTTCTTTCTGTTTAAATATTTTTTTCTATATTTATTAGCCTTCCTTTTCAACAAATAGTTTCCATTTTTACATATATACATATAAGGAGAATAAAAACAGCACCAAAGAGCAAACTTTGTTTACATGAGCAACATTCTGACAGTAACAATGTAAGACGTTGTCTTAGTGATTTTCTGACAGATTTAATGCATATTTTAGGGATAATAAATGTAATACCTAAATTTATATGTAAAATTAAACTTTATAAAGGATACAATATAAGTACTGGTTACATTTATGCACATAGGAGTCTTTAGCATGGACACAAAAACCATGCTAATGACACTGATATTTGTCCATGCTAATGACAAATTTTAATTTAAATAAGATTATGAGCCATAATATAATCACAATGCAAAACTCCTTTCTGGGGCTTTTTAAAACACACAAGTTCTATGCAAATAAGTAAAAGAAAAATTTTAACTATAAAATAAACATGAAAATTATCATCCATTCTAATGACATACAATTGATGTACTCGCCTAATATTCAACTTCTATTCTTAAAATACAATACATGCTTCTATTTTCAGGCTGGGATAAAATGGCTACTTGTTGCCATGGAGAAACTTTATATTTTCAAAGTATTGTCATATGTGAAAATGAAATTTTGATTAATAACCAGCTGTTATAGTATGACCTTGTTTTGAAAATAGAATATGAAGGACAAACTTTAATTCTTTTTTAATATACTATAATTTTATTATTTTTTAAAAAATTATTGGCTAAATCCTCTCCTTGATTAATTTAAACAAAGGATAACATTTGTTTTATTTTATAAACATGATATTAACTCTTCAAAAATGTTAGTATGTACAAGGCACAGCTGCTGTGGACATCCATGCTAATGACATTTTGAACATTTATTGCGTTATTTTAAGATGTTTTTAACTAAAAAGTGAGTAATTCTTGAGTACAAATAATGAATAATATTAAGACAAACATATCTAAATATAAAAACATGACAGAAAACCTCTCTCTTTTTTTTTTTTTTTTTTTTTTTTTTTTTTTTTTTTTGTATGCCGAAAGACATAAATTGTCCCCTATTTTGAAAATCACCCATATGTTTGTGCTTTATAAATACGAGAACCCATCAAATTTTGATGAAAGAAAGTGTTTAAGCAGGAATTGCAACACTGATTTATAATAAAATTACAAAATAACTTACTGTAAAAAATGCAGCTTATATTGGTTCTAGCTCTCAAACAAATCTTATTTTAACTTAAAGTTAACAAAATACTATTTCTTTAAAACCAAATTGTCCAAATTATTGGAAAATGATTTTACATACTGATTAATAAATTGCATTCACTCAACTATTTGATGTAAAATATGTAAAAGCAAAGAAAACACAAATTTTAAAATAAATATTTGTAAAGAGAAGAGTTGTATCATGTATAAAATAAGTTTGCGAAAAACTAAAAATCATTCAAATGATAAATAAAACGAAATAAAACCAAAATTCACTGGATTTTATAACCGATTATTCTTGACAAAGTTTCTCTTTCTCTGAGAATATTCTTGATAAAGCAAGTATTTTAATTTTTTTTTTTTTTCGCCAGTTTTATGGAGGAAATGTAATCAACAAAAAGATGCAATAATACTTTTTTCCCCTTTACTTTTAAAAGAAATGGAGTACTTCTGTTGCCACAATCACAAAATTGGTATTAAAAACCACAAAAGTAAAATAATAACTCAAAAATAAATTGAGATACAGCTTTTAAGTAAATTGCATTTAAAGGTACATTTTTTCCCCCTATATGATGGTGTAAAAATTGAAAATGCGCGGTATTTAGAAGCTAAAAAATTTGCAGTAGTAAAAATTGCACAACCGAAATTTCATTTCATATTTCAAAGGGTTGCCATTCGCAAAATGACGTATGCATTATGCACAGATACGTTTGGCCTTCATAATATAGATAGATACTAACCACGGTTTGTAAATACAATGATATTTTTCAAAAATGTAAAATATATCCAATATTTTGATATAAACCTGATACTATAAAAATAGTCAACCTATTGATGATTATAAATATTTTTTTTAACCTAATTTAAATTAAAAAGCACTTAGCATGAAAAAACAATATTCTAAATATTTCTTTTTATCTATTAAAAAAATTACATGTTATACAACAAAATTTTAAATACAAAATACTTATTTTTTACTGAAAAAATTTAATATAAATGTAAATTTATCTGCTTTTGCATTTCTTAACATGTTTTGCAATTTAAATTGAACAAAACCAAAACAGAAAAGATTCTTTTAATGAAGTTGTAAGTAACTGATTATCTAATTTAGACAGTTTATCTTACAATAACTGTTCTAAGTAAATATTGTATCACATAATTATTGGTTCTACATTTTAAAATTCAGCATCAAAAGCAAAACTTTGATTTTTTTAAGAAGAGGAGAGAGGGGGGAGAAGCAAGTCATTCCCAAAGCAAAAGTTTGGTATCTACACACAACAGAACTACACACTAGAACACAGTCATTAACCTTCCCACTGCTGCGACAGATATATCCGTTCACTAAGCTGCAGATTTCACTGATGTTAAAACTTTCTTTAAATTAATATAATTCTACAAATATAATCCAGTTTTAAGAAATTAAGCTATGATTGATACTTTCAAGACTTATAAGCATACACGTAACAAAAAAATTACACAATGATAGAAAATCCCTCTTTTATTGACATTTAAAATAAATTGCAGAAAAAAAACATTATGGTTTTGCCCTTTTGCCCGGTGGTCAAAGGGTTAATAGTTTAAAAATTCCTTTACACTTGATTTGATGGAAAATATGAAAAATATCATGTACAAGATTTTGAAAATAAGATCAAATATTTGAAAATATCAAAAACATCAAATATTTTCACTATATTTTTGAAATAATACGTATCAAGATACATATCATTTGATAATATTACTGAACTCTGATAGTAATAGATACTGAATAAATTTATGAGATAAGAAATTCTTGAATTAACTCTTTCACAAACTTCAAGGAAAGGAAGTTACTCAATTTGACAAAATACAATTACAAAGTATTTGGACAACTTGCTAGGGAAAAGATGCATACTTTGTCAACTATTAAGAATAATGAGCAGAAAATTTTGCACACATTATAAAGCATCTTATTATAAATAAATGCTGATTGAGCAAATTACATATTAGGTTTAAATTTAAACCACCAATAAATTATTTAAAACTTCAAAAAATATTTAGATAGAGAGAGAGTAAAAGTATATATTTTGAAGAAAGCTTGGAATTTCACGGGAACACATACTGCATTTTTCTAAAAACAAGACAATCGAAAAATCAGTATGATTTTTTAAAGATTCTAATATATAATTCCAACCATGAAAATAAGCTCCTCTTTAAAAAATAACGTTTGTTTTTAAAACAGTCAGATTTTGTAACATTATTCTGACATTTAAAAGACACCCAATCATGATGAGGCATTTAAATAGTATATATTTAATTTAAAATAACTTTTAAATCTAATTACTTATTTATTTATTTTACAGAAAATAGGATACATATAAAAATGAAATCTCCTTTTTTCTTTTCTTTTATTTATTTTTATTTATTTATTTATTTATTGTATTGGTTTTATGAATGAAAATGGACATTTTCTTTAAACATGGTGGACAGCAGCATTTCACACTTATTCTGACCCCAAAAACAGTGCTAGCAGAACAAGGTATTAAAATTTGAAAATTAGATAATTTTTAAGCAATTTTTTTGAAAATGAAAGTTTAATAAACAAAAATGCATTTTTTCTTTTAAGCATGACATTTTCTCTGATCTTTATTGCCAAAAATGAAAGATCAGACCAATGATTCGACAAGAAATAGAATCCCAGGAAAATTATACCAGAATTCAAGGTTTAAAGTTTTATGATGAAGTTCTAGAAGATGATGTATCTGTATTTTCATAAATATAAATTTCTGTACATAAATATATGAGTAATTACAAACTAATGAAAATGAATAAATCTGAAATGTTGTACATAAAGAAAGCACAAAAGATTTCTAATCACAATCATATAATTTATTACAAAAATCATGCAATCAAATTCTAATCATAATCATGCAATTTCATTTGGATAATAATAATAAATAAATTTTAACCATATCATAATGTAATCGTAATATAATCATTATTGAAAAACAACATAACTTTTCCGGAAAAGAGTAATTCCCCCCCCCCCTTCCCTCTTGTCTGGCCATATCTGATTTTAAAATATTCAACACAGAAAGTGATAACAGTATTTTATCAAATTGTGTTTTTGAAAAGTTAGTTTTCCGTTGGAGAAAATTAGCTTACAATAGAAGCCATACGTATCAAGCAGAGTTCATATAAGAGATGTGGGTGGTCATGTAGCTTGATTAATCTTAGAAAAAGAAGAAAAAAAGGAAAAGTTCTATGATAATGCATTCATGACTGCATTATCTTAACTCAATTTCCAGGAATAGCAGATGAAACTTGCCTCATTTTAAATACATGCAACACATCTGAATACCATTTTGTTTTATTCAGGTTTGTCAAAAGTGTTGACAGTTTTTTTTTTTATAGAAATTACATAATTTTTTTCTTAAACATGAAATTTCATGATGAGAGAGGTCTAGGGTCATTTCATGGTATCTAACGTTACATTTAGAACTATTTACTGCAGTAATTTTATTAATATACCACTAAAAAATATTCAAATGTAAAATTAACATGATTTGTCAATAAAACCTATCTAAGGGTCAATTTGGATGAAAATTACCTAAAAAATGATAGTGAAATTACACTTTATATGACAGCTTACATTCCTTTTTCAGTAATGGCAATTACCATAGTAAATATAACTACCAAAATTTAAGAAATAACATTAAAATTAGGTAATTTTCATCTAAATAGGACTTTGAATAAGTTTAATTAGCAAATCATGCCAAATTTACATTTTGAATTATCGAATTTTGAATCATTTTTTGTGTGTGTTATATTACTTAAATTACTGCGAATAGTTTTAAATGTAATGTAAGTTACCATGGAATGACCCTCTAGATTTCTTTTAAGTCTGGTATAAAATCGAATTTAGCTATTTTCTAGCATATTCATAAGAGTCCTTTTCATTTATAAATGCACGAAATTCCCAAGAAATATCCTATATCTACCAGATTTGAAGAGCATTTAACGATAGACATAAAGGATTTTCATACTGTTGATGTTTGGCTTTAAACTAATAACCGTTAGATGTCAGGAAAAGTACATCATAAAGGATCAATTAAATATAGTAAAAATGCATTGTATATAGAAAAAATAAAAGAAATTTGAGTTTCTAGCAATTCAGCAGTAACGTCTGAAATTTTTATGCACTTATGTGTAAAAATGATTTTGTTATGTGAAATGACTTTATTAAATATTATAATACAACATTTCTTTCAATTTTAATGTGCATTTTTACTTATCTGAATTCATAGTTTTCAAAAATTTTTGTTAGTTTAAGCAGTTGTGATCATTGGCCTTTTTGAATAGGTCTTTGAGGCAAAATTATTTTTTAAATACAACTGATTTTAATAAACTTCTATTAATAATGTGACTTGCATTATCATTATTAGAAAACCGATTGATACACATAGTGAAATGAATTCTTACATGTAAATTCCGCCACTAATTAATTATATAAAAATAATTATCTATTACTGTTGAGGTAAATCATTATTACAGTAACTTTTGCTAAATTTAAGCATAGTGAAATAAATCATTAAAACAAAATAGACTAGCCATTTATCAAAATTGCAAAATCAATATAATCAAAATTAGGGATGCATTGAATAGGGATTTTGGACAAGTACCAAATACTTGGCCGACGAGCAAACAGAATACCGAATATTTGGTCAGCCAAACACTTTTTATATTTTAAAATTTAAAGGTATTAAAATCTTACTTTTTAAAGCAATTTTACACAATATTTAATAAAAGAAACATTTTGATAAACACAAGCTTTTTATAAGTAAATTTAATAGTGAAAAAAATCTACCTTGAGTTATTTAAGAAGGACAATTATGAGAGCTTTTTAATTAATATAATTTTAAATTTCATGGTCTCTTTGAATTAAAAATAAGATTTTAAAATCAAACAGAAATAATGAAAAAAATGGAAAGGAAAACTTTACAATCTCATAGTTGTCCTTCTTAAATAACTCAAGACTGATTTTTTTATATATAAAGTTTGCTTATAAAAAGCTCTTTCTTTTATTACTGTTTGGCATGAAGAAACTAAAGTAGAATCAAATGATAGCAATCCAATACAAATAACTTTTCTACTTTTTTCGATTTAGCAAGGATGTTTTTAAAAAACATTCTATCAATGTCTGGATCTGGAATAAGCAATCATTTTCAGAGATTGTTGTTCTTAAAAACCTTGCAACAAATTTCAATGAAGATAATATGGTCAAGACAAACATTTTTTTAACAAGAAATAATACTTCAATTAATTTATTCAATAAATATTACAATACATTCAATCAAACATATACTGGGAGAGAAACAAGTTGAAACTGAATTATTATTAACAGCTTTATTAATAATGAAGATACCTTTATAATATTTGTTTCATAATAATTTTGTTTGTGTTAAATATGATATTATTGAAAATCACTGAATTTTTATCAGTGACACAGTACAAATACTATCAACTGTTTTTTAAATAAAGGAATGTAACACTAATAATAACTAATAATCTAACTCATAATTCTTTTCTTTTGAATAGTGGCATTTTCCAGCACTTCTCATCATATTTAACAGAAATCAAAACAAGTAGTTGAAAATATAATTATATCTTTATTATTGTTAAAATAATAAATGAAAATCCAAGTTTGACCTTCAGTAAGATACGACACTACCTACTTATGACTCAAGAAATTAATTATGATTATGGTTTCATGAACAAAAATTGTCTGTCTTGAGATCTATTATCAACCTCAAAAGTTTTGCTATTTTGTTTAAAGACTTATTAGGGAAAAAGCAAGAAACAGATTATTTACGAAACACAATTTAGGAACTTGCCATCATTCATTCTTATGAGAATTTTAATTAATTATCATTTTAATCCTTCTTATGGATAATTTTCTTAAGTTATTACTCTAAAAACAGCAAATAAATAGTGTAAAAACATTGCATTTTATTTAAATATGATTTTATTTCTATAAATTTTTAATATATTTATAAATTGACAATTAAAAGTAGAAATTGTGAAAAGTTTTTAAAAATGAATTTTAAGAGGTTTTTTAAGTATTCAGTTCTGCCAAATATTTTGATATTCATCCAACACATGCAGCTTAACCGAATATTCAATAACATGGCCAAATATTTGGTGCATCTCAAAATCAACCAGTAAAATAATTTAACAAAAAATATGTAATCTTAATTTTAATAATTATAAACATAATTATATCTTCATATTCAAATATTATTGGTAAACAAAAGTATAATTGTAGTATAATTTGTCATTCTATATGTGTCATTCTATAGTGTATAAATAGTTTTAATCACTTCTTGAAAATTTAAACAATTGTAATCCATTATAATTTTCTGTAAATCAACTCAAAGTTAACTTATGGCTTTTGGAAAGAAAATTAATAAAAGACTTTGTCTTATTTTCACAGAAAACATGGTACCAGCACTTAGATAAAAGAAATAAAGAAGTAAATTAATTATTTTTATATCAATAAAATCATAAAGAAAATCTGAAATTAAAAAGTGGTTATTGAAATGAAACAGAGAAAAGTTTTTTGATATACTACGTTTTTATAAAATAAAGGTGTGAACTGGTCAATAATACTATCAATTTATATTTTGAAAGATTTAATAATTCAAAAATGTTTTGACATTTACAAATAGTTCTTTGCTTATTGTAGCAGCATTATTAAATTAATTAAAAAGCCAAAACAGAAGTTAGCAATTTGCAACAAAAATGCTGCAACTTTCTACAATCACTTATCCAAAAACAGTAATCCAACAGATGCTTACTTTTTAAATAACTACTTCCAAACAATAATATTTGCTTTATTTAAAGGCTGAATTTCTTTTGCTGAATAAGTTGAATATTATTATGCAGAAACAGTGGTGTTTTAAAATAAGCATGCTGTTTTTGGATAAATAGTTTTATATTGGATTGAGAAATATCATTGCATATTAAATAAGCATAAAAACATACAACATTATTAATAATAATAATCAAATTTCTTCCATGAAATTCCAATGAGAATTTTTCAATTTCTTAAAAATATGAATTAGAAAAATCAACAGAGTAAAAAAAAAATTGATAACTTAATTTTATTTCAATCAAACTAATTTAAAAAATACATACCATTAAAATAAAACTTTAAACTATTTGCAAACACATTTTTGCGGGGGATATCTAGCTGTTCAGCAATAGGCTCAATTATTTCCCTAAATCCTCCAGATATAAGATACACAGGGATCCCTCTATCATGTAATTCGGTTATAAGCTCTCTATAAAAGAAAAAAAAATACATTAGAAATATACACAAATCTAGTAAAATATTTTTGAATAATAGAAGATGATTGATTGAAAATGTACAAAAAAGTAGTTATTGAAGCATTACAATGTATCATAAATATGAACATAAGAAAAAAAAACTATTTAAAAAATTACTCTTAAAAATATTTCTCTATAAATTGTTACATAGATTTTTTTTTAAAATGTAAAACATTTAATTAAAATTGTTATTCTATCAAATATAAGCATTTTATTATTATCTAACTGTAAAATCCTGTTAAATTTGTTTACAAAATGGAAAAGCAATGTGTTTGATCAGGAAGAGCAGATTAACTGGATATTATGGTAAATAGCAGCATTCGTTTTTAATTTAAACTATTGTATGCATAATTTAGAAATAAGAAAATACGGCTCATATGCATTTTTGTGCAAGTTTACATTTTAAGCAGCTCTTAACCCATTCAGGACGGCGCAGGCATTCAGAAGTGCATATCTCAGGACGAAGCAGGAGAATTTGATTTCCTCTTCAGAGCCGAAGGATTTTGCGAAGCTAACTCTTGTAAAGTGTTCTTTAAAAAATTAGAAAAAATTCATTTTTCTATATAATCTTTTGAAATTATCATACATGAAATAACCTATTATTATGTATATTCAGGCAAAAAATTGGGGTATTTTATCTGATATTTTAGTATAAAATGACCTTTTAAATATTTATAATGCCTATTTTAACCATTTTAGATTCAAAAATAATATAATATGATTACAAAAGACTTACTAGCCTTTATTTTAGAAACATATGAAGCATTTTGCCCAAATACAGAGTTATTTTGTGAAAAAAATAGCTTTGTTTCTAAATAGTTTTTAATACAGACCTTAAACAAAATAACTCTTTTGAAAAGCTGATTTGTTCACTAATAAAAACAGTTAAATCAAGCTTATAAGCAACTAGTGCATAATACTTTTTAATATTTATCATGCAGACATACATAAAAAAATAGTTTGAAAATGTTTAATGTAATTTAAAATATTTTTTTAAATTCAAAAAATATCTCTAAATACATAATGATAAAAACATAATTCAAATAAAAACTATTTAATTATAAAAATAAGTAAAATAGAATTTAACTTTAAAATATGCATGCTTAAAAGCTTTAAATGTTAAAAATATTTTTGAAATCCAAAATTAAAAAATACATAGCAATGCATAATGTAATAGCAATGTAAGAAATATCAAATAAAAAATATTTGATAAAAATGAGAACTTGAATGATGAGTTAAAATACATTAATCAAAGAATATGTTGATGTTAATTCTTTTTTATTTATATCTTATGTAAAAAATTAAATTTATGAAATTAAATGTATTGAATAAAAATTAAGAAAACTTAATAACAATTTAAAATAAACTGATTGCAAATGTCATTGATGTTAAAAGTATTTTTGAAAATAGAAATGTATGAGTAAATGAATTGAATTATAACAGGCAAAATTAACAAATAATTAAAAATATTCGCTTTAATGTATGCGCTCTGTGATGTAGAATCACATATAGTTTTCTGAAATTATACATTTTTCTAAATTACAGTTAAAAATATTCTTTAATTACATATCCATTTTATCTTAACGTTTTATTTCAATCCCACAATAACTTTCCTTTAAAAAGTAAAGAAAGAAAACATATGTAGCATCTGCTTTATCATTAAAATGGTTCTCAGATAAACAGATTTCCTTTAGATGAATATTCACCCTCGCTAGAAACAAATAAAAATCATTCATTTTTCATATGCTCTTTGTCGCCAATTCTGTGGTGCCAATGTGTGAATTATAGAATGAGGAATTCATTGCCTCGCTCTCGCTTCACGACTCAGTCATATGAAGAAGATCTCTTAAAAAATGCTTTCAGGTACCATCCCTAACTATTTCTGTAAGAAATGATTTAATTTTTATAACTACTTCAAATAAACAAATTTCTTAAAAAGCATTTATTTTCTTATAATGGATCACAGCCTACATCTTTAGCGAATGCATTTTAAAAGGAACCTGGTCAACAATATTTAAAATACAGAACTATATTACATGCTCATTTATCAAAATAGAGTTAAATTATTATGTTATAATCATTAACACTCAAACTTTTGCTTTCTGAAGACAATACATTTTTCACAATCTCCTTTATTTCATTCTTTGTCAAATGTATCTTTATTTTTCTTTTTTTTTTTTTTTAATGAATTACGGTACATAGATATTGATGATGTAATTTAAAATGGATTAATATGAAACTAGATATAATACTTTTGAAGATAAAAATAAAAAAATTAAAACCAAAATAACAAGCAAGTTTTTTAAGTCCTTACTTTGCCGAAACTATTCCGAATGTTTAATACAATACAATCCCACAATCGGTCACTTTTTTATATTTTTCCTTTTCTTTTCCTTTCTTTTTTTTATTTTCTACTGCGTAAATAAATGTGCCGAAATAAAAGTGTAAATTACAGAGCGTCTTTCATTTTTAATCAGCAAGTTTCAGAGGACAGCAATAGATACGAATAAGCAATTTTAAACTGAGAGAAGAAAAAAAAAAGAAATGAAAAAAAAGAAAGAAAACCTTTAGAAAATATGCATACGTCAATAAATAAGTTATTTCTATCGAGATAAAAGTAGAACAAAGAAAAAAGGAACAGAAACACGCATTAAGTAAGATAGTCCTTGTCAGAAGCACATGCACAGCACATATGATATATTTGCGTTCATCAGCTTATCAATCCCCCCCCCTCCCCCCCCACACACACATACACCAAGCCCGATAAATGAAAAATAGACTTTTATTACACATGTAAAAGGTTTATGATCACGAAAAGACCACAACTCAGAAACATAAAAACATGATGAAATAATTACTTTCTTTTCATTGCAGTATTTTTCTTATTATTTAACATTGGTTAAAAAATATTTATTCATGAGATTTCATTTGCTTTCCTAGTTAAATAAAAGTGTGTTCTTTCCTAATATACACTGGTGTCCAGAAGTTAAGCATAATTGGTAATTAAGTAAGTAATTAGGGATGCACCGAATAGTGATTTTGGCCGAATACTGAGTGCCGAATATTCGCGTCGACAGGTGAACCGAATACAGAATATTCGGCTTTCCAAATACTTTTTATATTTGAAAATTTAAAAGTATTAAAATGTTACTTTTTAAAACAGTTTTACATAATATCTAATAAAAAAACTTACATTTTGATAAACAAGAGCTTTTTATAAGAGTTTTAGTATTGAAAAAAATCTGCCTTGAGTTATTTAAGAAGCGCAATTATGAAACTTTAATTAATAAAATTTTCTATGAATCAAAACAAACATTTTAAAATCAAATAATGAAAAAATCGCCGAAGAAAAATTTTACAGTCTGATAATTGTCCTTTTCAAATAACTCAAGGCAGATTTTTTTCAATATAAAATACAAATACTTTCAACTTAATTCTAAATAAAGGTATGTTTGGCTCATAGTTCTTTTCTTATAAATGGTAGTATTTTCCACCCTTCCCATCATATCATATTTTACAGAAATCAAAGCATGTGAGTTGAAAATATGTTATCTTATTTATTGTTAATGTAATAAACGAACACACAAGTTCTGACCTAGAGTGAGATGAAATACAATGTACTTATGACTCAACAAGTTGATTATGATTATGGTTTCATGGACAAAAATTGTCTGCCTTGATAGCTATTACTAATCTCGAAAGTTTTTTTTTTTTCTTTTAAAGGACTTTTATTTGGGGAAAAGCAAGAAACAGATTATTTACTAAACAAAATTTAGAAACTTGTATCAGCACATAATTTATTCCTAAGGAGAATCCTAATAAATCACCATTTTAATCCTTCTCATGGTTAATTTACTTAAGTTATACTTACAAACAGCAAATAAATAATGTAAAAACATTCTATTTTATTTTAAAATGATTGTTTCTAATTATTTTAAATATAAATTAAAAAATTGACAGTTAAATGTAGAAATAGTGGAAAGTTTTTAAAAGGTTTTATTAAGTATTGTATTCGGCCGAATACTTTGATATTTGGCCATACCGAATATTCGGCAGGCCGAATAGTTTCACATTCGGCCAAGCCGAATATTCAGCTCAACCGAATAGTTTAATATTTGGCCTAACCGAATATTCAGTAACATGGGCGAATAGGCCGAATACCAAATAGATACCGAAAATTTGGTGCATCCCTATAATTAATGAAAGAAATATAAATCGAAATGTGATGAAACTCCAGGTGCGTAAACAAAATAGTACGCGTCATATATTTTCACGAAGAATTTTCCCCGAAATCGAACAGGGGACCATCAACAAATTGAAAAAGAACGAAGATCTTTTGGATAACCCTTTCAAAACTAATGTAGCAAAAGAGTTCAAACTACACATTAGGATTAAGTGGCTTATTATAATGTACTGTGTTTATTTTTATAAGGATAGCATGTATACTCGTAGAGAAATTAAGGTTTTTATAAAAACAGTCCTAAATTTTTCCAAGTTTTTTCTTATAAGTTACAGAGTTCTTAATATAAAATAATGTTCTTTTCTGAAAATATGACAAGCATCACTGTGCACAACACCCTGTCATCAGAATTTAAAAATAATAAAAATTGTATGAAAAATGAATAGGTTTAGTAAATAATTTTTCATTGCACATGCATCAACGATATCAAAATTTCATTTGCATATTCTGTTAGCTAAATGTATAGAGCAACTTCTGTAAAAGTTTTAAAAACATAGCTTGAAAATTCTGAAAATGATCCTCTATAGAATCAACTCAAAATCCGTTATTCCTAAAAGGAAGCAAAAAAATCAGGGGTTTTATCCAAGCATAGTTGCATGTCCAATATTGTGTAGGCACTAAACAATGGAATATGGATACAGCCCCTCATCTTTTTGCTTCATTTAGGGAATAAAGGATTTTGATCTTATTCTATCAACGATGATTTTCAGAATTTTTAAGCTATGTTTTTGAGACTTTCACAAAAGTTGCTCTATACATTTAACTAACATAATATGCAAATGAAATTTTAATAGCCTTCACGCATGCGCAGTAAAAAACTATTTAGTAAACTTGCTTATTTGTCATACAATTTTTATTATTTTTTAATTCTGATGACAGGGTATTGTGTACAATGATGTTTGTCATATTTTCAGAAAAGAACATTGTTTTATATTAAGAACTCTGCAAATTATAAGCAAAAAAACTTGGAAAAATTTAGGACTGTTTTTATAAAAACTTTAATTTCTCTAAGAGTATACATGCTATCCTTATAAAAATAAACACAATACATTACAATAAGCCACTTAATCATAATGTGCAGTTTGAACGCTTTTGCTACATTAGTTTTAACAGGGTTATCCAAAAGATCTTCGTTCTTTTTCAATTTGTTGACGGTCCCCTGTTCGATTTCGGGGAAAACTCTTCGCGAAAATTTATGACGCATACTATTTTGTTTACACACCTGGAGTTTCACCACATTTCGATTTATATTTCTTTATTACTTACTTAATAACCAATTATGCTTAACTTTTGGACACCAGTGTATATTCAAAAATGACTAAAATAATTTTTTGAATGGTATACATTTAGACACATAACGTTCCACATACGCGGCACGAATACTAGTCGCTCATGATCTGAGTGCCAAAAGCGCTGTCGCATATACCAGTCATGCAGGATGTGACTGCCAATGATGCCAGCACGTATACTGGTCGCTCGTTCCGAAGGGGTTAATGATTTTCAGTACTTATTTATAGCATGTATACTTTATGTGCTTTTGTCAATAAATTAAACATCCTATTAAAAAATAATAATAATGATTTCCAAAGCTTAAGTTGCTTTTTATTTATTAAATATATTTTAAGACTATGGAAAAATTTTAAATTGAAATGAAAAATTATTTGAATGCATTAAAATTAAATGTATTTATGTGCACAGGTACCTAATTCTGTTCAGGTTTTTCTAAAATATAATTTTCAAATTATATTCAAGAGTGTTCTTAAATTCAAACAGGCAATTTTTTTATATAAGTTTTGTTTTAATTTATGTTTGTTTGGAAACGCATGAAACTAGCATGTGTTGTTGTTCAGAAACTATGTAATTGCAGTAATTTTTTTTTGCATATGCAATAGATTTTTCAGAGCAAGCTGTCAAATTTTGCATTTTGAACCACATTTTTTTAAGAAAGCAAAAAAAAAAAAAATAATAATAATAACTTTTAAGAGATAAAAGTACGTGGTCACTTGATTGAAATCACTTATCCAGTAGACTCCCTCAAACCCGCACAGCTTAGGACCAGAAGTTGTGTGGATTTTAGAATTTTGCGAATTTCTGGTCATGGCTTTGTTTACATTTTTAAAACAGTGAATCATTTGAAGATAATTAATAATGCAATAGAAAACATTATGAATGCTTACAATTGCAATAAAATATTAAAATAAATAAAAATAATAATAATAATTTAGATAATTTTTAAAATTATTAAAATATTAAAAGCAAAAGTCAAGTTAATAATCAATAATATATGATTAAATATTTTTTACAAAGATGAAATCTATTTTTCCTAAATTTTTCAATGAAACTTGCCTAATAAAGGTACATTAAAAATTCACATCAAAATCATAAAATAAAGAAGTTTTATTTCAGGTTTAACCAGACTTAATCACCAAAAAAGTTTGGTTAATACATAAACGTATTTGGTTAGAAGATCATAATTACCAGTAATATAAACAATATCTTGATTTTTTTTTTTTTTTCAGAAATAAATTTATTTTTTCTTCGTGAAAAAACATGAATTCAGTAATAATAACAAAAATTACAAATTAGGATATGTATGGAATTGATATAAAACTAAAAAAGTCAAATTTTGTCCCTAGATCTGAAGTGAATGTTTCATGGTTTACATCCATAAATTAGGTGTGGATTTTAAGGTTGCGGATTTGAGGGAGTTTACTGTAACTCAATAGGTAATTTACTTATCACAAAATTAAAACAAAATTCAATTCTAAACCGTTTCCATAGCCAGGCCTTCCAACTTTATATCCTTCTAATAAAAAAGAAATTTGCAAATGCGTCAAAACGATTTGCGTTTGTTAAGCAGAGAAGTTGAGAGCAGCTCTAAACAATTACATCAATACTCAACCCCCCACAAATATATCACATTACCATTTTATTCACATAAAAAGTTTAAAAATTAATTTATAAAAGAAAATGGCTTATCTATCTTTTAATTGAAAAAAAAAAGAAACAGGGGTACAAAAATGATAAGACATAATTTATGATACCAATAATGAATAAATGAATTATAAATTACATTAATGTCAGTTTTTACTAACAATCAAATTTGGACCCCAAAAGCAATTATAATTCTGTGACACATTATTTCTTGCATTTTTTTTCTTCTTCTTGAATTAATTTAGTCTGGTTTTACAATTTCTTAAGATAAACATACAACTATCAACATAAGGTCAATGTTTGAGTATAAAATTCTCATTCCCCTATATGTCCCAAAGCCTAAATAAACTACTTTAGTATATCATTCTACCTTATAGAGCAAGATCCCAGGCCCCCAGACATTACTTATTTTCTTACAAGTAAAATGTATTGGATAAAGTAGTGTTAGTACGTGCTATGAGTGTAGTGATACCTGCTAGCTTGAACTGATGGCCAATTTACGGGTACCAGGTACAAATGTAAGCAAAAACACTACGAACTTTTCTTATTTTCTCAGTCTTGATTTTTATATATGATGCTCAGGGAACTATTTCAGTACTATGTGTAAGCTCCCAGACCAATTGCATGGGCCAAACATTTTCCCAGACATACAAAAGAAGCGGGTTCAGCTCAACTTACCGAAGTAATCCATTTTAAACTGAAAAAAGAATACTGATTTTAAATAAAATCATCTGAATCAATGTTTTTTATTGAATGTCAGTTATGAATTGGTAATACTTAAAGAAGAATTAATTTGAAATATTCCAATATTTTGAATTACTTGAATAAATATTCTAATATTTTCACTTTTCAAAATATATATTTTTTAATAAATCTTTTAAAAATGATGTTAATATTAAAATATTGCTTAATTATTACTAAAGATTTCCATTAGACCATTAATAACATAAGTTTTATGAAGCTATGTTATAAAACTATCTAATTATCACGCTCATACTCATAGCGACACTTTATGTATATCTGGGAAGATGTTTGGCCCTTGCAATTGGTCTGGGAGCTTACATAAAGTATTGAAATAGTTCCCTGAGCATCATATATAAAAATCAAGACTGGGAAAATAAGAAAAGTTCGTAGTGCTTTTGCCTACCTTTGGTACCTGGTACCTGTAAATTGGCCGTCTGTCCAAGCTAGCAGGTATCACTATGCTCATAGCACGTACTAACACTACTTTATCCAATACATTTTACTTGTGAGAAAATAAGTAACCGTCTGGGGGCTTGGGATCTTGGACTGTTACTTTCACCAGTCAATTTTGATACCATTTATTTCAAACCCATTTGGAGATTACTTACCAGCATAAGTTTAGTTTTATATAACCTTCCCACATAATACTTAAATTGTTTACCGAAAATAGAGAAATAACTGATAATATTACTCAACTCATATTTAATCTTAAATAAAGACATGTAAAATAGAGTATCTTGACAAATCTGATTAAAAAATTGATAAATAGACATTCTTTTCAAAAACTGCATTCAACATTTTGAAATTTCAAAAATAATACTTACTCTACACCAGGAGTCAGATAAGGTGGGTGGGATAATAGGTACCTATTCAGCATAGACGTACTTGGCTGGATCATGTTTAATCTTTTCTCCAGAGCATCACGAAAGGTCAATCCACCACGCATAGCTTTTAAAGTTCTATATAAATCAAATAACATTATTTGTTTTATCTTAAGAGCAAAACACTATGATTAAAATACATTTTTATCAATTTCTTTTTCCTTTTAGAACAAAATTTCTCTTTGATATATCAATATTAAAATCATAATCAAGGCCAGCACAAAATACAAGGTGATGAGAAAAACTATATTTTTAAGAAGACAGTAATTGACTCTTATTTTACATAGCTTTAAAAATTGCAATAAAACAATTTTGCTGGGATAGTAAAATCACCAAAGCACTGATCACAATTTTCTTTAATATTAAATTACAACAATAGCAATCAACAAAGAAATAATTATTACAAAACTATATAAGAAAAAGTTTTTTTTTAATATAATGAAACATTCAACTTATCTTCAAGTCAACATATGAATTAAAAGAACAATTTTTTTAGTGCTGCCATCTATCAATGAAGTGTTGTATTAAAAACTGAAGACAATAACTACCTATTAACATGTACAGCTTTGCATTACTCTTACATTAACATTCTTTCATCCAAATGTAAAGTTTAGTTTTCATGTATTCAAATCAGAAGGAAATAATGTGATTATTAAATAGTTTAACTATCATTTTGATATGTACAGAACACCAGAACTTATTTCAAATTTATCATTTGTTTCCATGCCAACTATGAAAACTTTTTTTTTTTTTTTTTTTTTATGCAACCTTCTGATGAAATTTTCAAGTATTTTCCAAAGTTCGTTCATCGAAATTTTTGATTTTATTCTGTAATCATTTGTCAAAATACACAATTTTACCCTGTGACAGCTTGAAAAAACTCTTAATTTTTTTCATGACTAATTGGTGAAAGTTACAATTTTACTATATATGAGTGTACAACAAAATTTAAAATTACAATTGTTTGATTAAACTTGAGATTTTTTATGCAATATCTTAACAAAATTCACAATTTTAATCCTTGATTGTTTGACGAAATACATTTTTTTAATCTGTGATTATTTGACAAAATTCACGATTTATTTCTAAAACTCTTTGATAAAATTTTAGCTTTTTTTTTTTTTTTTTTTTTTTTTTTTTTTTTGCACGACTGATTGACGAAATATGCATTTTTTTTTTTTTTTTCCTGGAGCAATTCATGATTTTTCACTGTATTAATTGTTTAGTGAAATTTGCAACTTTTTAATAAAACTTCTTAACAAAAATCTGTATTACTGACACCGACAATCGCAGGTTTTTTCATGAAAGTATTTTAAAAAATTTTAGTTTTTCTTTTTGAAGCACACATCAGAGTGAATTTTTTTTTATTATTATGAGAAATTCACAGAGTGATTTTTAAAAAATGAAAAGAAAAACAGAATCCCTGTTACAATGAATACTTTTAGATAAATGTTTACCACAAGAAGTAATCTAAAATCGAAATGAAAATTTACACAAATAAACTAACAATGTACTTGTTGTATACTCAAGTTTTATAATTATGAAAAAAAAAGAAACAATGGCATTACTCTGTTATGCCGTCAACCAATTTCACCAAATTATACAAATCGCCAAACTAATAGCCCAATTATACATTTTGACATAATTTTTATTTTAAATAATAAAAAAACAAATAATTAGTAGAATATTAATAAAAAAAAAAAGTCGAAATAAAAATCACTTAATGACGTTTCAAACACATGTATTGTATTTAATATCATTGAATTGACATTCACGATCATCCATGTTTGGCATTTAATCTTATAATTTGGCAATAGTATTTTGGTCGACAGGATAACAGAGTAGTACTGAAACAACAAATATGGCATTAAAAAAAACATTATACTTTGGCATATAATTTTTGATTTATTATGGAAGTACAGCAAAATTTGGTGGCAAATATTGACTTACAATTCAGTGACTTCTTTTTCTTTTCCAGCAAATTTTGCTAGTTCATCAATGGCTTCATCCTGACAGACAGTAGAATCAACATCAAAGCACACAGCATCAGCCACTCTCCACAATGCTCTTGTTAAGATTTCTGCTGCTGACATATTACTAACTTTGGAAGAGTGCTTGAAATTAACTAAATTTGAAGAGTCACCTTTGGGAGAAATTGCTATAGAAGAAAAAAAAACAATAATATTAATAATCAAACAGCAGTTACAAATTACAGCAGTAACAACTGAGACAGTACAAAACAAATTTTACTCTAAACAACTATGCTGTGGATGAATCATATAAATGTTTCAATTGTGCAAAATTTCTTTAAAATATTCACAGAAAAAAACTGCGATGGATCCCTTTAGGATCCATTATTTTTTTAATGGATAGAATAATTATTTTAGAAACTAATCATGTAGAAAACATGTTTTACATTAACATGGTGAAATTGTCAGCAATGTACATGTTTTAAGTTATAAACAAGCAGTGATAAATTCAAACACTGGGAGATATTTCTGTGGCTCCAAAGGGGGTGGAGATCAATTTCATTTCTTTGGAAAGATTGCATTTTTGTTAACATTCAAAACACAAAATTCCAAATCTTCCAGGAGGGGGAGGGGGCATCATTCCCACCCTCCCCTGGATTCAACACTAAACAAGAAAAATGACCAAATTTTATTGGTACATGTAATATGCCACATATAAAAAAGAAAATGTAAAAAATAAGCATAACAATTGACATTTTGAAATTTTAGAAAAAAATATTTAGTTTTTGACTTGAAATTACACATAATAATAAATTATGATCTGTAGATTTTCAATATGTATATATATATACATATATATATATATATTACAGAATAACCTTAAAAAAATTATTATTTTAATTAATTTATTTTACATGTTTTTCTATTACTGACAAATTTTTGGCAATAAAAAGTAAAACACATATATTTTCAGAACAAAAAAAATAAATAAATCATAGAGTTAGTAATTAAATATAGATAAAATCATGAGTAGGGGCATTCCATGTGAAATCAAACAAAAAAATTCAATATTCAACCTGACCATTTCAGATTTCAATGAAACTGTCAGGGATCATTCTTCATGATGATATAAATTAGAGCATATTTTTATTTTTTATTTATCACTTTAAATTTTCATGCAATTAATTATTTAAATTTTGAAAAATCATCATTTTTTGACTTGCATAAATATTTTCAATTTTGAATTTCTCAAGTTCTATCAAACATAGAAGATTTTATGACCACTCATTTTAAAGAGGAGTTTATAAGGTTTAATTTGATATGCAAGTTGAGCATGCATAGTTAAAAAAAATAAAATTTAAACTTTAATTTAAAAATTTTTTAGATAGTCATTTTTAAAAATTTTGAAAAAATTATATTTTTTTGTTATATTATAAGCTTAAAATTCTGAAATTTTTAGAGTGGGATCTAAATGGGATCAGGAGTTATGAAATAAAAACTGAAAATTAACACACAAATTATAACTAAATAACAAAATAGACAGAATTATATTGTTATTTTAATGGCAATTTTTAGCTTTTATTTCATAACTCTTGATCTCATTGAGATCCCACTTTAAAAATTTCAGAATTTTAAGCTTATAATATTACAACAAACATATTTTTTTCAAAATTTTTAAAAATAACTATCTAAAAAATTTTTTAATTTAATTATTTTAAAAATTTTAAATTTTATTTTTTTTAACTATGCATAGTCAACTTGCATATCAAATTAAACCTTATAAACTCCTCTTTAAAATGAGTGGTCATAAAATTTTTTATGCTTGATAGAACTTGAGAAATTCAAAACTAAAAACAAGTAAGCAAGCCAAAAAAGGATGCTTTTTCAAAAATTAAACAATTAACTATATAAAATTCTGAAGCGAAAAAAAAATTATGATCATACATTCTCATTTATACCATCAAGCTTAGCAATTCCTGAGATTTTCATCGAAATCTGAAAGGGTCAGGTTGAGTCACCGGTTGATTTGGCATGGAATGACCCATTAATTAAATGCATGAAATATATTTTCATTAATATACCAAAATACTTCAGAAACTGTTTTTTAAATTTAATTAAGGAAAGAAATATTTTGGGGTTTAATAGAAATAAAACATGATCTTAGATTCTGACAGTATTATTTTCTTACTGAATGACTAAAATATAGATATATACATATATTGTTAAATATATTTTTCCATTATACAGATTTATTTTTGTAAATGATAAATAAACAAGCAGATTTCTTGTAGTCAATAAAAATCTTCAAGTGAGTAAAAATGAATAAAGTCATGAATGATTAACCACTTAACCGTCTGCCCTGAGATAACTCGAGGTTAAAAGCACTGTTTCCCCATAGCCATACCCATCGCCGGTGAAGTGGTTAAGTATGTAAAATATTATCGTTGTATCAAAATTTCTCATTTTTTAAGAAAATTATTTAAATTAGGAAAGGAACCTATATATATATCTGCATTTTGTGAAGATGAAATATTTTAAATATTGAAAGTAATTGCAGAATTTATACTTTAAACCGTAAAAGCAGATTGAACTTTCTTATATTAGAAATATTTGTTATTTGAGAAGAGAATATAAAATTTTAATTGAATACGTTATCAAGATTGGTTATAAATGGCACATATTTTAGTGCTCATTCTTTTTAACCATATAATAGTTTCATGATTTTTTAATGAAATTTTAAAAATATCTTTTTCTAATGAATTAAAATTTGTGAAAATTTAATTATTACATTCAATTAAAGTAATTTTGAGTGTTAAGAATTCAAATACACAATTTATTCTTATTATGTGAAATCATTTATGCAGACAATACTTAAGCATTTTTTTAAAACTATTTTTTTTTTTTTTTTTTTTTTTTTTTTTTTTTTGTAAAGGGACAACAAAAGAATTGTAAAGAAATAAAATTAATTATTAAATTCATTAAATTGTTATTCAAATTTGAAGATTGGACCAATGAAACATATCTACTATTAGTACTATTTTTAATACGTTTGATGTTTAAACAAATTATGTAATTTGGCTGAATTAAAATTTCTAAAATTAAAATGTCTCAAAACACAAAATAACATTTTTGCTTAATAAAGATGCAAAAATTATATTAAAAAAAAAAAAAAAAAAAAAAAAAAAAAAAAAAATTGTTATTTTCAAATATTATAAAATAATGCTTTGCAAATCCAAACAAAGCATAGATTTTGAAGGTATAATATTAAGTGCATGTTGAAAATCTCTTTTTTGAAATATAACAGTTAAAAAAACAAAATAAAAAATTGAAATGTGAGTACGTCGGAAACAAATTTTTATAGAGCTGATGCAAAGCAAATATGAGCAAATTGAATAGCCTAAATAAACATGTTAATATAAACATATTGTAACCAAAAAAGTTGAATCCAGATAGAAAGCAAGAAAATGTAACTCCTTCTTTGTATAAAAATAATCATAATTAAGGTGGTCACTGACAAATAGCTTTTTAACAGTTTTTCCCTTTGGTGATCCTGTGGCCAGTACCTAATATTAAATTTACACTTTAATTTTTTTTTCTATGTTAGTAATTTAATGCACTTTAATTTTATTGGAAGAATTATAACCGGAAAAGAAAAAAAAATTAAGTGATATTCTAGATTATACAATATATTGTAAATGTATGTACACTATTTCCTATTAGGGATGCTTGATGCCATAACATGTTTTCAGCGACTTAAACAGTTTTCAACTCTCTTTTATCTCTTACCCCAACATTTTCTTAATTTGAAATTTTGATTACAACAACAAGATAGACGACTTCAAACAGTTTTTTCAATTGCATAAAGCTTTTAAATGTTGTTGCTTAATTAGAATTAATGCTAATTGTGTTATAGAATTGTAATAAAAGTATTGAGTTACATGTTGACATCTGATTAGCGCATTTGTGAAATAGTTCCTTTTTTATTAACACTTTTGCTTTACTTTTAAAAATATGGTAAAGGTATACATCATACTATATATAGGAAAATTAATTTTTGAATGAGTTCCTGAAACACATCAAAAATAATTATGTATTATTTCACAACTCAATTAAAAAAAAAAAAAAAGATTTCATTTTAAACTCACTTTTAAATAATAAACGACAAAGTAATATCATATTGAAAAGGTACCCTTAAGATGATAGATAAGTGAAAATAGTTTATTTCTGACAACTGACAATAACAAATGACAGTTTTATCTTATTAAACGATCATCAGTAGATTCGATAAAAAGTAACAGCTACAGAATTACTCTTTAATGAAAAATTCAGCTGTTCCAGGAAGTAAATTCTGAAGGACTTGAACAGCTGTTCTTATGACGTAACAACTTATATCGATTACAGGTCAGAGGTTATGTAAAAAAGTTAACTTATTATGGCATAAATATTGCTAAGAAAATGAAACTAAATGTACTGATTCAACTAAAAATAATAAAAATATGCTTTACTGACATGCATAGAGATAAAAATAAATAAAAGTAGCTTTTTATATAAAAAAGAAATGATGAAATGTTCACAGTCCAGAAAATGCATTTATCTATATTACATTTTAAAAAAATCTAAATGAAAGACAATAATTAAACTGATATTTAGAGTAAAATTACGATTCATGCTGTCAAGAAAGTAGTAAAACAGGTCGACTGTTTCCTCTTAGCAACTTCAAGCAAATGAAGGTGGATAAACAAACATTCAGTTGCCAAGTGAGAAAGTTCTGACAAAAATAGCGCTGAATACTGTTGCCATTTTCCTCAACTAATTTAAATTATGAATTTTTCCATTTATACTCAGATTTAAAACAGCTAAAATATCCACACCATATAAAAAGACGATAAAAATCAATAATCGTAGAATATCTGTGTTAATCATAATGAATGAAAATGCACGCTTCCTGACTTCACAAACAATATTAAAGGGATTTTTATACAACACTCAAATCTCCGTAGGTTTAATGTGTAAAATCGAATGTCTTAACTCCTTTTTTCCGTTATGTTATCGAAGGTCAGGGGCGTAGGAAAGGGGGGGGCTCAGGGGGCTCAAGCCCCCCCCCCCATTGGATTTTATGAGAAGCTTAATTAGGCAAAAAAAAAATTCATTTAATAAACGCATTCAAATTATTTCGTGATAATGAAAATTTTAAATATTTCAAATTCTGTTGCTTAAACTTATGTAAAATAATAAATATGCTTAAGCTCATCTATAATATGAAATTTCTAATAAGTTTTAATTTGTATTGTTAATTTGTTAAAATTCACAAAAATAATAAATTTGAAACATTCTAGGAAGTTTGAACAAGCTAATCTGCAATATTCAATTGAGATCAATTTCAGTAAGTTTGAGTATGTTAAAGAAGGAGGAAAGGGGGGGGGGGCTAAAAGCATATTATAGTAGAATAATAGAACTGTTAGAAGCAACATTTGTAATAGGAAAAAAAATAGTTAAAGCTTTTTTTTTTTATTTATACTCCTCTGGGAACGGCAGTGCTTCAAACTCCCGGAGAAATGTAGTAAATTTCCTTTGGGATTTGCAATCCTTTTTTAAGGCTAACTGATGACAGCAGTAAGGCCAGACACCAGAGAAATATGCGACCCGGCGTGTAGCTTGCCATACAAAATCAAGCTTTCAAGAGAATTTCCAATACTTTTGCATCTCTCTATTTAAAAAAAGAAAAGAAAAAAGAAATACCGTCTCCGTTAACAATAATGCCGCGCTCGAAGAACACGTGTCCAGCAAGAGGGGGAGATTTTAGTGGCACGTCATTGGTCGAATTAAAACTTATTGCTAGCAGTGGATTGCGTCATTCCCCTGATATTTTGTGAATAGAACAGAATTTCTTCCGAGAAGATTGTTTCAAAATCATTTTGATTTTGCATTTCCCTTTCGTGTTATGATTTGTTAAGGTTTAGTTGAATTTTATCGCCCTAGGCAGCAGTATATGTGAACGTTATATACGATACATTACAAAAATAAAATTGCACTATGAATTCTCGTAAAAGACCGAAAAAAACATTGAGTTTTTCTCTTCTAAAGTTCCAAAAAGAACGGAAGATTCTGAAGTCATAGAAGAAAAACGTGAAGAATCAAGTTCTGCAGTTAAAGATGAAAAAACTGAAGAATTCAAAATATGATTGACCGTTTTGAAAATCATAAGAATATAGTTACTAGCTTATACGCAATACTGCCAAAATACATAGAAAAATCTTCCGTAGAAAATATCATGCAATGTGCTGAATTTTATTCTTCTGATATAAAAAGTTTTCTGAATATTTTACAAGTTGAAATTGAAATGTGGTTCGAAAAATGGTTGTCGTTAGACAAAGAAGAAAGGCCAAGCACTGCGATAGAGTCATTATCAAAATGTAATGCGAATGTTTATCCCAACATCAAAAAATTGTTAAAAGTATTATCAATGCTTCCAGTATCAACAGCCACTCCAGAAAGAACATTTTCCACATTGAGACAGTTAAAAACTTACCTTAGGAACAGTATGTCAAATTCTCGGCTTTCTGGACTTGCACTGATGAACATTCATCAAGAAATAAAACTAAATGCTGAATCCATTTTGAACACAATGGCTTCGAACCGCACTTACCTTGTATTATGACGACAAAATTTGTAAGTATATATATATTTATTTTTCTAAGCACTGTATTTTATCGAAGAAACGCCGCATTTGTCATAATCACTGTACTCGTCAAAACGGTGCGCGGAAAAAAGGTCAACGGAAAAAACGTCAACGGAAAAAAGGGCAACGGAAAAAAGGGCAACGGAAAAAACGTCAACGGAAAAAAAGGCAACGGAAAAAAAGGCAACGGAAAAAAGGGCAACAGGTAAAAGCTTATGTATAAAGACAGCAACTTTCATATCTTTATGTAAACTTTGACCAAAAACATTCTTTAAGTGACGAAAAAGGGGCAAACATGAAAAAAAAAATACAGGTATATATATTTTAAAAGGGTAGAAAAAAGACACAAAAAAAATTGTTGTCTTGATATTTAGAATGTACAGACGGATAACAGAAAAAGAATCGAAATTTTAAAATTTGGTACACGAAAACTCATTTTGGCAACATGCAGCATAAACCATTTAAAATAAAATTTAAAATATAACGAAATTTGTTATGGTGGTTACATTAATAAAAATAATTACAAGGCAAGAAAGAGACAAGGTTGGAAGAAAATCATGGAAAACTCCGAACGATTTGGCCAACGGATGCGATTGAGTTCGAACCCAGCACCTCCCGTCTACCAGCTTCGAGAGCACAACCTCTTAGCTACTGGTGGGCGGATTTGACAAGGGGGGTCTTATTTAGAAACCATAAAGTCGAATAATGTTTTCATTTTTCGATAATACTTGTAGAAGAAGAATAAGAAATGAATAAAAATTTATAATATTTAATAATTAATAATATTTAAATAATAATTAATTATTCATTAATAATTTTATATTTAATTTATATTTATATATTATTATATATTTTTACTATGTTATTATATTAATTATTATGTGTTATACTGTATATTATATATATTATAATATATAAATATAAAAAATTAAATATAAAATATAATAAATATTAACAATAATAATGTAGTAATAATAATATAGTATATAAATATTAAATATAATAATTATTTTAAATAATATTAAAAAATATAAAATATATAAATATAAGTAGATTTATAAAATTATATAAAAATAATAAAATATTAATCTATGATTCAATTATTATTATTATTATTATTATTACATTATATTTATATATGCTCATGTTTTTACTGGTCCTTTTTTTCCGGGCACTTTTTTTTCGTTTACCGATTTGGAAATGGCAAGGATTGTTATTGTTTTTACTTCCGATTATCTGCCCGGGGTATATAGGCCCTTGTAGGAGAGCCCTCCGTGGAGGTCTTTCTAACTGTATTTACGCAAGGTTACCCAAGGTTAGAAGAAAATCATGGAAAACTCCGAACGATTTGGCCGACACGGATGCGATTGGGTTCGAACCCAGCACCTCCCGTCTACCAGCTTCGAGAGCACAACCTCTTAGTCACTGGTGGGGCGGATTTGACAAGAGGGGACTTATTTAGAAACCATAAAGTCGAATAATGTTTTCATTTTTCGATAAATGCAGGTGGCCTTCCTCGAAAATGGTGTTTTCGATAGAATTTTCGCACACGAAAGCCTGATAAAGGTCATCGTGAGAAAACACAACCTTATAACAAAATGCAATTCACTTGTCGAAAAATGAAATAATATGTTTATACATACAATTTTTTATTCAATTATTATTATTTTGATTATTATTATTACTATAATCAATAGAATCACCATAACAAATTTCCTTATTTTTTAAATTTTAATTTAAATGGTTTATGCTGCTGTATCCAAAATTGAGTTTTCTTGTGCCAAATCTCCACATTTCGACTCATTTTCTGTTATTCGCCTTATCATTCTAATAACATAATTAAATATCAAGACAAAATATATATATATATATTTTTTTTTTTTTTTGCCACTTTTTCCACGCCATTTAAAATGTATTTGTACCATTTTTTTTTTTTTTTCATTGCCTGTTTTAAACTTTTTTCTCACCCCCAAGAATGTCCTTGGTCAAAGTTTGCATAAAGATATGAAAGTCGTTGTTTTTATATGTAAGCTATTCATCAATCGAGTTGAAATAACCGATACCCGTGTACTAACCGATACACTTGTATACTTAATTGAAACATAAAATCGGTATTCTATAACTTAAGATACCTCCCTTAATAACTAATGTATATCAACTTTCGATTTATTGAAGAACTGACATTTATATTACTATTATTTATTGTTGCCGTTTTTATCTGTTGACCTTTTTTCCGTTGCCCTTTTTTCCGTTGACGTTTTTTCCGTTGCCTTTTTTTCCGTTGACGTTTTTTCCGTTGCCTTTTTTTCCGTTGACCTTTTTTCCTAAATTCGTCAAAACTGACACCCCTCCCCCCTCAATAACCTTTAACTAATGCTTCTTTTGTGGACAGCGTTGCATTGATCTGACTTCAATTAACGTTTTCTGAATAATGTAGAGTAAGAGATGTCTTATAATTTGAATTATCTATAACTTTATTTAAAATATTTAAATCAAATTTTAAATAGTATTTTAATGTAATTTTTAGACGTCAGTTGTATTCAAACTATTCCAGGAAAGATGAAAAATTTGTCATCACGTGGCTGGAATCGCATTTAACTCAATAAATAACTTATTCAGGGGTGATTGTGGTCCGGGTATTCCCTTGAATTCCGGGTTTTTCGATCGATCTTCCAGGTTTATAATATCGTTACTTTTAGTGGAAAATTCAGATATATAAAAAGTTCGCGAATTTCGAAAAAAAGCGCTGAAAAACGTAAATTGCTCAAAAATTAACGAAAAAAACAAATTTCTCTAAAGTATCGCGTAGTAAAAACACAAGTTTTGTAAAAAAAAAAAAAAATCGTAAAAAAACAATCTGTATCGTGAAAAAACAATAAATTTCATCAAAAAATCACGAAAAAGCGACTAATTTCGTTTTATAAGCGCGAAAAAACAGCCATTTTTTTAGAAGATTACGAGAAAACGGCTAATTTGTGTAATAAAATGAGAAAAAAAAAATCAATTTTGTCAAGAAAGCGTGAAAAAACGGCAAATTTCGCGAAAAGATCGAGAAAAAACGACTAATTTCTTCGAATATTGCAAAAAACGACCGATTTCGTCAAAAGATCGAGTAAAAGCAGAAGCAAACGTCACATTTAGAAAAAAATAAAACAAACTTTCAAACTAGTAAACGCCGCGGTGTTTCTTTTATAAAATTCGGTTCTATTTATGAAAAATTTCTTTCGTATTCTAGTGTCATATTTAACAAAATTGTGAAATTTAGCCTATTCTTTAATGTTTGCTTTTAAGTAATGTGCATACACATATTTTTAATTGTGAATAAATATATTTATTATTCTACATAATTACTAATTGAGACGTTTTATCCTTTATAGATTTTCTCAGTTTTGTAGTTATTTTGCGCGTATTGAGTTAGAAATTATTTGAGCCCCCCCCATAATTTTTAAATTGCTACGCCACTGTCGAAGGTTGAAGAAGGTTGGTGGCATAACTGTAAAAGAGGTCGTAAAATAATATTGCTTTACATGTATCCGTCATATCGTAAAACTTGATCTTCCAGATTCATCTTTTGTTTGATTTTAACGATAAATGTAAGCTGTAAAATGTATTATAAACGATAATAAACACAAAATTAAGATTATTTTCTCACAAATTTAAGATTATTCTTTTTGGGGGCGAGCGAATAAAAAATAAAAATAAAATAAATACATAAAAATAAATAAAAAAACCCCAATAGAATGCATGCTGTAACGTTCTGAATTTCCTCATTAGCACACTGTCAATAAAGACAGATGTTAGCCCGTGTAAATACCCTCTGACAAGTACGATACATTTGTGTATAAATAAAACTTCAACTTTCCAATTATCTAAGCAATAAATTCCACTTGAAACCTCTCCAACTGACGTTATAAAAATCGTATTTCAGACCAAGAACTTAACGTTAGACAGCTTGAATATAATAAATCTACACTACTTGAGCTGTCTGATTTACCCTCTTAATGATCGGCGATTATCAAAGAAAACTGTTTTATATATATGCAATTTCAAAGAGGCTCAAGGGAGGATTTTTGGTTTTGACTCTGAAGTGAGACGACCTAGCTCGTCAGCCGGGGCGCAGACTGTCCCGTAAGAAAGTGAAGTCCGTTACGGCCATCATCTGATTGTTATATCTGTGAAAAGGCCCAAAACCCACGCGCAACTGTGGAAATAGCTGCGGACAGAGTACATAGTGTGCTCTTATTTGAATTTTACTTCTATATATTTTTTCCAATCCTAATTTTCTTCTGTTTGCTGTGCTGTGTGTTGCTGTAAACAAACGCTTTGCCAAAAGTCATCCTGGATTTATTCATCAATACGTCACAATGCTTATAATCATAATTTCGTAATGCAGCTATTTAATACCTGTGAATCTATCTCGCAGAAAATAAATATTTACAAAATATTTATCTACATTAAGTGTTTGCGATGGCTAACGAAATCTAATTAATCAAGAAGTCTGAAAATTTCGCTGAGGAGAGTCGAAGGCCGGTTCTGATTCACCTGAGGCTCAAATTTTTATTTCACTTTTCATAATTAGTGAGATATTAATTAAAAATCACAACGAACATTACCAAAAAATCCTGTTTGTCATTCCGAGCCGACAAAAGCGATCCCGCATCCCCAGAACTTAGAGGTCTGCACGGGCCCGTGCCGGCAGAATTAGAACAATTTTTTCAACGGGTCTTCTCAACAAACAAAAAACGGGCGAGGCCCGACCGTCAAGAAAATTAAACGAACTATACGGGCTAGGCGGATAAATAAATTTAATTTTCAGCGGCTATATTTAATTTAGCAGCAATAAATAAATTCTATTAGCCCGATATAAAGATTTAAGCAAAAACGATAAAATGTGAACTAGGGCCGTGAACTATTTTCAATGAACATGGCTTTAATGAAAATAAGTATAAATGTGCTTCACGAGCCGTTTCTTGTTTGATAATTCAATACAGATATATAACTTGTCCAATGTAGAGGTCGCATCAGACAGTTATATTGTGTCTAACCCGGGATTAATATATTTTTAGCAGACTCGTACCGGGCCGCAGTCAGGCTTGGATTGTTTTTCCACATAGTCGAGCCCGGCAAAAGTGGCAATGAAAATGAAACGAAAAGGGTCGCGTAAAAAAGCGCGAATTTCGTCAAAAAAAAGAACGGATTTAATCAAAATCGCGGAAAAGCGCAATTTCCTTCAAAAGGCCGGGAAAAAAGCGTTAATTTCGTCAAAAGGTCGCGGGAAAAGCGCGAATTTTGTAAAAAGGTCACGAAAATAGCACGAATTTTGTCCAACGGTCGTGAAAAAATGTGAATTTCGTCAAAGGATGGCCCAAAAAAACGCGATTTTGGCAAAGAATCGTAAAAAAACGCGAATTTCATCAAAGGGAGGAAGAAAAAACGCGATTTTCTTTAAAAGATCGCAGAAAAAGTACAAATATAATCAAGAGTTCGCGGAAAAAGAGCAAAATTTGTCAAATCATCGGGAAAAAACGCGAGTTTCGACAGAGGACAGCGGAAACACGCGAATTTCGTCAAAGGATCGTGAAAAACACGGAAATTTTGCGAAAGAATAGCGAAAAAAAAACGTGAATTTTGTCAAAGTGTGGCAGGAAAAGAAAGAATTTCTTGAAAAATTCTCGGGAAAAAGCGCAAATTTTGTCAAAGGATCGCGAAAAAACGTGAATTTTGATAAAGAACCTCGGAAAATTGCGAATTTCTTCAAAGGTTCGCCAAAAAACGTAAACTTTGAGAAAGAATGGCGAAAAAACGTAAATTTTGTCAAAATGCGGCAGAAAAGTGAGAATTTTTTGAAAAGTTCGTGGGGAAAAGAGCATAGTTAGTCAAAAGATCGTGGAAAAAGAGCGAATTTTGACAGAGAACCGCTAAAAAAAGCGAAATTCGTCAAAGGATTGCCGAAAAAATGCAAATTTTGAGAAAGAACCGCAAAAAAAAAGAGCGAAATTTGCCAAAAGATTGCAGAAAAGGCGCAAATTTCATTAAAAAAATTGCGAGAAAAGCGCAAATTTAGTCAAAAGAGCCAAAAGTGTCGCCGCCGAAAATAAGCGAATTTTAACAAAGAACCGAGAAAAGCGCGAATTTCGTCAAAAAATTGGCGATAAAACACGAATTTTGACAGAAATCCGCAAAAAAACACGAATTTCGTCAAAGGATGGCAGAAAAAGCGCGAATTTCTTGAAAAGATCGCGGGAAAAGTACAAATTTAGTCAAAAGATCGCGGAAAAGAGCGAAGTTTGTCAAAGAGACGCGGAAAAAGTGTAAATTTCTACAGAGGATTGCTTGAAAAAAACGCAAATTTCGTCAACGAATCGCTGAAAAAACATGAATTTTGGCAGAGAATCGCTGAAAAAACGCGAATTTCGGGAAAAGATCACAGGAAAAGCGCAAATTTTGTCAAAAGGTCGTGGAAAAAAGGCGAATTTAAAAACACCATTAAAGATAACAAAGAAATGAAAATTGATTAATATTATACATATTCAAAATCTAAGATTTGTATTTTAGGATTAAAAAAACAAAACAAAGGTGTGTGTGTGTATTTGAGGAGGGGGTGACATTCAGTATCCTGGTAGGAGGCTTAAGATTTCCAATAGCGTAAGGGTGGGGGTCCCAAAATTCCCAGTAACCCCGGGCCCCAGAAGTGCTTAATCCAGCCCTGCTCAGAGCCGTAGCTAGAAGTGGATAATAGGGGAGCTCAAGAAAATGTAGGGGAAGGGGGCTCATATTTTCTCGCTCTTTGACGCAAAAAGATAAATTAGTGCATATCCACTCTGTATTTACTATATTTCTTATTAAACTGTTGTAATAACATCATTTAATGCTAAGGAAATAATATGATGATGAAAAATTCGAGTGTATAACAAATGCATTATTAAACATCATGTTAGCTTCATATGTGTAAACAATGTGAGCGAGTGTAAAACAATTATTTTAGTTACAATTTAGTATTTCTGGAAAACTGTGAAAGAGCATCAAGACTAGATTTTTGAACAGAATTTCATTTGGATTTTCGAAACATAAATTCCTTTAGTGATCTTGGAATCTTTTCCAAGGGAGGCTCAATATGTTTTAGGGGGGGGGGGGTGGCGGAAACAAGGGGGGAGGTTAAAACCCCTCCCAGAGCTAAGAAAGATCTCTATAATTGCCGCTTATATGAATCAAAACCAAATTTAAAACTAAACTTTTGGCATACTTCTGAATCCGACGCTTTGTTGAATCAGATTCCATTTAATAAAGTAATTCAATTAAATGGCAAAAATTCTACTTACAACTGTGAAAGCGCATATTACATGCATTAGTTAAGTAAAAATTGATTATTTGAACTAAGTCACTTTTTCGTGACGTCTTATGCTAAAAGAATGGTGATTTTCTGTTCAATTCGAACCCAGATATTTTTAGAGAACTTTAACAATAATAAAGATACTTAAACAAAACTTTCAAAGAGTTTACTTAATGCCAAATTCGATGCCATGTAATGTCCTGTGGTGGAAAACACTTGAAATACTGATTTCATTTGTTGACACGTAGGTTCATTATTGTCTTTTCCTGGCTTTTATGTTTTCTAACTCTAATATTGTAAGCGCTGTTTAAATGAAACATGGCCAATGTAACTGTAGAAAAAATGCATTATGATTTGGTACAGTAAAAATGTTGATTCTATTAACCGGTGATTCAAATAATCGGTAAACAACTTCATGAGACACTAACGCCCCCCCCCAGAATCGAATTCTGGCTGCACCACCGGCGGTGGGGGGGGGGGCACCCTCTTAGCTATGGCCCTGACTAGACTTAATGGTTCTCAAGATGTGTAGGGCAGACAATATGTTTTGTAAAAGTATTAATAGCGAAAATGAATTTATGTTAACGTAATCTTTGGAAATATACTTCTTGGTGATTCTTAGATGGTTTTAAATTAACTATTCATAAACGCGAAATTTTGACACATTTTCTGCCTAATTTTTAATTGTAACAGTGAAAAATTGGCAAGCCTGACTATTGAAGAGATTTGGAATGAAATAAGGTTCTCCATTCTTGGTAGTTACACTACTTGCCCAGATTTAAGAGATTCTTGTCACGCGGCTGCAATTTTTTTTTCACTTCCCATGCTGACGCTTCCGAAATTTCGATTCAAAATGCTAAATTTGATGATACTTTCTCAAAAATATACTGAATGGATAAAGAAAATGGATAACGCCATTCGATTACATAGTTTCTATATAAGAACACCTGCTAATCTTATGCGTTTCCGAAAAGAAATGAATTCAGAAATCTATCAGAAAGTAGCTCCTTGGATTTGAAAAAATCTTTAATAAGTGATATAGAAATATTTTGATAAATCTACCAACTTTTTACTATACAGCTTCAAAGGTTACGATGTTTTAAATTTCTTTTTTTTTAATTCTAAACAATATTAATTTTTTAACGAATCCTTGTTTGAATGCTAAAAGTTTAAGAATCTAAGTAATCATTAATTGTGTATTTTCAGTAAAATGTTCTGTAAAATTATCCCATAAATATATATGCAGTATTCTTTAAAGAAATCTTAATCATATGATAAAAATCTGAATTTTTTCGAAATAGTACATATTGTGTCTGACTAGATAGGGCAGGGCCTATTTTCACTTATATCTCTATAGGCCGGACCTAGAAATATAAAAACATAAACGAGCCAGGCTGGGCCGGGTTCGGGTCGAACTTTTCATATTTACTCCAAAATAACTTTCATTCGGGTCGGACTGGGCCTGGGCCTGGAAATTCCGGCCCATGCAGACCTCTACCAGAACCCGGTTTAGATGACGAAAAGATCCGAAAAACCAAGCAGAATTTTTTTTTTCTTTTGGGAGGGGCGGGGGAGGGGGGGAATATTATATTTTTTCGTTTAACTTCGATTACCCAAACCGCATAATATATTTAAAGACGGTAAATTTATCCTGAAAGTTTGTACTTTTATGTCTTAAACGCCACAATCAGTTTGAAAAAACAACGTTGTCAACATTTTGAAAAACAACAACAAAAAATTACCTCATACGACATCGATTGTTTCTTAGGGCACAATCTCGGAGGCAAGGGAAAAAAACACTTATAAATCTGATGCCCTCTTCTCTTCGACGGTGTAATCGGTTTTCAAAAATACAAATTTTAACTCTTTAAAAATTTTACGACTACAGATCCCTTTACGTCTTATGGAGATTTCTTTTTCAGCGTAAAAGTGCTTAAACATTCATATTTCGACACAGTCATTTTAGAGAATCTCTGTAGACAGGATTCACATCACAAAAAAATTCCGAAATGTTCAGACCAGTAAAAGCATATTTTTTATAAAATAAAATGCTTGAAAAAATCGACAAAAACACTAAAAATTAGGCTGTTTCGAAATAGTTTAGCTCGTCTTTGGTTCAAGTTTCCACTAGTAAATGAGTATATTTTTTCAAAAAATTTTAGTGAAGACTCAGATACAATTATAGTCGAATCTCGTTAATACGCTAATCAGGGGTTCGATCAAAATTCGCGTATTAACAGAAGGTCGCGAATTTTCGTCGAGTAGTCCATCTAATAACAATCTATGCGGAAAAAAACACAATTTTTGTCAATTTTTAGCGTTTTTAAGACATAAAATGACATTTTATTTATTTTAATCATTATGTGCTTATTAAGCAGGAACGTTTGAAAACTGTAAATTCAAATAATTGTCATTTTCTCAAGTAAAAATCCTATATCTTTTCAAATTTAGATTTATTACGTATGAGACATAAAATTGAATAAGATGAACACAAAAATTGTTGATAACCATTTTAACTAAAACTAACGCTAACAAAATTTAAATCTTTGTTAGCTATACAGAACAGATAGATGCGATAATAAATAGTATTGATAATAATGAAAAGTCAATTAAAAAAAATTATTGAAGTCAATAATCCTTCTATAGTAAAAAAAACTAGCCTTAAAAGGAATGACTCCTGGAATGATGCTGATGTGTAAGGTTTCCGGAAATAACGCGTCCGGGTTGGACCACTCCTTCCATGAGTCGAATAGACTAATCAGGAAAGGGCTCCGTCTATGCATCGCGAAGCAATTCCATGGGGTACTGGGGAGCGCAGCAAGCAGGGCCAGCCTACAACTTGAAATCGCGAAGCGATTACGCGGGGGGTTGGCGAGGGAGGCGGAGCCCCCCTATAGTTTATAAGAACTGTAACTACTCATTCTAATTAAGCATGTTTGGGGCGCCGCACCCCACTTTGCCCCCCCCCCCAAAGGGGAACTTTTTTAATTTTTATCCACAGCACTCGTCATATCTTTAGAAAGGTCTGAAACTGCCATTTACTATTATGGATGACTTGTGTGTCCCCTTCCGTTCTGCCCCCCCAGGGGGGGGACACATTTTAAATTTCTTTACAACACCAGTCGTGTGACACATCATTTGAGAGGTCTGCAACTTCTTATTCATATTATGGATGTCTTGTGTGTCATCCCCACTCTGCCCCCTCAGGGGGGCACATTTTTAATTTCTTTACAACACCAGTCGTGTGATACATCATTTGAAAGGTCTGCAACTGCTTATTCATATTATATTATGGATGTCTTGTGTGTCACCCCCACACTCTGCTCCCCCGGGGGGAAGCACATTTTTAATTTCTTTACAACACCAGTTGTTTGTCACATCATTTGAAAGGTCTGCAACTGCTTATTCATATTATGGATGTCTTGTGTGCACCCCCACGCTCTGCTCCCCCCAGGGGGGGGCACATTTTTAATTTCTTTACAACACCAGTCGTGTGACGCATCATTTGAAAGGTCTGCAACTGCTTATTCATATTATGGATGTTTTGTGTGTCATCCCCCACTCTGCCCCCCAGGGCGGGCACATTTTTAATTTCTTTACAACACCAGTCGTGTGACACATCATTTGAAAGGTCTGCAACTGCTTATTCATTCACCATGGTGTATTGGCGAGAGCAGCAAGCAGGGGTAGCCTACAACTTGAAATCGCGAAGCGACCACGTTGGGGGTTGGCGAGCGTAGCGAGCAGGGGGGCGGAGCCCCCCTAGTGGCATAAATTTACTTTTTGGAAAAATAGCTGTCAATTTTGGCCTGTTTGACATGTAGTCGTGCCATCACCATGATGTTTTCCGCCCAATTTAGGTAATGGTAAAGTTTGCTAATTAAGAGTCCTCCGTCCAGTGACGACGCATATTGTCTTAGGAAATTGAATGCCTCTGTAACTTTGGAGAATGGGGATGGGGCCAGAAGCGCAGGTTCATCATCTTCTTCCTCATCATCCGGTTCGTCAGTCGCAGTTACATCGGCGATAATATCATACAGACTTCAGAGTTCGGAGGTAACTAGATCTTTGTCGATATTGATGAACGTGTCTGAATCGACAAGAATTTCCCCAACAGTTTCTTGTGCGACCAGCCAATCTTCTTCAACATTAGGGTGCTCTGTATAATGATGTTCTCGCTACTTCCGAAACCCGCTTTGTGAAAGCAATTTGTAATTGTTGTTGGTGTGACACTCTCCCATGCTGCAGTAAGCATATGCATAGCGTTAAGGACTGTAATTGGACGACACTCGTAGCAAGAAGGATTGCTGCCGTGTTCTATTTGATGTAGGTATCGCCGCACGACGCGAGTCTTGTAATTTACTTTGATACTGTTAATTATTCCTTGGTCCATTGGCTCGGTGACACTTGTCGAATTTGGAGGTAGAAATTCTACTTGGACATTATTCAGGACTTTTATTTTTTGTATGCGCAGGGCAGTTGTCCAAAAGCAATAGCACATAGCGCGATTCTTTTTTCATACGCCGATCAAAAATACGAAGCCATATTTAAAAAAAATGTTGCTCTACGCTCATTCAAATGTTGCTCTAATTCATGCTCTACCCTGGGTTTCGTAAAGGCAGAGGGAATTCTTGACATTTTAAAAGGATTGCGTGAATTCCCTTACGGCCATCAGCTTTAATTTATCTGATCCACCAGAGTTGGCACCGAGCAGAATAGTAATACGCTCTTTTCTCAGTTTGCCTCCATGACATATTTCTCCTTTCATGGCCATTGTTTTATTGGATGTCAGTTTGTATAAAAACCCAAATTCGTCCACGTTTTAAATATTCCGACTTGAGTAGTTTTTAAAAGCTGCGGAAGCACATTAATTTTCCCAACAGTGAACATCTTCATTGTTGACTGCAGCTGACTCACCGCACACTTGTTTGACATTTATACCGTACCGAGTTTTAAATCGTCCCAGCCATCCATTTGAGACATTGAAATCTAGCAATCCCATTTTTGCTGCGATTTCAGAAGCTTTTTCTTGTATTAACAAACCGCTTATTGGGATATTCGTAGAGCGCGCTTGAACAAACATCTCGTGAAATGCATTTTCCCTCTCCTCAAACTTGGCGTTTTTTATTTTCTTGATTTTTGTTCTTCCAACCACAGCTTGGTTAACAATGATATTTCTATTCTTTAACAAAGTCCTTAACGTTCACTCAGGTATGCATTTTTCTTTGGAGAACAGAGACTTGTTTGAGACAGCTTGGGCATCGTATTGATGTATAATTTGTAATTTTTCAGTGATGGAGAGAGCCTTTCGTTTAATATGTTTTGCTTCTTCTTCCATAATTTAGACTATATAAAAGCATAGATGGATATCGTAAACTAGATAATACTGGGAGTGAACAAGCTACTCTCGTCTTTAAAAAATATCACAGCGCTGATGAAACAGCGATTGGAAAGACTCATGTGATTAATCTGCGATTGTAGCGCTGCTCCATCTATCGGTTCTACCGCTTTAATTTAGAGGAGTTGGGGGGTTACATCATTTCTTATTTACGGGGAAAAGTTATTTTCATTTTTGCTTTTTATAAAATATACACTGTTAAAAATTTTGTGCTACTTTGAATAGGGATGCACCGAATATTCGGTATCTATTCGGTATTCGGCCTATTCAGCCATGTTACCGAATATTCGGTTAGGCCGAATATTCGGCTTGGCCGAATATGAAACTATTCGGCCTGCAGAATATTCGGTATGGCCGAATATCAAAGTATTCGGCCGAATCCAATACTTAATAAAACCTTTTCATTATTTCTACTTTTAACTGTCAATTTTTTAATTTATATTTAAAATAATTAGAAACAAAATCATATTTAAATAAAAAAGAATGTTTTTACATTATTTATTTGCTGTTTGTAAAGTATAACTTAAGAAAATTAACCATGAGAAGGATTAAAATGGTGATTTATTAGGATTCTCCTTAAGAATAAATTATGTGCAGATACAAGTTTCTAAATTTTGTTTAGTAAATAATCTGTTTCTTGCTTTTCCCCAAATAAAAGTCCTTTAAAAGAAAAAAAAGAAAAACTTTTGAGATTAGTAATAGCTATCAAGGCAGACAATTTTTGTTCATGAAACCATAATCATAATCAACTTATTGAGTCATAAGTACATTGTATTTCATCTCACTGTAGGTCAAAACTTGTATGTTCGTTTATTACATTAACAATGAATAAGATAACATAATTTCAACTCACATGCTTTGATATCTGTAAAATATGATATGATGGGAAGGGTGGAAAATACCACCATTCATAAGAAAAGAACTATGAGCCAAACATGCTTTTATTCAGAATTAAGTTGAAAGTATTTGTACTTTATATTGAAAAAAATCTGCCTTGACTTATTTAAAAAGGGCAATATCAGATTGTAAAATTTTTCTTCGGCCATTTTTTCATTATTTGATTTTAAGATGTTTGTTTTGATTCGTAGAAAATTTTATTAATTAAAATTTCATAATTGCGCTTCTTAAATAACTCAAGGCAGATTTTTTCAATACTAAATGTTCTTATAAAAAGCTCTTGTTTATCAAAATGTAAATTTCTTTTATTAAATATTATGTAAAACTCTTTTAAAAAGTAGCATTTTAACACCTTTAAATTTTGAAATATAAAAAGTATTTGGAAAGCCGAATATTCGGTATTCGGCCCAATAATTACTATTCGGCAAGTCGAATATTCGGTATTCGGTTCATCTGTCGGCCGAATATTCGGCATTCGGTATTCGGCCAAAATCACTATTCGGTGCATCCCTAACTTTGAACCAAAATTTGGTGCTTAGTAGCTGCCACCATAAGATGGTGAAATCTTGTTCCAAAATTTGGAACTACGGTTGAACCATAGAACCATTTTTTCAAATAATATGGTGTAAACTCGATCCAAGATTTGGAGCTTCGATTGAACCATCCTATGGTGGCAGCTGGCAATAGCTGCGAGCACCAAATCTTAGTTCAAAGTAGCACGAAATATTTAACAGTGTAGCTGTCTCGCATAGCGCGATACCGAGATGAATGACCCTTACATGAACTTCAAATTTATAAAATTATTTCCCTTTTTGTCAACATTTATATTTTTAAATGACAAAAATTACCAGAAAAGTATTGAATTGAAGGTACATTCTGTGTTGCGCAATTTGAATTTTTGAACCTATGCGTACAGAAAGCGAGCAAAACCACGACAAAACACTCAGGATTTTACTGATTGCAAAAAGTTTTGTATCAATTATTTTTTAATTTACATATTCTTAATTAGCGTCTCATGATGTTTAAAATCTCTAAATACTGTATTTTTTAAACATTTGAATTTCCATTAAAATTTTACACTGTGGTTTTATATACTCTCCAAATAAAAACAGGTGTTTTTCAAAGCAGACATAATGTATTTAATTTATGCACAACGCTAGCCTCGTCTCGTTTATGAGATTTCATTGGGAGAGTTTTGATTGGGCAGTATTGTGCTATCCTTGTTTCGGGGTCCAAATCTAGTCAGCACGTGGTTTTGAGGAGAAAATGCTTAATTGGGTTTAAATAATTGTTATACAAAAATAAGTTAAACAATTGTTTAAATAATTGTTGCATAAAATGCCTAGGAAAATACTTCATCTAAAAACTCGTATGCTTAGAGCTACACTCATTTGCGTGTTAAATGTAGGTTTTTCTTTCTAGGGACTGATAAAATTTCGCGTATTAAACGGGTTCGCGTATTAAAGGGAGAGTTTTATATGCTTATGATAGGAGTATTTCAAGGGACCAAAGAAAATTCGCATATTAAGCGGTCTCGCGTATTAAGCGTGGCGAGTATCAACGGGGTTTGACTGTATATGCATAATCTATTAACATTTCAGAGAATTCGAATCATAAGAATAAGAACTTTTTTTATGCTTACTCGAGAATCGAACCAATAACAAATAAACAAACAAACAAACAAAAAAGTGAGAAGAAAACGTATTGATATCGATAATCTTTATGTTTCCACGTTTTTTTTTTTTTTTTTTTTTTTTTTTTTCTTTTCTTTTTTGGCGAGGTGTGCATAATCGCCGTGCCTTCGCTACATATAACTGCTGAAAATCTCAAAGAGTTCAGACAATAAAAAACTACATTTTTACCTTCTTCCACCTTTAAAAGAAGAAAGTATTGGATTTTTGAAAATTTTCTAATTCCGGTTTTTGACGGATTTTCACATTTAAGGGCCAGAGATTCCGAAAAACATATTTTTGCAAAATGGCTATCTGTGAGTCTGCGAATCTGTCTGTCTATATGTGACACAAATTTTGTGGGCACTCTGTCTCAAGACTAGCATGGAATTTAATAAAAATTTATATTCAGTTATTCCAGATATAAATTAGTGCTGATTAGTTTTTGATGTAAATCGCTCAACAGATGGCTCCACTATGCAGCATTTTTCATGATTTCTACAAAAACTCTATTTCAAGAACTAACACATGGATTTTCATCAAACTTCAGATACAGTTAGTCCTTGATATGAAATGACTCTTTCTACATTTTTTGTAAATCGCCCAATAGATGGCGCGATGCTATGTTCCATTTTTCACTATTTCCGCAATAGCTCGTTCTCAAAAAATAATGCACGGATTTTCATAAAACTTTAAATTCAGTTTGTCTTTGATATGAATAGGCATTTTCTACATTTTAATGTAAATCCCTCAACAGATGGCACTGCTATGCTGCATTTTTTGTAATTTCCGCAATATCAGAATCTACAGGATTAATGCACGGACTTTCATAAAACTTCAGAATATATTAGTCCATAATATGATTTGGGTTTATATTTTGGTATAAATCGCCCAACAGATAGTGCAGTTATGATACATTTGTCACGATTTCCGTCGTAGCCCTATCTCGAGAACTAATGCACCGATTTCCATCAAATTTTAGATTCAGTTAGATGTTGACATAAGGTGATGCAAATTAGGTTTAGGTGTAAATCATGCAACAGGTGGTGCTGCTGTGCTGCATTTGCAACAATAACGCTGTTTTAGCCATTGTCCTATCTCAAGAACTAAAAAAGCACAGAATTTCGTATGATTAGAATCCCCATGATAGCCATAGATTGCCATTTAATTTGGCACTGTAATGAGGAATTTTGAAGTTTTAACATGTATGACATAGAAGAAAGTTTTGGGATTACCACATCCGACTTAGTTAACTATTGAAATAGACCAGATGAAAAAAAAAATATCTTCTTAGGAATCATTTCCATTTTATCGCTAAAAAGTAATATTTTTTCACGATTGTTTCATACAAGGTACGAAAGGCGTAATGTATTATTTCCTAAAAATTTCAAAGCGATTGGTTTATAAATACTATTTATTTAAGCATTTAAAATACCTGACGACCCGCTCCCCTATCTCCTCCTTTTTAGGTGCGTTCGTAATTATGTAAATACGTAGCAACTATAGTGGTCGTTCAGTCCGTCCGTTTGTCCGTACGTCTGTCTGTCCGCATATAACAACGCAAAAACTACACAACCGAATCGTTTGAAATTTAAAATACATAATTATTACATTATTTGTCGAGTCATTTCAAATTTTATGAAAATCGGATGCATAGATCAATTACAGGGACAATCAAAAGTATTCCATTACATTACGGTCAATGGGGAAAAAAGTTTCAAATGCATTTTAATCGTTTAAAATTTAAAATACATAATTATTACATAATTTTGTCGAGTTATTTCAAATTTTTTGATAATCGGGTACATTGATCAATTACAGGGGCAATCAAAAGTATTCAATTACATTATGGTCAATAGGGAAAAAGTTTCAAATGTATTTTATACGTTTGAAATTTAAAATACATAATTATTACATAATTTTGTCGAGTTATTTCAAATTTTATGAAAATCAGATGCATAGATCAATTACAGGGACAATCAAAAGTATTCCGCTACATTACGGTCAATGGGGAAAAATGTTTCAAATGCATTTTAATGGTGATACACTCATTCGAACATAATAAAATTTATATGCAACTATAAAGTACATATTATAATATACATTTTACATAATTTGTGGTGCAAAAAACATTTGTTATTGATTTACAAGGTCACACAAAAGTATTCCATTACATAATGGTATAGGGAGAGCATTGTTTGATGAGCGTTTTAATTGTAATTCACTATTTACAATTTTATGAGATTGATATATGCAAGTAATATTTTTAAAACTTCGTTATCGTAAGAACGCATCTCATTTGCTACGCTTCACGTGCAATTTCCAACTTGTTTTGTTTTTTTTTCTTTTGGCAAATCATACAAATTTTATGTTTATTTAAAGTTAATATCACGAGCCCGGGTAACGCCAGTCGTATCAGCTAGTTTCCCATTAAAATCATAATAATAATAATAATAATAATAATAATAATAATGCATTTCTTACACTTGTGGTTTTTTTGATGGGGTAAAATAATAATAATAATAAAAAACTGTTCAAATTATGAATATTAATGTTTAAAATATGACAGAAAAATAATTTGCCAGTGCGGTGACATACGGTGGTTTTTAATAGTTGTTCCAGTTAGCTACTAGGAATTCTTGTGCTATAGTTTTCTATTCAAGAATATTTTGGAACTTCTAAGAATTGTATTCCAGGTCCCTACGCTACGTCTCCATGTCAGTGGATTTCAAACAGTAGTGTCAGTGGGGGAAATGGCCGTGTAAATGCGTCATCTTCTTTGCGAACTGTTACTCTCTCTTATGCAGCAGGTCATACATAAACCAGTTCTGGCGATATTAAACTTTCAGTCTAAGAGCCGAACGCACAAAACCCTATGTCATCGAGCACAAGAAAAAATCCTTTATTTTATGGAAGGGTAGTAATAGGGGAATTTAATCATCCATGTCTGCCGAAAGCGAAAAAGTGCATAAGCTGAAAATTAATACTACCAGTGTTTGACTCGTAAGTTTAGCATTGTTTTTCTTGCACCCAATTTTCCATGTTTTCACAATTTTGATTGCACGGCAAACACAATGCTAAGCCTACGAGTCAACCACTGGTGGTATTAATTTTGGCTTATGCACCACTTCGCTTCCGGCAGATATGGATCATTAAATTCCCCTATTACTACGCTTCCATAAAATAAAGGATTTTTTCTTGTGCTCGATGACAAAGGGTTTTGTGCGGTCGGCTCTTAGACTATTTGGGGAACGTTCTCATGGGCGTCCCTTGGACCAGTGGTTATTGTGGAACAGATCATGAACGCCACGGACTATCTGAACATCATTGCCGATCATTTGTACCATTACATAGTATGCGTCTTCCAAAAAAGTCTTCATACCAAACGTAGAGTCTTCGTACCAGACAATCTCCGTGTCACACGATTCGAATTGCGTTCGTTCGGTTCCAGGAACATAGAACTGAATTTCGGTTAACGTCCTGATTGCCTAACGCGACGAATCTTAATACGACAGACTACATTTCGGCTGCCATTCAAAGACAGCCCAGAACTCAAAAACAACCATTTTGAAATATCCCGGATATGCATGAAGGCTGCTTAAAAAATTAATACAATTTATCTCCAGTCATCTACCAAGAGCTTGTGGCATCCATGTCAAAGCGGTTTGCAGCTGTTTTGAGGATCAAAGGAGACTAACACGTTATAGGTAGGTGGTCATAATGTTTTGGCTCCTGGGTATACATATATATATATATATATATATATTTAAACTTTGTATAAATAAAACCATTGCAACATATGGTATTTATCAAAAATTAAAAATTCCTACAAAAACTTGCTGCTAGATGGTTTTTTAAATATACATAATGACCAAAAATTATTTAATCCCTTTTTTAAATGAACATTTTTAAACAAAGCTTTAGTAAAATTACGTATTTCTATGAAATGGTTGTTCACAGACAAACGCAAAGCAAGTGGATGAATGCAAAAGAAAACTTATGTTGTAAACGAGAAACGATTCATCAGAGATACATAATTTACAAATATAAGGAAAAACCAGTCAATTTATTACATGAGTCAAGCTACAAACTGAAAAACTTTATCCATCATGCACCCTATTAACTAGTTGAATAACCAAATAAAATATTGAAAAGCAAGACAAAACTTGAGATCTATTAGTTTGGTACAATAATAATAATAATAATAATAATAATAATATTTTATACCAACTTACCTATAAAATAATAGATATTTTTTAAACTTTCCTGATAGCACATATCAGAAATTTTTTATACTATCACTTAAGGTTAATTTAACCGTTAGTATATATAATTAACAGTTACAGCTAAAAAAATTATGAAAACATTTGTAATTACTTTTAGTCAATATATAAGCGAAAATATATTTTTTAAAATAAAATATTAGTTAATTATTATTACGTTATATTTAAAATTAACATTCATTTTATTTAATACACTAATTAAATCCATTAATAATATATTAGTTTACAAAAATACATAGCCTAATGTTAAATGATTATGTAATAAAACTTTTATTTCACTTGTTTTTAGTGATGCCATCTATTGCGTGAAACTAAAATCTAAAATGCTATAAAAAAGTAATCCTAAATCTTAAGTGCTGCCATCTATTGCATAAAACGTATAATTAATCATTTCCAGACATTAAATCATATCATAGTAATTAATAACAAATTATCTGTAGATTTATTGTCAAATAAATTTTTAATTAGTAAAATTGAACCATGTATTTTATATTGCAGTCACGCACACAATAATACTGAAATATTTTATTTACTAGGACTACCCTCAGAGGGATTAGTCTGAGCGATATTGCTGAGAATGCACATTTGCGATAAGTAAAGAAAATGAGATGTTACCTTTAATTGGTCATTCATTGTGATAAAATATGATGAAAATAAGCATATTGAATCATAGAATTACAAAATCTTATATATAAAGTTGCATATACTATTTTTATAAAAGAAAAGCAAACCATGCATGGATATAAAATTGGAAATATGCAAAATGTTAAAAGTAATACAGAAAATAAAACACCAAATTTTCCTATATTGGAAATATAACTCTTTGAAATGATGTCATGAGCATAAACAGAAGCTTCGCACCGATTGGAGAAACTATAAATAACATAAACTATTATGTTTGAAGAGAATGGAGTGTATTTTATACGGTGTAAAATACGTTCGAATAGCTTATAATGTTGAAAATCTGTTTTCCACGGATGCAATGAGGTTGTCGATAAGAGTTAAGGAATCCTTTTTTAAAAATTTGTCCTAAACGAGCACTTACATCTTATAAGTTACTGTGATGCCAAAGTTATAGTTTCTGACCCCAACAGTATCCTAGAAATTGCAATATTCTCAATAAATTGGGTTTAAAACTTTTTCTAGAAAAAAATGTTTACTTTGTGAAATTAAATTGTCGAATGTTTTAGAAATCGTTCATAACGAGAATATTATATCCTAAAAATTGCCGCCAAAAAAAAAAAAAAAAAAAAAAAGATTTTAAATTTTTAGTCATATCGACATCAAAGAATTCTCAATTTTAGAGCTTTTTTTGCTCGTGCATTGATGGTGATTATTGTTCCTACGCAAAACATAGTATATTTTGCAGCAAAGATAGTTACCAATATTTTTTGCCCACATTATTTTTTAAATCGGCTAGGTACTCCCAATGATAACGAAAAACACACAAACGTTAATGCTTTAAAGCATAGAAATACAGAATCAAAAGCTATTTATCTCCTATTATATACACATAAATTATCTAAATAGTGCTAGCAGATGCATTTTTAAATATACATAGATCAATATAACGCTTCATTTTTCTTTTATTAGCATTTCTTGGTATTCATTTTTTATTTATTTGTATTATTCAGTAAAATACTCACTTTCTTAAGCCGGAACTACGTCAAACTTTTTATAAAAGCGCCTAAGTCCATATAACAGCGAAGTATTGTGAAGAGTATTAAATACAAGGTAGTAAGAAACTTAGCCAAACGCAGGTAATAAATCGCCAAATATTGTTCTTTTCGCCCTCTCTCGAAATGCATTTTTTCCGTACATTTAAAAAATACGATTTTGAGTCATCTTTTTTAAAATTCAAATAAATAAATAAGAGGAAGCAATAATAGCATAAGTCAAAACATTTTATTTCAGCATCAAGGAATTGTATCGTAGTTACACATGTGGAAAAAAGCTGCTTTTGGCCAAAAAACGCTGTCTTCACTAAATTTGAATCCGATTAAAAAAAGTACCGTGATTAATTAAAATGTTATAGGCAGAGCTGCCAAGTCTCCGGCATTTTGGATACCGGTATTTTAATATAGAAAATATTTTATTAAATAGGAACGTTCTGCGGATTTAAAAAATAACTTTTCCTATAAGAAAATTCTGCTGTGCAATAAGCGGGGGGGGGGGGGGGGGGGGGCTTGGCATCTCTGTATAAGGAATATTTCGTAACCTACTTTTTAACCTTAAAAAAAGCAACGACCATTTTTCGGGTTCAAAAAGTATTGCTAATTGTTCCATTTGGCATACAAAGTACTGATTGTAATATTAATACATCTATGGTGATAAATTTCCAATAACTTTTCAAATCCCATTTATTTCATTAAAAATATAAATCTTTTATTCATTTAGTTTAAAATAAATGGTTTTTAACTAATTTCATAATACTTTTGAAATATCATTTTCATTGGCCATCTTTTTAAAGCATTTAGAAAATGGTTGTTGTTTTCAGTCAAATATAGACTTTGGTCTGTCCGCATTTTATTTTATTATTATTATTATTTATAAATGGTGGAGAAATATTCATACTTAATCCATAACGTACATAATATATGACTCTGTTATTACATAAGTCACCTTTTTATTATCATAAAAATTATGTTTTTACTGATTTTATTAACTCAATAGGAAAAATTTTGTGCTTTGAGCAATAGATGTCCGCATTACATTTATTTACTTATTTTAACAAAATTCTTTGTATTGAGAAGATTTTTTATTTAAATAGGAAATCCAAATGTCGCTGTTAATAAAGAAGAAAGTTACAAAAAAAGTTACAAAACGAGTAGACGCATACTATCAAATATGGAAAAACGACGAATCCAAAAAAGACGTCGTATGAAATATCATCTTTGAAAGCAAAAAAACGAGGTCTGATTATCGATCCTACTGATTACAAAATGTTACATAAAAAAAAAAAAAAAAAAAAAAAAAAAAAAAAAAAAAATACTGCAAATATTGATTTATTTTCTTTTCTGCAGTTTTGGCTTCGGAAGGTGCGCTATGTTGCAAAAAGATATAAGCGACTATGAAAACACACTTGGTAAACGTTCATGCTCAGTTTTACAAATAAATATGGCACATATATGCCCTATACACACCGAGGTACCTAATTGGTGCCAAAATGGCGTTCAGTTGCCTAACATGCTTTTCATATAAATGTTATAATAAATTGTTTGTTCTAAAAATATTATCATTTATTGATTGTTATTTCTTTTTTTTTAATAACAGAAAATGTTTCGTTTATTCCTTTTTTTTCATTTTGAAATAAATAAATAACGTGTTATTATAGCATGCTATATGTATCTGGTAATCAAAACGGTGTTTTCGCCTAATTGGCATAAAATATCTCGCCAAACCCGATGCTTATATCTCTAGTATATTATCTCAAGTATTTTATTTATGTATACTATAATTGTTTTTACATACCACTTATTTCTTCTTGTATATAAAAATAGGTAAGTGGCTCCTTTATGCAGTATAAATCTTTAAAAAATAGCCCCCGTTGCCCCTTTTTGGATCGAATTAAAAAAAAGTCAATGTCTAATTCCAGTATTGCTCCCAGGTATGCATACATATTCCAAATTTCAAAGTTGTATGCCAACAGGAAATGGATGAAAAATGGGAAAAGATGTCACATATGCACCAGGGTACATAATTGGCGTTAAAATGGCATTATTTTACCTCAGATGGTAACCCGGCTTTATTTATTTATTATTTGTTTATTTACTCATAAAATGTTTATTTACTTTCATTTCCTTATTTTAATTACATAAAATATTTCTTTTTACAGTTATTAATTATTATTATTATTTTATTTACTGTAAGTTCTTCTTGAAAATAGAAAATAATTTTAAAATGTGTATGTAAGCGTTATTTGAAAACGGAGTTTTCGCCAAATGGGCTTTGAAAAAAATTGCGCCAAATCTGATGCGCTTGTGGTATCCGTGCCGAAAAATTAGTGACCAGAATTGACTTCCACACACAAACAAAATATAAGTTAAAAGAAAATATGCAATAAAAATAAATATAAAGGGAAAATGATGTCATAAAAGAAACTTTTTATTTAAAAACGTATTTGTTTCTAATTTTAACACGCGAAATCTATAAAACATTCTTTTAGCGATCAAAAAATGCTATTAAGAGATTATCACAAAATCTCAAAATCAAAGTTTTTATGACATTTTTTTAATATAAAAAAATAAGTTTTATTTTCCTGCATGATTAAATTTTAAAATGTTTTATTGCATTCAATATTTCTGAGTGCGTAAATGGTTACTATTTACTCCATGTATTGATTCGGTTATCTATGAAAATATCCAGCTGGTGAAAATCACGCACACCAAATTTCTGTGACGTATGCAAATAAATTGTGCTTTTTTATCAGTTTTTCTAACATAACTTTTAAACTATTTGGAACTAATTTTTCGTATGTAGTGCATTCACCAGATTACCTTCATAGGTACCTATTGGTACAAACAGAATCATAATCCGACAAGTACTTTTTGAGATTTGCTTGACGAAAGAATTTTTTTGACTTTTAATATCGTTACGTATCTCTGAGTATAAAGACTTCGCTTCGCTCAGACAATTATATATATTACGAAAAATATAAACATTTGTTCTGAAGATTAATTGAATTTGTGATATAATTAACGGTCATGGTTGACTATTATATAACAGATGGTAATGCAAAACTATATATTTAAAATGGATTAAATTGATATAAAAGCCACTTTCAAATACTCACGCAGTAATAATACATAGAGTAAAATTACATTTTGAGGGTGCGATAAATAAATAAAATTTTAGTGCAAAATGCAATCTGAAATTAAATAGGTATAAGTTTGGGAATTAATTAAAGTTTAATAAGTATTAAATACAAAAGAAAATCTTTTTAAATATAATAGACCTATAGTATTGCAAATTTCTATACGTAATGTTTTCAAAAAATGTATAAATAATTTAACAAAAATTTAACTATGCTACTTCTTTTTTATTCATTTTTACCAATATTAAATATTTTAAAAGAGTGATAAAATCCAAAGGCTTTATCTCAAACAACATTATATCAGGTATTTAATCGAGTTAAATATAAAATTATACTAAAGATGAAAAAATCGAATACAAATCGAATTATTAGTTTTGAGTCGATATAATTTAAAGCCCCCCCCCCTCCCTCCCCCGAGTTTCACAAAAACATAATAAAGTTTACTAAATAAAATGAAAAAAAAAATGTTTAAAGTTAAAACAAAAATCTACTCACTATTCATCTTTTACCCTGTATTTTATAGTAAAAATCTAAAGGCAAAATATAACAATATGTAATATTTTATTTTCTTAAAAGAGTTACTATTCGCGGAAAGTTGAGCGAATCATAATCAAGGCTTAGACAAATGATAAATATTTTTTCTTCCATTTTAATATGCTGATCTGGCACGTTTAGTAACATATGGTCTGATAAAATTTCGAAACTTGAGAAAAAATACATATTCTGATTATACAGATGATTACGTCAACTTCAATGAAATCCAGTTGTAACTAGATTTATCAGTTAACGTTTCATTCATATGAAGTACCTTTCAATATTCCAGATAGAATATCGCTTTTGATTATCTTTTACTGGTTCTGTGTTCTAAAAACTTCAGTAGCATCTTCCTAGATATCAGTTTTATCTACGTAAATCAACATCTTATTGCCTTGTACGATAAAGAAAAGCTCACTCGATTTCGATATCTTATTTCATCATCAAAAACTTATCTCTTACGATCTCATCAGTTTCTTTAGTGTTTTTATATGATAAAGGCTTCTACAATATTCCATTAAAAGAATTTTACCTCTACGTGGCCTCCTTATTATTTTTTTTACTAAGCTGTGTAGAATATATATATTTTTTCAGAGCTTATCGTCTCTTAACAAACTAAAAAATGTATAACTAAGTATATAACGGCAAATATGTTTGACAGTTTTTACACAAACGGCTTGGAGGTATATGAGTCCTAATTTTTTTTAGCAAAGGCTCCCTTATATTACGCTTGTAAAATGTGCCTAAGTAAGCAATCATATACAGCCGTTTCACGGATTTAATCACAGCCCTTTTGAAAATGCGTAGCGCTCCAAGAAATGTCTTTTTATTGACGTCTCTTTAAATTCCTACCATGAAAAATTATTTAAACTAGTCGTTGGGGGCCACCGTAATACTTACCCATCATGGATATGTATATGAAAATAAAACATGTGAAACTATTTATACAATGCATTGCAATTCATAAACAAAATTTAAATATTGTTAATGTACATAGTAATGCTATATTAAAGAACTGCTGATGTACCAATTTCGACAAATTATATAAAACGCCAAACTCCTCAAGTAGTACCGAACTGCGTAAAAGAAACATCCTTATAACTCCAAAAATAATAATTCTATTAACTAACAATTAACTGCGTCGGATTAAGCGTCTCATTTCCAATTAAAATATACTTCTGAATTGAAATTTGAATGAAATACAGGGTCATGAAAAATCGAAGAATGTGGAAAACAAGATTACAAATATCTCGGCAACTAATAATCTGATCGACTTCGTTTTATATGCAAAATGTGTGTTATTTTATTGCCTTTTACGTCCATTCCTTAGAACAAAAAAATTCGAAAATTTTTATGTACCTTTCATCAGAACGAATTTTTCGAGAGTCCGAAAAAAATAGTTCCGGATAATCGAGGTTGCTGATATTAAATAGGGTTCGTCCCATTCTTACATACTAACGACATACAAAATTTCAAGTCTCTATCTCAATTTGTTCGGGAGATAGAGCGTTTACAGACAGACAGACAGACAGACAGACAGACGGACAGACAGACAGACAGACAGACGGACGGCAAAATTTTTTTTCTAAAAATATGTTTTTCGGAATCTCCACTATCTAAAACATGTAAATCCGTCAAAAAAAATTTTTCGATTTTCAAAACGATTGCAAGACTTACCCTTTACTACGTATGATGGGTAAGTAAAAAGGGAATACTTTAATAATACTATTGTGAGAAGCTCTGAATTTCTAAGGTGTCGCTCGATTGTGCCTAATGTGCCTAAACCCTGTTTTTAAGGGAATGGTGGTTTACATAAGTTAATAACATAACGTAACAGATTTACTCATTCCAAGAAAACTCGGAATTCGAAATTTGAGCATTCATCTTTTTTACAATAAATTTCTTAGCAACAAACTTTGATCGGCATTTGCTAAACCATTAATCAGATTTCCAGTGATGATTGGCCAATAATTGGTATACTCATCGTAAAGGGATCATCGTAAATTGTGTTTATATAAATTTAATAGTAAAAGAAAATTATTAATTGAAAAAAAAAACTTAGCTGCGGTTTATGAATTAACCATGTCTTTAAAAAATTTATTATGACAACTATTGATTTAACTATACAAGCTTTTGAGTTTTGTTTTGATGAATTCAGTTTCATGCTTTCTTAATCTTCTTTTTAAACAACTTTATACAGATAAACAAACAGCGGGTTTGTGAGAAGATTTCACATTGCAGTCTAAAATTTTTTAGCAATACCTAATTTTTTTTAGTTAGGAGTTTAAACTCCTAAAGAAAAGTTAAAGATACAAATATATGCAAACAGCATTATTCAAGTCAGACTATCATATCATTCATTCCATCAAAGTTACAGTGAAAACTGATTGAAGATAGAAAAAAGCATGCGCGAAGGAAAAAAAAAAAATAACAAGCGTATATGTAAAAATTCTGCCCTAAATCGATTTAGAAAATAAAGGTAATTATTTGGCACGCTCAGTAATTATTTTTATCACTGTATTTCAAAATGGAATAGCTTACTAGCAACTTGTTTATTTCAGCTTTATAAAGTGTTAAATCTTTCTTTACTTGCATTTTAAATAATATATTTTCCCTAAACTTATCGTAAGAAAATTTCAAAATTCGTTCAAACATAGAAAAAGAGGGCACATTCAGCGCTCACTTCATCTAATTAACTTCAGAAATAAATATTTTTAAATTTGTGAAATGATGGTAGCAATAATATCATAAGTTGGACAAAATGTAGAAAAATGGAGCACAATCAGCCGTAGTGTTTATGTATCGCAATAATTCATATATTTTAGAAAGTGTGTTGTAAGAAAAAATTCCTGACTTACTGAAGTAAGAACGAGTTTTAAAAATATTTATTTTTTAAAGAGTAGTATTTCAAAGTGCAGTGGCATTAATGACACAAACCTTTGATGGATTCTTTTTTTTCACTCATAAATATTTTATTTTTGCAAATTAAGCTCGAGTTCATTAATGTGAAACAAAATATTTGGGGCAGAAGTGAACAATTCAGAAATGATCGAACTTCAGAAAAGAATTAGGTTTGAATCCTGTTTTTACTTTTATTTATTTATTTCAATGTAATAATTAATTCTGTAAGATGAACAACGAGTCCAATGAAAATGAATATCGACAATTCCATTAGAAATTAGATTACGAAATAAGTATGCAGCCAGATACAAGTATTCATCAATCAACAGAAAAAAAAAATATCCTAGAAAAATATTTTTTAAAATGTTTTAGAAATTCAATATAAATACACATAAAAACCCAAAACAAATGACTTATAATTAAATATCCTAAACGACCATAACCAAGGCATGAGAACATGGTAATCTGTTGCAAATTACTACAAAAGATGCTTCATGAAAGGCGCACACAAAATTATTGAGGAAACCCGAAAATACGATTGGAACAGAACCTTTAATTTGAAAGCAAAAATACAAAATTTGCTTTTTAAAACGGGCACCTCGTGAGTCGTGAAAATTTGTACATTTTGTATTCACCAGGACGAGTGATGTTCTCCTATCTTTTCCTTAATTTAAAATGCTTTTGTATGTGAGGTATATAGTATAGGTGCAGATTTACGATTGCCAGATTTTTGGACTTGGCGACTAATTGTTGGCGTCTAAGCCGGGATCCTTTGGCGAATTTTGCGTTTTCTCATGCAATCATTTGACGAAAATTGCATTTTTCCGCAAACTTCTGACGGGAATCCCATGTTTTTTCGCAATACTCTGATAAAAATCGCGCGTTTTTTTTTCTTTTTCTTTTTTTGTGACCGTTTAACTAAAATCGCACTTTTTTTTTTTTTCGCGATCACTTGACGAATGTCGTGTTTTTCAGTAATTCTTTGACGGAAGTTGCTGCGTTTTTTGAGGTCCTTTCATAAAATTAGCTTTTCTTCTGCAATCTTTTAACGACATTTGCATTATTTTTCCGTTGTTTCGCGTTGTTTCATAATTTTTCTTAGAAATTAAGTCCTGGTGGCTACATGAATATTTGAGTTTAGGAGCCACTAACTCTGAGAATCTGCACCTATGGTATTTAGATTCAAATACTTGATCACACATTATTATTTCTTGGTGTGTGTTGAAATGTAAATATACAAGGTTATTTTGTCTCTTTATGCTTTATTCGCATATTCCTCGACGATGATCAGAATTACCCTATCAATGAAATACGTGTGAACAATTTTAAAACTAACATAAATCTTAGAAATTCTTCATAAGTAAATACAGTAGAATCTCTTTTATCGAAAATCTTTTAACCAAAACTCTGAATTAACCAAAAATCCTTTTAAAGTTCTTTTTTTTTCTCTATCTTATTTTTGAGCGAAAAATCCATTTTGAAAGCTTTTTATTTATTTATTTATTTTTAACGATCCTATTTCTTGTGTGCAAGCGGTTCTTCCCGAACTACGAGTACATATAAATATTTTCGATCACCTTTCTTAGAATTCCTTTGAATTTGACTTGAGATTTGAACCCTCGTACACTGTTAAAAATCTTGTTCTAGTTTGAACCAAAAAAGTTTGTTTTTTGGAGCTCAATAGCTGTCACCATAAGATGGTGAAATCTCGTACCAACATTTGGAGCTTCCTAGTTCAACCTCGTTCCAAGTATTGGAACTATGCTTCAATGGGAGCTCCAAATTTTGGTTCAAGATTTCACCATCTTACGGTGGCAGATATTGAGCACCAAAAAACAAACTTTTTGCTTCAAACTAGAACAAGATTTTTAACAGTGTAAGCTGCGGAACGAAGAAAACAAATAAATTAGCAATTCAGGAACTTTTGGATGTTTTCAAAAAGGTTTGGTATGGCTGGGATCGGAAGAAAGAATATGATACTGGTTAACTTAATAATACCTAAAAAACGTGATCGAGCTTTTCAAACAAAGGCAATCGAAACTGCTTTAAACAAAACATTGTTTCAAACACTTGTGAAATATGTAAAAGGTACTTAATTTCAAATTTATTCTTGTTTCTATTTTTCTATTGCTTTATTTTTGTTAAGCACTCGTTATCATAATAAGAAATATCACATATATTTCTTCTTAATCTTAAAATTGAAGCATTCTCGATTATCCAAAAATTAAGGTTTTGCGAAAGATGATAGGTCCCTATTATTTCGGATAATCGAGGTTCTACTGTACATGAAATGTTCTCAAAAGAAAAAACAAAATGTAGGGGGAACTGGGGCACATTGATACAGCTTTTTTCTAAGAATTTTTTTGGTGTCCAGACAGCAGAAATTTTAAGTTATTTTTCCATGAAGTGTCAGCAAAACTTGTGTAGTGTGTTATAAAAATTTACAATCGTTGTTTTATGTATTATTTTTGCATGTAATTTTTTAAAAAAATCACAAAAAGTCATTTGTATCAATGTGCCCCATCCCTCGGGCAGATTGATACACTTCATGGAGCACTTTGATGCATTTAAGAAAAATAGAGACAAAATAACACCAACGCATATTTTTCATAGAAAATTAGTTAGCAAACCATTCTATATTTACATATAGAAATTCAAATCACCCACAATTTATTTGTAAGTAATATTAAAGTAATCAAAATTAAATGAATAATGACTTGATGTTCCAACTGTTTCTTGTCTAATTGTTGGCTGTGGTAACTTTGCTATGTCTCACACTTCAACTCCAGTATTATCTTCTTTCTTAGGAAAGATGAAAGATTCGGTTTATAAACAGAAAATAAAGGATAATTATATTTAAAAATTTTTTTTATAATATAATTATCCTTTACTTCTGCAGCTAGCTTGTTTCTCTTACTTGACATTTTTCATCTCGAAGATACTTTTTTCTGTGGAAAATCGATATAAATTCAAGATTTGCCAGGCTGCCTTCCTTTTTTTTTTTGTTAGTTCGAATAGCACTAGATGTTGGGTAAATTCGTACTTCTTCTGTTTGCAAAAATACTATAAAATGTACTAATATAAAAAATTAGAGCTATTTCACTTCAATAAAAACTAATATTAGATTTTTTGCGAAAAATGGTTGGATTAAGGAACATATGGTAAAAAAAAAATTATAAAAGGTAATGAAAAAATGAACTAGAAAAGGATTTAGGTTGTATCAATGTGCCCCGACAGAGACTGTATCAATGTGCCCCATGCAGCCATTTTGAATAAAATGAGTAAAAGTTACCCAACAATAAAGAATGAGGAACTGATAAAGAGTAGCTTTACTTGCCAGGGAGAGTATTCTTTTCGGTTGAAAATACTGGAACAGATGCATGATACCATTTCAATTGTACAACTCAAATTTACTTTTGACCTACAAAAACAATAAATCATCCGCCCCATTTCATCAAACTACTGAATCATCCCAAGACTTTCTGTATGTAGTTGAGTGCGCTAGCATCACCTTTTGGAGCTGTTTTGAAACTTCCTGTAATGACCCTGTGAGCAGTAGAGGGGGTATGCCCCATGTATCAATATGCCCCAGTTCCCCCTAAATACTGGGATCTATCGTCTTTTACTTATAAGTTGATTATCTTAAGACCACACTGAAAAACAACTCCAAGCGTAAAATATGTTCACATGCTATATGCCCTTCTTCCCTAGATCACAAACATAGATTACCAGAAATAGATCAAAATTATACTAGAATTTTTTTTTTTCAATGTACCATAAATCCCATTAATATAGAGTTTCATTTGCAGAGCCAGAACTGACAATCTCTTGAAATAGTTCGGTCAAAAATCCACTGGCTGACAACCTTATTCCTTTACCCTAATGTTTATCTATACTAAGGGCATAATAAACGTATTTTTCAAACATTTTTATAGGAATTAAGCTTGCGTTGGTGACGTGGTGAGAAACAACACTTTTATGTAAAATTAAAATTAAGTTTCGTCAGCCCTGTCTTTATAATACTTAGATTTTGCGCACTATCCAAATAGAACAAAAAGAAAAGGTATATAAATATTCTCTACAGTTTTAGCTTTAAACCTGATGTTAAAATTTAAGTAAAGGTTATAAAATAGTGAATAAAAAAGAATAAAGGAAAATTAGAAAAGAAAAACACGATAGTTCATCTGATCAGCAGATCAGAAACTTCCTCGTAATATTTGAATAATTGTTTAACTGTACTCCTAAAAAATCATATTCAAGGTCATCGGCTACATAGAGTAGAAAAAAATAAAAAGAGATTTGAAGCTTAGGACAAAAGATATTTTCAAAAATATTATTTAAAAAAAACATCTTCCAGTAATTCATTTGGAGAGGCATACAAAAATTTATCTAGAATAAATTGTAGATTTTTTTGAAATTATTATTCGGTACACTTTTTACGCCGATAAAATACATTTACATCCTCGCTATATCTTTTAGTCTGTGTGTCGACTGTCTGCTGTGTGTCTATCCAGCCATACCCAATTTTTTTTTTTTTTTTTTTCCTCGCAGACCGCAAGCATAAGTTTCCGACTTTAAACGGGCACAACATACTTATAAAAGGTATAAAAAACAATAATCAAAGTAACATAAGTAGTCTAAGAATGCACTATAATAAAGTTAATATTATCATTAGGGTAGTTTTCGCGAAAGAAATAATACCAATAAATTTAACACTTCTCTTTCCAAATAATAAACTTAGCGGTATTTCTATCACAAATGATATAGAAATAGGATGCGAAGTTTGCTGGTTGGCAGTAATGCTGTAGAATCTTTTCAATTCCAATTTTTTTTCCGAGAAAAGTTCAACCTCAAAAAGCACTAGTATTAGTTGTATAAAAACGTAATAATATAACAATGCAGAATTTCTCAAAAGATTTTCTGTAATAAATTCATCTTTCACTCAATGAAAAACTAGTTGGATGTGCCAATCCCAAAACTTTCTTCTATCTCATACATACATTTTAATATTTAAAAATGCACGAGCCGATGGACAATAGAATGATAGGCCGGTATTTTTTTCAAATTCAGGAAGAACCTACTTGCCATACCAAAAAAAATAATCATATACAAAAAACTTAGTTCAGTTCTATAACTAACTTCATACACTTTTATGTTGTACAATATTGAAAATGGCATAAAATTCGGTATTACAACGCCCCCTTCCGGCGGATTTTTTTCAAATTCAGGGAGGACCAACTAGCCATAGTCATACAGAAAGTTTGTCATACAAAAAGTTTGGTTAAACTCGATGCATAACTTCATATACTTTTGGTCGGTACAATATTGAAAATGGCACAAAAATAGCGATTGCAGCGCCCCCTTCCGGCGGAATATTTCAAAACTGAAGGAGGACCTGCTTGCCACAGCCAAAAACATTCACAGAAAATTTGGTTCAATTTTATGCATTACTTCATACATTTTTTGGTGGTAGAATGGCGACATACAGACAGACACACACACAGACAGACATTTTGTAAAAACTTGTTTTTTGGAATCTCTGACCCCTAAAACGTGTAAATCCGTCGAAAACCGGAAGTCGAAAAAAATTTCGATTACAATACTTTCTTCTATTGAAGATAGAAGAGAGTAAAAAAGTTATAGTATGTAGAATTAAATAGTGCAAACTTAATTTGGAATTATGTTTGATTAATATTGACGATTAAGAAATGTATATATCCCAATAGAACAAATAGGACTACATATAAACGAAATTTTGGATAGATTTATTTTCACATGAAAATATAAAATAATGCTGAAGATCTTAAATACTTTTTAATGCATACTCAAAGAAAGATATAGATATGAAAAGAAAGGTAAAGATATGGATCCATGATTATGTGAGTCCAGCTCAAACTAAACATCACCCGGCCACATACTGCTGGAGTAATTTGACAAGTATTAATAGACATTCTGGTATTTTAAACACAGTAATGTGCATATATATATATGCATATATCAGCTAACTTTAAAATTCATTAATAAAAAAAAATAAAGGGGTTCGGAACACAAAAATCTTTATTTTTTTTTTAAATTATTGCATTAATTTTTTTAATGTTTATAATGACATTTAAATCATGTTTCTATTTTAATTAGAAGAGGTAATAATGTTTTTCCCGCTTTGGTTTGTTTTTAAAATCTAGCTTTCAAGTAATGATCGTCATTGAAATGATTTCTTGTGAAAATGCATTTTTCTTCATAATGGTTTTTTCTACAATTTCTCATATTTAAATCGTTACTCAAGAACCGTTAAAGATAAATTCTTCAAAGTTGTAAAATGTCGTTTTTGATTGTTTTGCTTTAATTTTGATTCAGCAAATTTGTAAAAATATTAACTTTTGAAAACATGATTTTTTAAAAATAAATTACCTCAATTTTATTTTCTAATTTTTACTTTAAATATTTTAATTTTTTTTATTTAATATTTTCTTAAATGCTGAATCAAAATGAAAATTTAGATACTTCTGTTTATTTAAATGTCAAAAAATTGAAATTCTATAAATAATATTTTGAATTATAACGATTTTAAATTACTCCACTTTTTTAATAAATTTTAATTTTTTATTTTTCATTTTTTTAATTATGAAAAGTTTTATCGTGTGATTTTGTTTACAAATAATATGGTTAATTATCACAAAAAAAAAAAAAAAAAAATTAACTCAATAAATAAAAATCGTTTTAAAATGTGCCCCAGATCCTCATAAAATTCTTAATTCTTACCGACAAAATGATTTTTTTTTTATTAATGTCGATTTTTCACCTGTAATAATATAAACATGTAATAAGTAATGTATACCAGTAGAAGAAAAATTCTTCAAAGTTCTTCAAAGGCTACCTACACAGTCCTCTTTAAAATATGCACTCTTGAGGTATTAGTTTAAAAGACCGATATGGTGAAGTAGAGGGCACTGTACAGTACAGTAGAATGCTCACTTTTTCAGAATAATCAAAATGTCTAAAAAAATTTCTTTAGAATGGAATAATGATGAATTAATTAAATAAAATGGAATAAAATGGAATTTATGAATTACAGTTTTTTTTTCAATGTATAAAACTTTTTCGTAAATCACTTAAAAGTTTTGCATTAACAATTTACAATGCACACCTAAAACAGATAACTTTCTTTAAGGGATCTTAGGATTCGTAAAGCTACAAAATCTTTGTTTTTTTATTATTTATTTATTTATTTATTTATTATTAGATATTAAACTCCTACTTTTTCTGAACATTTTAATATAACTGTTGCCTATAAATTCCTATTAGATCGGAAATTGTGACTTATAGAATTATAACCAGTCAACAGCTGAAGCGGCCGGCTTCTCCGAAACTTTGAAGTCATTTTTCTCCAAGTGATGTTTTGGGGCATAATGCGCAGGCTATCTCAGGCTATTGAATATATTTGAATATTCTGAATATTTTTTCATGAAATTTTCAAAACATATGTTTCAAGCCAATACAAACTGAACCGAAAATTTTCTCTTCATTGTTCAAAGAATATTTTTTTAGGTGATTATACTGATGAAATTTTCAAAATTTTGTATCAGCTAAATACAATTTTGTATTAAAAATATAAAAAATGCTTTGAATACATATTTAGGTTTAGGGTAATTATTACAATCTGACGTATAAGTAGGCATCGAAAATTCTATTCTAATTGCAAGATTTATTATGCAATCCTACGCGTAAGCTTTTATACCATTTTTCTACTTGTCAAACTTTTGGCAGATTGGAACCCCCTGTAAATGTTAATTCTTCATCTTGCAATTTTTTAAATATAAGAAAGGAAAGAACATACTTTTGAATTTCATCCCAATAAAAATTGTGCTTTAAAATCATATACATAATTAAATGTTAAAAATTGCATTTTATTTAGGTACGTTTGTAATCACGTAAATACGTAGCACATAGTCGTCGTTGAGTCCGTCCGTCCGTCTGTACCATATAACAGAGCAAAAACTAGCAATCGAATATTAGACTTAAAATATCTAATTGTAGCATAATTTTGTGGAGTAATTTCAAATTTTATGAAAACCGGATGTATAGTTTAATTAGAAGGACAATCAAAAGTATTCAGTTACATTACGCCCAATGGGAAAAACATAGTTGCATTTTTAAGGATGTTACACTCTTTCGAGCATAACAAAATTCATATGCATATATAAAATATATTCTAAAATATACATTCTGTAGAATCTGAGGTGCAAAGACTATTCCTCATTAATTTACAGAGCCACGCGGAGAAGTATTAGATTACATAATGGTATGGGGGGGGGACATTATTTGGGGTGCGTTTTAATTATATTAAACTATTTCACATTTTACGAAATTGATACATGTTGCTGAGGTTTACTACAACTTACTTCCTGTGTAATAGAAAGTAGGTAGTATTTACCGGGACATACAGAAGATTTTTGATACTATACTGTATACAATTATATCAAGATCTGAATACTTTTAAAACTTCGTTATAGTACGAACGCACCTCATTTGCTTTGTTGGACGTGCAATTTCCAACTTGCTTTACCTTTTCTTTAATTTTAGAAATCCTAAGACTCCTTAAAATCATAATTCAATTTTCGCTACAAGAAGTTCGCGTATAAAACTGTTTAGAAGATTTAGGATGTTAATTTCCTTAGTTAATCACGAAATTTTATGCAAAAATGCTTTAAGAGAAATTAACATAAACTGCACTTACGCGACAAAATGCAGCTGCGCGGGGAAGCACGGCCGTTTCGTTCCGCTGCTCGAATCAAAAAAGAAAGCATTATCAGTTTAATGAAAAAAGGATAGCTAGCGACAATGACATTGAAAGTCCTTGACCAATTGCAAGTGGTTGAAGGATAAATACGTCAGCTGTATTTAGATTATTTATGAGCATCATCTTTCATGCTCTTTGTGATATAAAGATTACAACACCTGCACAGATACTCAAAATGTACGGAAGGAGATTTTAAAAAAATCTTAAAAATTCTATAAATAAAATAGTGAAGACTGACCCATTGTCCAAAAAAGTAGTGGTCAAGCAGCAACTCGGAGTGACTTTCTTAAGTTTGCTTCCTTCTTCCCTTCGATAATTGCTTCCAGTTTGTCGCATAAGGCATAATTTTCCTCCTTGTACACTATAAAAAAAATCTGAAATTCACAGATGTATTTTCCTGAATTTTACAGAAAAAATCCCTTTTCATGACAGAAGGACATTTTCCGTTAAAAGTCGGAAATTTTCATCACATTTCCAGAAAATAACGAAACAGACGAAGATGTAAAGAAACATCGGAAATACTCTGTTATCTGTCGTAAATTTATTTTGAATATTTATAAAACGGACATGTTATTGCACAGAAATGAAAAAAACTCAATGAAAGAATTCTGGCTCTTTTGTAAGATTTCTATTACTTTTTTATGCTGTTATGCTGAAGTTCAACTGTAATGATTCCCAGTGGCGTAGCTATGTTTTTTGGCGCCCGGGGCCAGCAAGAAATTTTGCGCCCCCACCCCAATATAGATATATAACAATTTCTCTCAATTTGGCGCCCCTAGGCCTCGGCGCCCGGGGCGGACGCCCCTCTTGCCCCCCCTTAGTTACGCCACTGAGATTCCAAAAACTTTCAGAGGAACAAATAAACCAGATCACATTTAAACCATTCATTGAGCAAAGAAAATTTCCCTAATAAATTTTTTAATCAAGATATATTATAATTATGCATTAACTACAAAAAAATCATAATAATAAATTAGTCTTATTAATTAAAATTTGTAAGAATTATAGCAGCATAGATAAAATTACAATCTGCATTATAATAATATGACTGTTCAACCCAATATTTGCATCCGGAATCGCTTGCATTCGAAGACCCTTATGACTTGATAGCTAGATCAACAGGCTCCCAGCTCAAAGATCATGAATTCGAATCACTTTACTTTTTTACACTATATCTTAGACAACATTACTTTTTTCTTCGGTCAATAAATATTGGAGCTTCTAAACTGCAGATAGATGGCACCATCAGCCAGTTTTTATACCGACTTTATATTGGAATTTTACGGAGTTTTTCCTTCTTTTATTTCGCAGAACGGAAAATCTACTAATGGAACGAAGAAAGCCTGGCAACTTTTCTGCTAGTAGTTTTGCCAAAAATTTACAGATTTATTTTCAACAGTGTAGACAAAACTGTTTTTCTTACAAGGAATACTTACGAAATGCCACATTGCTACTCGCCAGTTGTACAAAAATGTTGGATTCACACAAAGAAATAAAAAGAAAAGTATACACTGCACCAAATTTTATAGACATTGTTACGTTGGGACAAAGATATTGGGGTTGAAAAAAGTGCCATAATCGAGCAAGCTTTAGAGTATTCTCAAATCCAAAAGAGCGTTTTTTTGACAGAAGCTTTAATTTATTTTTGTTTAGAAATGCATAAAATTTGCAAATGTTATTATTGAGAAATTGTAAAATCAAACGACATTTTGTATTTTTTGGTAAACGTAAAAGATCTTTCAAAAAATAAAGTCAAAGAGGGCACTTTGAAATACAAATTTCAAAAATAATAGCACGAAAAGAACGAAAAGAATAGCACCAATCAGCGAAGAGAGAAAGACCGATTATCACTTGACCAACAATCGCCTATAACTCAATAAATGATTTATTTATCATAAAATAAAAAGGTTTTCGATTGCAAATTGCGTCCATTGTTAGCGCAACTAATTTTGTGTCTTTACACTTAAAAATGAGTCCGTAAATGTGTCAGAAAATTTCGGTCATGTGTAAACTTGAGAACCGCCTTAAGGGGGGGGGGGGGGTGTCCTTCATTCCTATATGAAATTTTGATTTAGTTGTAATCAGAATGAAATAGCTTTTTTTTCTCTTCAAAATAAGCAAATGTGCAAATGTTTGTATTTCATAATATCAACGAGTTTCGTAACAATAATGTCTGACCACGGTAACTTTACTTTTAGGCATCAAAACGGAAGAAGTCAGCCGTTAGAATATTTTCTTGTTTTGTGTCTATAACATTTGCTTTTCAAATTTTTAGATTACATAGCGCTTCAAACCATGGATATACAACTGCATAGCCGAAATCATCAATCTACATTCATTGATTCACTACCAGTTTTCGCCTTCACGATGATATAAATCTGGTTGGCTGTGTTTCTGGTACTTTTGAGGAATCTTGAGCATTAGAAATCATTCACAAATCTTATAGATTTTTGATTCATAATCATTAATTTATGTGGTTGCATGATTTAATTATTCTTAACCGTCATTGTTTTTCTCTTTTATTGCTCCTGGTGTAAATTATTCTATTATTTTTTGCATTTACATTACATTTGTAAAGCGTTTGATAAATAGACATTTCTAAACTTTTGTGGCACATCACCATTGCGTTAATTAGTTTGCTCATCATATTATGTCTTAAGCTAATGTACTTAATACAATGTGTAATATATATAATATGATTTATTAGTATAATAAATATGGAATAACATATATAACATGATAAATAATGGACATATTAATAATATAATCTATGCTATCTATACAGGAATGCTAACAATAAGAGAGCATTTCATTTTTTAATCGGGATTATATGATATTTTTGAGTGCTAGTATCTCAGCTCCAAAATAAAGAGTATGTGTTTTAGTGTCTTTTATCTAACAGCAAAATAAAAATTTGCACATGACACTTCGGGAGTGTTCGATGTTAATAAAAAAGTGCACAGATTGCTCTGCAAAAAACAACTAATTGCATTTAAAAAATATTGATTAGTAATAATTTGTAATATGTATTTTTTTTTATTATTATAGCTGCAGCTTTTAGTTTATTGAAACTCGGAATTGTTTCTTCTTTCTGAAAAAAAAAATTAACTTATATATTATACTTAAATATTGCCGCTCTATCGCAAACCTTACATGGTGCATTCTGAAGAGCAATCCTCTCCAAATCCAGGAAGTAACTAAATCAAACAATCATTTCAGCAGTATCTTTATTATTATAATAATTATGATTTCTTAGTTCCATACTTATAATAAATTTCTTATTTTATTTAACTTTTCCTTTATATTAAAAATTGTATGAAAAAAGATCATTTATAGTTGTAAGGTGCAGTTAAGTAATAATTTATATTATTTTTAATGGCATTAAATAATATCTTTAGATCGTTATAAATGGCTATGTTTTACTTCATAATGGCCAAAAATTTTTCCTTTGTGAAAAAATGTATAAATTGTATTGCAAAATGTGATCCACTGTAGCCACGAAAGCGGTGCCAAGAAAAATTTACAATGCTTTTCTGGGATCTTAATCAATGGATTTTAAGTTGGTACAAACAGACAAAATTTCTCCTTTAACAAAAGCTGCACAAGCTACATTGTAAAAGATAAATCAATGTAGACAGAAAAAAAGGAGTTTCAAGTCGGAATTACAAGAATCCATTTGATAACTTCAAATATGATTTTAGTTTAAGACACGTGGATTCTTTCAATAAAGAGCAACTTTCGATAAGTTCATATTTATTCGATTATCTTTCATGAAGCTTTATGTTGTCTGTATACAGGGCCGTAGCTAAGGGGGCGCTATGGGTGGCTCAGCCCCCTGTAAAATATTTTGAGCTCCCCCCCTCCCCTCCTGGAAAAGATTCCAAGGTCACTAAATGAATTTCTGTTCTGATAATTAAAATGAAATTCTGTTCAAAAGTCTAATCTAGTTTTGAGACCCTTTCACAGTTTTGCAGAATTACTAAATTGTATCTAAAATAAGTGTTTCAACACTCTCATCCCAATTGTACATATGAAGCTAACATGGTGTTTAATTTTGCACCAGTTATACACTCAAAATTTTCATCATCATATAATTTTCTTGGCATAAAATTAAGTTATTACAATAGTTTAATAAGAAATATATTATCTACAATGAGAATATGCACTAATTTATATTTTCACGTCAGGGAGAAAGAAAAAAAATTATGCCCCCCCTACATTCTCGTGATTCCCCCCCCCCCCCTTATTATTCACTTCTAGCTACTGTCTGTATAGAACTGAAGATTAGAGTTTTAGAACAAGAATGTTTAAATCAGAGGTATTTGTTGATTGTATGTATAGAATTGAAGAATTCTAGATCAAAAATGTTAAATTTAACTTGTATATGTATGTATCATAGTATTAGCTACATGACCTACATGTAGTCATGACTACAATTTTATTTCTATGATAAATTTGTTTAAAAGATTTTCATTATATTTCATTACATGTAATAATAACTGTTTTCGCAAATATTTCACATACCCGCCTTAACAAACGAAAACCGTGCGTACGCCCATTATGAGGAAATACTTTTCAGGAAAACATAACTCTATATCACTTTAAATACTCTGTTAAACCCTTGGGGAAGAGCAACCGGTATATGTGCCATTTCAGTTATTCAGAATCCTTCATTATTCTCACCAGTTATTTGTTATTGTAAAGTTTATCCTACTTAATCAGAGCAATTTTGCGATAGTTAATTTTTTTTTTTTTTTCTTTTTTTGTAAACCATTGATAAGAAATTAAAGATTAAGCAAAATGCTCTCGCCGGGAAGGGGTTAAAGAAAGATAGAACATCAACAGATCAAATTGTATTTATTTTTTGTGACATGCCTCACACTACAAAAACTCAGTAATATACTGTGAAAAAAAATCCGTAACTCTACAAATATAAAGTTATGGAAATCTGTATGTTTACTAAGATTATCTGTATACTGTACAAAAAAAAATTAAAAAAAGTTAATATACAAAACTAGCTTTTGTAAAAATACAGAAATCTGTAGCTTTACAAAAGAAGCTACACTAAAATTACAGTAATCTTTCAAAATTTTTATCTATAACCCGGGTTACAGGTACATAAAATGTTCTGGACATCTTAATTTCCTAAAACATTCTGAATAACCTTACCAGATTTTTTGATTTACGGTGCAAACATGTGCCTGATTTTTGTTGTTGCCATAGCATAAAAAGTTCTAGGAATCTTAATTTCTTAGAGAAAATTTTTATAACTTTACAGATTTTTTTAATCATTATTACAGTGTATAAGAAAAATATAGTTGTTCTCAAATACTTTACAAAGGAAGGAAGTACTGGAGCTTTTTCTAACAGAAAAAAAAAATGAATCCAAATATAAGTAGATATTAACGTGGAAAAAAATGGCATTTTAAAATATTAAAATGCATCGTAGTTTCTTATTTTAAACCATAAAAATGAGATAGTTATAATTTTTTTTCTCTGCTTCTTTTCAACATTTTGCTATTTAAGTTTTTTTCGAATTACATTGATCTTTGACCCTATACCCTCAGATGCCACCGGATTTAAATCTCTCATCAAACGCAAACAGGTGCAACTTCTTAGAATTTTGAATTGAGAAGAAAAGAAAGTTGCATGAGGGGTAGGGGGAGGCAAAAAAGGAAAAGAGAAATCTAGAATAAGATGATGTAAGTCTGGGAAGGAATAGATGGCCTTTGTATTTTAATATTAAAATGTAAATATAAAACTTTATTTATTTATTTATTTATTTATTTATTATTATTGTTATTATTTTGTCTTTAACATATCCTAAAAAGTATAACATTGATATATTAAAATGATATAAAATATCGCTCATCCGCAAGAAATGTGACATATCTCGCAAAAATTATAATTTTGCGTTTTATTCCACTGATAAGTCTATCATATCTGTGTCTTGTTATGCAAAAAAAATTCATATGTGTAATTACACAGGAAATCACTTTATTGCGATATTATCCATTCGTGATCACAGAAGAGGGGTGGATTGTACGGGGAGAAAAATTTATGCAATCCTTCGAACCTCATCATATGTTTTCATTCTTAAAAGTTTTACATTTTTTGTGAACTTTTTTACTCCTACATGCAGAGTAACAAGAGAGGTCTCCATAGTGGGCATATTCAGTATATTTTGAAATAAAAATACTAATTAAACTACTTATATATGTAATAAAGGATCAGTCAAATTTAGCGGCGGAAACACAGTAGAAAGTTTGTAAAAAATTAAAATACTTTCGAATATTTGTCGTGAAAAGAATAAAGCGCCACACGATTTGGCGAGCAACATTTTTTCTTGCCTAAAGCAAAAGATTTTCTTGTAAGTGAAAATTGTTAATAGATTTTTAGAATGCGTGTAAATGGTATTTAATGAATTTAAATTTAAACTTAAACAATGAGAGATTTTAATGTGTATATTATATAGTATTACATGCATGTATTGCTTGTTGCAGCAGTTATTTAATTTTAATACTGTAAAAAAAAATCATATATGCAAAATATTTCCATATTAAAAAATGTATTTTTATATATTTAAGCATATTCCAAAATAAAGGCTAGATGAAGAATGCTGCAGTTATACATTTCAATATTAGAGAAATTTTTGTTTCCATAGCAACAAAATTCAATCGACAATGTTCAACTGGACTTAATTTAGAGATTGAAACAAATTTAATTAATTTAATTTTCGTTTTAATTCACAAAATTTCACTGTTAACTTTTATTATTAATATATATGACAAAACTATAAACTAAACCGACTACTACTATAGTACCTATACCCTATAAGGACACCTTAAGGAAAATGTATTTTTTTCACCCCCATGTACAAGTCAGAGGACTCCAAAAATGTGTGTCCACTATCCTTGGACTATTGACTATCATTATTAAAATTAGCGAAGAAATTAAGACCTTGTAATTATTCTGGTTTGATTTATATGATAAAAACAAAAAATGTTTACAAGTGTCCATATAAGGAACCACCTGTCCCTATTATGGACAGGTGTTTCCTTATTGACTTTCTACACAGTGTGTATGGAAGAACCACTTTTCCAAGGGATTTTAGAGGAGAGGGAATTAAAAAAATGTATCTTAAAGTATTCGGAGGAGGAGGAGGAGGACAGTAAATATCTTCAGAACACGCATTTTCGAAAGGGGAGGATCATTCTCGGTTTTTACCCTTCGAAGACCCATGCAAAGTCCCTTAGTTACTAATAGTATGAAATAATATTGTTGGTTTTGCTTAGCTTTATAGCATCTGTCTGAGAATTTACATTTGTTATTACTCAGTCCTCACGGCATGGACAAATAAAAACTTTTTCACCATGGGCAGTAAGTCCCACATAATCCCCATGAACATATCTGCCACATGTGATGCATGGCCGCATGTTTGAAAAAGCAGCAATACTGTAAAAGAAGCAGTACCAGCTCTCCTTTGTTGAGGAAGTCATACCATTGGTGCCTATGATTTCGCCAACAGATATCCTACTGGCGGGGGGGGGGGGGGGGCTTCTTTTTATTTTTCTGCAAGGGTGTTTTGGGGGGATTGTTCAAATGGCATTTTGTCGAACAAAGATTTTCCCACTTTGATGCCTTATTAATTTATTGCTTGGCAACGTAGAATTTTCTTCTTTCTTACAGTTGTAGTCGATGGGGACATAAGCTGTCCATACTGGGAACCGGGCGTAGTTTTACTAAATCTAATAACAAATGAATAAGGAAAATATTTTTAAGCAAAATATGCAATAGCAATCGAAAATAGGTTTTATTAGCTATCTAAAATACTCCACTTTTCAACATTTAATGTAATTTTACCATATCTAATAAGAATTTAAGCTTACAAGTAATTAAGATCAGCACATCTCGAAACAACAGGTTTCCTTTAAATGGCGAACAGCGCGCTTTTTTACACTTTCCAGCCTTAATTATCTTTTCAAATGCTTTTCTTCGCGAAAATGTTGAGCCATCTCTCGATTAAAATTATTACCTTTAAAAATATTAGGGGTGTCCATATTGAGACCCCTGTCCATATAGGGTACAAATACCTTATAATAAACTAAAACCGACAAAACTATAGTTATTTAAATAAATATTTTTAAAAATAGTTCAACTTGAAATATTTTTACCTTAAAAAAGTATTTGACAAAAAAAGTGTTTTTTGACATTTTATTTTTTTGCCAACCTGTATAAACTGCCAAATAAACGAAAGTTTCATTATTTTTTTACGAACGTTCTATCGGGGTTCCGCCAAATTTTTTTTTATAAACCTATATATTCACGCGAGAAGAACATTCTGTAATTTTTTCAGAATTTTCTGAGTATGCCCGTATGAAGACCTTCCTTGTAAGAGCTAAAATTTCAAGTTTTCGTAAAAACATGCAAATTTTCTTTTGCCTTTCCTGTGAAATTTACTTTAGTTGATATGTATCACTTTTCTTGCGGGTGAGCGATATGTATGAGTATGTATTAAATCTAATAAAAAGTTCTTATTAACCGAGATATGTTAGAAATGATGTAATGCTAGTAGTCTAATGAGAAGAAACAAGCTAAAGTTCTTTTTTTTTTTTTTTTTTTTTTTTTTTTTTCTTTTATGAATTACAACATTCAACGCTTGATAACTTGAAAAGCAGTTATTAAGTTTTGCACCAAAATTATACCGAAAATCGTAGATAAAAGAATTTTGAAAAAATTGAATCTAAAACAATTTACATGAAAGGAAAAATGTTTATTTGATGAAGCATATTTTTAACTATAAAAAGGCATTGAGATTGCTGATAATTATAATTACACAGAATGTTAAAAACACCAAAAAACATTGATAAGGGACGTGTCGAATTCCATACACTCTAGCATTAGCAAATTTTAGTATAAAAATAATTTTTTATGATTTTTACGTTAAAATTTGCTGATGAGAGATTCAATAGAATCCGAAACATACTTTTAAAAATTTTATTTGTTTTTTAATACTCTATATAACTGCCTGCAATTTCAATGATCTTTTATATTCAAAAATTATTTATTTAAATTTAATATGAGTGATTTTGTCCAGATCATGATATCGATAAATTATGATAAGTTTTTCAATAACAAAATTAGTATAATTGATTGATAATACGTTTGAAGTTATTGTCCACAGAATTCTCAAATTTCCGATGCAAGATAAGGGATTTTAAAAATTTTCATTTAAAAAAACTCTTTTTCTTTTTTCTTTTTTTTTTTTTTTTTAGATTGGTTTAATGTATTGCGAGTTCTAATAAGAATTTTTTACGGGGTTTGTTTTCCGGCCTTGGATGTAACTGAAATTACTTTATTTTTTGAGGTAAAAAAATATGACTATTATATAAAAGTAAGAAAGCATTACATAAAATTAGATTTTAAACAAGTTGGAAATTGCACGTGAAGCGTAGCAAGTGAGGTACGTTCGTACTATAAGTTTTAAAATATTCAGATCTTGCTGATATAGTACAGCGTACTTTGGATACAGTACAGTGGTCGAAATCTTTGTGTTCCTGTAAATATTCAGGGCGTAATTTTTACTATACTTTATTAACCTATATCTTATTCATAAAATGTGAAGTAGTTTAATATAATTAAAACACGCCCCAAACAATGTTTCCCCGTATAACATTATTTAGTGGAATACATTTGTGTGGCCCTGTAATTTAATAATAAATATTCTCTGCATCCCAGATTGTACAGAATGTAGATTTTAGTACATACATCATAGATTCATGTCAATTATATTATGTTCAAATGAGTGTAACACCATTAAAATGCATTTGAAAAAAAAATTTCCCATTGATCGTAATGTAACGGAATACTTTTGATTGTCCCTGTAATTGATCTATGCATCCAATTTTCATAACATTTGAAATGACTCGACAAAATTATGTAATAATTAAACGTTTTAAATTTCAAACGATTAAAATGCATTTGAAACTTTTTTTCCCATTGATTGTAATGTAACGGAATACTTTTGATTGTCCCTGTAACTGCTCTATGCATCCGATTTTCATAACATTTGAAATGACTCGACAAAATTATATAATAATTATATACTTTAAATTTCAAACGATTCGGTTGGATAGTTTTTGCGTTGTTATATGCGGACGGACAGACGGACAGACAGACAGACAGACAGATAGACGGACGGACTGAGCGACAACAGTAGGTGCTACGTATTTACATAATTACGAACGCACCTAAAAAAGACACTCCTGCAGTATACGTATAATATTTTTAATCTATTCTTATCAAATTGAAAGTAGTTATTTACATTATCAGTATTACAAAATCATTTTTACTCTTAAAAATAATATTTTCAGTCATTCTTATTCAGACTCCAAGAAATTAAGTTTTATTTTCTTTTTCAATACAATCCATTTTTTCCCTCAGAAAATACTGTCAAAATTGATGCTTTATACCATTTCGCAGAATTTGACAGGCACGAAAAGATGTCCATCAGATAATAATGGGCTATAATCTGAAAACCATTTATAGTTACAGAAAAAACAAGGTAATAACGGAAATCTGTATAAAACACTTTTTTTTTCTCCCCAGTCTTTAGCTATTCTAGTTCCCCAGATTTTATAGCAAAACATGAACAGCCTTGAAATTTAATGCTTGAAGAAAGAAAAGTGATTTCGTAACAGTTCGAGAAAGATTTGTTAAATAATAATAATAAAAAGATGAATTTGAAAGCACCTTTAAAATTTAATTTATTTTAGCATTAATATTAAATAAAAAAGCTTAATACAAATATTATGGTAAGGATCAAATTGTGTATTGTCAGATTCCAACAGTAATATAAATTTAATAATCAGAATTATAATAAATTATTAAATAGTTACGAAATTAATTAATAGTACAAAGCAATCATTAATAGAAATAGTAAATAATTAATTGTTCAACGTAATTAATGATATCAATGATGAATAATTAATTGTTGAAATACATTAATAATATAAGCAATATAAGATCAATATTCTAAATTAATATCAAAACAAGTATTAATAATTGTGTGGGTGAAAGCAAAAAAAAAAGTGTTTATATGAATTTTAGGTTAAAACAATTGTCTTGAAATATTTTTAAATTATGGTAGAAAGTACTAAAAATAACTTTAGCATTAATAATTTCAAATTTTTAACCTACATAATTCTTAAGCTACACTGTAAAAAAAAGGACGATTTTACGGAAATATAACTGGTAATCTGGACGCCAGTATAACTTATTGCATTTTAACGGAAAAATATCCGTAAATTTCAGAAATTTTTCCCTATTTTCCTGGAATTTACGAGAATTTTTCCGTTAAAAAACAGTAAATTGTACTGGCGACCAGATTACCACTGGTATTTTCATAAAATCGTCCGTTTTTAGGAGCGTTCGTAATTATGTAAATACGTAGCACCTATTGTTGTCGCTCAGTCCGTCCGTCTGTCTGTCCGTCTGTCCGCATATAACAACGCAAAAACTACCCAACCGAATCGTTTGAAATTTAAAATACAAAATTATAACATAATTTTGTCGAGTCGTTTCAAATTTTATGAAAATCGGATGGATAGATCAATTACAGGGACATTCAAAAGGATTCCGTTACATTACGGTCAATAGGGAAAAAAGTTTTAAATGCATTTTAATCGTTTGAAATTTAAAACATATAATTATTGCGTAATTTTGTCGAGTCATTTCAAATGTTATGAAAATCGGATGCATAGATCAATTACAGAGACAATCAAAAGGATTCCGTTACATTACAGTCAATGGGGAAAAAGTTTCAAATGCATTTTATTGATGTTACACTCATTCGAACATAATAGAATTGGCATGAATCTATGAAATATATACTAAAATATGCATTCTGTACAATCTGTGATGCAAAGAATTTTTATTATTAAATTACAGGGCCACACAAAAGTATTCCACTATATAATGCTATACGGGGAAACATGGTTTGGTACGTGTTTTAATTATATTCAACTATTTCACATTTTATGAATAAGATATACGTTGCTGAGGTGTAATAAAAATTACTTCCTGCATATTTACAGACACGTAAAGATTTCGACTGCTATACTGTATCCGGAGTACGCTCAAATGTTATCAATGTCAATATCAGCAAGATCTGAATATTTTTAAAACTTCGTTATCGTACGAACGCACCTCATTTGCTACGTTCACGTTCAATTTCCAACTTGTTTTTTTTTACAGTGTACTTCACGGAATGACTCGTATCTTGATTATCACCCGTAGGTAAAACTTACCGAAGAATCGAAATATATCACAATTAGGCGTTAATTTGAACAGTTTTAAGTTTGGTACAATTTTTATATGTGGACACTATCTGAACAAAATTCAGTGTAGCTTAATTAGTAGATTTTGCAACTATTTGATTAGTACCAATGATTCTTCATACGATGATTTACGACAGAGTTAGTAAGGACTGGTCACTTTTATTTTTCCAAAATTGTATATCGGTAGAATTTTTTTTTTTTTTTTTTTTTTTTTTTTTTTTTTTTTTTGCCATTAAATGTGTTATTGAAAGTTTAAGTCCGTTTAGTATCTGAACACTAGTGAAAAAAAAACAGTAGCGCTTAAAAGCGATAACAACTTTGAAGAAATCCCTGGAATCTTTAAGAAAAATAGAATTCTCGTTACTATATCTTTAAAACAATTTTAAGTTTTTTTTTTTTTTTTTTTTTGTATGTGCGTGCGTGTGTATGAAAAATGGGAAAAAATACATTGTTCAAAATTGAAAATATATGCTTATGCATATTTAAATGAGTCAATTTAAAAATTAATATGATTTATACAGCAGATTTCTGGAAAATGTTTCTTTTAAAAATAATGCTACACACTGTAAGCAGTAAGGTGTATACACTCGTGTGAAAAATTACTTTCAATTTGCTTCTAAAGCCCATAAAGTGAAATATAATTTCAGGCGCATGCTATTGTCTAAACATCGTTTTAGGTAGAAAACATAAATAGTGTACAATTATTAATTACACGTTATTTAATTTTAAAATATAATTTACTATTTTTTTAATTATTTAATTAAAAAATAAGTTTTTAGAAATGCATATAAATTAGTTCCTAAGAGTTTTCCCGTTGCTTAATTTTAATGGGAACTAGGGGGGGGGGGGCAGTGTTCTCGACAACATTTCATCCCTGTGGTCCAAACTGAATCTTTTCGCAACTGGAAAGCTTAAAAAATTACAGGATTGTTTACCTTTATGAAGACCTATTTAAGATGCTTCAAAATTCTGTAGAAATACACCCACGTGTATGACGAACAATTTGCTTTATGCAGCTGTAGATGCGAAGACTGACAAAAGATGAACGAAAACTGGAGTTATATGACGTCATCCAACTGCATCAATAAAGCACACATTTTTGGGGGTTCGGACAGACGATTTACATCTACATGGAATACGTATGTCATTACGTATTCTAACATACTTTTACTTGAAAACATAATAAAAAAAGAAGTTAATTTGGTGTTTCTCAGTCATTCTTTTCAGTATCTAATGAGTGTAAATTATGAAATTATTTATCACAGAATTTTTGGGACAGAATTGTATTTTATTACAGTGTCTCACATAAGTGATGGGACACTTGTGCTTTACAAAAGGAAACTAATCAAATAAATAAAAAAAAAACATGTACACATTTTTTGTGGATGTGTTTCATACTTAAATTTAGTAAATATTATTACATAACATACATTTTGTCAAAATATTAAAATATTAATTTAATAAAAATACAAATGTTTAGAACGGAGCAAAAAATAGCTCACGTAAGTGATGGGACACCATTATATATGCAACAAAAATCGTCTGAAACAAGCAATAAAAATATTTTTTGGGGTTTTATTTTTACTTAAAAGCAATTAGCAATAATTTATAAAATCGTCTGCAGTATTTCTCTCCAGTTTGTTTTGGAATTTTTGTGTTTTTTAGCTCTGTGTAGCCATGAATGCTAAACGAAAAGAAACTTCGCCTGAAATTCGAAAATTAGTTATTAATTTGCATATTGAACGTGGAAAATCTATTAGAAAAAATTTATCTATGTATTAATCACTTAATTTTTTTTTTGGACAATTTCGTTTTCGTTTAAGTTTTCGGCCAAAAATAGGAAGATTACCGAAATTCAATTTCAGTTTCTGATTAGATCTGAAAAGCCTGTTTCCAGTCGATACTTAGTTTTTATACTAAACTAAAGACACCAAAACTGATATTACAAAATGGTAGGCTATATAAAGAAATATGTTGATTTATACATCCCGATACTTTAATTCTAGAAAAGTTTCGCAAGTATGGAATTATACATAGGACTATTTCATCCTTAAATGGATAGGTAATTACAATTTAATCATCTCAAACTGATATTACAAAAAACAATTACAGTTAAGTGAATATGTGTTGATTAAATGAGCCTAATTAAAACTCATTTGAGAAAATACTTCTCCGATGTAACGATTGGAAGCCGGTGTACTTAATTCTTCAAACTCTTAAAATTGAAAAAATAAATAAATGAATAAAATAAAAAGCCATTATTGAAATTCAATATCTTAAAATATTTATGATTTTAAAACCCAATTTTTATTGAAATGAAAGATCTGAATATTTTCTTTCATTTCATGGTATTTAAAAATCTTCAAGGAACAGAAAAAATTGGCCTGCAGCTTACGGACAGGATTACAAAATAGATTTGGCAATAAGAAGGAAAATTTTTGTGCCTAATTGTACTTCAGATTGTAATAATTATTCTGATCCTAACAAAAAAGTATTTAAAACTTTTTCATGTTTTTAATATAAAGTTGCATTTATCTACTGCAAAATTTTCAAAACTTCAACAGTATAATGATCTAAATAAATATTCTTTTAATTTATTGAATAGCAAGTAACATAACAAATCATTTTAAGCAGTTGAAGCACATTATGCATGACAGGAGCTATGACTTAAGGAGACTCGAAATAACTTGGTTTGTAGTTAGATATCACTTCTTTTGTTAGCGAAACCGTTAACGAAATTGGCATTCTTTTACACTTATGTTTTTGATGGGGTTATCTTTTACAAAGAAAAACAACCACTTGAACAATAAATTCCATTTCTTTCCTGTAAAATCTTATAAACTTTTTTTCATTAAATTATTGAGCAACTTTTAAAAAATTACTTTTTTCGTACATATGCGTATCTTTTTCTATTTTTGAATGGTCAAAAAATATCAATAAGTAATAATAATAAATATTAATAATAAAACTCTTAAATAATCATATGAAAAATCGTAAAACTAGCTTTCATTTACGAGATTTTTAATTTTAACCAAAATATATAAAAACAATTATCTACTTCAACAATCTTGCTTCAACCTTTCTAAGACTAAAAAACTGTTGCTTGCAAATTCATTTTTTTTTTTTTTTTTTTTTTTTTTTTTTTTTTTTTTTTACAACTACTTTAAAATGTTATTTTCCTGGCATTATTTTCTCTAAAATATTACTTCGTTTATTTATATATATTTTCACTTACTAAATATTATTATCACTATTACTATTGTTGTTGCCGTTATTATTATTGCTACTATTCTCTTTATTGTTTTCAGTTTTATTACCAGCACTTCAAATACTCCACATATCACGGAATACCTAATCTCCTCCAACTTCACCTCCCCATCTCCCCGTACGATGACAAGGTATTATAATTAAACATTGTTTAACGTCTAATATACAAAATTTATAAATTAAAAAAACATATAACAATTTATCAGACATATAAGTAAAAAATTACATAAATACATATACAAATTTAAAATACCAACGTTTCGGGCAAATTTTTAGTTCCTCATCAGTGTAATAATATTTAATTCACGAAAAAAACTACACATTATGTTTATTTTTAAAAAACTAACAGTTAAAATCGAAGAAATTTTAAAGACCAATTTCAAATGAAGGCTGTGTATTCAGGTAGAATTCCGCAGGATTCATTCGTAGGCGAAATTTGCTTATGAAATATTTCTATGAAGCTTTTTACTTATATCTCTAAAAAAATTTAATATATTTTTTAATTTTTAAACAGGTTTTTATGTGCATTCCATTTAACGTGTGATAATTATTTTGTTAATTTCTGAAAATTGAAAAAAAATTACTAAAATAACATTTGATACTGTTAGATAAACCAAAATAAACTGAATGTATTTCAAGATTGCCCCAGACTGATCTCGAGAGTGTAAAAAAATAAAAATTAAAAGCAAGTTTTCATAGAACTGTCTGGAAACGAGCTATCGTTCATTCCTGCAAATATGATTCCCTTTAAGAGTATATTTATTATCTTTTGTCGACAAGATTAAAAGAAGCACAATTTTTTGTCGTTTATTCCTTGAATATCTTGAAAGAAAACGACACCAGAATTTGATAGATTTGTAAACATTGATATGCAACTGAAATTATTCGGGTCGGTTGCAAAAAAAAAAAAAAAAAAAAAAAAAAAAAAAAAATACAATTTTTTTTCAATATCCTCTCTTATTAGGAAAAATCTAAGTTATGTAAATAATAACTAAGCAAACAAATACTTTTGCATGGCAAATAAACTTGTTTACGTAACGAAAACGCAGTTTGTTATTCAAATGCAATTAGCTACAATGGAAAAAAAAGGTGTTTTTCACATGCGTCCATCTATGGAGTTTATTATGCGTATTATTTAGAGACGTCAGCATTTATGGAATAAGGATCCGTTTAATTCTATGAGAAGACCCAGTAAAATAATAATAATTATTATTATTAATTTTACTATTGCATCAATATAAATCATATATACATATATATATTTCGTTTAGAATTTTGATTAACATCGTTATATGAACTTGTAAGATACACAATTTGCAAGACAAGTACTGGCTTGGGACGACAAATGGCTGCAGATTATTTTCTCCTGTGAAAAGAAATGGGACTTACAGTATTCTGATGGTTGAAAATAACATTCACATGATTTGACATTAGAGAAAAAGAAAAGTAATTTTTTCAAAATGTTAGTTAGGTGGCGGATCCATTATACCATGTGATTGCCTTTCATTCAACAGCGTGGAATCACCTGCATTTATTTAAGAAAAATTTAATTCAAAGACACATAAAAAGAATTTTTTCTGACAATCTTTCACCTGTGGGAACAATTCAGGCAGGTAAAAAAGTGTGATTTATCGGCAAGATAATGTGCCTATCCACACAATTTGTGAGACAAAATTTGATTCCACAAGAAAAAATATTGAAGTTTTGCAATGGCCTCCAGGAAATCCCTATCTGAACCCTATCGAAATAACTTATGGGAAAAGCTCGAAAGACGAATTTATAAAAATGGAAGACATCTTTCTTCAACTTCAAAACTCATAAAGGATTTTTTTTGTTTTGTTTTGTTTTGTTTTGCCCGAGTTTGTTTTGGTTTGGCTAGCATCGAGATTTGGTGCCTTTTGAGGCCCTATACATTAGTTAGAGAACCAATAAAAATTTTCTATTAAAATCGTATTTTATATGTGATTTTATGCTTTAATTTTACTAGTATTGGATTTCTGTTTGTTTATTTCGCGTCAAAAGTGAGTTACGTCGCCAAATATAACGCTACGAATATTTCGCTTGCCTTATTTTAAGTATATGACATTCGGCTAGGATTGTCGGAAAACTCTGCTTTTGAAAATACGCCATCTTTTTCCCTGCCAAAAATGTTATTATAATATCGTTGTTGTGAAGATAATGATAGATGGTTAGATGGTTAAATAGATAGTTGATGATTAGATAGATAGATGGATGATAGATAACAACCTAAAAAAATATAAATATATATAAGAATTGAAGTAAAATTTTGAATTTATTTTATTCAGTAACTATAAACAAGTAATAATAATAATAATTATTATTATTATTATTGCGAAAAAATAAAAGCTAATTTTATTAAATCTGTAAGCTTTATTCATTTACAACGTTTGGGGTAATAATTAAAAAAAATAGATCTGTAAAAAGATCACATGTGATGAGTTGGGATCTTCTCACCATAAAACTTCCAGAAGTGAACAATACTAGAACTGCCATAAAATCAGCTCGGCGCCATTTTTGACGTAACCACGAAGAGTCAACAATACAGGATTTACAACCAAATTTATGACCTCCATGTGCGGTCAGTGGACCCCCATCGTTGAATTCGTGGAAAGAGTTTGAGTAGGGAGAAAAAAGAAGGGGAAGATACAAAAAAGCGTCCTGCCTTCTTCCACAAGATAAGCCAATAATATGCATGAATTTACCTGGTACCAATAGAGAATGTTTATTCGTGGACCAATTAAAAATAAGAAAAATAAGGGTCGGAGAAGAGTAAACAAAAAAAAGAAAGACTGAACTCCCTCTCTGAAAATCATTCGGACTTAGAGTGATTGACACGGGAAGCAAGGCGTGTTATGATGAAGGAACGGGTTTTCGGAGAAAATTTCATTTTGTTTTGATTTGTGAATGCCTAAGATTTTTTCGGCGGACTTCTTTTCGCCATCAAATGTACAGTGCCTCCTTATTACAAACTATGTGCCTCTTTGATATATAAACTGTATGCCTTTATGATCTGGATGTGCGGCGAAATGTGCAGTGCCTCTCTGAGAAACAGTATGCCTCCTTATTACAAACTATGTGCCTCCTTGCTCTATCAGGATTTTTATGAACTATGCGAATATCTGCTCGCATCTTACAATGGTGAGAGAATTTCAACTATTTCCCATGTGATGGCCGTTTTTTTTAAATTTCTTTGCTCATATTTTAATATAGAAATTTACTATTGAAACTTAATTAATAACTTTAAATTAAGTTAAAGAATATTCAAAATAAAATTTAATGCATAATGCATTTTGGCTATGCTTTTAGATTTGTGCTGTGTGAGCGAGTGACAATGCTTATGATTATATCAAAAAAAGAAGGGAAAAAAATATTAAATTGAATAATTGATTATGAAAAGATAAAATTTATGTGATAAAATTTTGAATTATGTGTTTTAATGTGCTTTGAATTATACAATTGATGTGTTTGAAATAGATATTTGTATATGTATATATCTATGTTTTCTTTGAAGTTTTCTTTTTTCTTTATTTATCTTTAAGTAAATTGATAGATGCAGATTCTTTAATATTAAAACTAATTTTGAAGACCGTTATTTTAAGCATTTATTTATCCCATTAAAATCCTAAATTACAAATTTAAACGTTAAATAAGTCGATCCGAAATTGTTGCAAAATTTTTCTTTATTTAGATTATTATTCGAAGGATTTAATTTTATTAATCGGAAATATCCCGCACATTCCTTCACAATGCCGAATGGGATATTATTATTACATATTTTTTTTGTACTAACCACGTCTAAATCACGAACCAAGTATGTGGCTTTATTTTCCTCACCACAGTCTAGCTTTTCAAAACCAAATTCGTAGGTTTTTGAAAGAATTTTTAAACTTTTATCAATATTTTATATTTATTATTAACTAATTTATATTTTTAAATGCTTTTCTAAAAAAAAAAAAAAAAAAAAAAAAAAAAAAAAAAAACTATGTCAATAGTCTGATAAGTGGCCTCAAAAGTAACATTTTCAGAGAGATATTCAGCTGCAAAATAAAAAAATGACTTTAAAAGAATTTTTTTTTTCGATTTTCAAACTTCCTGAAATAGGGCTTTAAAATGCAGCAAGTCTCAATGTTAAGTGCGAGCAACACACACACACAAAAAAAAAATAAAAATCCCTGATCAGATTTGCGATTGAAGATAAATGTAGAACAACAGTATGAAACACAAAATTTTGGAAAATTCAAATTATAATAAACTAACTGAAGCCGCCACTTTTTTTAAAGCAATTCAACTTTACGAAAGGAATATTTTGTTTTTGTAACAAAAGTATTATTCGAAGTCTGTAAAATGCAGCAAAATTGTATGCAAGTCGGTTGTTTTTAAAAGACCGTGTTAAATCACACATTATTAATGTTTTTTATACATCACACCCTATCAGGCATATAGTGAAGGGTATACGGAGATATACGCCGTATGCCTTCTGGATTTTTTGAAGGTACACTGTATACCCTCTGTTTCTCAAGACAGCTGTAGTATACACACTCTTCTAGAGTATACCCACTGCCTTGAGCGTATACTCCCTGCTTAGAGAGTATGTATCCTCTGTTATTTTTACGACTACATCCCTGCACCCTATAATGTTGATTTTCTCTTAAAGTGATTTGGTAAATATTTTTACTGCTTGTCCTCTTTTACAGAGCATAAGCAGATATTTTTACAGAGCAAATTTTCCTGTTGCGATTGTATTCCAAGATGATGTTTATCATAAAAATTATACACATAAATGTGTAATTATACATTGTAATACTTTTAATTCATACAATTTTAAAAGTGGACGATAGACATCTAATGAATACGTATTTATAAAAATGTCTTTTGATAATTATAATTTATCAAAATGCAGAATTATCTCTCAATACCAGTAATTTGCAATAACATTTGAGAATTATCACTCGCGATAACAAACAAGTCAGAAATTGGACGTCCAACGTGACAAATGAGGTGTGTTTGTACTAAAACTAGTTTTATATATTCAGATCTGGATGCAATACACGTTGCACTCTTATACAAAAATGCTTGACTACAAATTTTATTTCGAATATCATATATTAAATTCAATAAGTAAATAATTAAATAAGTAAATAATATGCCTCCATCTAAAAAATAACGTAATCTCCATAGTATCCCAGAATTATTATCTATTTACCTACATCGCTGAATTAATTACGTATGACAGGATTTAAAATAATGAAGAAAATTTTATCAATATCTTTTTTAATTTTCATTCTATTTTCAAGAAATTTGAGATGAATTGACAAAATTCCGCAAGAATGATACATATTAAATTTTAAACCAGATAAAAAATTTTAAGAAATTTATTTAAAATTTTAATCTCTAATATCCCCAATTTTTCAGAAAATACGGAAGAAAAAAAATTTGATGTCACACCAAAAAAGGCTTTTTTTTTTCATTTTACTATTATCTTAAGGAGTCTCAGGACTTAAAATCGGAAATTTTTTAAAAAGGAGACTATCTTCAACATTTAATATTTTAAAATTTTTATTGTATTATAACACAGTTTTTATTGAGATGAAAGATGTAAGTACGTTCTTTCCTTTTATGTCTTAAAAAATTGCAAGGTGCAGAATTAGCATTTACAGGGAGCTCTAAACTGTCAGATATTTGACGAGCAGAAAATTGGTATAACAGCTTACGCGCACGATTACAAAATGAGTATTGCAACTAGAATGGAAATTTTGGTGCAGTTTTAAACATCAGATTGTAATAGATACCTTGAACCTAAATAAATTTATATTTAAAGCATTTTTCTATTTTTTATACAAAGTTGTATTTAACTAATACAAATTTTTGAAAATTTCAACAACATAATTACCTAAGAAATAAACTTTTTTCAACAATAAAAAGGTAATTTTAGGTTCAGTTTATACAGATTAACATGAAACATGTATTTTGAAAGTTTTATGAGAAAATGCTTACAAGATTTTGTGATATCGTCCGGGCTATGAAAAAAAAATGTCATTTGGAGAAAAATGACTTTCAAGTTTCGGAAACGCCGCTTCCGCTATTGAGCGGGTAAAATTCTAAAATCCATAACTTTTGTTCTAATGAGAATTTCGAGAAAACAATTATATTAAAATGTTCAGAAAAGATAGCAGTTTAACATATGAAAAAATTGAAATTTCAAAAATTTGGAAGCTTTAAAAGTCCTGAGACCCCTTAAGAAGAACAGAGTTATTGTGTTAGTTAATATTTTAAAATTAATTGTCTTGTTAAGATAAAATTTTGTGCCCATTTGAGTTTATTTACTGAAACAAAGTGGAAAATGAGCAAAAAGACATAGATAAACATAAATCATTGCATTCTTCCACAAAATTCAATAAAATGTTATACGATGATAAAATTGAAATAAAACGAAAGTTTAAAGCAAATCCATTTCTTGAAAATCAATTTCAATTCAATTGCAAAAACTGATCGCTGGAAATTTTTTAACCCTTTCGACTCCTGCATCTCTTACCCAAATTTTATTTTTGCACATTTTTTAAAAAGAAGTTACTTACAATTAACTATATAAAAAATACTTTATTTAAAAAATGCAAATTTTATTCTCCTTCGTTATTAGTGAAAAAAAAAAAAAAAAAATTGCAAAGAAAAATATGCCACGTCATGCGAGATAAAGGAGTGCAAAGAGTTAAATAAATATTTTTTTATTTAATTTTTAAAAAGAATATCGTAAAGCTTACCTATGAGAGGGTAACTAAGTCGAATATACACTATAATTAATAAATACAATGGCCTTAAGACAATTGTTAAATTTAAGTCTGTTATCGAAATATCTTTTAGGATAATGTACCAAACAGATAAGCCTAGAAAATTGAAACTGTATTCAACACAGCTGTCTTTCGAGCAATTAAACATACCGAAAGGAATCTCCTGTTTTTATAGAAGTCTCTGACGAAATCATCATTCGATGCCTGACAAATGCAACAAAATTGTAGTTGTCAAAAAAGATGACGTTACATCACACTCTGTTAGTGTTGTTTTCATCTTAAAGTGTGTTGACATATACTTTTACCGCATAACCTCTTCAATAAAGATGGATATCTTGTATCGGCAGTTTTTGCAGCTGATGTTTATCGGAAACATTATATACGTATTCGTAATAATGCGTTCTAATATCCATAATTTATCTCTTATATTAAGAATTGCCGGTAGCCAATTATTGGATAACATGTAATTGTCTTAATACGTTGTGTTGATAGCTCATATTTAAATATTCGTATACAAAATTTTTAATGTAAAATGAACATTGACATCAGAATTTTAATATGATTTTTCTATTTATTATGTATGTGATATGTCTGGCTTTTCTTCATTTGCAAATATATTTTTTTGCAATTTCTGTGGTTATTCTTTTTTTCCACATTTTAGGAATGGAGGTGATTTGTCCGTGAAAAGCTCAAAGAAACACAAAGACACAGTTATGACACAATGCGGAAAGCAGTTTAGAACGCTTTTTATACAGGAAAAAGTACAAGAAATGATTTAATTTTAAATTAAATTTAAAATTATGTTTCTTTAAAATCAAATATCTTTGTAGCTATTAGAAATTGCTAAAATGTGGGAAAATATGAATGATATCAGAAATCACGGAAAGATGTATTTGCAAAGAAGAAAAAAACACATTTCACATACATACATACATAATAATAATTGGAAAAATCATTAAAATTCTGGTGTCAATGTTTATTTTGTTTAAAAAAATTTTTAATTTCATAGACATACCATTGTCTGTGAAAGGTTTAACAATTGAGTATGACGTTTCCGCCCATATGTTCCTATGTAATTGTGGTTCCAAACAATGTTCTCTACCATTCCTCAAAGTTTGTACACGAAGTTCTGGGACACCCTGTATATTATACTAAGCAGGAATTGCCGTTCGGTGTACATGCAAAAAAGATTAAAACACCGTACCTCTATTATCCTTATTTTTTGAGAAAACCCGAAAGAAAAAGTTTGACGCCATATCCCAAACAGAAAACAACATCTTCATTTTATTGAAACCTTAACAAGAAAAGTGTTATGATTATATAATTGCTGCAAATTATCATTTTTAAATTTTAAAGCAGCCTGCTTATCAGATTCAAATATTCATTACGTCGTGTCGGGTCGATTCGAGCTTACTCACTGAAGCAAAATATAACATAAATAAATAGACAAACTAAAACCATAAAATTTTTCAAAAAAAAACCTAGACAATCTTACATTGATATTAAAAGTGAGGATTTCAGAATGTTTAAAACAAATTTGCGCGTTGAAATTCAATTCAAAATCTGTTGTACGAATGGAACTCAATGGGAAAAAATAAAATTAACAGATGTATTTAATTTTTTAAACGAAAATTGAAAACTTACCTATGACACGCTGAATCAAATATTTACTGTCGTAAATATTAAACAATTATTTTAAAATAATTATATTCGTTAATTTTTAACGTATTATCTGAATGTTTTTAATGGAATCGGTCAAAAAGAAAAGACTTGAAAATTAAAACTATATACAACAATCTGAAACGATTGTCTTTCAAGCAATAAAACATTCGAAAAGAACCTCCTGCTTTTATAACTTCCTTTGACGTAAACATCATTTGATGTCTGACAAATGCAAACAATATTGTAATAGCAAAAAAATATAGAGTTACATAACACCCTGTTGGTTGTTTTCATCTTTCAGTGAGTTTTTTCGCAGATCCTCTTCAATAAATGCAGTTATCTAATTCATACGGGTTTTCCCAACTATGTTTATTAAAAACTTTACGTGCATATTCTAATGATGCATTACAATGTAATGTTCAAAATTTATCTTGGTATAAAATACTAAGAATATTTCGTATGCAACAGGAATATAAGTACTGTTTTTCAAATGGATGATTATTAGAATCCTTATATACATATTCTAATAATACATTGCGATCTAGTGATCATCTTAAGAATATGCAATAGGCAATATTTGTAGTAATATAATCTCTTGCATATAATCTCTGTTATAATCTGGTGTATTGTCTGATTCGTGGTAGATATGTTAGTGCTATGTTTACAAGAAAATTCGTTAACATAGTTACAATTTATCTTTAATTTATATCCGTGCACAAAAATAGTTTAAGATAGTATTTGACGACCTGCAACATTTCAGTACTCGATAGGCATTAAGGTGTGTTTTTGTACTAATGCAAGTTTAAAGTTTATAATTAAATAAAGACAAGAAAAAGCATTCCAATTTTAGTTTTGTTCTTTTGAAGCTTCTACAAATCGATTTCTGTAAAAGAAATTACAGCACAAATGTTATGTATTTTTACACATCAATTAATACGTACATTTTTTTTTGGGGGGGGGGGGAATCTTAACCGTATTTTTATACCGAGAGATAACATTAAAATAAAAATGGTTAATTACTATTCTGTGAGCTCAATTTAGCATACAAATATGTCATTTAAAAGGCAAAAAGAGAAAAAGTTTTATTTTGTAGGCCAATGTAATTATACTAGGACTTCCCTAAGAGGGATTAGTCTGAGCGATATTGCTGAGAATGCACATTTAATAACTTGCGATAAGTAAAGAAAATGAGATGTTACCTTTAATTGGTCATTCATTGTGATAAAATATGATGAAAATAAGCATATTGAATCACAGAATTACAAAATCTTATATATAAAGTTGCATACACTATTTTTATAAAAGAAAAGCAAACCATGCATGGATATAAAATTGGAAATATGCAAAATGTTAAAAGTAATACAGACAATAAAACACCAAATTTTCCTATATTGGAAATATAACTCTTTGAAATGATGTCATGAGCATAAACAGAAGCTTCGCACCGATTTGAGAAACTATAAATAACATAAACTATTATGTTTGAAGAGAATGGAGTGTATTTTATATGGTGTGAAATCCATCCGAATAGTTTATAATGTTGAATATCTGTTTCCCACGGATGCAATGAGGTTGTCGATAAGAGTTAAGGAATCCTTTTTTAAAAATTTGTCCTAAATGAGCACTTACAACTTATAAGTTAATGTGATGCCAAAGTTATAGTTTCTGACCCCAAAAGTATCCTAGAAATTGCAATATTCTCAATAAATTGGGTTTAAAACTTTTTCTAGAAAAAAAATGTTTAATTTGTGAAATTAAATTGTCGAATGTTTTAGAAATCCTTCATAACAAGAATATTATATCTTAAAAGTTGCCCCCCCCCCCCCAAAAAAAAAAAAAAAAAAAAAAAAAGATTTTAAATTTTTAGTCATATCAACATCAAAGAATTCTCAATTTTAGAACTTGTTTTGCTCGTGCATTTATGGTGATTAACGCAATATAGTACATTTTGCAGCAAAGATAGTTACCAAAATTTTTTGCCCACATTATTTTTTTAATCGGATAGGTACTCTCAATGATAACGAAAAACACACAAACGTTAATGCTTTATAGTATAGAAATACAGAATCAAAAGCTATTTATCTCCTATTATATACACATAAATTATCTAATTAGTGCTAGCAGATGCATTTTTAAATATACATAGATCAATATAATGCTTCATTTTTCTTTTATTAGAATTTCTTAGTATTCATTTTTCATTTATTTTATTATTCAGTTAAAAACTCACTTTCTTAAACCCAAATTACGTCAAACTTTTGATAAAAGTGCCTAAGTCCATATAACAACGAAGTATTGGGAAGAGTATTAATTACAAGGTAGTAAGACACTTACCCAAACGCAGGTAATAAATCGCCAAATATTGTTCTTTTCGCCCTCTCTCGAAATGCATTTTTTTTTCCGTACATTTAAAAAACACGATTTTGAGTCATCTTACTTAAAATTCAAATAAATAAATAAGAGGAAGCAATAATAGCATAAATCAAAACATTTTATTTCAGCATCAAGGGATTGTATCGTAGTTACACATGTTGAAAAAAGCTGCTTTTGGCCAAAAAACGTTGTTTTCACTAAATTTGAATCCGATTAAAAAAAAAAGTACCGCGATTAATTAAAATGTTATAGGCAGAGCTGCCAAGTCTCCGGCATTTTGGATACCGGTATTTTAATACAGAAAAATGTTTTATTAAATTGGAACATTCTGCGGATTTAAAAAATAACTTTTCCTATAAGAAAATTCTGCTGTGCAATAAGCGGGGGGGGGGGGGGGGGGGCTTGGCATCTCTGTATAAGGAATATTTCGTAACCTCCTTTTTAACCTTAAAAAAAGCATACTATCAAGTATGGAAAAACGACGAATCCAAAAAAGAAGTCGTATGAAATATCATCTTTTAAAGCAAAAAAAACGAGGTCTGATTATCGACCCTACTGATTACGAAATGTGCATTACATTTTTTAAAAAACTGCAAATATTGATTTTTTTTTCTTTTGTGCAGTTTTGGCTTCGAAAGGTGCGCTATGTTGCAAAAAGATATAAGCGACTATGAAAACACACTTGGTAAACGTTCGTGCTCAGTTTTACAAATAAATATGGCACATATATGCCCTATACACACCCAGGCACCTAATTGGTGCCAAAATGTTGTTCAGTTGCCTAACATGCTGGTTATCATATAAATGTTATAATAAATTGTTTTTTCTAAAAATATTATCATTTATTGATTGTTATTTCTTTTTTCTTTTTTTTATAACAGAAAATGTTTCGTTTATTCCTTTTTTTCATTTTGAAATAAATAAATAACGTGTTATTATAGCCTGCTATATGTATCTGGTAATCAAAACGATGTTTTCGCCTAATTGGCATAAAAAATCTCGCCTAACCCGGTGCTTATATCTCTAGTATATTATCTCAAATATTTTATTTATGTTTACTATAATTGTTTTTACATACCACTTACTTTTTCTTGCATATAAAAATAGGTAAGTGGCTCCTTTATGGAGTATAAATTGTATAAATCTTTTAAAAATAACCCCCGTTGCCCCTTTTTGGATTGAATTAAAAAAAATCAATGCCTAATTCCAGTATTGCTCCTAGGTATGCATACATATTCCAAATTTCAAAGTTATATGCCAACAGGAAATGGATGAAAAATGGGAAAAGATGTCACATATATGCACCAGGGTACATAATTTGCGTCAAAATGGCATTATTTTACCTGAGATGGTAATCCGGCTTTATTTATTTATTATTTGTTTATTTACTCATAAAATGTTTATTTATTTTCATTTCCTTTTTTTAATTATATAAAATATTTCTTTTTATAGTTATTAATAATTATTATTATTTTATTTACTGTAAGTTCTTTTTGAAAATAGAAAATAATTTAAAAATGTGTATGTAAGCGTTATTTGAAAACGGAGTTTTCGCCAAATGGGCTTTGAAAAAAATTGCGCCAAATCTGATACGCTTGTGGTATCCGTGCCGAAAAATTAGTGACCAGAATTGACTTCCACACACAAACAAAATATAAGTTAAAAGAAAACATGTAATAAAAATAAATATAAAGGGAAAATGATGTCATAAAAGAAACTTTTTATTTTAAAACTTAATTGTTTCTAATTTTCACACGCGAAATATATAAAACATTCTTTCAGCGATCAAAAAATGCTATTAAGAGATTATCACAAAATCTCAAAATCAAAGTTTTTATGACATTTTTTTTAATATAAAAAAATAACAGTTTTATTTTCCTGCATGATTAAATTTTAAAATGTTTTATTGCATTCATTATTTCTGAGTGCGTAAATGATTACTATTTACTCCATGTACTGATTCGGTTATTTACGAAAATATCCAGCCGGTGAAAATCACGCACACCAAATTTCTGTGACGCATGCAAATAAATTGTGCTTTTTTATCAGTTTTTTAATATAACTTTTAAACTATTAAGAATTAATTTTTAAAAGTAGGTGCATTCACCAGATTACCTTCATAGGTACTTTCTGGTATAAACAGAATTGAAATCCGACAAGTACTTTTTGAGATTTGCTTGACGAAAGAATTTTTTTGACTTTTAATATCGTTACGTACTCTGAGTATAAGACTTCGCTACGCTCAGACAATTAAGGGATAAAACATACGATAATCTTAGTAGAGAATATATTTTAATTTAAGATTTTTTTTTCTCTCTTTGGAATTTGAGAGAAAATGGTAACGAAAAGATATGATAATCCAAAATCTTCACTCTCTACAGAAATTGTGTATTTTAGTCCCCCCCCCCCCAGGGCCGTATCTAAGGTATGGGCGCTATGGGCGGCTCAGCCCCCCCTAAAATATTTTGAGCCCCCCCCCCCTGTAAAAGATTCCAAGGTCACTAAATGAATTTCTGTTTCGAAACTTCACATGAAATTCTGTTCAAAAATCTAATTTAGTTTTGAGATCCTTTCACAATTTTGAAGAATTATTAAATTGTAACTAAAATAAGTAATTCAACACTCTCTCATCCTATTTGTTCATATGAGGCTAACATGATGTTTAATTTTGCATGAGTTATGCACTCAAAAATTCCATCATCCTATACTTTTCTTAGTATGAAGAGAAGTTATTACAACAGTTTATTAAGAAACAAAGTACCTACAGTGTGAATATGCACTAATTTATCTTTCTGCATAAGAAATATAGAAAAAAAAATTATGAGCCCCCCCCCTATTGATCAGTTCTAACTAAGGCCCTGCCCCCCCCCCCGCCCCCGTTACTAAGCTGTCATCAAAAATTTTGTTATCTCGGAAACTAATTAAAATTTCAAAATTCTGAGACCACACTTGACAACCTCGGATCCGTGCGGATAACTGGTATTAATTTGATAGCCCAAAGTTCCATATTTTAGGAGGAGTAGTTGTGAAATGCAAACGGATAATCGCTTTTTTATATCCTGATATACATTATAAATGTGAAAGTGTTTCCGAAAATTGGAATGAAACTGGCTTCAAAACGGACGGATGTCTTTGAATATTTGCACATACACTGGTGTCCAAAAGTTAAGCATAATTGGTAATTAAGTAAGTAATGAAAAAAAATAAATCAAAATGTGTGAAACTCCAGGTGTATAAACAAAATAGTACGCGTCATATATTTTCGCGATGAGTTTGCCCCGAAATCGAACAGGGGACCGTCAACAAATTGAAAAAGAACGAAGATCTCTTGGATAAACCTGTCAAAACTAATGCAGCAAAAGCGTTCAAACTGCACATTCTGATTAAGTGGCTTATTGTTATGTACTATGTTTATTTTTATAAGGATAGCATGTATACTCGTAGAGAAATTAAAGTTTTTATAAAAACAGTCCTAAATTTTTCCAAGTTTTTTACTTATAATTTGCAGAGTTCTTAATATAAAATAATGTTCTTTTCTGAAAATATGACAAACATCATTGTACATAATACCCTGTCATCAGAATTCAAAAATAATAAAAGTTGTATGAAAAATGAGTATGTTTAGTAAATAATTTTTCATACCGCATGAGTCAACGATATCAAAATTTCATTTGCATATTGTGTTAGCTAAATGTATAGAGCAACTTCTGTAAAAGTTTCAAAAACATAACTTGAAAATTCTGAAAATGATCGTCTACAGAATCAACTCAAAATCCGTTATTCCTAAAAGGAAGCAAAAGAAATCAGGGGTTTTATCCAAATATAGTTGTACGCGCAATGTTATGTAGGCACTAAACAATGGAATATGGATACAGCCCCTCATCTTTTTGCTTCATTTAGGGAATAAAGGATTTTGATCTCATTCTATCAACAATAATTTTCAGAATTTTTAAGCTATGTTTTTGGGACTTTCACAAAAGTTGCTCTATACATTTAACTAGCATAATATGCAAATGAAATTTTAATATCGTTCACGCATGCGCAGTAAAAAATTATTTAGTAAACCTGCTCATTTGTCATACAATTTTTATTATTTTTTAATTCTGAAGACAGGGTATTGTGTAGAATGATGTTTGTCATATTTTCAGAAAAGAACATTATTTTATATTAAGAACTCTGCAAATTATAAACAAAAAACTAGGAAAAATTTAGGAGTGTTTTATAAAAATTTTAATTTCTCTACGAGTATACATGCTAGCGTTATAAAAATAAACACAGTACATTACAATAAGCCACTTAATCATAATGTGCAGTTTGACCGCTTTTACTACATTAGTTTTGACAGGGTTATCCAAAAGATCTTCGTTCTTTTTCAATTTGTTGACGGTCTCCTGTTCGATTTCGGGAAAACTCTTCGCGAAAATATATGACGCGTACTATTTTGTTTACACACCTGGAGTTTCACCACATTTCGATTTATATTTCTTTCATTACTTACTTAATTACCAATTATGCTTAACTTTTGGACACCAGTGTAGATAAGTTAAAACCCGGAAATGAACATAGGCTAATTTTTAATTGATTTATTCAAATATTTTCCTTAATAATTCAGAATTGTTCCTACTTTTCATACAGAATCAATTAACATTTTTCCGATAAAAAATAACCATTTTTCTTTCCTGTTGCCAAGAAAATCAAATACTGGAATAATAATTTTACCTCAGCAATTAATTAAAATAAAAAAATTAAAATAAAAAAAAAGATAAAAGAAAATAAATATGACGTCATACTTGAAATAAAAATGAATTGTCTTTTATTATATAAGAAGTATGAATATCGGCTATGTTAATAAGACGTTTTCTGTGAAAAAATGCGATATAATTAAAAGTAAAGTGAATAATAAAGAATTATATTATTAAAGAAATATTTCATTTGGAAAAATATGACGTCATACTTTAACCCTTTCCGGCACACTGTGCCCGGTGTGGGATACCTAATTTTAATTCCAAACTTGCAAATGGCACGAATAACATTTTAGTAAAATTTTGCTTTTGCAACAAAGGCTTAAATTAAGGAATTCAAAATATCTAAAAAAATCGTTTGTGAATTCCGGTGTCAGTCAATATTTTCTCATTTTACTAACAGATTTTTCCCGTGCCGGAAAGGGTTAAATAACATAGAAATTTTGAAGTACAGTAGAACCTCGATCCATCGTTTTTCAAGGAGTGCGAGAAAAAAAGATGAATGCGGGAAAACGATAAATGCGGATTGACTTCAAAACGCAATTATACACAGAGATTATGCATTACTAATGCATGCAATGCATACAGTATACTAATAAATACTAATTTGTTGCTTACGAAACGCTAAAAAAATCGAAATTATAGAAAATTGATGTTTCTTTTAAGAAATCAATAATTTTCTTTGGTTTTTCATTTATTATTTTTAAATCAAAAAATGAATTTTCAAGATATACAACATTTTTCTGGTCAACTTCTATAATTTCATATGCATATATGAAAGTTCATGCAGTTTCAAATCCCGTAAGTGCATCAGGCAGACTTGGCACTTCTCAGCTTCGTGGGCATGAACATTATTCTCTGCTTCTTCGCCGTTATTTACATTTTTTTGCAGTATCACACATTTCTCCCGTGATTAGGATACCACATGTCGGAACATCTTGATCAATGGAAACATAATCGCATCCTCTACTATATAAACCGCTCTTCATCTGCATTATTGTTGCCATCATACAACTAGCACAAATGAGTTATTTTAATTTTAAAATTTAAAAAATATATAATTCCAGTTTGTATGTCATATGGATTCGCATGACTTTCAATTTCATTTTGGTTAGTAGGAAAAATTTACAATGATAAATGCGGAAAACTACTTCAGAAGAATGATGTTTGCGGGTTTCGTTAAGATTATTTAAGTGCGATTTGTGCAGACACCGTAGAAATAAAACGATCAATGCGGGAAAACGATGGATGCGGGAACGATAGATCGGGGTTTCACTGTATTCGTTAAAAATGCAAGGGGCATGGATATGTGTAACTAATAAAAATTGGTAAATAATAAAGTCATATTTAAAATAGAAGAGAAATATTTTTTTCACAAATACTGATTAACAAATTTTAATGTGATTTACATACAAATAAAAGTTTTCATTCAAAGTTAACGTTATGATTCTCAGTTTTTTGTTTGAAAAAAAAGGGAAATAAAAGTTATTAATATATATTTTTGACACCATTTTCTCGCTAAAATAATAATAAAATAATAATCTGAATTTGTAGCGATGGCACAAAAACATGATTAAAGTGAATTTCCTAAAACTAAAATTAAGTTTTCACACATTGGAGTTTCATGTATGAATTTATTTCACAGAAGTGAAAATCATCTGCAACATACACCGTTAAAAAATTGAAACTTTTTGCTGCATCGCCTCTCCATGCTTTTATAGAGAACGATGACTTCACTATATTATGGAGCATTCTCATCTGTCATAATACAGATATTCTATAAAAGCGGTGGAGAGACGATGCAGCAAAAGTTTCATGTTTTTAACAGTGTATTGACATTCAGAACCAAGGATATAGTTTAAGCTTCCGTACATTTAAATAGACAGTTATTGCTACTAATTCATACGAATTGAATTTTTTAAAATAATATACTATTTTAATTAATTATTTTTAAAAGATGGTTTAAAACAGGTCTCAAAGGCGTTTTTAGTAAAAAGTTTTATTGAGTAAAAATGATGTAGCATTTTTTCATGTAAAGAATCATTTTAATTAGAAAACAAATATATACATTTTAATTTCGTCAAAGTGATGTCATTTTCATCTCAGTAGCTTCGTAATTAAAAACGAAATCTAAAAAAAATACATGCGTTTCAGAAATTATGTTTTGCATTTCTTTAAATAATATTCTTTATTACTAAAATCAATATCTATAACCAATATCTATGAACGGAATAAATTAAAAAATAGAGTAAATATAAATAATAAAATATAATAACAGAGATGTAAATTTATTTTTCATTTAATCATAGAAAACAAGTATGAAATTTCATGCTCACGACAGAAATTTTAAATGATCCTATATATATCAACAAAAATAAACGAGTTGTTACCATCAGAAGTCTTTCTGCTATAAAATATGATAAAAGATTAATCTCGCATGCTTTTAATAATCGAAATTGTTTTCTTAATTGATGGATTTGTACTTCTTTAAGGGAGACCCGAACCCCATTTTCGGTCAAAAAAAAAAATAACTCAGAAAACGATAAAATGCATATTTGCGAATATCCATGCAAGATTTCAGAAATCGGGGACACTTGGAATAGGTAGCAAATGAGCTTTTTTAATTGTAGTCATTATAGAGTTTAAAGAACTAGCGGCCATTTAAAATGTGTTTTCCTGAAAATGACTTATTTCATATTTTGCCTAATTTCAAAGTACTAAGGCTCAGTGGTAAAATGATTTAGAAACAAAGTGTTTATGTTTTTAGAATCTTTAAAAATTTTGCAACAAAAATAAGGAGAGATATATATTTTTTAATATTTCTGAAAATTTTACATAAATTGGTAAACATGAAAATTATAACGAATTTAAGGAAATTTACCATGTGCAATTTTTTTTTTTTTTTTTTTTTTTTTTTTTTTTAGCTGATTAAAATAGAAAATTAAAAATATCTCTCCCTAGGTTTTTTCCATATACTATAACACTATTTAAGAAATTTTAGTAATACCAAAATATTGAAAATTGAAAGAGGAGTAGTAATTTTAAAAAATGTATTTTTCGACAAAAAAAATCATAAAAATCCCCATAAAAAATATACTTTTTAATAAAAAGTGAATTTTTTTGCTAATTATTTCTTACAAAAAGATTCTTAAATAGTGTACCAAAATTCATTACTTTAAAAACAATAACAAAAATTTTGGGTTTTTTCTTACGGGTCTCCCTTAACTATTATGTGAACGAAGTCACGGGTAACAATTTGTAATAGATAAAGATATACTTCAGACTTTGAAAAGTTTTATTGTGTTACTTCAAAAGTGAATAATATTCCAGTTTGTCTGGAAATTGATAGCTCGTTCATTAGCTGCCAACTTTCAACTAATCTTCCGTAATACCTGGATTAGTTTGATCCAGGTTAACGTCATTTCAAACCAGAAAATATATTTCATGTATCTTTATTTATTTAATTTCAGGATTGTTACTGGAACATACTTAATTTAATTTCTTTGAAAAAATTCTGGTTCGAAACTCATTAAACCAGGGTCAAATTAACGCATGTATTACGGATAATCGATGTCAGGTTGGCAGTTATGTTCGTCTATCCAGGCTTCAACTTTTATAAAGATGCTCATCAATGGGAAATATAAAAACAGTAAGTCTTTATTACGTCCATTAATAGCTATATCATAATAATAATAATGCATCTTTTACAACGAAAAGGTAAGAAGATTCAGTTCTTTTTACAGTAAAATTATGAGCAATCTTAACATATCAGCAACCTGTTTCATTAAAACGCGAGTAAAAGAAAATATTACGTGAGGAAGAAGAGATAAAAATATTTTGTTTTATGTTTGAAAGTGTTATGAGGCAGTTTATCATATGGTAAAGCTAAAATAATAAGATTCTAATTAGTCTTAAAGGCATACTTTTTAATATTTTAAATTATTTAGTTTCACATTTATACTATTAATAACTTTAATATTTAAAATGTGAACATCAAATTTTTTTCAGTGATACTCTTGTTTTTTCCGTTTACATTTTAAAGACATGCTATTAAGAAAAAAATAAAGCAGTAAAATTAAAAACAAACCAAGTCTTTCAAAATTTAAGATTTTTGTTGTTGCATAACATCTTCTCCCACTCAGATCCTTATAAACAGGGATGTAGTCGTAAAAATAACAGAGGATATACGCTCTAAGCAGAGGATATACGCTCAAGGCAGAGGGTATACCATAAAATACGTATAGTACAGCTTTCTTTAGAAACAGAGGGTATACGGCGTATACCCCGTATTGCCCTCCACTACACCCCTGTTTATAACTGTAAATGGAAAGAAACAAAATCTTAGCTTCGGTGAAAACCCGAAAGAAGGGAAAGAGACAAAACTAAAAACAGAAAAATCAACAAGTAAGAAAAATCATGCGTTAAGCATCGATTATGAAACACTTTCCAATGCTTCCTGAAATCTTTAAAAAAACTTTGTTATTTAGGGAAATAAGATGCTAGTGTCCATAGCCAAATATGTATTTAAATACTTTTGAACAGCTCTGTATTTGATCCGTCGGTTAATTATATATATATATATACAATATAATGGGAAAATTTAGTTTAGCAAGAAAATGCCTAACTGGCTGAAATTTCTCTTGTAGCACTTTATTCTAATAAATGGAAAATACTTCACTACTTTGTTCAGCCCTGTAATTCATCCAGTATCTTTGCTACACGCCAGTATTTTGTTAAAATTTAGTTCAAACAAACACATACTTAAAGCTACTTAAATCACATTTCCAGAAATTATCATATATGGTTGACCATGTAGCTAATTCTTTGAGTTGCTCTGTATATCGTTTTATCTATATTCTATAAACATTTCTTAGTAAAGTGAAAGCAGTTCAAAATAAAAATGAATAGCATCCACCTTTAAGTTATTTACTGTCATATTCAGTAAACTTTATGAGTTTTTTTTTTGTGTAACCCTGTATATCAACTATAACATTTATATACACCATATAATTTGTAGACATTTTGTAAAACTTAAAAGAGCATATCATAACTGAAAATGCATTTAAACCATCCATCAGCTATCATTGATAATACACAGTATTTCGGATAAAAATATAAGGTTTGGAATATTTTGTGTGTCCCCGTAAAAGCTATTCACTTCATATTAAGCGTTAAATATTAAATCTCAGCGGCGTATATCAATTTTATGATACTTGAAACCGTTTAACGTTAGTAAAATGTGTCGCAAACAATTCCCTCCCTTATTATTGTATAATGGAATTCTTTTGAGTGGCCCTGTAAATGAATAATAACTATTATTTTGACAGCATATTTTACAGAATGCGTATTTTAGTGCACTTTGCGCATCCATGTAAATTTGAATAAGTTTAACAGGGTGTAACACCTTTAAAATTCATTTGAAACGATTTTTTTCCATTGGCCGCAATGTATCGGAAAATTTTGACTATCCTTGTAAATAAACTAATCATAGTAAAAACTTCATTTTCAATAGGGATCATGCTAGGGCAAACATTAATAACATATAAAAATTTCAGAGCTATCCGAGTATATTTACGAGAGTTAGAGCGCGGACAGACAAACCAATTGCATAAACACTTTTCAACTTTGTTGGAAAGTATTAAAAAAGGAATTTCTGCAAAAAAAGTAGACTAATGATTAATTAAAGGAAAATGTCTGGCAACTCTGTTGCCAGCATTTTTTCCGTGATTTCACAGAATTATTTTTAGCAGTATATCAAAAAAATTGTGAAATTCATCTCTCAAACTTCCTTGCACATTGACAGAATCACTCTCCTTAATGTAAAAAAAAATATGAGAACTGTTCTAGGAAACAATGACTTTTTTTACAGACTTTTTATATTTTCTGTCAATTATTATTATTTTCATCTATCTTCAATTGAACAAAGTATTGTAATCGAAATGTTTTCCAACTTCCGGTTTTCGAAGGATTTACACGTGTTAGGGCAGAGGTAAGAGATTCCAAAAAACAAGTTTTTACAAAATGTCTGTCTGTCCGTGTGTGTGTCTTTATGTCGCCATTCAGCCATCGAAAAGTGTATGAGCAGAATAGAAGAATTGAATAGAATTTTTTGTGCATGTTTTTAGCTGTGGCAAGCAGGTCTTCCTTCAATTTTGAAATATTTCGAAAAAAGGGAACACTGTAATAGCGATTTTTATACCATTTTCAATATTGTACTGTCGAAAAGTGTATAAGGTTACGTATAAAATAGAACCAATTTTTTTTGTTTAAGTGTTTGGCTATGACTAGTTGGTCTTACCTGAATTTGAAAAAAACTCATCGGAAAGGGGCATTGCAATAGCAATTTTTGTGCCATTTTCAATATTGTACCATCTAAAAATATATGAAGTTATGCATAAAATTGAACCAAATTTTCTGTGTGTTTAGCTATAATCAGCAGACCTTACCTGAATTTTAAAAAAATCTGCCGGAAGGAGGCGCTATAATCGTGATGTCTATGTCATTTTTATTATTGTTCTATCAAAACGTGTGTAAAATTATGCATAAAACATATTAAACAATTAAGAAAAATCGTGCGGTAAGCATAGGTTATGAAGCACTTTCCAACACTTCATGAAATTGTTATTTAGGGAAATAAGGATATACGGCCAAATATACCTAAATATGTATTCTAGTACTTTTGAACAGCCCTGTATTTCATCTGTCAGTTGATATAAAGGGAAAATTTAGTTTAGCAAGAAAATGCCTAATAGCTTGAAATTTCTTTTTCAGCAATTTTTACTAATAGATGAAAACATACTTGAATACTTTTGTTCAGTTCTGTACATTACCTTGTACCTTTATCACACGTCAGCATTAAGCTAAAATTTATTGTAAACTAAAACACTTTTAAAACAACTGAAATCACATTCTCATAAATTAACATTCATAGGCGTCGATGTATCGAATTCTTTGCGTGGCCCTGTATATCATTTTATCTAAGTTCTGCAAACATTTCTCGATAAATTAAATGTAGTTCAATAAAGTAGTTCGTAAAAATGTATAACTTATTTAACAACCACGTTTAAGTAATTTACTCTCATATTCAGTAACGTTGGCGAGCTGTTTTGGGTAGCGCTGTTTATCAACTATAACATTTATACACACCATATAATGTGTATATATTTAGTGAAACTTAAACGCGCATATCATAATTAAAATGCATTTCATCCATTCATCAGCCATTATCGGATACATATACAGTACTTCGGAAAGAATATACTATTTGAAATCTTTTGTGAGACTCTGTAAATGCTTTGTACTTCATATTATGCAAGACAGTATCGTATAATTTATATTAAGCTTCAGTTTTATTATATTTGAAACAGTTTAATATATTTAAAATATGTCGCACACAATTCTCCCCTTTACCATTATCTAATGAAATTCTTTTGTGCGGCCCTGTAAATGAATAATAGCTATATTTTCACTGTATATATTACAGAATGCATATTTTAGTGTACTTTGCAAATCCATATAAATTTAAGAATATTTGACAGGGTGTAACACCTTTAAAATTCGTTTGAAAGATTTTTTTCCCCCATAGGTCGTAATGTATGGGAAAACTTTTGATGCTGGTCTATCCCTGTAAATAAACTAATCATGGTAGAAACTTCATTTTCAATAGGGTTTGTGCTAGGATAAACATCAATAATATATAAAAATTTCATAGCAATCCGAGTATATTTACGGGAGTTAGAGCGCAGACAGACGGACAGTCGGATAAACGGACAGACAAACCGAATGCATAAGCACTTTTCAACTTTGTTGGAAAGTTCTAGAAACAACTAAGCCTTACATTAATTTACAAAACAAAGAATAAGGAAAAGATTTTTTTAAAAACTGTTTAGAAAGAGAATTGTTAGAAAGAAAATTGTTTTGTTTTCAATTACGCTAGTAAACTAGATAAAAGGGCGAAGAACTCGTATTTGGTTTATCTTGTTCTTCGTTTTAATATGCATACGAAGAAAGTACTAAAACCAAGAAAATTTTTGACTTCTTTTTATTCTTCTTTTCCTAATAGAATGACACTTTTGGGATGTTTTGAACTCGAACTGATGTCTGCTTATATGTCTAGATGCACGGACTTTTATGAAACTTCCTGTGAAAATATTTAAATAAATCTTTAAATAAATTGGTTCTGATCAGGTTTGTGGATATATCGCCCAAAATGTAGAGTTGTTATGTTGCGTTTTTCATGAGTTTCATGAGATATATCTCGACATACATGAAATGAAATTTTATCAAATCTCATGGACAGGGAGGCGGCAGCACACAGAATCACCTCATCAAGTTCACGGGTGAAATTCTGGGATTAGTTAAATCTCGATTAGGATATTAAAATGCAATTGGTCTGCCAAGCTATATCTTGATGGAAAGCACTTGAAAACCTGATTTAGTAGTTGTATTTTTACCATGGTGCTTTCCTGCTCCCGATCTTCCATATTTTCATATTTTTGAGAGTAGGAAAACACAATGATAAATCTACGAGTCAACCGCTAAAATCGAGTTTTCAGATGTTTACCGCCAAGATATGACTTGGTAGGATTGCATTTTAATATGTGAAACGAGATTTAGCTTATCCTAGAGTTTCATCTGTGAACTCGATCAGGTGATAGTGTGTGCTGTCGCGCGTGGTCTATCATATTCAACATCATCATTTTAGACTTTTATGTAAAATGGTACTGAATAGATTTGGCATATAAATGTTTTCCATTTCCAACGCTGTCTAGTGGCTAATTCCTAAATCATATGTCACAGACATATAGTTCGAATAAAAAAAAATGTTTTAAATGAGGTAAAGAAATATTTTTAAAGTGATTTAACTGAAGTTGCTGCCCCCATATAAGTTTTACGGTAGCGTTAATTTCAATTAATTAACTTATAGATTGGTTAAAATAATTGAAGACGTGAGTTTCAAAAATCTCTTTATCGAGATAATCAAATTTTAGGAAATCGCGAAACACCTTTAAATTAATCCATTGGTTTTTATGATAAATTTGGAAATTGTAGTGTTACATTAGTGCAGATTGATATAGTCTGACAGAGAAAACAAAAGCAATAAGGCGAGTTTTGAAATTAACATCCTCAATTGTATTGTTACATATGTTTTAATTTGTAAGGAAATAAAGCTGTTTCTTTTCATGATTTTATATTAAAAAGTTGTTTTATTTTGACAAGCTTTATTTTACTTATGACTTTCTTATGTATGTTTTCCTAGTATAAAATTTGTATTTAAACCTTAATTCACTTCCAAATATCTGATCGAGATCTAATTCGCAAACTTATTTATATCCAATGATAATGTTACATTAATAAGATTTTAGGTGCTATTTATTTATTTTATAGGATTACACCAAATTCTATTAGGTTAAGTAATCTAATAGAATTTTAAATACGTATAATTTTGTAACGAATTGTGAATGTTGCTTTTCGTAATTATATTTAACAAAATTTCTGTTATTTTTTTTAACTATATTTTTAGTACAAGTTGTATATTTTGCTTTAATATGTAAACATCAACATAAATTTAAAAATAATATTGCAAAAATTATTTTACTATCAATGTTAATGTTAAATTTTACATCTGACGTTTATCGTTATTTCCAGTAAATTTGTGACTAATCCCTATTTTGCAGCAAAAAAGATGCTTCAACTTTAAACAACTATTACTCGGTCAGTTATAATCTCAGGGGAATGAAACTTTTTTTTTTTTTTTTTTTTTTTGTCTATCTTGTTAGAGTAGTGGTAAATATTTACTAACTCTTATAGGTCCGGAAGGACCGTATAAAAATTTAATTTTCGTAATTTTTTACTAAAAATTTTTTTTGACCTAAATCGTTTAAGAAACAATTCTTTATCTTTTTTAAAGCATTTTTACAATCGGAACTATATGTCTATAATAAACAGTTTAGAAATTAGCCATTGGCCATCGTCGAGTGTGGACACCCTGTATAGTATGTTGGTGCAATTTTGTGATTAAATACCCAAGAAAAGGCACTTTTGAACCTTTTTTAAGTGTCCATTGATCATTTTGATATCGAGTAAAATTTTAAAAAATGCCTTATACATCATAATTTTTGATGTTTAAAAGCGCTATTTAAATCAATCTGTTTGAAGACTAATATGAAAAAATGATTTGTGGTGGCCATAAAAAGATAAACTTCAGCTTTATTGAATAATGCTTTGTAGTGTTTATTTAATAGGGCTTGGGATTTATTTAATATCAACTGTTTATAATTATAATTATAATTTATTTTATATTATTTTAAAAGTGAAAAATGTATAAAATCTCTAGAAATTATGCCATCACTTTATCATAGAAAACCATATCGATGAGAATAAAATAACCATATAGACATTATTACACTGTTCTTTTTTTAAAAAAAACACCGAGGGGGGGGGGGGGACAGAGTTTAATTTTTTTCAACAGCAAAAAAATTTTAAAGGACCACAAATAAGGGTAAGACAAAGTACAGGGCCCTCCTAGCCTCAAAAAGCCTAGCATGGTTATGTGTGGGGACGGGAGAGGGCTGTAAAATATTAAAAATATCCCTTTGAGCATCTTTAACCCTTAAAGTTTTCAAAATAAAATATTTAACAAAGTTAAAAAATGAAATTTAAAAATCAAAACTTCAGTCGTATAAGTTGTGCTTATTAATATTACTATACAGCGCAAAGAAAAAGCAATTAAAATAAAAATTTCCTCTCTTCGAATAAAAAATTACTCAACAAGTTTAAATTTTAGTACTTAAGGGCTTAAGTGCATTAAATCACTATCGGAGCTTGTAGACTCTTTACCAACTTTACCGAAAAATCAATATATCCTTTTAGGCAGGATTCCAGAAAAAAATTAACCTCAAAAACTTTATCTTCTTCTTTCATTATTTTTGAAATCCATTTAGAGATGAACCAAACAGAAATCATATAAAACAATAGTTTTCCAAAGTGTACAGGAATGTTTCTGAAATTAAAAAATCTTTTTCTGTTCGAAACTTTCGGGGAAAATGTTTTCTGTAATTTTAAAAATATGCTACATAACAGCCAACGACTGTCCGGTATTTTTCAAAATCAAATAAAGATATTTTAGTCAAATCTTATAAAAGAATAGATTTCTGAAGTTTGTAGAAATGTTTTTGAAATTAAAAAGCCATTTTTCTACTCCAAACTTTGGAAAGGACATTTCTTATTAATTTTGAAAATACATTACATAACTGTTAACGACTCTCCGATATTTTTCCAAATAAAATAATGATATTTTGGTCCAGAACTTTTACTTTAAAAATTTAAACCAAATAAGTATTACGTAAAAAGAAACCTTTTACTAAATTATTTTTCTTTATAAAAACAGTTATTTGATTTGGAAAATCAGAAGTCGGCAGTTACGATATTGGTTCCTGAAATTTCTAGTTAGTCTTTCTCCTTTAGATCACAATCAATTCTCAAAGGAAATCTTAATAAACCATGGCATAAACAGCATTAGATACTGAAAAATTATTCCAATTTGCAAATCTTTTATTTATTTATTTTTTAACTTTTTGTGCTTTTATATTTATTTACTTATTTAGATTTATCTATATTTCCAATATTTAATGCAAAATTATTTTCAATAAGTTGATAATTCTTATTATCATTTTCGCTCTCTCTCTTTTTAACAATAATAGAATGACTTAATTAAAACGCTAAAAGTCATCACAAACATTTCCTTGAAAATTCAAAATAATAGCATTTAAGAAAATATTTTAACTTTCGAAATTGTAAAACTGGTCGTTGGGGGCCACCGTAATACTTACCCATCATGGATATGTATATGAAAATAAAACATGTGAAACTATTTATACAATGCATTGCAATTCATAAACAAAATTTAAATATTGTTAATATACATAGTAATGCTATATTAAAGAACTGCTGATGTATCAATTTCGATAAATTACATAAAACGCCAAACCACTCAAGTAGTACCGAACTGCGTAAAGGAAACATCCTTATAACTCCAAAAATAATAATTCTATTAACTAACAATTAATTGCGTCGGATTAAGCGTCTCATTTCCAATTAAAATATATCTCTGAATTGAAATTTGAATGAAATACAGGGTCATGAAAAATCGAAGAATGTGGAAAACAAGATTACAAATATCTCGGCAACTAACAATCCGATCGACTTCGTTCCATATGCAAAATGTGTGTTATTTTATTGCCTTTTATGTCCATTCCTTAAAACAAAAAAATTCGAAAATTTTTATATACCTTTTATCAGAACGAATTTTTCGAGAGTCCGAAAAAAATAGTTCCGGATAATCGAGGTTGCTGATATTAAATAGGGTTCGTCCCATTCTTACATACTAACTACATACAAAATTTCAAGTCTCTATCTCAATTTGTTCGGGAGATAGAGCGTTTACAGACAGACAGACAGACGGACGGCAAAATTTTTTTTCTAAAAATATGTTTTTCGGAATCTCCACTATCTAAAACGTGTAAATCCGTCAAAAAAAATTTTTCGATTTTCAAAACGATTGCAAGACTTACCCTATACTACGTATGATGGGTAAGTAAAACAATACATGAATATAAGATCATCACAAATAATTGGTGTCCTTTCAAGTTTGGAATTTGTCAAATTCCCCAAGTAGTAATGCACAGAGATACATACAGCTATTTTTAAATAACTATATATTCTATTTATCTCTCTCTCTTTTTATTACTTACCCATCATACGTAGTATAGGGTAAGTCTTGCAATCGTTTTGAAAATCGAAAAAAAAAATTTGACGGATTTACACGTTTTAGATAGTGGAGATTCCGAAAAACATATTTTTAGAAAAAAAATTTTGCCGTCCGTCTGTCTGTCTGTCTGTCAGTCTGTCTGTCTGTAAACGCTCTATCTCTCGAACAAATTAAGATAGAGACTTGAAATTTTGTATGTGCTTAGTATGTAAGAATGGGACGAAGCCTACATAATATCAGTAACCTCGATTATCCGGAACTATTTTTTTCGGACTCTCGAAAAATTCGTTCTGATGAAAGGTATATAAAAATTTTCGAATTTTTTTGTTCTAAGGAATGGACGTAAAATACAATAAAATGACACAAATTTTGCATAAAAAACGAAGTCGATCGGATTATTAGTTGCCGAGATATATGTAATCCTGTTTTCCACATTCTTCAATTTTTCATGACCCTGTATTTCATTCAAATTTCAATTCAGAGGTATATTTTAATTGGAAATGAGACGCTTAATCCGACGCAATTAATTGTTAGTTAATAGAATTATTATTTTTGGAGTTATAAGGATGTTTCTTTTACGCAGTTCGGTACTACTTGAGTAGTTTGGCGTTTTATATAATTTGTAGAAATTGGTACATCAGCAGTTCTTTAATATAGCATTACTATGTATATTAACAATATTTAAATTTTGTTTATGAATTGCAATGCATTGTATAAATAGTTTTCATATGTTTTATTTTCATATACATATCCATGACGGGTAAGTATTATGGTGACCCCAACGACTAGTTTATTTATTTACTTATTTATTAGAGATAGAATTAGAGAAGAGAGCTTTTGAAATAGAATTTGTTTAAAATATTTCTCTGACTTCATTTGAATTTGCTGTAAAAGTATTTCATAGTTCCATTGCTAACCTCTTCCTTTTGACGTTTCCGAGATTATCTTATTCATATGCAGCAAATGTTCTCGGAGAAAGAAGTCAAACTTCTGCATAACTTGCCCTTGAAATCGGCATTGTCACGTTTGGGAGACTGTTTTACTTATTTCGATTCGGTATAATTCACGTGCAACGCACTAATTACTATTCAAGAATTACGTAAGCTGTCAACTGAAAGGGGGAAAAGAATCATTTATCTTGTTTTCATCTCTCTCGCTCTCTCTTTCTCTATACATTTTTAATACACACACACGCTTTATATACAGAGTGAGTCATAAATATCGAAACAATAGGCTATCTCCTTAAATATTGCCCCTAGACCCATACTTCCAATTGCAAAGTTTCATCAAAAAAGGTAAATTTTTTGATAAGATAAGTTGCAACTCCATGGGGGATCTATTTTAAAAAATACGAAAATTAAATTTTTATGCGGCCCCCACAGGATAAAACTTCCAATTAGGAAATTTTTCCTTATCCATTCCTGAATCAAACAAAAAAAAATTCATCTTGATATCTGCAAATCCCTGAAAGATATGAAAATCCAAAATTTTCTAAAATTCGTGACTTACACCACTTAAGCACATCTCTGACTGCAGCGATATCGGCTCATTTGAAATACAATTTAGGGATCGACCATTAATTTAAGCATTATTAAATGTCGATCCAAGACAATACTTTAACTTTTAGATATAAAATAAAAGCGTATAGATTTTTGCTTTAAACTTCCTTGAAATATGCTAGATGTCTGCAATAACTCGAGCTTGGCGCCAGGCTCGTTACTGGCACGACCCATTGGACGGACCGTCTTATTAAACACTTATTAAAAGTGTTATTAAATTAAGTGATATTAATTAAACTCTCATTAAACGTGTCTAAAATTATTGCTGCAGGCAATAAGTTTAGTAAAAATAGTAATAGCGATAATGACACTTCTATTAACTAAGTTATATGGAATATATTTTAATGTTAATGTATATTTTAATGTTAATGGAAATATATTTCAATAAATTACACAGAAATATTTTCAAAAATCTAGTTTTTACTATTCAGCTTCAAAATTTATGTGGTTTTAAACCTATTTTTACTTTTTTCTATCTTTACAAGAGAAAAGTATTGGATTCATGAAAATTTTGAATTCCGGTTTTCGACGGATTCACAGGTTTTAGGGCTCAGAGATATCGAAAAACATGTTTTTACAAAATGTCTGTCTGTGAGTCACTTCTCTTGTATTTCTGTATATGACATAAATTTTGTGAGCGCTCTATCTCAAGAACTAATCCACGGAATTTAATAAAAAATTATATTTACTTAGTCCTTGATATAAATTGGTACTGATTAGTTTTTGGTTTGAATCGCTTAACAGGCAACCCTACTGTACAGGCTTTTGTGCGATTTCCGCGATAGCTGTATCTCCAGAATTAATGCAACGAGTATCACCAATCTTCAGATTCAGTTAGTCCTTGACATGAATTGATGTTGTTCATATTTTGTTGTATATAGAGCTCCACGTGTGGCGCTGCAACACTGAATTCGTTACGATTTCTGCAATCTCTACCTTAAGAACTAATGCAGGAATTTTCATAAAAAGTCAGATTCAGTTACTTCTTGACATGAATTGGTTTTGTTTACATTTTTGTATCAATCATCTTTCGGATGGTGTTGTTATAATATGTGTTAATATAATGAATTTTGTATAATTTACACGATTTCAGTGATATCAAGTACGGAATTTCGTATCCTTAGAGTCCTCCGATTGCTACATACGAGTAGTTTATTCATTCCTAACGGCATTTAAACAAACAAAAATATTTATTCGAATGTTAAAGTCTAAGAGTATAACGTTTCTGTTTCGTATTTTTTTAAGCTAAGCTCCCACTAATATTTCGTTATAAGTGTATTTAATTGATCAATGTTTAATGCAATCGAACCAAACATCTTTTAAGAAATTTAATTGAATAATTTCAACTTAAAACGTTTAAATTAAATATGCCAAAGATTCATTAAACACTTGTTCTTGTTTTAAAGTGGATAATTGATTCGCAAGTTAAACAAAATTTAAAATGTATTTGTAGTTGAACTGAAAACTGTATGTTAAACTCGGAAAAAGCAGCGGCCTTTGAGACCGCTTACAGCGGTTAACACCTTGGGGATTTTTTTTTTTTTTATGGATTAACAGGCTATTATGGATTGGCAGACATTATTGATGCAACAGGGATATAGGCCGTGAGGGGAAGGGTTCCGTCCATGAGGGTCTTTAAGGGAACTTAACCCGTATTTACGCAAAAAAATCCAGGGTTCGAAGAAAACCATGGAAAACTTCGAACGGTTAGGCCGACGGTCGCGATTGGGTTCGAACCCAGCACCTACCGTCTACTAGTTTGTAAGCCCGTAATTAGAGATACCTTTTACGCAACGTGTAATAGCAATTTTAATAAGAAAAATATGAAATTCACAGGGATAAAACAATGAAAAAAATTAAATCGGTGTGATTAATAAAATGAGATTTAAATCAACTGACGCATTTAAATAGTAATTACAGAAAGCGAGAATGGCAAAACTTAAACAAAATCCGAAATCGAAACTATACAAGAGGGAGTTAATCGCCTAGAAACTTTTAAAAAGCATTTAAACGTTAGGAGCCCATCTTTGTTTAAAACTAAATGCATTTTTCTGCATCAGATGTTTTCATTTCAGTATTTCTCATTTTTAAACTGACGTAAGTCAATAACCTTCGGTTACGGTAATAGTCCTGCGAATTCAATAGTTTTTTAACACCTCAAAAAAAAATGCCCAACGCGCCAAAAGAAGTTTTCACCTCAGAAAATTTACTTTTAAAAATATGATTTGTTTACAAAAAAATTGCATTTTTTTAATTGCTATTTTAAATACTTTTATTTTTAAAAAAATATTTTTTAAAATGCTGAATCAAAATTGAAAATTAGGCATTTTCATTTAATCAAAAAAAAAAAAAAAAAAAAAAAAAAAATTCCTTGCGAGAAATAATATTTTGAGTTATGACAATTTTAATTTACTCTAATTTTTTTTTTTTTTTAATTTATTAAGAAAGCTTATGATGTGATAATGCTTACAAATTATGTGGTTAACCATCATAAAACATTCCAAATTCTAACTCTATAGAAATAGTCCTGCGAATTCAATAGCTTTTTAACACCTCAAAAAAAAAAAAAAAAAAAAAAAAAAATGCCCAACGCGCCGAAAGAAGTTTTCACCTCAGAAAATTTACTTTAAAAAATATGATTTGTTTACAAAAAATTGCATTTTTTTTTAAATTGCTATTTTAAATACTTTTATTTTTTTAAAAATATTATTTAAAATGCTGAATCAAAATTGAAAATTAGGCATTTTCATTTAATCAAAAAAGAAAAAAAAAAATTCCTTGCGAGAAATAATATTTTGAGTTATGACAATTTTAATTTACTCTAAATTTTTTGAAAAAAATATATTTTATTAAGGAAGCTTATGATGTGATAATGCTTACAAATTATGTGGTTAACCATCACAAAACATTCCAAATTCTAACTCTAAATAAATAAAATAAATGTTTCCTGAACAACTTACAGCAACGTTGTTTCTTCAATTACACGCATTTCAATTTGTGTCTGATACCTTGAAACCTCACGATTTCTTAAAATTGTCATAACTCTCTGAGTTTTGAAAATGATTTTTTTTTTTTTTTTTTTTTTTTTTTTTTGTCCAGTTTAGGAATGGATAAGGAAAATTTTTCTAATTGGAAGTTTTAATTGGAAGTTTTTGGTTCCTCTGGGGGCCGTATAAAAATTTAATTTTCGTATTTTTTAAAACAGACTCCCCATGAAGTTGCAACTTATCTTATCAAAAAATTTACCTTTTTTGATGAAACTTTGCAATTGGAAGTATGGGTCTAGGGCCAATATTTAAGGAGATAGCCTATTGTTTCGATATTTATGACTCACCCTGTATATACTATGAAGCTCTGTCTTCTGCGAGTTACGCCCATCAACCCCCGGTCAGGCTTTGCTATCTCTAAAAAACATTACTAATGTGCCCTGTTTCAAAAATATTATCCGGTTACAGAAGATTAAATAATATTATGACTATAACAGCTGTCATATTTTGTAATCGCGTTGCCATGATTTTCCGTTTGAATGAGATAATTTTCAGTTACCATGGCCTCATCCATCGTTGTCGTAAATAACTGATGGCTTTTTTCCAACTGATAAGCAGGATCAATTACACACTTAACTAGTCAGATGTGGCAGCCCCAAAACTTTCTTCTATCTTATGCAAGTTATTACTTCCTGAAAAATTCAGCATCGCAGTCCCACCGGTCAAGTGGTACTGCTATTACCACTTGATTAAGCTAAAATCTAGTCAGCAATTACTTATGTCAACTTATAACTGGATTTAAATTTTGATGAAAATCCGTAATTATTAGCTCACAGGCTATCATAGCCTGAGAGCTTATGTGCCCGCCCGTTCTGTATGTATGTTCGTACGTAACGCGATAACTCGTGATTATATTTAATCTGTGATAAAAATATTCAATCCACTTGAAATTTTGTATATAGGTATATCCTGACAAGGCACTTGCCTGATTAGTTTTTGGAGTTCATTCGATATGTATAAGAGGGGGAACGGGGGGCTCATGCCCCTCCCCTTAATAGAAATAAGTGGGTTTTTCATGCAGAATTAAGTTTTCGTTCAAAATTTAGATATAGGATCATTCTGATGAGGCGATTCCGTGACTGTTATTGATGTTCATTGAATAAGTATAAACAGTGGGAACGGGGGTTCTAATGCGCCTCCCCTTAATTTATATAAATGCGTTTTTCAAGCAGAATTGTCAGATTTGGTTCAAATTTCTGAATAGTTTTGGAAGTTTAATGGTTAAGTATAAAAGAGGGGGATAACTCCTCTTAAATTACACAAATGCTAAATGGGTTTTTATTAAGAATTATCCGATTTGCTCTGAATTTTGGATATAGATTTTTTATATGATAAAGCATGTCCTTGATAGTTTAGGAGGGTCAATGATTAAGTATAAAAAAGGGGAAAGGGGAGAGCTGTTTCCCCTTCGTAATTTTTTTTTTTCGAACAGAATTAACCCTTGAAAATATAAGGCTGTAATGTACAATTAGTATGCGTAGCCTGTGAGCTCAATGCCATCCGTTTAACTGGGCAGTATTCTTTTTATTGAAATAGAGTTATTGCAAAATCTTAAATAACTGCATAACAGTGCCAATTGTGGTGTGATGTACACCAAAAACTAATCACGATCAATTTTTTATCAGGTACTAACTGAATCTGAAGTTTGATGAAAATCCACGCATTAGTTCTTGAGATATATTTATTCTAAAATCGTGAAAAATGCAATATAACAGCGAAATCTGTAAGACGATTTACACCAAAAACTAAATAATACAAATCTATATTAGAGACTAACTGAATCTGGAGTTTTAAAAAATTTCATGCATTAATTCTTGGGATAGAGCTATTGCGATAATCACGAATAATGCACAATGACAGCGCCACCTGTTTAGCGATTTGCACCAAAACATAATTAGAACCATGCTATTTGAAGTACTAACAAAATGTAAATTAGTATGAAAATCTATCCTCTAGTTCTCAAGATATGGCTAGGCTATTGAGGAAATTGTAAATAATGCGTCATAGCAGCGCCATTTGTTGAGCGATATACATCAAAATGTAATCAGCCCCATGATATATGGAGCATTAATTAAATCTAAAGTTTTATGAAAATCCATGCACTAGTTCTTGAGATATGGCTATTGGGAAATTGTGAATAATGTGGCATAGCAGTGCTACCTGTTAAATGGCATACACCAGAAACTAATCAGATCTAGTTTATATCAAGGTCTAACAGAATCTAAAGCTTTGTGGAATTCCATACATTAGTTCTTGAAATAGAGCACCCACACAATTTATATCACATACAGACAGGCTCACAGACAGATATTTTCTAAAACATATTTTTTTGAATCCTTGACCAAAACATGTAAATCCGTCGAAAATCGGAGGCCCCACCAGTGGCCGAGAGGTTCTGACTTCTCAACTGGTAGACGGCAGGTGCTGGGTTCGAACCCAATCGCGGCTGTCGGCCTAACCGTTCGGAGTTTTCGTGGTTTTCTTCGAACCTTGCGTAAATACGGGTTAGGTTCCCTTAGAAAGACCCCCCACGAAGGGCAACCCCCCCTCTGGACCTATATCCCTAGCGTAGATAATCGGACGGCAAAAATAAACCAAACCGCCGAAAATCGATTTCAAAAATTTTCACAAATCCAATACTTTTTCTTGTTAAGATAAAATAAAATAAAAATTAATTTGTATAAAATGGTTAGGTTAAAAATTTCGCTAACTTTCTGATTTTTATATTCGCACTATGGAGATGGAAAATAATGCTATTTTACTTATGAGGTTTCAAAATTCCATCAGCTTGGGAATAGCTATCAAAATCACCAAATTGAAAAGTATTGTGTTTTGAATTTTTTTAAGTTTACATTATTTACCCATCATACGTAGTGTAGGGTAAGTCTTGCAATCGTTTTGAAAATCGAAACAAAATTTTTGACGGATTTGCATGTTTCAGATACTAGAGCTTCCGAAAAACATATTTTTAGGAAGAAAAAAAAATCCGTCCGTCCGTCTGTGTGTCTGTCTGTTTGTAACCGCTCTATCTCCCGAACAAATTGAGATAGAGACTTGAAATTTTGTATGTACTTAGTATGTAAGAATGGGACGAAGCCTATTGAATATCAGCAATCTCGATAATCCGGAACTATTTTTTTCGGACTCTCGAAAAATACCTTCTGATGAAAGGTATATAAAAATTTTCGAAATTTTTTATTTTCAGGAATGCACGTAAAAGACAATAAAATGACACAAATTTTGCATAAAAAACGAAGTCGATCGGATTATTAGTTGCCGAGATATATGTAATCCTGTTTTCCGAATTCTTCGATTTTTCATAACCCTGTATTTCATTCAAATTTGAATTCACAGATATATTTTAATTGGAAATGAGACGCTTTATCCAACGCAATAAATTTTTAGTTAATGTGATTATTATTTTTTGAGTTATAAAGATGTTTCTTTTACGCAAACAGATACTACTCGAGTATTTTGACGTTTTATATAATTTGTCGAAATTGGCTCATCAGCAATTCATTAATGGAGCATTATTATGTATGTTAAAATTATTTATTTATGCATTTAAATTTTATTTTGGAATTGACATAGATAGTTTACACGCGTTTTATTTTCATATTTTATATTGTGATGGGTAAGTATTACGGTGGCCCCCCCAACGACAAGTTTTATTAGACTCCGATGCTATTTCTTTTAGACAAGCTAAAAGTGTCGTGTCAAAAATTGTAGCCCACTCTTACTTACCTATCATACGTAGTATCGGGTAAGTCTTGCAATCGTTTTGAAAATCGAAGAAAAAAATTTGACGGATTTACACGTTCCAGATACTGGAGATTCCGAAAAACATATTTTTAGAAAAAAAAGTTGCCGTCCGTCTGTCTGTCTGTCTGTAAACGCTCTATCTCACGAACAAATGGAGATAGAGACTTAAAATTTTCTATGTACTTAGTAAGTAAGAATAGGACGAAGCCTATTTAATATCAGTAACCTCGATTATCCGGAACTATTTTTTTCGGACTCTCAAAAAATTCGTTCTGATGAAATGTATATAAAAATTTTCGATTTTTTTTTTTATTTTAAGGAAAGGACGTAAAAGGCAATAAAATAACACAAATTTTGCATAAAGAACGAAGTCGTTCGGATTAATAGTTGCCGAGATATTTCTAATCTTGTTTTCCACATTTTTTTTATTTTTCATGACCCTGTATTTTACTGAAATTTCAATTCAAAGGTACATTTTAATTGGAAATGAGACACTTAATTCGATTCAATAAACCGTTAGTTAATATAATTATTATTTTTGGAGTTATAACGATGTTTTTTTTATGCAATTCAGTGCTACATGAATAGTTTAGCATTTTATACAATTTGTCGAAATTGTTTCATCAGCAATTCATTAATAGAGCATGATTATGAGTTAAAAATACTTAAAAATACGTTTATATTTTGTTTTGGAATTGCAATGCATTTTATAAATAGTTTACACACGTTTTGCTTTAATGATGGGTAAGTATTACGGTGGCCCCCAACGACTAGTTTTATATAATTTGTCGAAATGGGTTCATCAGCAATTCATTAATGGAGCATTACTATGTATATTAAGAATATTTAAATATGCGTTTAAATTTTGTTTTGGAATTGCAATGCATTTTATAAATAGTTTTCACATATTTTATTTCCACACATTATATAATGCATATCCATGATGGGTAAGTATTACGGTGGTCCCCAACGACTAGTTTCGTAATCTGGCCGTTAAAACGAGACATTCATACAATTTTATTATTAAAATGCATTTCCTTTTTCTCAGAGTCTATAAAAAAACGTTTAAACTAAAGAAAAAATCCGTTTTTGATGAATCTAGTCAATAAAGAAGTAGCACGTCAAATTGTATCTCTTTATTATTCCGCAATTCCAATGTCTCAGAGAGAAATTGCTAACAGTTGGGTATTTCACACCGTTCTGTTTGCTATTATATTAATAAACACAAGAAAAATGAAGTTAGTTCATTGCATTCTAAACGGGTTCGCCCTTCTAAAAGACCTCTATCGATTTTATTTTATTTTATTTTTAATCGGAGGCGAAACTGAATTCTGCAATGGCAAAATCTACATTCAACTTGTGTTATGATCTAATTTTAGGTATTTTTAGAAACAAATGTAGCTTATCCATGAATTCTTTTGTTTATTTTAATACGCCATCATACATATTCACAATGTATATTGTTTATATTAATTAATATGAATATTTGAATTTTTTAAAATAGATTTATCGAACAGTAATTCACAAAATAATACGAAAGTATTTTGCCCGTACATTTACCTGTATTTATACTGCATCGAATGATGTAATAATGCATGAACAAATTTGCTAACCGCAACTAAAATTTGCTAGCTATAACTAAATGACCACATATAATTATTCTGCTGGAGAAATTAATTATAACAGTACAGTACAGTGGCGCCAACTTTTGAAAAATATTGGGTGGGCTCAAAAATAGTTTTGTAAAATGGTGATACCCGCTCTTTTTTCTTTGAAGTATTGACAGATGGTGAAATATGAGAATTTTAAGTCAATCTATCATGTTTTAATAAAGTTGAAATTTTATTAAATTATATTCGCATGCGTGTCAGCGCTTTTCCTTCTAAAGACACTGATATTCGCTGTAATGTTATAATATTATGAACATGTCTATTGAATTAGTAGACAGTTAAACATGAAACATTTAAATTATTTGGTATTTATAAGTGTCAGTCGGTGAACTAAAACACATGGTCATTGGAAAAATAAATTTTATTCTAAGGAGGAAAATGAATAATAAAATAATAATGAAAAAATAACTAAAACAATAAAAATTGGGTTTCTATAATTCAAAACTATTGGGTGGGCTCGGGCCTCACGTGCCATATAAGTTGACGCCATTGGTACTGTAAATAGAACAGCTTATTTATTTTATGCAGTTCTAAAACTTTAAAATTTTATTTTTTCAATTTCCCCCTGTCCCTTTTCTGCCATATCGTTGGCACCGCCCCATGATCTCAAAGTGTCTTTGATATTATTTGTATGAGTGGCGATATTTCCAAGGTGAATCATAATTATAAATTTAAATTACAACCATTCTCGATGCTGCGCTGTTTAAAATCTTTTATATAACTTAACGTATTTTTTGCATGTAAAGAAGGTGGAATTTCGAAATCGATTTTTCACTTTTTTCCTAATAGGCTAAATTTACTAAAGGTATGGACACTGGTGTGTTTTCGGCGACAACACAACATTTAAAATTCTTTAGAATCTTATTATAAATTAATTTTAAAGCATTTTTTTTTAGCCAATTGCAGGAGATAAGTCTCTAAATAATCTTTATAGTTACGTTGCAGCTGTTTACAAGTTACAAAAACAACGGATTTAATCATGAGCTAAACTTCGCTCGTTAAAATATACCAACCGATTGTAAAACTGCAGTAACAAAATATTTAAAAAAATAAAAAGGTAAAAAAATAAAAGATAAAAAATCATAAAATACTGAATAGCTAGTTAAAAAAGAAGAAGAAGAAGAAGAAGAAGAAGAAGAAAAAGCTTTTTTTTTCTTCTTTGTTGCCACATCTTACAAAAGAAGCAGAGCAAAAATTTTGTATTTTTTTAACAAGTTCCCTAGTTTACGTTTTCTATGAAATGTAAATAAAAGTGATTAACAACAATTAAGCCAAATTAAAATATTATAATGAAAAATTATTGGAACAGCATGTATCGCACTCATAAAATTAGGCACAATTTTTAATGTTATTTGAATGTAAATAAATGATTATAAAAGAAGATTAATGCTATTTTTATTTTTATCATTACCTTTATGAGAACTAAATGGGGATTTTAGATTTTTTTTTATTTTAAGGGTATTTTTTACCTTTTATTTATATTTTATTTTATTGTTTTAGAAAGTGTTTAAATTTTTTGAGATTAAGTTCAGAATAACACTGAACTCAGTTCAAAGTTCATGTTGACGACAAAATACCTCTAAAATGACTAAATAACTGACAAATTGCGAAAGTACTAAAGTATTTAGCAATTTTTTTTTAATCTTGAATTCTACTTGAATTGCTTCTACTTGAATTTGCTTGTGAGATTAGGTGAAACGTGTTATTTTAGACCACCCGTTGAACTTCCTAAAGGAGAAATTTCTAAAATTCCTAAAATACATGTTTAATTATTTTTAATAGATTTGTTATCTTGAATTTCATACTCCTGTCTAAAGCTACTTCTAGGAATATGGTAAAATGTCCTAAAATATTCGACACTCCTTAATCACTTAGATGAAAATTTCCAAAATCTGTGAAATTCTATACTTATTTAATAGATATGTAATTTTGAATTTCACGCTTCTACCTAAAATAGCTACTGAGATACAACTATTTTTCTTTCAGTTTCCCCTTTAATGCACTTAGAATTGGAAAATTTCTAAAATCACTGAAATACATATTTAATTATCTATACTAATAAAATCCGTGCGCCTCTGTCTGTCTGCTTGAAGCCGATTACAGTTCGCAACGCGGGCGAGTTGGAAGTCGCGAGAGGTGTCTTTCGATTGGAAAAATTCCGGGGAAGTCATTTCGAGCATTTTCGAGACCGTGGGATCAAAATTAAAAAAGTTATGAATTAAAAACCCCTTGGGAATCGGAACGAAAAATATCTCAATTCCCTACGGAGCTCCGAAGCAGAACACTGCGCTACCTTGCGGTGAAGGAATGAATTTTTCCCCTTTGGCTAAAAGAAGAAACAGCCGAAAACCTCCATTTCTACCGGCGCTAATTGCATTTTTTCCCGCATCAATTTTTTTTGACTTGCCGTAGAATATTTACCGTAGTTTTCGCTAAAATATTGAACTTAGAAATAAAACAGGACTATCGAAACTTTTTTTTGCGCGTTTTTTTCTTAAACCATCATGCAGACAGTTTTTAAAGTAGAAAAAAACTGATTACATATTCAGAATCTGCGTAAAAATCTGCTTCTGATGACCTAAAAAATACGAAAAAATGTCTTATGGGCGCGTAGTACCCACCGTGCAAAACCAAATATTTTTAACGGGACTATTGCGCGAAGCGATCATAGCGCCGATCCACAATCTTTTTTTTTCAAGTGCACGTGGCTCACAGTGCGAAATCACATATTTTTAACGGGACCATAGCTCTTTAATTTACTTTTTTTTGTGCTTGAGGATTCGAACACCAAGACTTGCTTATTAAATGAATTTTTTGCTTATTATATACTGCTTAATACCGAGGTTCGTTTGGAAAAAGTGGCCCAGCTAGCGGGCGTAGCTCGCTAGTCATTACTAATAAAATCCGTGCGCCTCTGTCTGTCTGTCTGTCTGCTTGAAGCCGATTACAGTTCGCAACGCGGGCGAGTTGGAAGTCGCGAGAGGTGTCTTTCGATTGGAAAAATTCCGGGGAAGTCATTTCGGGCATTTTCGAGACCGTGGGACCAAAATTTAAAAAGTTATGAATTAAAAACCCCTTGGGAATCGGAACGAAAAATGTCACAATTCCCAAACGGAGCTCCAAAGCAGAACACTGCGCCACCTTGCGGTGAAGAACATGAAATTTTCCCCTTTGGCTAAAAGAAGAAACAGCCGAAAACCTCTTTTTCACCGGCGCTAATTGCGTTTTTTCCGCATCAATTTTTTTGACTTGCCGTAGAATATTTACCGTAGTTTTCGCTAAAATATTGAACTTAGAAATAAAACAGGACTATCGAAACTTTTTTTTGCGCGTTTTTTCTTAAACCATCATGCAGACAGTTTTTAAAGTAGAAAAAAACTGATTACATATTCAGAATCTGCGTAAAAATCTGCTTCTGATGAACTAAAAAATACGGAAAAATGTCTTAAAGGCGCGTAGTGCCCACCGTGCAAAACCAAATATTTTTAACGGGACTATGGGCGCGAAGCGACCATAGTTCCGATCCACAATCTTTTTTTTTCAAGTGCACGTGGCCCACAGTGCGAAATCATATATTTTTAACGGGACCATGACTCTTTAATTTACTTTTTTTTGTGCTTGAGGATTCGAACACCAAGACTTGCTTATTAAATGAATTTTTTTGCTTATTATATACTGCTTAATACCGAGGTTCGTTTGGAAAAAGTGGCCCAGCTAGCGGGCGTGTTCTCTTCACGATGGAACGAGAACATGTAAAATTTTCTCAACGGCTGAAGCAGTTCCCTTTCCTGGAAATTCAGATCCTAGTGATGGAGATTAAAGGCTTCCCAGCAATGCGGCTAATGATTATGGGTAAGTGGGCTTTAAATTATTAGGTTTTCCGAGGCATCCCCTAATTTCCTTTCTATTTTGTTATCGAATGCAATGTGCGGTAATGTTATGTTCTGAAATGAACTAGACTTAGATTATGATTCTTCTTCTTAACTTAGAATACTTCTGTATCTTAGATCACTCTATGTTAATTGCGCTTAGCAAAATAAATATTTGCTTGATTTCCTAATAATGTGGTCTCTGCAATCAATTCAGTGTTTGTATTTCCTTTTCTTTACGTACCGACTACCCCTGGGTAATACGACTTATGTCAATTATTAAACGGCAATTAAAAGAGTAGTCGGACAACACTGTATATACATTTTGTAAAAATATACGTATAATTTTAGAAAAATAAGTAAATAAAGGTGGGGTTAGAAAATTTCAACATTTTTTTGGAAACTGGCTCAAATGCAACAAACGTCCTGAGCAGTACTATTGTATTTAATGCTTGTAATAAATCGGTTTTAGCATTTATAATTTTATAAATACTCATCAATACTAAACGCACTAAGACACAACATTGAATACAGTGCTGGAAAAATGTTTAGGACCACTAACAAAAACAATAATGCTCTTACATTAATAAAAAACAATATCATTGCAAAATTATACACATAAATTTATATAAGTTATGATATTTGTTTTAAATTACAGTATCATATTTAAAATAAAAATAAACAAAAAATCATTTCTAGATAACACAATTTTATAGAAATTTTTTTTAAGACCGATGTATTTAAAATCAAAATTACATATCAGGAGAGATGTACATTAATTTTTAATCCTCTGTTTGTTTCCCCTTAAAACTTGGTGATTTCAAAAAGACACTCGGAGGAGGATTTGAAGAGGTTTTCGCGTGCGGAAATGGGTATTTGTTTCCAGATTTCCAAAATAGCTGCTTTCAGTTCAAGAATCGAATCAAACTGTTTTCTTTTGGCATAAAATTAACGAAAATAGATTCCCACAAGTTTTCTATCGGATTTATGTTAGAGCTTTTATATGGAATGTCTAAAGTTTTGATGTTGTTTGTATATAATCAATCTGAAGTTGACACAAACTTATAGAAGCGAATAGGAGTGTAATCTTGAAGCAATATCAAATTCTAATCCACAAGTCTATCTTTAATTGGAACAAAACAAAATGTTACACATAAGAATACTTCGATATTCAATGTCTTGACATTGATTTTATTCGTCTACACATACAGACTGACAAACTCTTTGTTTTATTAATATAGGTTAATAACAGAAAAAGAAAGCAGCCTTTGAAATTACATTAGGTTAGAAAGTTTCGAATATTTTTTTTTTTTTTTTTTTTTTTCAGTTTGATAGATTTGTGACCTCCGTTGAAGTTCAAGTTTTGTAAATTCCAACCTTATATCAATAATCGAAATATGTTTAACACTAGAACCGCGGGAAAATTCATATAAGTTTTAGAAAAAAAATTCTCACCGGAATTTTTATTTTAAACTGTTTAAGTTATTTATTGAAATTCTTTTTTATCAGATTATATTTAGCTTATTTTATAAAGAGTTTTCTGGTTCGAATCGACATTTCTGCATATGATACGGGTCAAAATGACCCGTCTCCGCGGTTCTAGTGTTAAAACAGAGAAGCCTTTGAAAAAAATACCTATCTAAAACAGAATTTTTGGCTGCTCCTAAGCGATTCTGTTTACACACGATTCTGTTTAAGTTTTACTGTACTTGGTTCAGTAAACCTGTGTAAATGAAGCCTGTTTATAACGGAAATGGGTTTTAAAAATAAGAATTTTATTATCTCTACGATAGGAACACTATACAATTATACTTGCTAAATTCGAATTGTGTTTTAATCCGTTGAAATTCCGCTTTCACCAATCTTATTATATAAGATTCTTGTGTTTATTTATCACATTAAGCCTGTTAAGACTGAATAGCAAGCGCAAGAGAACAATTCAATTTTAAGCAAGTTTTCATCGTAACAGATATGGTTATCCTATTATTGGGACAATTACCGTATTTTCGGGTGTATAGCCCGCACCCTGTGTATAACCCGCACCCCTAAATCGAGCAGTGCAGTAAAAAAAGTTCGTGTATAACCCGTGGAGATGCATCGGTGTATAGTCCGCGGGCTATACACCATTTACGAACGTATATTTCGGCCAGGGTTCGAGATTAGAAGCCAATAGTCATAATTTTTAACATAAATTTACCAAATTTTTTCGTGATGCATAATACCTACAGTAATTGGGCTAAAAAATTAAGATTATCAGTACCGTAATTTTCGGAAGAAAGGCCGCGGCGTTTACATGTTTTAAGATAAAATTTCAAGCGATGCGGCATTTACGCGCATTTTTTTTTCAAACAAGCGTGATACATTTTTAAAAATTTTCCGAAAATTAAAAAAAAAAAATCGGTGATAAGTTTAAAATTTTGGACATAAAATGTATACGTATCTTAGGTCATTGGTTCCCAAAAGGATCGAATCCTCGTAATCGATCCGAAATGCACCAACTCCGAAAAGGAACGATTCCAGGGACTCTATCTGAAATGAAACGACTCCGGAAAAGTCCGATTCCTAGAACTCGTTCCGAAATGAAACGACTCTGTGAAGGAACGAATCCTTGGAATCGTTTCGAAAAAGATGGACTGTTCTGAATCGTTAAGAAATGACATAAATCACGCACTTTTTTTTTTTTTTTTTTTGTTCTTTGTAACAGGGTAGGGTAGATTATTTTTTTGAAAAATAAACTAAATCTTAAATGATCTTAAATTCAGCATCGTCGAGGTTGAAAGGGCTCCGGATTTTGGATTTTGTACTCTACAAACATAATGGGGTGCTGCAGCACGGATTCTCTAGCAAATTATTTTCTGATATTTTATTTATAATTTTTTTTTCTTTTTTAGGTCTGGGGTATAAGTCGACCCCCCCCCCCACTTTGAAGTTATATTTTTGTCTAAAATTTCACGACTTATACGCGAGTATATACGGTAGCTATTACAGATCTATCTGTGCAATACTTGGCGATAGTTGCGACAGTTCTTCCAAACCCAGAAATAACTGTATTTAAGCAGTAAAAAAAGCCTTTACAAACATGGGAGAACTCTCTAAATTTCGTGGCATAGCGAAAAAAAATTACAAATTTTGATGTTTTTTCAAATTTTTTGAGGGTTAAAAGTTGTAGAAAAAAGTCACGATTTCCAATAAATAAAAAAAAGTAAGAAAAATCATGCGTTAAGCATAGATTAAGAGGCACTTTCCAACACTTAATGAAATCTTTAACAAAACTTTGTTATTTAGGGAAATAATAGTGTATAGACAAATATACCCAAATATGTATTCCAGTACATTAGAACAGCCCAGTATTTCATATGTCAGTTCATATAATGGGAAAATTTAGCTTAGCAAGAAAATACCCAGTAGCTTGAAATTTCTTTTTCAGCAATTCATACTATTAGATGGAAACATGTTTGAATAGTTTTGTTCAGCCCTGTAGTTTACATCGTACCTTTATTACACGTCAGCATTAGGCTAAAATTTATTGTAAACTAAAACACTTTTAAAACAACGGAAATCACATTCTCATAAATCATCATTCATAGGTATCTGTACCGAATTCTTTGCGTGGCCCTGTATATCCCTTTATCTATATTCTGCAAACATTTCTCAGTAAATTGAATTCAGCTCAGCATAAAAATGCATAGCTTATTTAAGAACCACGTTTAAATAATTTACGCTCATATTCAGTAACGTTGGTGAGCTCTTTTGGGTAGCCCTGTATATCAACTATAACATTTATACACACCATATAATGTGCATATATTTAGCGAAATATAAACGCGAATATCATAATTAAAATGCATTTCATCCCTCCATCAGCCATCATCTGACACATATACTGTACTTCGGAAAAAATATACTATTTGAAATCTTTTGTATGGCCCTGTAAATGCTTTGTACTTCATATTATGCAAGACAGTAGCGTATAATTTATATTAAGCTTCAGTGACATATATCAATTTTATTATACATGAAAAAGCTTAATATATTTAAATATGTCACACCCAATTCCCCCTTTTACCATTATCTAATGGAATTCTTTTGTGTAGCCCTGTAAATGAATAATAGCTACATTTACACCTTAAATTTTATAGAATGCATATTTTATATGTTTGACAGGGTATAACATCTTTAAAATTCCTTTGAAACGATTTTTCCCCATAGGCCGTAATGTAATAGGAAACTTTTGATTCGCCCTGTAGATAAACTAATCATGGTAGAAACTTCATTTTCGATAGAACTTGTGCTAGGGTAAACGTCAATAACGTCGTAAAATTTCATGGCAATCCGAGTATATTAACGATTTTTCCCCATAGGCCGTAATGTAATGGGAAACTTTTGATTCGCCCTGTAGATAAACTAACCATGGTAGATACTTCATTTTCAATAGGGTTCGTGCTAGGGTAAACCTCAATAACGTATAAAAATTTCATAGCAATCCGAGTATATTTACGGGAGTTAGAGCGCGGGCAGACGGACAGACGGCCAGACGGACAGACGGCCAGACAAACCGAATGCATAAGCACTTTTCAACTTTGTTGGAAAGTGCTAAAAAAAATCTTTGTATAACTCGCACCGTGCATAAGCCGCAACAGCTTTTTGGAAGGTTTTTTTCTTGTATAAGCCACGGACTATACACCCGAAAATACGGTACATTTTTAAGTATTAAATTTAGAGACTTTTCTCCGAGAAGGATTTCTGTGGTTCCAAGAAGGACATTGCACTTTTTGACCATTGAAAACACAAAACTGAAATCTTCTGGGGGGGGGGGGGGGTCACCCACCACCGGGCTTTTAATTTTAAGGCAAGACTCCATTATAGGCATGTTCCATTTTCATAAGGTTTTCTGTATTTAGAAGTCGATGTCCTGCTTATTTTCATTCCTGTACCGTTTTCTTTGACACTACACCTAGAAACATTACTTTGATCATACATTTAAAGAGCAAAGGTGTAGAATAAATAAATGAACCGGAATAGGACTTTGAATTGTAATAAATAACAAATTAGTCAGCAGATGATAGTTTAGTCAATAGATGATACTCGAGTTTCATCATGTATACAACCTTTGATTGCGTTCTATACTTCTGAAAAACAACCGTTTTTCTCATGCATATTTCAAACAACGTCATTTAAATATAGCCTTGCCGCTTAACCTAGACCTTGATAACTGTGTAAAAATACCTTTTTTATTATTATGTTTTGTCAATTAATTTTGAGCGAATCGTGTTATATAATTTTGTTATCGTAACTATTTATCTGACAGATAAGTCACTTTGGATTTTTCAATGAGATAAAAAAGTGTACATATGTCATACTTTTCTCGTGTACCACTACCTCGTGTAATACCCTTACATTTAAGAGTTCATTTAGAGGGGGGGGGGTAGATAGAATAAAAAATGAGAAAAAATATTCTCTTATAAAATATAACGATTTTTATTTAAATATACGATATTCACAAAATAGTTCCACATCGTTTCGTATATTAAAATGCAAAATGAAACGTCTTATAACGATTTTATGTGATGTATAGCCAGGGATGTAGTGGAGGGTATTCGGGGGCATGCGCCGTATACCTTCTGGATTTTTTAAAGTAATACCGTTTATCGTCTGTTTTTCAAGAAAGCTATAGTATATAAACTCTAGGGTATGTCTTCAACGTATACCCTCTGTTTAAAGCCTATATCCTCTGTTATTTTTACGACTACACCCCTGAGTATAAAAAAGATAAGTCTTGATGTAGCGATATGGGAAATTCCACAGATATTGAAAATAAAATATATTTTGAAACGCATCAGTTTTCACCGTCGCACTGTCGCTCCTTCCTACTGTAAAATCGGATGCCTTCATTTTCATCAAGAACATTCAAAATGGGTCATTACATACATATATGTGTATATATATATACGCTATTAAAAAATTGAAACTTTTGCGGCATCGTCACTCCACCACTTTTATAGAAAACGTTTATTTCATTGCATTATGAAGTATTCTCATTTGTCAAAACAGAGTTATTCTATAAAAACAAAGGAGTGATGATGCAGCAAAAGTTTAAAATTTTTAACTGTATACAGGGTGATTCAGTTCGTCGGTGACAAACTTTAAGGATCGATAGAGCACACCTAGACGAACATTTTTGAATAGGGAATGTAGGGTCCCTGACGCGATGGTAAGGCGCTAGGCGCTTTCGAAATTTTGGGTGCCGAAATTCGAAACGTCATAAAAACTAGGGAAATGGTTAGATTTTCTTGCTTGTTGCGTCGAAATGATTCTGTTTGTTTAGACTTTCTTCAGTACCAATTTGATAAGCGTATCTCTTAAAACATGGATAGGGGGCGCTGCAGACTTTGGAGAGCTAGACAACAACTTTAAGCCCGTTATTTTGATAATTTAACACATGCTCGCCAAAGTTTATACTCTAACTTAAAGTTTGAACCCAAAAGTAAAGCCCTGCAAAAAGCGTAAGAGCCGGAATAAAATGTCAAAGTACAGGGTGGTCGAAACTCGAAGGCTCCTAAGAGATAAACAAACAGATTTCTTGACTTATGGCATGCATTTTCATGATTCTGTTTGCTGGGGCTCTCTGAAACTCAGTTGAACGGTACAAAAAGAAACATCGATAGGGGGCGCTTTGGGCAAAAAACATAATTCGTTGACATTTCGGACGCTAACTGGAAACGGGGCGCTACGATCAGTTAGAAACAAAACAAGAGAGTAATTTACTTATCATAAGAAGCTATTAAAACTGCAGTTTGTTTGTTTTTTTTAACAAACATAGCTGGTTTCAATCATGCACAATGCGCGCAATAAAATTTACATAAGGTGCTTTTTGCTGATTTATGCAAAAGATATCGTACCATATCGATATGCAAAAGATACGTAATGCGTAGACGACAACGCGAGATGACGTAGTTGTATGCGCAGACACGTCTTTTGAACGTGCGGTACCTACTTAAGCTTCGGGTTACTTGTCTGCAGATCGGTAGTAGGATGGAACGGTACACAAACTCTGAATTGGCTGACATGCATTTGGCGTATGGCGCTGCTGGTTGTAATGGACGAGCCGCTCAGCGGTTGTACGCCGAGCGTTACCCCAACAGGCAAATCCCCTGCCATGCCTTCTTCGCTCGAGTACACCAGAGGTTGTCCACAACGGGATCTTTCGACGGAGGCAGGCCTGAACGGGAGCGATCAGTGAGCACCCCCGACAACGAAGAGGCTGTGCTTAACCTGGTTGAGGACAACCCAGGTCTTAGCACGAGAGATATCGCCAGACATGTTGGCATTTCGCAAGCAACTGCGTGGCGCATCTTACGTTCCCGGAATCTGCACCCCTACCACATCCAGCGGGTGCAGTTGCTCAGAGAGCAGGATTTTGGCCCTCGAGTGGAATTCTCAAGATGGTACTTGGCGATGAGATCCAGGGATCCCCGTTTTGTAAACAGCATTTTGTTTACGGACGAGTCCACCTTCAGCCGGGAGGGAATGTGGAACGCCCACAACAGTCATGTGTGGTGTGATGAAAATCCACATGAAACCAGAAGCCGAGCAGCCCAGGAGCGTTTCTCAATAAATGTGTGGGCCGGCATTCTGGGGGATTGCCTCATTGGCCCTTATTTGTTACCTGAACGGCTGACAGGTGGAAATTACCTGATTTTCCTGGATCAAGTGCTGCCGCAGCTTCTGGAGGAGGCGCACGTACCCGAAGGTTCGCGTCGCCAGATGTGGTTCCAGCACGATGGAGCTCCGGCCCATTACACGAACGACGTGCGTCTCCATCTAAACGCAAGGTATGGCCAGCGGTGGATCGGGCGTGGGGGTCCAGTTCACTGGCCTGCCCGATCACCAGACCTCACCTGCTTGGATTTCTTCCTTTGGGGTTACCTGAAGGCCGAGGTATACCATACACCTGTCAGCAGTGCTGAAGAACTTGTGGCGCGCATTGTGGCAGCTGCAGGGCAGATCAGAGATACTCCTGGCATTGTTGGAAACACACACTCCTCAATGCGACGGAGGTGCGAAGCCTGCATCATGGCCCAAGGTCGAAATTTCGAGCATCTTCTGTAGTGTTATTTTTTGTAAATAAATTTCCAGTATCATTGATGTTTTTGGTCTAAATTTATTCAGAAGTGTTGAGCAGAGGTAGAAAATGTGTTTTCATTATTACTAACTGATCGTAGCACCCCGTTTCCAGTTAGCGTCCGAAATGTCAACGAATTATGTTTTTTGCCCAAAGCGCCCCCTATCGATGTTTCTTTTTGTACCGTTCAACTGAGTTTCAGAGAGCCCCAGCAAACAGAATCATGAAAATGCATGCCATAAGTCAAGAAATCTGTTTGTTTATCTCTTAGGAGCCTTCGAGTTTCGACCACCTTGTACTTTGACATTTTATTCCGGCTCTTACGCTTTTTGCAGGGCTCTACTTTTGGGTTCAAACTTTAAGTTAGAGTATAAACTTTGGCGAGCATGTGTTAAATTATCAAAATAACGGGCTTAAAGTTGTTGTCTAGCTCTCCAAAGTCTGCAGCGCCCCCTATCCATGTTTTAAGAGATACGCTTATCAAATTGGTACTGAAGAAAGTCTAAACAAACAGAATCATTTCGACGCAACAAGCAAGAAAATCTAACCATTTCCCTAGTTTTTATGACGTTTCGAATTTCGGCACCCAAATTTTCGAAAGCGCCTAGCGCCTTACCATCGCGTCAGGGACCCTACATTCCCTATTCAAAAATGTTCGTCTAGGTGTGCTCTATCGATCCTTAAAGTTTGTCACCGACGAGCTGAATCACCCTGTATATATAGAGAGAGAGAGAGAGAGTGAGAGAGAGAGAATTTTGATGATCACATACTTTGAAATGAGATCTCGAGGTGATAATTGATTCCCATATGACAAACTGTTTTTCTTTTCTTTTTTTTTTTTTCAATGCTTCTTTTCAGTGTTGTTTCGTGAACATTTGCCATCTTCTTCACTCCCTGTAGCTTTCTTAAGCATATTCTTGAAAAGATAGTTGATGCACACATAAAGCAATTTTCAAGGAAGCGAAGAACAATCAAATCCCAAATCTTCATATATCACATGCACACCGTCATGCACAAAAATATAGTATTTTTCTATATAACTAAACTGTCTATGCTTAGATTTTTATGTTTAGGCAATTCTAATTCTGAGAAAATAAAAATAATTGTACCGTCAGAAACAAACATTTCCATTTACTCTAATAAATGTTTCTTTTCTCTCTCTCTTTCTCTTTCAGATTTTAAAAGCGACTTGCTTTTTGAAAGGAGAAGGTTGGTTACTTGCAAAACTACTCATCTTTTGTCAGTATTCAGATGAAGCACTTTGCCGGTTTCTATACTAATAAAAGAAAGTTTTACTTTGTCTGTAGAATTTTAAATTTCTAAAAATTAGCGTACTTATTAATTAAAAACCCCAATTAAAAGAATGCAAAAGTATTCATAATTCACTTAAAGCATAGAAATTCATCACACCGCAGAAATTTTTTTCGAACAACTCGAAGACACAGGGACGTTTTTCTGGAATGAAAGGTTGTTAAGGCTGATAAATGTACTGTGCCTTTTTAAAGAGGACCATGTATTAAATTCAACCAAGCCTAAAAATGCAGAAATTACACAAGCAGATGGAAAAAAATCCCTTTTAGAAATTTAACAAATTGTTTCTGTATCTCTGCATAAGTTTAAAAATCCATTAAAAGTCTATAAAGTCTATTTTTATTTACTTTCAAAGAAACGCGAATTTTAAAGAAATCTTTCATAGACAGAATATTGCCAGGATCCAGATAGATTTTCCGCTGTTACAGAAACGATATTGAAGATGCTTAAGTTTTTTTTTTTTTTTTATAGGAAGTCAGCTAATTAATAAACGAATATCATTAATCAATTTCCTTTCGGAAGTGGATAATGACGTGACGCATTAAAAAGACTTGTTTTTTGTTGTTGTTGTTTTTCTTGCTATGGATCGATTCGGTTTCTAACTTCATTATATTGCAGGTAGACTGACTGGAAAAAGTGGGTAATAGATGTAGCACAAAAGGTTCGTGTGTACGTATGCGGAGGGGATCGGAATTCCGACCATTTGGATTCTAATATTGATTCAAAAAGCATATTGTTCTATCTGAGAATTCTTATTTATCGTTTTAACAGTTAATTTCTCAAAAATATTTTTTATCCAAAATGTGTATTTGCGTTATGGGTACGAAGTCATAAAATATAAAGAAAAAATTAATGAAATAAATAAATTATCATGCGCATTTAGTCCAAATAACCAACATTTCACTTTAACATGAATTGGTTTAATTTTCAGTAATTTGTAGGTCGTTGATTTTTGAGTTTCGTAATTAAGGATGTTTTAAATACTGAATTTCGGTGAACTTCCCATTTTCAGCCAAAAACAAAAACATTTTTTTTAAAATCAATTAATGCATGCATAAATATTTATACATAAATAATTATAACGGTAGCCCAAAATGGTTATCTCTCTCCGATGAAAACTTTTTATTTTCATATAACATCAAATGTAATAAATTTATCAACGACACAAAATATTTTTCTAATTATACAAATTCTATCTAATTAAAAAATATTTTAGGTATACATGCCTCGATTTATTTTTATATTGATTTTTGTAAATAACTATCTGCTATACTACACTGTAAAAAAAAATTTGGGCAATTACAAAAATTTTTCTAGTAGAATTGTATTCCAAGAACTTTTTATGTAACGGCAACAATAAAAATTCATGTAACAGATACAGATTTGCACTTTGAATCAAACAAATTTTAAGGTTACTAAGAATTTTTTTGGGAAATCGTATTCCAAGAACTTTTTAAGTAACGATAACAAGCATTATAGATAAAATTTTAGTAAAGTTACCAAAATTTTAGTAAATTCTTTTGTAAAGTTACAGATGGTTTTAGTTTTGCTTACAAGTTTTGTAGATTGACATCATTTTCTTGTACAGTGTACACATAAAATTTTAGTAAGCATAAGAGATTTCGGATAATTTAGATTACTAAGGTTACAGATTTTTTTTACAGTGTAGAAGTTTCTCAAAGAGTATTCGAAACATTTCTGTGTTTTCGAACTAAAGATTTTTTATTACTGTTATGTCTGCAGCTTTTACTTTAATGAACTACTTAGAATTCGTCTTCAAAGTTTAGTCATGTATGCATTACTTGCTTTGTAATTTCCATTCACGCCTTGAGTCAGTGATGCCTGATAATTATGAAAAGTGAAATTCATAATAACTATAAATAAAGAGTTCCTCATTTGAGCCGATACAGTAGAATTTAATGCATAATGTTGAAAATTTCAGAAGAATAAAGGGATATTTTTGGAATATAGATGGTTTCGATTGAGTTTATGTCCAGCCGAATTTTCTGCAGCATTTTTGGAAAATTCAAATTTCGGGTCAATGACGAATTTTCGGTTGATCTGCATTCATAAGTGAAAAATGATCGTTTGGAGACAAGGAGAGTTACAGAATTTTTTATCAAACAGTATGTAATTGCAGTAATACATATTACTTTCTTTTATAAACAAATTTAATTTTTTAATGTGTTATTTAAAAATGAAACTCTTTTAAATAAAAGAAAAAGAAATTTGAAATTAATGATTTGAGTGTTACAGATATTTAAAAAATTACAATTTTGGATTTGACAAATTCTTCTTGAAAATCGACGATATCGCTGACATGTCATTCAAAATTTAAAAAAAAAAATGTGTTTTCCTCCCTCACTCCCGCTTTTTTTAATACATGTTGAATTTAAATATGTACTAAAAGTGGGATATTACTGTTGAATTACATAAATCTGGCTTCAATTTTAATATAAATATGACCCTTTTTACCACTAACTACATGCAACTAGAAATCCTTTCCTACGAATCAAAACAATATTTTTCACTTTATGGAATCTTTCACTTTATGGACATTGGAATCTTTCTTTTCATCAATTATAACTTAAATTACAAACACCTTTTTTTTCTCTCTCTCTTTATTCTACTTGCAGAGGCAGTAGATTTGATGAGCATACACTTACACAAAGTACCTTTCTCTTGTCGTTGTTTAAATACATAATTATATGTAACCATCACTCTTAATGATAAAGTTTAAACTGAAAGAAAGGTTTCACATATTAGTATGCATCATTTAAAAATACATTTACTTCAAAATAGTTATCTTCAGCCCTTTGCGGGGCAGGGCAAATTCATTGCTTAAGTGTTGAAATTAATGACTGACACCGGAATTTGAAAACAACTATATTTGTAAATAAGAAAACGCTACATTTCACGCCACAGCCATTGAATAAACGCCAATAGCTTTGTTTCACGCATTCAATAAACCGTAATTTTCTTAAACAAAATTCCGGTGCGAATGTTGCGTTTGGGAATTAAAATTAAGTGGTATATCTATGAAACCACTGCGCCGCAAGGGGTTAAAAAAGTTACAAAATTTAAATTTTAAAACAATCCCTGAATTCTTCTATTTATATTTTAGAAAAGCAAATCTAATCAAAACTAACCGGACGCGACGTGTGATACGTTGGAAACATTGAGAATTCTTAAAGCGCATAGTATTATATCTCGGTTTTAGTCGCAATAAAAGTGATTAGTAACACTTTTCAATATTGTTGTAAAGTGCTTATGAATTCGGTTTCTCTGCCCGTCTGCCAGGCTATTCATGTTCCATCTCTTATAAATATAAAAAAATTACATATGAAATTGATATAAAGTTTATCATGGAATATACGGAATTGAAAATTAAAAATGTAGTATTTATAGTTCACTTACAGGGGTCTCAAAAGATTCCAATTGTATTATGGTCTATGGGGAAAAATCACTTGCAGTATTTTAATGATATTAGACTGTTTCAAATGTATTGAAAATTATGTATACATCACCGAAGTGGGCACTGTAAGGTACTTGTTATAAATATGGTGTGCGTTTATCTATATCATTCATTTACCGGGACACACAAAAAAGTTTGGTGCGTATGAAAGATAATTGTCGAAATGCGTTTTCAGTTGATTTCTGCAAAATCGAAGTAGCTCCTTTATTTATTTATTTATTTATTTATTTATTTATTTGTAAAAAAAAAAAAAAAAAAAAAAAAAAAAAAAGGACTTTCAATATTTAAAATTTTAAAGTTTTCTCAAAAGTATTTTTAAAAAATTTCAAAAATAGAGCTTTTTTTTTTTTGGTAGCAAATTTTTTGATTGCGTTATAAATTTTTAAATTTAAATTTTTTTTCGTGTTATTTGGTATGTATAAATTCTATAGGGTCAGATGAGGTAAAATAGGTCAGTTTTGGAAGATCCTGAAAAAAAAAATAAACAAGTTGAATGTAGATTCTGCCATTGCAGAATTGAGTTTCGCCTCCGATTAGGAAAAAAAATCGATAGAGTTTTTTTAGAAGGGCGATCCCGTTTAGATTGCAAAGAACTAACTTCATTTTTTTTGTGTTTATCAATATAATAGCAAACAGAACGGCGTGAAATACCCAATTGATTAGCAATTTCTCTCTGAGAATTGCGGAATAATAAAGAGATACAATTTGACGTGCTACTTCTTCGTTGACTAGATTCATCAAAAACGGATTTTTTCTTTAGTTTAAACGTTTTTTATAGACTCCGAGTAAAAGGAAATGCAATTTAACAATAAAACGATTGGAATCCCGTCGAATTCGACGAGTGAAATGTTTAAAAACCCGATCGATTTGGTTTAAAAAAAAGCAAAAGTAATTACATTATTAAATCAATATATAATAAATATATTTACAAACTAAATGTCAAATTTGCCAGTTACAATTTTGCATGCAAATTTTGCACATCTTCAGCAAAAACTGTAATCTGAGTGCCGGCGAAATCAAGAAATTTTATTTTATATGCACTCACAAAAAATAGTTTTATTATTAAAAAAAAAAAAAAAACAAGTTGAATGCAGATTCTGCCATTGCAGAATTGAGTTTTGCCTCCGATTAGGAAAAAAAAAATCGATAGAGGTTTTTTAGAAGGGCGATCCCGTTTAGATTGCAATGAAATGCCCTCACTCCCGCTTTTTTTAATACATGTTGAATTTAAATATGTACTAAAAGTGGGATATTACTGTTGAATTACATAAATCTGGCTTCAATTTTAATATAAATATGACCCTTTTTACCACTAACTACATGCAACTAGAAATCCTTTCCTACGAATCAAAACAATATTTTTCACTTTTTCTTTTTCTTTTCATCAATTATAACTTAAATTACAAACACCTTTTTTTTCTCTCTCTCTTTATTCTACTTGCAGAGGCAGTAGATTTGATGAGCATACACTTACACAAAGTACCTTTCTCTTGTCGTTGTTTAAATACATAATTATATATAACCATCACTCTTAATGATAAAGTTTAAACTGAAAAAAAGGTTTCACATATTAGTATGCATCATTTAAAAATACATTTACTTCAAAATAGTTATCTTCAGCCCTTTGCGGGGCAGGGCAAATTCATTGCTTAAGTGTTGAAATTAATGACTGACACCGGAATTTGAAAACAACTATATTTGTAAATAAGAAAACGCTACATTTCACGCCACAGCCATTGAATAAACGCCAATAGCTTTGTTTCACGCATTCAATAAACCGTAATTTTCTTAAACAAAATTCCGGTGCGAATGTTGCGTTTGGGAATTAAAATTAAGTGGTATATCTATGAAACCACTGCGCCGCAAGGGGTTAAAAAAGTTACAAAATTTAAATTTTAAAACAATCCCTGAATTCTTCTATTTATATTTTAGAAAAGCAAATCTAATCAAAACTAACCGGACGCGACGTGTGATACGTTGGAAACATTGAGAATTCTTAAAGCGCATAGTATTATATCTCGGTTTTAGTCGCAATAAAAGTGATTAGTAACACTTTCCAATATTGTTGTAAAGTGCTTATGAATTCGGTTTCTCTGCCCGTCTGCCAGGCTATTCATGTTCCATCTCTTATAAATATAAAAAAAATTACATATGAAATTGATATAAAGTTTATCATGGAATATACGGAATTGAAAATTAAAAATGTAGCATTATAGTCCCAGCAGGAGAAGAGACCTGTCAATCATACATGACGTAGCTTAAGACGATTCCATTTCTTTCATATCGGAGCGTGTTACGAATCGTAGCACCTGCTATCCAGTCACGTGATTGTTTTTCGGCGCCGTTGGGCCGATCGTCTTACGAAATCATGTTCTAAAGCCCAGATGTGCTCGAAGGATTTTTCTCGACGAGAGAAATAGTAACTCTCGCTTATTATACATGTAAAATTTATGTTTTTATGTTTAAGTGTTTTGTAGTTGTGTTTAGTGTGTGTTGTCAAAAATAAACAAGTAAAAAGACTTCATTTTCAAGTATTATTTACGTATACTTTCGAATTCGCGAATCGTAAAATTCTACATGGTGCCACATTTCAACCCGGGAAGTGATTGTGTTAATGACTTCAAGACTTTCGAATTTAAGACTTTTATAAGTGTCAGTGACTCCTTTAAGGATATCTGAATATCAAGAATGTGCTTATAAATTTCAAGACTGTGATTTGTGCTGCCGCTCTTGGATTTCTCGGTCTGAATTTATCGGAATAATACATCGCGTCTTCACATCGCAGATAGAAAAGGTATTGTAAAATTATTTTGATTTATTCTTTTGATCTATATTTTCACTATTATGGATCTTGAAAAAATTAAAAGTAAAAGAAAGGTATTGAAATCCGCAATAACCAAATTTATTACAAAAATTGAGGCTTATATAGAAAGTATCGATTTTAATGATAAAAGTCATTTTGAGCAGTTAACAGAATATTTAACTAATATTAATGATAAACAAAACGAATTAAAAACTGTTAATAATCAGGTTCAGGAATTATTATCGGATGGAACAATTCTCGAGAACGATATTCAGTCATCTATTGAATATGACGATGGAATAAATGAAACAAAATTTAAAATTAAATTGAATTTGAAGAAATTTAAAATTGATTCTGATAAACCTGATACTAGTTCTTTATTTAACGCGAGTACAACTCCTTATTTCAATGCTAGACCAACAACAATAAATTTACCAAAAATAAACATCCCGACATTTAAAGGGGATCCTAATATGTTTTTGGAATTTATGAATAGTTTTAAAAGCAGCATTGATGCTAATGAAAATTTATCCAAGGTGGATAAACTTATTTATTTAAAATCCTTTCTGTCAGGTGAAGCACTTAACCGTTTAAACGCCAATGTTCCCAAATGGGAACATTGCATTATTTGTAATACAAAACATATATTTTCCAACATAATAACGATGCCCTTATTTTTCCTAGAAAATATAAGGTTGATTTGAACTTTTGAAATGAAAATATTTATGTTTAAGCATTTATCAGTGGTATTAGGTAATATATAAATTCATTAATTTGCATAAAAAGTATATTATATGCTTTTATCGTTTTCTAAATATTACTTACATTTGACCGCTAGGAATCTAAATGTTTTTGGAATTCGGGAAAATACTCAGGAACAATATGCAGTAGCATATAGCGGAAAATAATTTGCTATATTTGCATAGGTTGTCAATCAATAATCACGCTCCAAAATGCAAACACTGAAATAAAAACAGCCAAAAAAACTGCAAAAATATTGGTTTTTGTTATTTTCTAAATGTGGATGCATAAATTAAGCTATAATGTAGGGAAAACAAAATTATTATTACATTGCAATATTAATTCGGCGTGTAAACGGTTAAATCAATTTCCGGTCTAGCCCTGACCGAGGCGAATTACCAGCAGTCTTTAGACTTGCTGCAGAATCGTTATGGTAAACCAGAAATTTTGATAAGCGGGTTTATAAACAAATTATTAGAACTAGAACCGGTTAGGTCGAGCACGAATATTAAGTCATTACGAGATTTATATGACGAATGCGAAGTAAGCATTCGTAATTTACAAGCTATCGGGGTCGCGTCGGACAATTTCGGATATTTATTGATACCGATAATTTTAAAACAGATACCTCATAATTTAGTTGTAGAATATCAGAGAAAGAAAAATGCGGAAAAAGCTGGTGACGTAAATGAACTGATGAAATTTATAAAGTTTGAAATAGAATCGCGAGAAGCAGCAAATGCAGTGTCAGGGATTTCCTTAAAAAATCAGGAAGTAGCACGATATGAAAAAAGGAATTTTAGAACTAAACCAAATGTTCCCTCTTACATCGCGCTTAATACTGTTGTAAAAAATGTTTGCATATTTTGTAACGCGAATCATTTAAGCTTAAAGTGTAATGAAATTACCGATGAACAAAAAAGGTATAAGTTGAAAAAAGATGGAAGATGCTATCGTTGCTTCTTGAAATCGCACGTAATATCCTTGTGTAAGGTAAAAATACCTCCTTGTGAATTGTGTAAAAGTTACCAGCATAATTATTTATTTTGTCCGACAAAAAAATCGACAAAAGCGCGTCACGATGAAAGCTCAGTAAAAGCCGATGATTCTAAAAATGAAGAAAGTCAACCCGTATTTTCATATGTAATTAAAACTAATAATTCTCCCGAAAAGTACGCAACATTGTTGCAAACCGCCTGTGTACGAGTGCAGGGTACTGGTAATAAATTATGCACGAGACTCTTATATGATTCGGCATCCTCTAGAACCTTTATTACAAAAAGTTTAGCCTCGGCGTTGAAATTAAAACCTGTTGCCAAGGAAACGCTTTTGGTTTATACATTTGCAAATCGCGATGCCATAGAAAAGGAGTTTAATGTAGTAAATTTAACTATTATTAGTTGTCATCATCCTTATGAAAAAATAACTGTAAAAGCGCTGGTTTCTGAAATAATTAGCGGTACTAAGATAATGACTTCTGTTGATTATAAGTTAATAGATAAATTACGATTAGATAAACATGAATTGGCCGATACATTTATTCATTCGAAACCGGTCCAGATCTTGCTAGGTGCGGACTATCTGTTCAAAACTATAATAGGTAATGTCGAAAAAATTAATCATAATTTATTTATGCAGCCAACAATATTTGGCAAAACCATTGTCGGTCAAGTTAATAGTAATAATTCGCAGCCAACTTCCTGTATGAATGTAATTTGTTTCCCTTCAGAAAATGATCTTAGAAATTTATGGCAAATTGAGTCTTTTTTAGTCGATTCAAATGATCAAATGCAAGAGGAGACTTATGAGGTCATTAATCAATTCCAGAAAAAAATCATTTTTAAGAATGATAGATATATGACCCCCTTGTTATGGCGTAGCGAATTAGATAAACAGAATTTGTCTAATAATTACGAGGTAGCAGAAAGGCGTTTCGCCGGTTTGGCGAAAAGGTTAAAGAATGATGTCTTTATTTTTAAAATATAATGAAATTATGAAAGAGCAATTAAGCGAGGGAATTATTGAAAAATGTAGTGGTAATTGTTCTGTCAATTTCGTGATGCCACACTCTGCTGTTTCTAGGCCAAGTTCTTCTACAACAAAAACAAGGATTGTTTTTGACGCGAGCAGTCGGGAAATGGGGGAGAAAAGTTTAAATCAATGTCTTTTTGCGGGGCAAAATTGAATCCTAATCTCATAGATGTGATATTAAATTTCAGACAGTTTAAAATTGCTTTCACGGGGGATATTGCTAGGGCCTTTCTACAAATTCAGGTATCAGAAAATGATAGAAATTATCTATGTTTTTTGTATTTCGATGACTGCGACATAGATAAACACAGCGTTTTGTATCACTTTAATCGTCACTGCTTCGGCGTCACCAGCTCCCCCTATGTTTTAGCCTCTACAATTAAAAAGCATATTGGTAATTATAAGGATACGGAACCCGCCACCTATGAAATGATTAATAAATATTTGTACGTAGATGATTTGATTTACGGATCATTTACAGTCGAGCAGGCTATGCAACTAACAACTACTGCAGTTTCTATATTTAAAGATGCCAATATGCAATTGCGAAAGTTCGTTACTAATTCTCCAGAATTAAAAGAAGCTTGGAATGGTAACCCGGTTATAGAGATTAATGAAAACTGCGCAGAATCAAAAGTATTGGGGTTAAACTGGAATGTTGAAGGAGATTTTTTGGCTATAGATTTGGCATCTTTAGTGTCAATAGGTGACAGTTTGGAATTCACCAAAAGGCATGTTCTCCAGACTGCCGCTAAAATATTTGATCCAATCGGATTTATGTCTCCTTTTTTGATAAGGGTAAAAATTTTCCTTCAAGAATTATGGCAGAGTGGGCTAGACTGGGACGATGAATTTAACGAAGAATTTCAAATTAAATACAGAACATGGTATCAGGAAATCGAATTGCTAGACCAATTAAAAATACCCAGGTATTATTATCACTCGAGTGAAGTGCAGGACAAAGTAGAACTACACCTTTTTTCCGATGCTTCCTTGAAGTCCTATGGAGCGGTAGCCTACTTCCGGTTTAAAACGTCCGAAGAAAATTATAGGACATGTTTTGTTATGTCTAAGGCTAGAGTAGCCCCATTGAGAAAAATAACACTACCACGCTTAGAGCTTTTAGGGGCTCTAATAGCTGCTAGAATAGCTAGTCACCTTAAACTCATTTTCAGGAATCTAGATAAAATAGTACTGTGGTCAGACTCGACTATAGTACTACATTGGATCAAAGGAGTGGCATCCAAATGGAAGCCGTTTGTGGCTAACAGAGTGATGCAAATTCAGGACTTAAGCCACCCTAGTTCTTGGCTGCATGTAAATAGCAGGGATAATCCTGCTGACATGCTAACTAGGGGACTGTCAGCGAAAGAGTTAATAAACTCCAATCAGTGGTGGTACGGGCCGGAATGGCTCGGTAAATCTGAAAAATTTTGGCCTAAGGACGATAATTTAAAATTAAAACCAGTCAATCCTGAAATTGAAGCTAGAAGTAAGATTGTTGTTAATACAATTATTGCCAAGGAGAATTTAATTGATATACAAAAATTTAGTAGCTTGAGAAAATTATTGCGTGTAACAGCCTATGTATTTCGTTTTATCAGATTACTAAAGAAAAATCGTGAACCAATACGTACACTTTCGGCGGAGGAAATCCGAGAAGCCGAAATCTTCTGGATAAAAAATTGTCAAGCTGAAATTTTCGAAAAAGAAATCTTAAGCCTGAAAAATTCCAAGCCAATTCCTAGAGACTCTAGATTGCTTTCATTGAACCCTTACCTCGATTCAGATGGAGTTTTGCGAGTTTTAGGACGACTCCATAACGCAAATTATTCGATGGATGAGAAACATCCAATAATTCTTCCGTCAAAAACCAAACTTTCAGAACTTACAATTTGGGATGCCCACTACAGAGTTTTTCATTCTGCTGTTGCCCATACACTTGTGCAGATTAGAGAAAGATTCTGGTTATTAAAGGCTAGACAATCTGTGAGAGCTGTGCTTAAAAATTGCATTATTTGCAAAAGATTTTCTTCAACTCCAGGCGATCAGACGGTAGCGCCATTGCCTAATGATCGAGTAGAACAGACCAGTCCATTCAGTGTGATAGGATGTGATTTTGCAGGGCCATTATACGTAAAAGACTGTGATAACAAACAATACATTTTATTGATTACATGTGCAGTTACTAGAAATGTCCACTTGGAGCTTGTCGGCAGCTTGTCGACACAAACATTTTTACTAGGCTTTCGTAGGTTTGTTTCTCGGCGAGGATTACCATCTGTAGTATATTCGGACAACGCCAAGACCTTTAAACGTGCAGACAATGACTTGAAAAGCCTTTGGCGGATTATGACTCATCCAGATGTGCAAGACTATTTTGCTTCTCATCACATACAGTGGAAATATATCATTGAACGAGCAGCGTGGTGGGGGGGGGGGATTTTACGAGCGAATGGTTAGAACTATAAAAACTGCTTTAAGAAAGACACTCGGGAAATCATCGCTAACTGTTGATGAACTACATACTGTTTTAGTTGAAATTGAAGGAATGGTCAATTCTCGACCTTTAACATATGCCTCGCCAGAAGGTCAAGACCCCCTACCATTAACGCCTGCTCATTTCCTAATTGGGAGAAGAATTTCTTCTCTGCCACCAGTTCGCCTTCATCTTGAATCGAATATCTCTTCCAGGAAAGAATTAATTAAATCTTTTAACTATCGTGAGAAATTAATGCGCTTGTTTTGGACTAGATGGAAAGGGGAATACTTGTTAAATTTGAGGTCAGCTCATTTAAGTTCGAACAAAACTAATTTTCCTCAATTTAAATTGAATGACTTAGTATTAATCAAAGATGATAAATTACCCAGAAATTTCTGGAGTCTAGGAAAAATTATTGAATTATTTCCTGGAAGAGACGGCAAGGTGAGGGCCTGCAAGGTAAAAACTGAGAAATCTATTCTCAGACGACCAGTACAGTTATTGTATCACATGGAAATTTGAACTGATTAACTTGTATATACTAATCTTGTTTTTTTTTTCTTATTTTAGTTGAAGTTTTGTTGCATTTAGTTGAAGTTTTGTCCTTGAAGTATGTATAATATTCCATATTTATATTCATGTTGTATTAAATTGATATATAATTTGTGATGAACATCCATATGAATTGATTATTTCCAGCTGAGCGAAAAATTACCCAGGCCGGGAATCGAACCCGGATACTTGGCTTACAAGGCCAATGCTTTACCTGTTAAGCTATCTGGGCGATAGCCGGCTGGGATTTCTCGCTCAGATAACCTTATTGGTCGTAACATCTGGTCTGTTATTTGAAACAGCTCGCAGAATAAACCGCAGGTAATGGAACTCCATATAACGATGGATACGTAGATATACTATATTATTTTTAACACAATCAAACTGATTGGTAAACTTATCATACGAATTGATTATTTCCAGCTGAGCGAAAAATTACCCAGGCCGGGAATCGAACCCGGATACTTGGCTTACAAGGCCAATGCTTTACCTGTTAAGCTATCTGGGCGATAGCCGGCTGGGATTTCTCGCTCAGATAACCTTATTGGTCGTAACATCTGGTCTGTTATTTGAAACAGCTCGCAGAATAAACCGCAGGTAATGGAACTCCATATAACGATGGATACGTAGATATACTATATTATTTTTAACACAATCAAACTGATTGGTAAACTTATCATACGAATTGATTATTTCCAGCTGAGCGAAAAATTACCCAGGCCGGGAATCGAACCCGGATACTTGGCTTACAAGGCCAATGCTTTACCTGTTAAGCTATCTGGGCGATAGCCGGCTGGGATTTCTCGCTCAGATAACCTTATTGGTCGTAACATCTGGTCTGTTATTTGAAACAGCTCGCAGAATAAACCGCAGGTAATGGAACTCCATATAACGATGGATACGTAGATATACTATATTATTTTTAACACAATCAAACTGATTGGTAAACTTATCATACGAATTGATTATTTCCAGCTGAGCGAAAAATTACCCAGGCCGGGAATCGAACCCGGATACTTGGCTTACAAGGCCAATGCTTTACCTGTTAAGCTATCTGGGCGATAGCCGGCTGGGATTTCTCGCTCAGATAACCTTATTGGTCGTAACATCTGGTCTGTTATTTGAAACAGCTCGCAGAATAAACCGCAGGTAATGGAACTCCATATAACGATGGATACGTAGATATACTATATTATTTTTAACACAATAGTAGTAAGGAAACGAGAGTACGGGGACAGGAGCAGGGACCAGGGACCGTCCCTGCTCCCGTCCCTGCTCAGTCGCTGGGATGAAGGGACCGTCCCTGCACCCACCGTGCCACCGCCGTCCCTCCTGGTCCCCCACCATACACCCCCCTCCACGAACGCCCCCTAGTGGAAAAAAGGAACATTCTATTATAACAGGATAGGTGAACAACCTTCCCTAATTAAAAATATTATCAATCACATCTCAACTCGGAATCATACTATAAGATGAAGATTAAATTTATATTTGAATTCTGAACAACCATAATTTTAATGAGTATTATTAATTAAGCGAAACAATGGAAAATCACAGTTTTTAACCATTTTATTTGGATTTCTTCAACTACATGATGAGATTATCAATTTAACACAAGAAAGTTAAACATATATTTGAACTTTGCTTGATAGACATCTTAATGAGTATCGTTAATTAAGTAAAAACAATAGAAAATATCCAGTTTTATAGAAAAAGACTGATTTCTTACGATTTTTATCAACTTAAAAGAGAAAAGTTAAACATGTATCCTAGTTTTTCAACAGCTATAATCTTAATGAGTATCGTTAATTAAGTAAAAAAACAATGGAAAATATCCAGTTTTATAGAAAAAGACTGATTTCTTACGATTTTTATCAACTTAAAAGAGAAAAGTTAAACGTACATTTCAGTTTTTCAACAGCTATAATCTTAATGAGTATCGTTAATTAAGTAAAAAACAATGAAAAATATCAAGTTTTATAGAAAATGACTGATTTCTTACGATTTTTTCAACTCAAACTTCAGACTCTCAATTTGATAGAAAGAAATTTAAGCATGCATTCCAGTTTTGGACAACCATTTCCTTCATGAACATTATTAATTAAGCAAAACAACAGAAAATATTAAATTTTTAACTGATTTCTTCATATTTTTTTTTATTTTTTTTTTTAATATAAAATCAGAACACACAACTTAAAATAGAAATTTAAACATTTTTTTTAGTTTTTGAACAGTCGTTACCTCAAAGAATTTCGATAATTGAACAATTAACAAAGGAAACTAATGATTTTTTAACGAAAAAAGACGAATTAAACGAATTTGGTTAACTTTTACTCTAATTGGAAATTTCATCGTACTTTATATATACCAACTAAGTAGAATTTTAATGCATAAACGAATAATTTAAAGAAATCCCCAACACACAAATGTGAACCTGCAGAGCATTTCTTATTACGTCATATCTAAACTAAAACTTTTTTCTGCAACCCCTCCATGCATGCATTCCAGGTAGGGGAACATAACAAAGAATTTTGACGTCACAATTTACAAAGGTATACAACAAAATGTTTACGATCACATAGAGAGAAAAAAAGAAGAGATTTAAGTTATTTATCCATTCTAGTTTTATAACAGTTACTACAACATCTCCAAATTAAAATTTGGAAGTCATAATGAGTATAATTAATTAAGCAAAATAATAGAAATATTAGTTTTTCAGAGGGGAAAAGACGAATTTAAACAAATTTTATTAGTTTTACACTAGTTTAATAATAATTTTAAGGAGGAAAAAGACAAATTTAAACTTTTTTTTTTTTTTTTTTTTTTTTTTTTTTTTTTTTTTTTTTAGTTTTACACTATTTTTTCTCATCACCAACATGGATATATCAATTTTAACAGAAGAATTAAACGTATATTATAGTTTTTAACAACAAAATCTTAACAAGTATCATTAATTAAACAAAAATAAATATCAGTTTTAAAGAAAAGACGAATTTGAATAATTTTACACTAGTATTTTCAAAAGCAACATGGAAATATCAATACTTATTCACATATTTCACTTATTCACTGTATTCAATACTATATTTAATAAATTTGGATACACTTTAAGAATTTCCTAATCTATAATTAAATATTAGCTGTATATTTAATGTTACCCATGTTTTCAACATTAGTTCATAATCGTGAATTTTGTATTTTAAATACCATGTATTCAGGTTCAGATTATTTTCACTTGAAATCATACAGAATTTTTTAACAGAGTTTGTTTTTGAAATCATTGAAGCAACTGTATTTAATATTTTTAACACCAATTTTCTAAGATTTTCTAACATTTTCCGATTATACATTCTTCAGAAGTACATTTCTAAATGCTACAATCACTTTACATATCGAAAAGATATCATTGAAGCAACTGTATTTAATATTTTTAATACCAATTTTCTAAGATTTTTTAACATTTTCCGGTTATACATTCCTCAAAAGTTATTATTACGTATTCTAAACAATAGAAAATATTAATTTTAAGAATAAAAAGACGAATTTAAACAAATTTTATTAGTTTTACACTATTTTTTCTCACCTCCAACACGGATATATCAATTTTAACAGAAGAATTAAACGTATATTTTAGTTTTTAACAACAAAAATGTAATAAGTATCATTAATTAAACAAAAATAAATATCAATTTTCAAGAAAAGACAATTTTTTACACAAATTTTCAACTTTGAAATACATTTGCTTACATATATTGTTACAGTATATTACTAAACTTAAACTTTTTAAAAAGTTTGAATGTCTTTACAAAGGGTTCATACTTATATTTTTCACGTCTTGACTGCATTCGAAATCTTACAACAAAAGTATACTTTTATTATTATTATTATTATTATTATTATTATTCTAGAAAACCTAAAAAATCGTTTCTTGCTGCTTTAGACACTTGACATATTAAAACTACTCTACCCATATAATTAATCAAATTAGGACATGATTCATCTTACACTTCAAAATTTCTGAATTTTTACAATACTTATTTTCATCAAACTTTATTCTTGATCCTATATATTTTAATAGCACAGAATTTTCACATCTGTCTTTATCTACTTATCAGAAAATTATTAAAACACCCAACAACATTTTTCAAATATGAATATTATCTTTACAATTTAATGATGCAAAACATACACGAATACAAAGTTTAATTTTTACAAACATTTCATATTTCTTCAAACCAAACTATTCGAAATTTTCACAACATAAGAGCAAACATTAGACGAACTTTTTAACATTAATATTGCTTAGATCTTTTCATCATAACTTTTAACTATGATAATTATCCATTTTTAGGTTGATTGTCGAAAAACTGTAACTGAAATTACATAAACTTAATGTAAAAAAACATGTTCTCACACAATTTCTTGAAATTCAACAAAGAATTGACTATTACTCCCATACTTATCTACTTCAATCTCGACTCTCGATAGTATATAGATATTACATCATTACATACTTACAACTCTTTTCAAACGTTTATCAGAAAATCAAGTCAAAGTCTAGTAGTTATCACACCTGTTCCTCAGAAATATTACTATCATATGAAACAGTAAAGAAAATTAATAGATATTTAATATTTAATAACTTCATACGTGAAATTACTGCCGAATGAGAATACTAATAATCAATAAAATCAACTGTTGGACAAAAAAATAGTACAGATTACCGAAAATTCAAATCATTTTTTCTACAAAAATTACAAAAATTAACAAATGAATGACCAGTTAGAGAAATAATTAAAAAAATAATGAACATATTTACAAATTTATTAAAATCACACCTTTTTCTGGATTACAAACCACAATTTCTTGAAAAATTTAACACCGAATTTGTAAGATTTTAATCCCAGTATTACATACACTCAATAAATATTCAAAATTAACAAAAAAAATAATTTTTTAGTCTCATCAATAAGCAGAAATTCTATATTAAAAGAATATTTTCATAGTAGTACTTATAAAAATGAGAGTTTACAAACTGATTTTCATAATTTTATCACATTTAAACTTAATTTTTATACATAAAACATTATTTAATCAAATTTTATACTTTCTAATTCAGTAAAATTCAATATTTTTTTGTTTTTAAACCAATACCACAATATTTATTTACATCAAACTTGATTCTTTACCTTTTATATTTCCACATTACACAAGTGAGTTAAATACTAACTTGGAACGGGAGTTGAAGTCAATTGATTCAATTCGATTTTCATCGTATACGCATTTCCCCTACACGAAATTTCTTACTTCTATAATCATCTAATGTATTAAAACTAATCTACTCATATTTTTAATCAATTCATCAGATGTTTCATCTCGCACTTCTGAATTATCATCCACCAAGTTGCTTAAAATATAAATACTATCTTTATAGTTTTAATGTAGTACACATGACTAATCTTGAGTTTCCATCTATACTATTAATCAAATTATCATATGTTTCATCTTACAGTTCAACGATTTCTGAATTATCGTCCATCTAGTTGTTTAAAATATTAATAAAATGTTTATAGTTTTTGATTATACATAGTATGTATGAATACAATCTTTAATTTTTAACAGTTCATATTTCAAATAACCTATTTTCGAAACCAAACTATGTGAATTTTACCACAATACTTATCATCATACAGAGATTTGTGTTTCATACTTTTTCTAAAAATTATCAGATATGTACTCCTCAGAGGAATTTCTATCATATGAATAAATGAAAAAAAATTAATTTATATTAAACGTACAGCGAAATTTGATTGCAATATATATGTATTTAATAAAAATAAATAAATAAACGATTATTTATACATTAAACCTTTACTAAATATATATTTCTTGCGTTATAAAGATGTTTCAACAAGATGAACCAAAACAGCAGCAAACTTCAGAAATTAATGATCTGAATGATTCATCCCTAGCACATGTAGCGTTAATGAATAATACATATGTAAGTACTTATATGAAAAATACTAGAATTCGTATATGAATCGTAATTAGAGTAAATATAAAATGATTTGTCTTACTGCCTACACTTTAACAAATGCCTTTTTACCTATATTGTTGAAAAGAATCCTAATTGTTTGCATTTATTTCTATTACAGATGTGTTCTATTTGCTACAAACACTTCTTAAGTAAATGGAATTTAACAGAACATACAAAAATCCATACAGGTGAAAAACCTTACACTTGGGAAGATTACCAAATGCTGTTTTCAAGAAGGCTTGAATCAAAAGTGCACACATCATCATATAAAGCATCGTCAGTTATCTGTAAACTTAGTGAGGATATTCAAAAATTATTCAGACGTTTGAAGAATTTAGACATAAAGGAAGATATTTAGGCTATATATCCATCATATTTTCATAACACTTACCACAATATCTCAAACTTAAAATTTGGAAGACATACACACTGCTGAAAAGTAATTTTGTTACCCGTGATTCTTCTAACCAGCATGAATGTATAGATATTATTTTGCAATGTATTCTTTAAATGCCCACAATAAATATTCTTTTATATGCATATATCGTTGTGTTTATTTTTTTAAAACCTATTACATTAATAAAATAGGTTACACATACATACACATAACATTTTAAGTGAAACAACACTCTCACAACTTAAAAAATGCATAAGAACATACAAAAATAAGCAGATGTATGAAAAAATATACAAGTTTACAGAATAATTTCAAAGTTTTCTAGAAATACAAACAAAAAATATTTACAATATTAAAAAATTACAAAAGTGAAAAGAAAAACACAAATGTAAAACAAAAACATCAAAAAGTGAAAAACTCAAAACAAAGTTTTTGAAAAAAAAAATTTACAACAAAAATTTTTTTTTTACAAAAACCAAAACTTCAAAAAATATTTTTTCAAAAAAATTTTTTTTTCAAAAACATTTTTTTACAAAAAATTTTTTTTTCAAAATAAGTTTTTACAAAAGTAAAAAAAAGAAAATCACAACGTAAAAAAATGAAAATTTTTTGTTAAAAAAGTGTAAAAAAAATTGCAAAAACAGTTGCAAAAATTTCAAAAAAAGTTATGAAAAAAGCTTCAAAAATTTCGTTGGTTTTAATGCAGTATGCAATGGCGAAATCATTGCATTTGCTATTAAAAACAACAAAATTTTTGAGACTTTTTTCATAACTTTTTTTGAAATTTTTGCAACTTTTTTTGCAATTTTTTTTACACTTTTTTTAACAAAAAATTTTCATTTTTTTAACGTTGTGATTTTCTTTTTTTTACTTTTGTAAAAACTTATTTTGAAAAAAAAATTTTTTGTAAAAAATGTTTTTGAAAAAAAAATTTTTTTGAAAAAATATTTTTTGAAGTTTTGGTTTTTGTAAAAAAAAATTTTTGTTGTAAATTTTTTTTTTCAAAAACTTTGTTTTGAGTTTTTCACTTTTTGATGTTTTTGTTTTACATTTGTGTTTTTTCTTTTCACTTTTGTAATTTTTTAATATTGTAAATATTTTTTGTTTGTATTTCTAGAAAACTTTGAAATTATTCTGTAAACTTGTATATTTTTTCATACATCTGCTTATTTTTGTATGTTCTTATGCATTTTTTAAGTTGTGAGAGTGTTGTTTCACTTAAAATGTTATGTGTATGTATGTGTAACCTATTTTATTAATGTAATAGGTTTTAAAAAAATAAACACAACGATATATGCATATAAAAGAATATTTATTGTGGGCATTTAAAGAATACATTGCAAAATAATATCTATACATTCATGCTGGTTAGAAGAATCACGGGTAACAAAATTACTTTTCAGCAGTGTGTATGTCTTCCAAATTTTAAGTTTGAGATATTGTGGTAAGTGTTATGAAAATATGATGGATATATAGCCTAAATATCTTCCTTTATGTCTAAATTCTTCAAACGTCTGAATAATTTTTGAATATCCTCACTAAGTTTACAGATAACTGACGATGCTTTATATGATGATGTGTGCACTTTTGATTCAAGCCTTCTTGAAAACAGCATTTGGTAATCTTCCCAAGTGTAAGGTTTTTCACCTGTATGGATTTTTGTATGTTCTGTTAAATTCCATTTACTTAAGAAGTGTTTGTAGCAAATAGAACACATCTGTAATAGAAATAAATGCAAACAATTAGGATTCTTTTCAACAATATAGGTAAAAAGGCATTTGTTAAAGTGTAGGCAGTAAGACAAATCATTTTATATTTACTCTAATTACGATTCATATACGAATTCTAGTATTTTTCATATAAGTACTTACATATGTATTATTCATTAACGCTACATGTGCTAGGGATGAATCATTCAGATCATTAATTTCTGAAGTTTGCTGCTGTTTTGGTTCATCTTGTTGAAACATCTTTATAACGCAAGAAATATATATTTAGTAAAGGTTTAATGTATAAATAATCGTTTATTTATTTATTTTTATTAAATACATATATATTGCAATCAAATTTCGCTGTACGTTTAATATAAATTAATTTTTTTTCATTTATTCATATGATAGAAATTCCTCTGAGGAGTACATATCTGATAATTTTTAGAAAAAGTATGAAACACAAATCTCTGTATGATGATAAGTATTGTGGTAAAATTCACATAGTTTGGTTTCGAAAATAGGTTATTTGAAATATGAACTGTTAAAAATTAAAGATTGTATTCATACATACTATGTATAATCAAAAACTATAAACATTTTATTAATATTTTAAACAACTAGATGGACGATAATTCAGAAATCGTTGAACTGTAAGATGAAACATATGATAATTTGATTAATAGTATAGATGGAAACTCAAGATTAGTCATGTGTACTACATTAAAACTATAAAGATAGTATTTATATTTTAAGCAACTTGGTGGATGATAATTCAGAAGTGCGAGATGAAACATCTGATGAATTGATTAAAAATATGAGTAGATTAGTTTTAATACATTAGATGATTATAGAAGTAAGAAATTTCGTGTAGGGGAAATGCGTATACGATGAAAATCGAATTGAATCAATTGACTTCAACTCCCGTTCCAAGTTAGTATTTAACTCACTTGTGTAATGTGGAAATATAAAAGGTAAAGAATCAAGTTTGATGTAAATAAATATTGTGGTATTGGTTTAAAAACAAAAAAATATTGAATTTTACTGAATTAGAAAGTATAAAATTTGATTAAATAATGTTTTATGTATAAAAATTAAGTTTAAATGTGATAAAATTATGAAAATCAGTTTGTAAACTCTCATTTTTATAAGTACTACTATGAAAATATTCTTTTAATATAGAATTTCTGCTTATTGATGAGACTAAAAAATTATTTTTTTTGTTAATTTTGAATATTTATTGAGTGTATGTAATACTGGGATTAAAATCTTACAAATTCGGTGTTAAATTTTTCAAGAAATTGTGGTTTGTAATCCAGAAAAAGGTGTGATTTTAATAAATTTGTAAATATGTTCATTATTTTTTTAATTATTTCTCTAACTGGTCATTCATTTGTTAATTTTTGTAATTTTTGTAGAAAAAATGATTTGAATTTTCGGTAATCTGTACTATTTTTTTGTCCAACAGTTGATTTTATTGATTATTAGTATTCTCATTCGGCAGTAATTTCACGTATGAAGTTATTAAATATTAAATATCTATTAATTTTCTTTACTGTTTCATATGATAGTAATATTTCTGAGGAACAGGTGTGATAACTACTAGACTTTGACTTGATTTTCTGATAAACGTTTGAAAAGAGTTGTAAGTATGTAATGATGTAATATCTATATACTATCGAGAGTCGAGATTGAAGTAGATAAGTATGGGAGTAATAGTCAATTCTTTGTTGAATTTCAAGAAATTGTGTGAGAACATGTTTTTTTACATTAAGTTTATGTAATTTCAGTTACAGTTTTTCGACAATCAACCTAAAAATGGATAATTATCATAGTTAAAAGTTATGATGAAAAGATCTAAGCAATATTAATGTTAAAAAGTTCGTCTAATGTTTGCTCTTATGTTGTGAAAATTTCGAATAGTTTGGTTTGAAGAAATATGAAATGTTTGTAAAAATTAAACTTTGTATTCGTGTATGTTTTGCATCATTAAATTGTAAAGATAATATTCATATTTGAAAAATGTTGTTGGGTGTTTTAATAATTTTCTGATAAGTAGATAAAGACAGATGTGAAAATTCTGTGCTATTAAAATATATAGGATCAAGAATAAAGTTTGATGAAAATAAGTATTGTAAAAATTCAGAAATTTTGAAGTGTAAGATGAATCATGTCCTAATTTGATTAATTATATGGGTAGAGTAGTTTTAATATGTCAAGTGTCTAAAGCAGCAAGAAACGATTTTTTAGGTTTTCTAGAATAATAATAATAATAATAATAATAATAATAATAAAAGTATACTTTTGTTGTAAGATTTCGAATGCAGTCAAGACGTGAAAAATATAAGTATGAACCCTTTGTAAAGACATTCAAACTTTTTAAAAAGTTTAAGTTTAGTAATATACTGTAACAATATATGTAAGCAAATGTATTTCAAAGTTGAAAATTTGTGTAAAAAATTGTCTTTTCTTGAAAATTGATATTTATTTTTGTTTAATTAATGATACTTATTACATTTTTGTTGTTAAAAACTAAAATATACGTTTAATTCTTCTGTTAAAATTGATATATCCGTGTTGGAGGTGAGAAAAAATAGTGTAAAACTAATAAAATTTGTTTAAATTCGTCTTTTTATTCTTAAAATTAATATTTTCTATTGTTTAGAATACGTAATAATAACTTTTGAGGAATGTATAACCGGAAAATGTTAAAAAATCTTAGAAAATTGGTATTAAAAATATTAAATACAGTTGCTTCAATGATATCTTTTCGATATGTAAAGTGATTGTAGCATTTAGAAATGTACTTCTGAAGAATGTATAATCGGAAAATGTTAGAAAATCTTAGAAAATTGGTGTTAAAAATATTAAATACAGTTGCTTCAATGATTTCAAAAACAAACTCTGTTAAAAAATTCTGTATGATTTCAAGTGAAAATAATCTGAACCTGAATACATGGTATTTAAAATACAAAATTCACGATTATGAACTAATGTTGAAAACATGGGTAACATTAAATATACAGCTAATATTTAATTATAGATTAGGAAATTCTTAAAGTGTATCCAAATTTATTAAATATAGTATTGAATACAGTGAATAAGTGAAATATGTGAATAAGTATTGATATTTCCATGTTGCTTTTGAAAATACTAGTGTAAAATTATTCAAATTCGTCTTTTCTTTAAAACTGATATTTATTTTTGTTTAATTAATGATACTTGTTAAGATTTTGTTGTTAAAAACTATAATATACGTTTAATTCTTCTGTTAAAATTGATATATCCATGTTGGTGATGAGAAAAAATAGTGTAAAACTAAAAAAAAAAAAAAAAAAAAAAAAAAAAAAAAAAAAAAAAAAGTTTAAATTCGTTTTTTTCCTCCTTAAAATTATTATTAAACTAGTGTAAAACTAATAAAATTTGTTTAAATTCGTCTTTTCCCCTCTGAAAAACTAATATTTCTATTATTTTGCTTAATTAATTATACTCATTATGACTTCCAAATTTTAATTTGGAGATGTTGTAGTAACTGTTATAAAACTAGAATGGATAAATAACTTAAATCTCTTCTTTTTTTCTCTCTATGTGATCGTAAACATTTTGTTGTATACCTTTGTAAGTTGTGACGTCAAAATTCTTTGTTATGTTCCCCTACCTGGAATGCATGCATGGAGGGGTTGCAGAAAAAAGTTTTAGTTTAGATATGACGTAATAAGAAATGCTCTGCAGGTTCACATTTGTGTGTTGGGGATTTCTTTAAATTATTCGTTTATGCATTAAAATTCTACTTAGTTGGTATATATAAAGTACGATGAAATTTCCAATTAGAGTAAAAGTTAACCAAATTCGTTTAATTCGTCTTTTTTCGTTAAAAAATCATTAGTTTCCTTTGTTAATTGTTCAATTATCGAAATTCTTTGAGGTAACGACTGTTCAAAAACTAAAAAAAATGTTTTAATTTCTATTTTAAGTTGTGTGTTCTGATTTTATATTTAAAAAAATAATAAAAAAATATGAAGAAATCAGTTAAAAATTTAATATTTTCTGTTGTTTTGCTTAATTAATAATGTTCATGAAGGAAATGGTTGTCCAAAACTGGAATGCATGCTTAAATTTCTTTCTATCAAATTGAGAGTCTGAAGTTTGAGTTGAAAAAATCGTAAGAAATCAGTCATTTTCTATAAAACTTGATATTTTTCATTGTTTTTTACTTAATTAACGATACTCATTAAGATTATAGCTGTTGAAAAACTGAAATGTACGTTTAACTTTTCTCTTTTAAGTTGATAAAAATCGTAAGAAATCAGTCTTTTTCTATAAAACTGGATATTTTCCATTGTTTTTTTACTTAATTAACGATACTCATTAAGATTATAGCTGTTGAAAAACTAGGATACATGTTTAACTTTTCTCTTTTAAGTTGATAAAAATCGTAAGAAATCAGTCTTTTTCTATAAAACTGGATATTTTCTATTGTTTTTACTTAATTAACGATACTCATTAAGATGTCTATCAAGCAAAGTTCAAATATATGTTTAACTTTCTTGTGTTAAATTGATAATCTCATCATGTAGTTGAAGAAATCCAAATAAAATGGTTAAAAACTGTGATTTTCCATTGTTTCGCTTAATTAATAATACTCATTAAAATTATGGTTGTTCAGAATTCAAATATAAATTTAATCTTCATCTTATAGTATGATTCCGAGTTGAGATGTGATTGATAATATTTTTAATTAGGGAAGGGTGTTCACCTATCCTGTTATAATAGAATGTTCCTTTTTTCCACTAGGGGGCGTTCGTGGAGGGGGGTGTATGGTGGGGGACCAGGAGGGACGGCGGTGGCACGGTGGGTGCAGGGACGGTCCCTTCATCCCAGCGACTGAGCAGGGACGGGAGCAGGGACGGTCCCTGGTCCCTGCTCCTGTCCCCGTACTCTCGTTTCCTTACTACTCACAATCAAACTGATTGGTAAACTTATCATACGAATTGATTATTTCCAGCTGAGCGAAAAATTACCCAGGCTTATTCTGCGAGCTGTTTCAAATAACAGACCAGATGTTACGACCAATAAGGTTATCTGAGCGAGAAATCCCAGCCGGCTATTGCCCAGATAGCTTAACAGGTAAAGCATTGGCCTTGTAAGCCAAGTATCCGGGTTCGATTCCCGGCCTGGGTAATTTTTCGCTCAGCTGGAAATAATCAATTCGTATGATAAGTTTACCAATCAGTTTGATTGTGTTAAAAATAATATAGTATATCTACGTATCCATCGTTATATGGAGTTCCATTACCTGCGGTTTATTCTGCGAGCTGTTTCAAATAACAGACCAGATGTTACGACCAATAAGGTTATCTGAGCGGGAAATCCCAGCCGGCTATCGCCCAGATAGCTTAACAGGTAAAGCATTGGCCTTGTAAGCCAAGTATCCGGGTTCGATTCCCGGCCTGGGTAATTTTTCGCTCAGCTGGAAATAATCAATTCGTATGATAAGTTTACCAATCAGTTTGATTGTGTTAAAAATAATATAGTATATCTACGTATCCATCGTTATATGGAGTTCCATTACCTGCGGTTTATTCTGCGAGCTGTTTCAAATAACAGACCAGATGTTACGACCAATAAGGTTATCTGAGCGAGAAATCCCAGCCGGCTATCGCCCAGATAGCTTAACAGGTAAAGCATTGGCCTTGTAAGCCAAGTATCCGGGTTCGATTCCCGGCCTGGGTAATTTTTCGCTCAGCTGGAAATAATCAATTCGTATGATAAGTTTACCAATCAGTTTGATTGTGTTAAAAATAATATAGTATATCTACGTATCCATCGTTATATGGAGTTCCATTACCTGCGGTTTATTCTGCGAGCTGTTTCAAATAACAGACCAGATGTTACGACCAATAAAGTTATCTGAGCGAGAAATCCCAGCCGGCTATCGCCCAGATAGTTTAACAGGTAAAGCATTGGCCTTGTAAGCCAAGTATCCGGGTTCGATTCCCGGCCTGGGTAATTTTTCGCTCAGCTGGAAATAATCAATTCGTATGATAAGTTTACCAGTCAGTTTGATTGTGTTAAAAATAATATAGAACATCCATATGTTCATGGGTGGGCAGTGTTACGAATCGTAGCACCTGCTATCCAGTCACGTGATTGTTTTTCGGCGCCGTTGGGCCGATCGTCTTACGAAATCATGTTCTAAAGCCCAGATGTGCTCGAAGGATTTTTCTCGACGAGAGAAATAGTAACTCTCGCTTATTATACATGTAAAATTTATGTTTTTATGTTTAAGTGTTTTGTAGTTGTGTTTAGTGTGTGTTGTCAAAAATAAACAAGTAAAAAGACTCCATTTTCAAGTATTATTTACGTATACTTTCGAATTCGCGAATCGTAAAATTCTACAGAGCGTCGATTTTCCTTCCCTACGCTGCGCCGTAAAAGAGAAACGCGTAGGTTGCCACATTTCCCAGGTGTGCGACAGTTTGGCGCTGTTAATTTGTATCTTATTGACTTAAAAGGGAAATTATTTAACCTGGGAGAACGCACGCAGAGAGATCTGCACGTGCCAGGCCTCTGCCTGATTTTCGTTAACAGCATTTGGGCAGGGCCGGGCCCTGGCTTTACTTTTTTCTGAAGACTCGGGCCTTACTTTTTTCATCAAGGATCGGACCGGGCCTAACTTATTTTTTCCGTACTAAGCCGCTATTGATGTCATTTTTCCTAGTCTTGACGGATTAAAATATTCAGCCCCGTTTGAATCCTCCTATATGAATATAATTTCCTCGACGAAACCAAGTCTTTTCAAAAACCTGTAAAATTTGGCTTGGTCCAACAATTTTTTAAAAAAAGTCATATACTTTTAAATTGTCATTATTCTACAATTACATTAAACATTAAAACGTATTCTTAACTTTTATATAAATTGTTACTTTTATATTATTACGATAATAAAGATAAATATTTTGCTTTCAGTATATATTTTTAAAAACTTGTTAAATACTATTTTTTTAAATGATTAAAGAAATAATTACGCAGAACAATACAATATTAAATTTTATTTTTTTGCTTTTCTGAACTTACCAAGGATAAACTGGTAAAAGAGTAAGATAATTTATATAATAATTCATAATAATAATAATAATAATAATAATAATAATAATGTTATTTTAAAAATGGATGGAATTTGCAAAGTGAAGTAAAATATACATACAATTTAATTAATTTTAAGGGATTCTTAAAAAAAGAAATTTCTCAGCGCAACAACACCAAAATCCCGATAAATGAATTATATCTCGAGTTGTAATAGAAATTCCATAATGAAATACATACGCAATACTAATTTACTTTATTTGTGGCAATTCTCAACTGCTCTGCTCTGCTGAACAAACGCAAAACGTTTTGACATATTTAGAAATTAATTTTTCAGTGGAAAGATATACAATTGGAAAGTATGGTTATGGAAGCGATTTGGAATCGAATTATTTTCCATTTTTTGATCAATAAATAACTTATTGAGTTATAAACGATTTTGATCACGTGACCAACACGTATTTTTCCCCTGTTTGAGTAGTTATTCATTTTTCGAGCAGAAATTTGGTTCAAAACTCTGACTTTGACACTATTTTCAAAAAATCTATTTTAGAAAAAAAAAAAAAAAAAAAAAAAAAAAAAAAACGGGAAAATGAGTAGGATTAGTTAGTTTCTGAACAACAACTACTAGCTTCATGAAAACAAACCTTTGTACAAAAATAAGTCAAAACTCAAAACTTATGTGATAAAGACTTTTGGATTTAAAAACAGCCTTAAACACATCTTTCATTTTAATAATAATTAAATTTTGTACTTTTTTAAAGGTTAATGGCATATTTAAAATTTTTAACTTATACTATCTTAAAATTTAATATTTTAAAAATACGTTAAATATCATTCAGAACTGCATTTTGATTCTTTCTTCATTTATTTTATGCTCTATGGATAGAACAAAATCGACGGAAGAGAAAAAGTAAAAAATTTGCTTCCTTCTCAAAAAAATCCGTTACTTTATGAATAATCATTCTTTTTTTAGAGTGAATTGTTTTCCCTTTTGAGGACTTGTTTGTAATAAAAAAAATAATTGTTTTGAAAAAAAAAAAAGTTTAAAAATGGCGGGATAAATTATAAAAGAGAGAGAAAATAAAACACAGCTAACCGAGAGAAGCAAAGCAGATTTCTGTCAAGAAATGCGCAGTGCAAGTTATTGGCGCGAAACTCAATTGGCGCGCTATCATTTCAACCCTAGTTCTTTGCGGGGAATGGTCGAATTGAAAACACGGGATTATTTTCTCCTCCCGTATCACCTTGCACACCTTCTGAAAAGTCGACTCGTCTAAGAGAAGGAGTTTCCCAAGTCTCATCTCGTGATGGGAGTATTATATTTATAGTTCACTTACAGGGGTCTCAAAAGATTCCAATTGTATTATGGTCTATGGGGAAAAATCACTTGCAGTGTATTTTAATGATATTAGACTGTTTCAAATGTATTGAAAATTATGTATACATCACCGAAGTGGGCACTGTAAGGTACTTGTTATAAATATGGTGTGCGTTTATCTATATCATTCATTTACCGGGACACACAAAAAAGTTTGGTGCGTATGAAAGATAATTGTCGAAATGCGTTTTCAATTGATTTCTGCAAAATCGAAGTAGCTCCTTTATTTATTTATTTATTTGTAAAAAAAAATAGGACTTTCAATATTTAAAATTTTAAAGTTTTCTCAAAAGTATTTTTAAAAAATTTCAAAAATAGAGCTTTTTTTTTTTTTTGGTAGCAAATTTTTTGATTGTGTTATAAATTTTTAAATTTAATTTTTTTTCCGTGTTATTTGGTATGTATAAATTCTATAGGGTCAGATGAGGTAAAATAGGTCAGTTTTGGAAGATCCTGAAAAAAAAAATAAACAAGTTGAATGTAGATTCTGCCATTGCAGAATTGAGTTTCGCCTCCGATTAGGGAAAAAAAATCGATAGAGTTTTTTTAGAAGGGCGATCCCGTTTAGATTGCAATGAACTAACTTCATTTTTCTTGTGTTTATCAATATAATAGCAAACAGAACGGCGTGAAATACCCAATTGATTAGCAATTTCTCTCTGAGACATTGGAATTGCGGAATAATAAAGAGATACAATTTGACGTGCTACTTCTTCGTTGACTAGATTCATCAAAAACGGATTTTTTCTTTAGTTTAAACGTTTTTTTATAGACTCCGAGTAAAAGGAAATGCAATTTAACAATAAAACGATTGGAATCCCGTCGAATTCGACGAGTGAAATGTTTAAAAACCCGATCGATTTGGTTTTAAAAAAAGCAAAAGTAATTACATTATTAAATCAATATATAATAAATATATTTACAAACTAAATGTCAAATTTGCCAGTTACAATTTTGCATGCAAATTTTGCACATCTTCAGTAAAAACTGTAATCTGAGTGCCGGCGAAATCAAGAAATTTTATTTTATATGCACTCACAAAAAATAGTTTTATTATTTAAAAAAAAAAAAAAAAAAAAAAAAAAAAAAAAAACAAGTTGAATGCAGATTTTGCCATTGCAGAATTGAGTTTTGCCTCCGATTAGGAAAAAAAAAAATCGATAGAGGTTTTTTAGAACGGCGATCCCGTTTAGATTGCAATGAAATAACTTCATTTTTCTTGTGTTTATCAATATAATAGCAAACAGAACGGCGTGAAATGCCCAATTTATTAGCAATTTCTCTCTGAGACATTGGAATTTCGGAATAATAAAGATTTTTTCTTTAGTTTAAACGCTTTTTTATAGACTCTGAGTAAAAGAAAATGCAATTTAACAATAAAACGAGTGGAATCCTATCGAATTCGACGAGTGAAATGTTTAAAAACCCGATCGGTTTGGTTTTTTAAAAAAAAGCAAAAGTAATTACATTATTGAATCAGTATGTAATAAATATATTTACAAACTAAATGTCAAATTTGTCAGTTACAATTTTGCATGCAAATATTGGCACATCTTCAGTAAAAACTGTAATCTGAGTGCCGGCGAAATCGAGAAATTTTATTTTATATGCACTCACAGAAAAAATAGTTTTATTAAAGAAAAAAAAAAAATCATTTTTACTGTGACATTATTTTCACTAACAGAAGTCATCTAAAAGTAAATCTCAATCTCAGTGTCCATAATGAAAAGAAATATTGAAATGTAATATCGGGTACTACTAGGTTATACCGTCAACCAATAAATTATCGCAAAACTATAAGATTAAATGCCAATAATGGATGATCGTGAATGTCACATTCAATGACATTAAATACGATTCGTGTGTTTAAAATGTCATTAAGTAATTTTTATTTCGACTTTTTATTAATATTTTTATTAATATTCTACTAATTATTTGTTTTTTCGTTATTTAAAATAAAAATTATGTCAGTATGTATATTTGGCTATTAGTTTGGCGATTTGTATAATTTGGCGAAATTGGTCGACGGGATAACAGAGTAGTTACCCAATATCGTTATGAGTAAAAATGCGATGTTTTAAATAGTGACGTCATTTTCTCGTCAAATGTTTTTTAAAAGTTACTGTTATTAGTAATAGGAAAAAGGCATTCGTAATAATATTGTAATTCCCATTTATCTAGTTGCTGAATGACATCATTTTCCTCATTTGAAATTTTTCTTATTTTGCTTTAAACAATAATTTTTATTATAAATTATTTTCTGTTATTTTATTTACATTATTAATATTATTTCTCAGTAAATATTTTTTTTTTTACCTCAATTAGTGCATAATTATACGCAATCATTTTGGAAAATAAATTTTTATTATCGAGAGAAAAGCTAAACTAAATTGCCACCATTTTGAACAAATATCGTAAAAAGCATTTAAAATTAAAAATAAAATATAAAAATGGAATTAAATTAAGAAATAAGTAAAATGGGCACAACTACAAATAAATAGCTTTCATTTAAAAAAATAATTATCAAAATCGGTTGAGTAGAAAATTTAGGACTGATGACACGACATACATGTCTGAAAGAAATAGCATCGGAGGCTAATAAAAAATGAGTTTTCTTTTTTGTTTTGCATTTTTATATGGTATATTGATATTTTATGATTATTTTACATGTAAAATTATCTTCAACTTTGGATCTGCAGTTACAGTTTATAACAATTTAATACTTTTGTGCTTGAAGCTTGCATGTGTTGGTCATAAAAACTTTTGATTTCTGAAAATTTAGAGATAAATTCACATTTTTTTTTTATAATTCTATTAGACAAAGTACTTTATCAAGACTAATTTTCTACATTTTTAAAAATCTAACTGCTAAAACGAATATTTTGAGACAAAAAGACCTGTGTGGGGTAAAATAGGCAATGTTTTGCTGCAGATTAATCTTAGCATATACAATGTATATAATTGCAATTTTTGTTTTTAAATAATTTTTATGGTGGTAAATATATTTGTTATGACTTTAAAATAGACTGAAGCAAAATAAAAAATGCTGCTTTCAGGCATAATTTAAAATACATGTTCCATTTTTAGGTGCGTTCGTAATTATGTAAATACGTAGCACCTATTGTTGTCGCTCAGTCCGTCCGTCTGTCCGTCCGCATATAACAATGCAAAAACTACCCAGCTGAATCGTTTGAAATTTAAAATACATAATTATAACATAATTTTTCGAGTCATTTCAAATTTTATGAAAATCGGATGGATAGATCAATTACAGGGACAATCAAAAGGATTCCGTTACATTACGGTCAATTGGGAAAAAATTTTTCAAATGCATTTTAATCGTTCGAAATTTAAAACATATAATTATTACGTAATTTTATCGAGTCATTTCAAATGTTATGAAAGTTGGATGCATAGATCATTTACAGGGACAATCAAAGGTATTCCATTGCATTACGGTCAACGGGAAAAAAGTTTCAAATGCATTTTTATGAGGTTACACTCATTCGAACATAATAGAATTGGCATGAATCTATGAAGTATATACTAAAATATGCATTCTGTACAATCTGTGATGCAAAGAATTTTTATTATTAAATTACAGGGCCACACAAAAGTATTCCACTACATAATGCTTAACGGGGAAACATTGTTTGGGGAGTGTTTTAATTATATTCAACTATTTCCCATTTTATGAATAAGATATACGTTTCTGAAGTGTAATAAAAATTACTTTCTGTATATTTACAGGAACACAAAAAAGATTTCGACTACTATACTGTATCCGAAGTACGCTCTACTATATCAGCAAGATTTGAATATTTTTAAAACTTCGTTATCGTACGAACGCACCTGATTTGCTACGTTCACGTGCAATTTCCAACTTGTTATCTTTATTTAAGAGTTCTAAAGAGCTGGTATCGGGAGAGTCGATTATAGAATGTATCAAAAGCAGTTTTCCCTGAATTGTTAAGCAAACGAACTGAAAAACTTCCATAAAAAAGACGTTGGGGGATTTAAAAGAAGTGACTTGTTTCCCACAAGGAAAGAGGTTGTATACAAATGATTTCTAGAAAATTATGCTGTAGAGCCAAATCAAACTGATGTAGTTGAAGCAGTGTCATCAATTTTAAATGTAGTTGTGAATAGGGATGTAGTGAAGGGTATACGCGAGTACACGCCATATAACCTCTGGATTTTTTTAAGAAACAGCGTATGCCCTCTGTTTCTCAATAAAGCTATGGTATATATACTCTAGGGTATACCCTCTGCCTTGAGCGTATACCCGCTGGTTTTTCTAAGACTACACCGCTGGTTGTGAATACATTTAGAATCTCAACAGAAAATGAATCGTCTTTATCTTTATACAGGGAATAAGATGTATCAAGTTTAGATTCTCTTTTTAAACACATATAAGCTGCAATCACCTTATCACCAGCACAATCAACATCATGCAAAGATATAGTGAAGAATGCACAAAGAAAAAGAATTCGTATGAAAAAAAAATAAACTGGTGAAATTCTTACATCTGCAACAACACTGGATAGACTTCATGCTGATAAAGGCTGCATGGAAAATAAAATAACTAAGATGCTCCAAAAAAACAGAAGAAAATGCCAACTTTTCTTCAGAAGAAAATACAACATGCTCCAATTCAGAGAAGATTGATAATTCATTTTTTTCTTGAATTCATTCAGGATTTCATTCTTTAAAAGTTGGAAAATTGATGCAAGTAGATTTTTTTGAGGAAAAAAAAGAAATATTTCATGACGTATTGAAATGATATGTGAAAATATTTCATATTTTCACAATTTAATGATGCCTACATTGTAAAATTTGCCATACAAAGTTAGAGTTCTTACTCTGTGTTTCCAGAAATAAGATGTTACTATACCTGAAATTGATGTATAAAATTGTTAAGGTCCTTCCAGAAGCTGAAATGAACTACAGGGGGCGGTATTTTTTTCTATAAGTTCTCATCCTCATTCTTTTCACATTTATGTACATATTTACATAAATAGTATTCAATAAATTGTGCAATAAACTCAGTTTTTAACATGACTTATTTTACCCCACTACTGATCTATTTACTCTCTTATTACTCTGTTATTACTTAAGTCACGTTTTAATCATCATAAAAATAATGTTTATTATTATTATTTATTTATTTATTTTTAAAATTTGTTTATAAGTCTTAAATTTTAGCCTTTGAAAAAATTACTTCCAAATAGTTGTAGCAATTTCTTAAGTTACTTTTTGTGTGTGTGTGTGGTTATTTTGATTTTTAGAATATCGGAATGTTTTTCTAGGAGTAGGATGTAGCTTTCCTAAGAACTTATAGGACTACTGACCACATAAAAATTTAAATCATAACTTTTACAAAACTAATTTTTTAGATATAAATGTCTTTTAATGGGATGGGGGAGAACAATATAAGAAACATTTTTATAATTGAAAATATACTTCTAAAACTAACAATTTAGGAATTAGTTATTGATCAGCTAAGAGCAGATACTCTATATAATATTTAAGTAAATTGAGATTTTTTTTTCCCTACAACGTAATGTATTGAGGCATTTATTTCTAATGGACACCTGGTTATAATAGTTAACAGAGGCAATTCGTATCCAAGGAAGTTGAAAAGAGTTTTTCAACATTTTCTTATAGTAATTTACAAATCCATGAAAATATGTAAAACTATTTTTCCAACAATCACAGGGCTGATGCAAGTTTATGATGCTTCTAAATCACAGAAATTTTCATCTTATTAAAGTATGTCTTTTCTTCCATAACTGAAGAACGGCTATTATATACAGTTATTTCTTTGAAATTAGGAATATTATATAGGCAGTTGTTCCTTTTGGTAAATTTTTTAAGTTAATTAATCCTGTAATTTTTATATATTTTGAAATCTGGCATAGTAAATACGTATTAGTTATGATGAAAAAAATAAAGTTCGGAGCCTATACAATTTTTTTTTTATATTTTTAAATAAAATTTGCTTTGGAAGATTTGTTTGAACTGAAAAATAAAGCAGTTTTCTTTCTTTTTGGGGTATTCTTCATAGTTGCAAAGAAAACTGCATGTATACATAGAAATTTTCATTATTATAGATTTACATCTAGAAAACTACTGTTAATATATGTGATAGTGGGACGTTCTCAAAAGGTGGGCACTGTACACACATCATAACTTTAAGCTTTTGTATAAATAAATTTAATCATCACTGACATTAATTTTTATTTTCACTAAATTCTTAATCCTGTTCAGACACAAAAATTTATGTAATTTATATTAAAAGTTTTCAATAAATATCTTAAAATTTTAATTTTTTTTACTAAAGTGGCCAATTTTGGACATTCATAAAGTTTACAGTTCCAATGTACCAAGAAAAAAAAAGGTTTTAACTTGTTTCCAGGAGATTCTAATGATAAACAGTGAATGCATAAAAGAAATGGATGATTGTTTATAATTTTGTTAACAAATGGCAATACCAATTTATTGCTTTTTGAAGTTAAAGGACTTTTCTAGAAAGACTTTTTCTGTACTTTCTTATGTCCAAAAATAACAATCGAAACAAAGCTCTTGTTTTCACGCAAAACACGTTAAGTAAGTACTTTAATCTCTTTTATCTATCTTTAAAATCATTTTTGTTTAATTTGAAAGTATCTATATGTATTTTCGTACCTTTTTTTTCAATAAATGCACTTTTCTCAAATAAGAAATTAGAATGTCCAAATTGCGTAACGATCTAAACGCCGATTTTTTTTCCGTAAATTTATTTTTAAAGATGATCTGATGTCCTGAAACGTATAATAAGATATTTATTATAATGTTTTATCATAAATAATTATGTGTTTTGTGTAAATAAAGCGTATTTAGTACCTCTAATAATATAATTTTACTTAGAAGCACGCTTAACTTTCACGTGTAGGTTGATTAATTAAATGCTTTAATAATTAATTTTCCAGAATAATTGCTGTCTTTTAATGTTTGTATATAAGTTTATAGACCTATAAACTGTATTGTAAAAAAATGGCCTTAAATTTGGAAATTTAAGAAATCACTAATAGTTAACATTTAATGATCCCACGTTTTGATAATTCACCTAGTACATGGTTAGGCATTGTTACACCCTCACACAACTAAATATAGAAATGCACTGCAATCATTAAATATATATATATATATATACCGTCGTATGAATCTTTATAGTGACAGTACCGTTGAAGATATCGGGATACCATTTGGGAAGTGTTTTATATTACGATTTAGGCATGAGAATGGTATAAAGGACAACAACACTTGAGTTTACAGTGCAAAATTTTCAGAAATTTCAAAAGGTAATCTCACTTCTTTCATAACAGAAGAATGGTAAAAGAAACATAAATAGCGTTAAAAACTAATTTTAGCTGTAGAAAGAACAATATTTAAAAAAAAAAAAAAAAAACTAGTCGTTGGGGGTTATTGTAATACTTACCCATCATGGATATACATAATATAAAGTATGAAAATAAAACATGTGTAAACTATTTTTTAAATGCATCGCCATTCCAAAATAAAATTTAAACGTAAATTTAAATATTTTTTACACATAGTTAATGCTCTATTAATGAATTGCTGATGAACCCATTTCGACAAATTATATAAAATGCTAACCTACTCAAATAATACTGAATTGCGTAAAAAAAACATCCTTATAACTCCAAAAATAATAATCTTATTAACTAACCAGTTTACTGGGTCGGATTAAGCGTCTCATATCCAATTAAAATATATCTTTGAATTGAAATTTGTAAGAAATACAGGGTCATGAAAAATCGAAGAGTGTGAAAAATAGGATTACGAATATCTTGGCAACTAATTATCCGATTGACTTCGTTCTTTATGCAAAATTTGGGTTATTTTATTGTCTTTTACATCCATTTCTTAAAATGAAAAATAATTCTAAAATTTTTATGTACCTTTCATGAGAACGAACATTAGTCCGAAAAAAGTAGTTTCGGATAATCGAGGTTACTGATATTCAATAGGCTTCTTTTCATTACTAACAAGGAAGGTCTCCATTGGGGGCATACTCAGAATTTTTTGAAAAAAATACGAATTAAACTACTCATGTAGTTAATAAAGGATCAGTGAAAATTAGCGGCGGAATTACATTATTAGATATGTAAAAAAATAAAACAGTTTGGAATAATTGGCGTGAAAAGCTGAAAGCGACGCGGGATTTGGCGAGCAGTGCATTTCCTCGCCAAAAGCAGACGATTTTAACGAATCTGAAAATTGATTTTTATTGACTTCACTGTTAAAAATCTGCAGCATTTACTGCAACGTCACTCCACTACTTTTATAGAATATCTCTCCTCTGACCAATGAAAATGCTCCATAGCACGGTAAATTGACCGTGTCATACACTGTTAAAAATCTGCTGCATTTTGTTGCAACGCACTCCACCGCTTGTATATAATATCTCTATTCCAACCAATGAAAAAGCTCCATTTCACGGCCAAGTAACCGTTTTCTATACAAGCAAGGGAGTGCGTTGCAACAAAATGCAGCAGATTTTTAACAGTGTATTTTTCAATTTGGAACAATTTTAATCAATTTAAATTGTGTTTTAAATGATAAAATATATTAATTTCATTTTGTTATAAGTACATATACACTATATTGCCATTGATTATGGGACACTTGCGATTTTAGACATTTTACTAAATATCTAGAAAAATACATGAGGAATCATCTCGAAACTCTTAGTGTATAAATATAATAGTATAAGTCATACATCTCCGTGAAGATTTTCCCCCGAAACTCCAAAGGGGACCGTCAACAAATTAAAAAATAATGAATATCTTTTGAATAACCCTGTCAAAACTAATGTAGCAAAAGCGCTCAAACTCTAGATTGTGATTGAATGCCTTATTGTAATAAGCCTTGTTCATTTTTATGCAAATAGCATGCATACTCGCAGAGTAATTAAGGTTTTTATAAAAATGATCCCAAATTTTTCCAAGTTTTTCCCTTATAATTTTCAGAGTTCTTAATATAAAATAATATTTTTTTTCAGAAAATATGACAAATAACATTGCACACAGTAGAGGTCTGCACGGGCCGGGCCTCGGCCCGAAGCCCGAGCCCGGCCCGGCCCGCGGGCCGGGCTCGGGCCGATTTCCAATAATGGCATTCGGGCCGGGCCGGGCTCGGGCCTTACTTCTGAAGACTCGGGCCGGGCCGGGCCGGGCCTAGTCAATAATCTTTTCGGGCCGGGTTGGGCTCGGGCCTTAATTTTTTTGCTGGAGTATCGGGACGGGCCTAACTTTTTTTTTTTGTACGAAGCCGAGACTGATTCCATTCTTCCTAGTTTTCATGGACCAAAATAATCAGTTCCTATTGAATCTTCCTATATGAAAATCATTTTCTCGACTTTTTATAAATCAGTAATATTTGGCTTTGTCCAAAAATTTCTGCAAAAAAAGCATATACTTTTAAGCCGTCATTATTCTACAATTAAACATTAGAATTTATTCCTTTTAAAGAATCGTATATTACTAGGCGTTTTAAAATAGAATTAAACACACGCACACACATACACACAAAAGAAAAAAAAAAAGAAAAAAAAAGAAACATGATTATGACGGATTTTTTTTTTTTTAAACTGAAAACTGAAAGTTTCTTTTAAAATGTTCATCCATGCAAAATGAATACAACAATACGGGAGAAAAAAATACATTAAACATTTAGATCTGTTAAGAAGGGAATGCATTTTTTTTTCGTTCCAAAGCGATTTCGTCTTTGGAAATTTTACCATAACCGCTTTTTCGATTTTTTGTCTACAGGGAATATGGAGTAATAATACTAGTGATAACTCAAACATTTACATACAACAAAAAAAAAAAAGATTCATTTAAAAGCATAAATATCGCAGCCTGCGACACTTCTGCATAAATGGGGATTATAAACATTGAAAAAAAAACTAATATATATATATATATTTTTTTTTAGGTCCGAACTCTTTCATAAGATTAAAGATCGATGTTCTGTAGAAATTCACTCGAGCCGGGCCGAGTTCGGGCCGAATTTTAAACTTTTTTCCGGACCGGGCCGAGCTCGGGCCGAAATTTTAACTTTCGGGCCGGGCCGGGTCGGGCCATTATTTTTTTCGTTCGGGCCGGGCCGGGCTCGGGCCGAAATTTTAACTTTCGGGCCGGGCCGGGTCGGGCCAATATTTCTTTCGTTCGGGCCGGGCCGGGCCCGGGCCGAAATTTTAACTTTCGGGCCGGGCCCGGGCCTGGAAATTTCGGCCCGTGCAGACCTCTAGCACACAGTACCCTGTAATCAGAATTAAAAAATAATAAAAATTGTATGAAAAATGAGTAGGTTTACTAAATAGTTTTTTACTGCGCATGCGTCAAAGATATCAAAATTTCATTTGCATATTATGTTAGCTAAATGTATAGAGCAACTTTTGTAAAAGTCACAAAATCATAACTTGAAAATTCTGACAATAATCGTCAATTGAATAAGTCGAAAATCCGTTATTCTCAAAATGAAGCAAAAACAAGAGGGGTTAATATCAATGAATATCCATATATTCATTGATTAGTGTCAATATAGAATACACAATATGGGATGTACTACTGCATTTGGATAAAATCCCTCATTTTTTTGCTTCATTTTGGAAACAACGGATTTTGTCCTTTTTCTATAGACGATTACTTTCAGAATTTTTCAAGCTATGATTTTGAGACTTTTACAAAAGTTGCTCTATATATTTAGCTAACATAATATGCAAATGAAATTTTGATATCTTTGACGCATGCGCAGTAAAAAATTATTTAGTAAACCTACTCATTTTTCATACAATTTTTATTATTTTTTAATTCTGATTACAGGGTACTATGTGCAATGTTGTTTGTCATATTTTATGAAAAAAATATTATTTTATATTAAGAACTCTGAAAATTATAATGGAAAAACTTGGAAAAATTTGGGACCATTTTTATAAAAACCTTAATTACTCCGCGAGTGTGCATGCTATTTGCATAAAAATGAACACAGTGTATTACAATAAGGCATTCAATCATAATCTAGAGTTTGAGCGCTTTTGCTACATTAGTTTTGACAGGGTTATTCAAAAGATATTCATTCTTTTTTAATTTGTTGACGGTCCCCTATGGCGTTTCGGTAAAAAAATCTTCACGGAGATGTATGACGTATACTATTATATTTATACACTAAGAGTTTCGAGATGATTCCTCATGTATTTTTCTAGATATTTAGTAAAATGTCTAAAATCGCAGGTGTCCCATAATCAATGGCAATATAGTGTAAACGTATATGACAAAATTACACTTAAAGTAAAGTAAAAATGCAAAACTAAAATTACTTAAACTAAACTTATTTAAATAAATTGAACATAGAAAGTTTTTCTTTAAAAAGTATTCGAAGCGTAAAAGCATATTTTTCAAAATTTCGTTTTTTCGCCAACCGGAGATAAATCGCCAAATAAAACGAAATTTTTATTATCTTTTACGGACGTTATAAGGAGGTTCCGCCGAAATTTTTTTATAAACATATATAACTATATGAGAAGAACATTCTGTAATTTTTTCAGATTTTTCTGAGTATGCCTGTATGGAGACCTTCCTTGTAAGTACACACCAAATTTCAAGTCTCTATCTCAATTTGTTCGGGAGATAGAGCGTTTACAGGCAGACAGACGGCAATTTTTTTTCCCTAAAAGTATGCTTTTCGTTATATCCCATGTCTGAAACGTGTAAATCCGTCAAAAAAATTTTCGATTTTCAAAATGATTGCAAGACTTACCTTACACTACGTATGATGGGTAAGTAAAAGTAGGGTGACGAGCGAATATGCCAACATAGAAAATAAAAAGCAAATAGTTTCAATTGGATTATAAAACATTTAAGGTCTATCTTCACAGACGATGACACATTGAATGTGAGAGATTATAAGTTCGAAGGGCTCTCGGTTGTACGATAGCATTAGGACCCCGTAACTGACCCTTTCACATTTGGATGGCTTTAATTTCATCAATTTTTCTTTTAAATTTTCCGGTTTCAAATTTTCAATTCTCCCCCCTCCTAACTTCCGCTAGAATCTCGGCAAAAGTGTGGATAAGCAGGGACTTCGGACTGACTCCGGCCATCGAACGCCGTACTCTGCGAATTCGATGCAAATTCTCGCTATAGAAAATACATCACAGCGAAAAATTATGCTGAGTTTCTCATTTGTTGGCGTTTTCCAATTCAAACTCAGTTAGTGGAAATGGCGTGTATAGCAAGAATTTTAAATATTTCACAACACAAAAACCGATTGAGGCGTATTCGTGTGGCCAAACCGGCTACAAAAACACGAAATGACGGTAAATGACATTGTCACGAATTTGTTCCTTAAACATATGTTAGAACATGAAATGATCTTCTTTGCATTTGTTTTATGCCATATTTCTTCATCTAAAATTAATTTTGCAATGTTATTTATAATTTTTTACCACGCAGTTCATTTTGCTGTGAAGAAACTAGGATTAGCCATTTGGAATTTTTGGAATTTTGTCACAGTGACCGTAATTGTGAGACTTCAATTGCTGTTCTTTACCACATTCCCGAGCTCATGCCAAACGGCACATTCACAAGCGACTCATACTATATTGGCAAAGTTTTTTTTTTTTTTTTTTTTTTTTTTTTTTAAATACATATAATTATTTTTTAAGTGTTTGTGCAAGAACTGTTAAGAATTATCAAAGAGGGCAGTAAAAATGGTGGCGACCTCTACACAAACAATTTTTTTCAAAATATTAAATTATGTATAAATTGGAATAACGATAATTAATAGGCAAAAATAAAAGTTCTTGAAAAAAATTATAGTAAACTTGTAAAGTATAATCGTTTATTAGAAATCTCAAATGATATCCCATATCAATATGTAAAAAGCGTTTTTTTTTTTTTAAATCTTTATCACCCAAATGATTGCATCTTTGATATTGTAATCTGGTATTACATAATCCACCGAGTCTTTTAGAAGGTATACGCATTGAGATAAGAAGATACGAGAGATATGGAATGAGCAATTTATTATTTTGACATAAAGTCTGATGAAACGTGATAAATCGCCAATTGCAACTAAGAATTTTTGTTTTTGAATCATTTATATAACAAAAAAATTGTTTGTTTGTCTGTCTGAGTCCGATTGTTTGTGAACGAATGTTCGAGATCCGTTGGCAGTTTATTTAAGAAAATAATACTTACGCAACTGGATACAGAGATATTCAGAATATTCATTTAAACACTTTGGGCACTAAGTTATTAGATTATCTTAATTATTATTTTTATTTTTTATCCGAATCTAGAGATAAATATCTGAATATATTAAGCGAGTAGAAAGAACTTTACTAGGTGATACACAAATAATAAGTAAGGATTTCCTCAAAAATCTCCCTCTTGACTTACAGGTAGTTTCAATAACCAAAGCCTATGAGGACCTTATAGGAAACAAATCTGCAGGATGTTGAATCTTAGAATATGGGAACGGGGTTGTGTTCTTTTTTCTTAATTCACCTTTTCTTCTTCCTTTGATTTCTCAGAAGACAAATCATTTTTCAGAACTACTAATCTCAGAAAATAAGCTAGACAGAATAACTATTATTAGGATGTATAGCCGTAGAATACAGAGGATATACTTTTTACAAATATGGAGCCCCTTTAATTGCCCCTGTTCTTGAATAAAACATACCTCAGAATCTATCACGGAATAAGAAAAGAAATTTAGCAGACTGGCGACTTTCAGAAGATATGCACGAAAACGAAGACATTCTTTTTAGGTGCGTTCGTAATTATGTAGATACGTAGCACCTATAGATGTCGTTCAGTCCGTCTGCCCACACATAACAGCACAAAAACTACCCAACCGAATCGTTTGAAATTTAAAATATATAATTATCACATAATTTTATCGAGTCATATTTCAAATTTTATGAAAATCGGTTTTATATATCAATTACAGAGGCAATCGAAAATATTCCATTACAATACGGTCAATGGGGAAAAAAGGTTTCAAATGCATTTTAATGGTGTTACACTTGGTAATGTAGTAACACGTGGTGCAATTTAATGGTGTTACACGTGTAATGGTGTTTTAAGCAAAAACGTAAATTTTTTTATTGTTTAAATATATATATTTCAATATTTTAATGATGTTCCAATTCACCCCGCATATAGGGGTGAATCGGAACAAATGTTATAATCCTTATTTATTCTGATTCAAACTTTAATAGGATTAATTAAAAAAAACGGTATTTTTGATAAATAAAATAATGAAAATTTTGAGCCACGATTTTTTAAAAATTGATCATATTTTAAAATGCTATTAGATTGCATTAGCCTGCAAAAGTTTGATTATATCATGTTTTTTAGTTTTTGATATTGATTCTTTTGTATTCTTACTGCTGAATTTGTTTCATTTTTCATTTTTTACCAACACGTAAAGATTTTTTGCAAATATTTAATTTAAAAGTTAATAAAACAAAAAATACAGAAAATTTGGTACAAAAGGAAGGGAAACATTGCAACATGGGGCAGACTAATATAAAGACTGTCTCACAATATCCATGGGGGGAAAACGGTCATTAGTGGATTTTTAGGAAATTATAAAGATGAAAATTGTGAAAAAAATGCTGTTTTATTAAAAAACTATCATACAATAGGTGTGAACATGTGTTTGAAGATGTACTTTTACACCTAGACTTTTTTTTTTCCTGAAAACTTGGGCGCCGTGAGTGACGAGCAGTGAGAGCGTTTTAACCAAGATTTTAAATTTTTTGAAGACACATACAAAGAGGGTTTTTTTTTTGGGGGGGGGGGAATGTTAGGGTACTACTGCTGATCTATTTTAAGAGAAACAGATCAAAAAAATTATAAAAAGAAGTGTACAATCAATCATTTCTATTTTTTTCTTTTTATATTTCATGTTATTCTTTTAAGTGTTTAATAAATATTTTTTAAACTAGCCGTGACAGATTTTTTACAACAATTTTCCTGTACTCAGTGCACTAGAATCTATGAAAAAATATACATTTCGGCGAAAGTATATAAACTAGTGTAGTTAGCATCCTTAGTAGGCATACACTTTAAAAAATTTTATTATAAAGAAATAAAATTACTTTATTTATATTTTGAAATAACCGTTTTTATTAACCAGTTTTCTTCTATTACTGTATATGCACGTATCATATACTAGGACTTCCCTCAGAGGGATTAGTCTGAGCGATATTGCTGAGAATACACATTTAGTAACTTGCGATAAGTAAAGAAAATGAGATGTTACTTTTACTTGGTCATTCATTGTGATAAAATATGATGAAAATAAGCATATTGAATCATAGAATTACAAAATCTTGTATATAAAGTTGCATATACTATTTTTATAAAAGAAAAGCAAACCATGCACGGATATAAAATTGGAAATATGCAAAATGTTAAAAGTAATACAGAAAATAAAACACCAAATTTTCCTATATTGGAAATATAACTCTTTGAAATGATGTCATGAGCATAAACAGAAGCCTCGCGCCGATTTGAGAAACTATAAATAACATAAACTATTATGTTTGAAGTGAACGGAGTGTATTTTATATGGTGTGAAATCCGTCCGAATAGTTTATAATGTTGAATATCTGTTTTCCACGAATGCAATGAGGTTGTCGATAAGAATTAAGGAATCCTTTTTTAAAAATTTGTCCTAAACGAGCACTTACATCTTATAAGTTACTGTGATGCCAAAGTTATAGTTTCTGACCCCAACAGTATCCTAGAAATTGCAATATTCTCAATAAATTGGGTTTAAAACTTTTTCTAGAAAAAACAAGTTGGAAATTGCACGTGAAGCGTAGTAAATGAGGTGCGTTCGTACGATAACGAAGTTTTAAAAATATCACTCTCATATATCAATCTCATCTTTATATATAAAAATCTTCTGTGTGTGTGTATGTAATTGAACTCCTCCTAAACGACTGGACCGATTTTGATGAAATTTTGTGTGTGCGTTCCAGCAGATTCGCGAATGGTTTAGATTCACATTTTGCCGAAATTGATTCAGTACTTTTTTAGTAATTAGGCAAAAACTAATAGTTAGTGATTTTTCGCTAATTAAAAGTGCTACATATATTAAAGAAAGTCAGGATTCCGTAATAAGCATAGCACAAAAAAATCTTCCGATCCAAAAATCTTGAAAATTGGGATAAAAATGCTTCTTATAACATCGAGTGCCGCTAAAAATGGATTTTCGAAAATTCCACCCCTAAGATGAGTAGAAAAAAGAACGAACTCTTAAAAAATTCCATAAAAATCGGCTTTTGTATTTATTTTTCAACTGATAATATATTTTAGTGCATTTTTTCATTCTGAATCCAATGGTACTAAGCAAATTCGTTTAAATCCAGTAGTTCGTGAGATAATTCACATTTTCCAAACTTGGCGGTGTCTTCGGCGCAAAAACCTGAAATTTTCAATGCTTATCTATATATATAAAAGAAAGTCTGGATTTCGTATTAATCACAGCACAAAAAATTCTACCGAACCAAAAATCTTGAAAATTGGAGTAAAAATACTTCTTATAACATCGAGTGCCGCTAAGAAGGGATTTTCGAAAATTCCACCCCTAATAGGAGTAGAAAAAAAGAGCGAACTTTTAAAAAATTCCTTAAAAATCGGCTTTTGTATTTATTTTTCAACTGATAACATATTTTAGTGCATTTTTTCATTCTGAATCGAATGGCACTAAGCAAATTCGTTTAAATGTTCATCGTTCAATGGCGATGTCTTCGGCGCAAAAACCTGAAATTTTGAATCCTTATCTTTATATATATAAATCTTCTGTGCGTGTGTATGTCACTGAACTCCTCCTAAACGACTGGACCAATTTTAATGGAATTTTGCGTGTGTGTTCCAGTGGATTCGAGAATGATTTAGATTCACATTTCATCGAAATTGATTCAGTACTTTTTTAGTAACTAGGCAAAAACTAATAGTTAGTGATTTTTCGCTAATAAAAAGTGTTGAATAAGTTCGACGAATAGAGTGCGGACGGAATGCCCGAGCGGTCTAAGGCGCCAGATATAAGCTCTGCCTGTCGAAGAAAGAGATCGCGTGTTCGAACCCCGCTCCTGTCAAACGTGTATGCTTTACAGTAATATAGCCTGTATTAGAATTTTGATTAACTGACTTCAGAAAATCGTTAACTTTTAACAAAAAAGAGAAAAATAAACTTTTCTATCAAAAATTGAACCGACTTCAAAAAATACTGAAGGGTGAAAAATAATTTCCTTACATAATTGTAATAAGAAATTAAATTAAGAGCGTAGTGTTTATCGTGCGTGTTACTATATTTAAGTACATTTATTTGATTTTCTGGTGTCGGTACCAGGAAGGACAACGTCTGTCGGGTCCGCTAGTAAAACTGTAAATATTTACAATTAAAATGCGCACCAAACAATGTTCTTCCTATACCATTATGTAATGTAATACTTTTGTGTGGCCTTGTAAATCAATAAAAAATATTGTTTGTACCACAGATTATGCAAAATGTGTATTATAATATCTACTTTATAGATGCATATCAATTTTATTACGTTCGAATGAGTGTAACACCATTAAAATGCATTTGAAACATTTTCCCCCATTAACCGTAATGTAACGGAATACTTTAGATTGTTCTTGTATTTGAACTATGAAACCGATTTTGATAAAATTTGAAATAACTTGACAAAATTATGTAATAATTATGTATTTAAAATTTCAAACGATTAAAATGCATTTGAAACTTTTTTCCCCATTGACCGTAATGTAACGGAATCCTTTTGATTGTCCCTGTAATTGACCTATGCATCCGATTTTCTTAAAATTTGAAATGACTCGACAAAATTATGTAATAATAATATATTTTAAATTTCAAACGATTCGGTTGGGTAGTTTTTGCGTTGTTATATGCGGACGGACAAACAGACGGACAGACAGACGGACGGACTGAACGACAACAATAGGTGCTACGTATATGCATAATTACGAACGCACCTAAAAAATGTTTAATTTGTGAAATTAAATTGTCGAATGTTTTAGAAATCGTTCATAACGAGAATATTATATCTTAAAAGTTGCCACAAAAAAAGATTTTAAATTTTTAGTCATATCAACATCAAAGAATTCTCAATTTTAGAACTATTTTTGCTCGTGCATTGCTGGTGATTATTGTTCCTACGCAAAATATAGTATATTTTGCAGCAAAGAGGGTTACCAACATTTTTTGCCCACATTATTTTTTTAATCGGCTAGGTACTCCCAATGATAACGAAAAACACACAAACGTTAATGCTTTATAGCATAGAAATACAGAATCAAAAGCTATTTATCTCCTGTTATATACACATAAATTATCTAATTAGTGCTAGCAGATGCATTTTTAAATATACATAGATCAATATATAATGCTTCATTTTTCTTTTATTAGTATTTCTTCGTATTCATTTTTCATTTATTTGTATTATTCAGTAAAAAACTCACTTTCTTAAACCCAAATTACGTCAAACTTTTTATAAAAGCGCCTAAGTCCATATAACAGCGAAGTATTGTGAAGAGTATTAAATACAAGGTAGTAAGACACTTAGCCAAACGCTGGTAATAAATCGCCAAATATTGCCTTCTCTCGAAATGCATTTTTTCCGCACATTTTAAAAACACGATTTTGAGTCATCTTATTTAAAATTCAAATAAATAAATAAGAGGAAGCAATAATAGCATAAGTCAAAACATTTTATTTCAGCATCAAGGAGTTGTATCGTAGTTACACATGTGGAAAAAAGCTGCTTTTGGCCAAAAAACGTTGTCTTCACTAAATTTGAATCCGATTAAAAAAAGTACCGTGATTAATTAAGATGTTATAGGCAGAGCTGTCAAGTCTCCGGCATTTTGGATACCGGTATTTTAATACAGAAATTTTTTTATTAAATTGGAACATTCTGCGGATTTAAAAAATAACTTTTCCTACAAGAAAATTCTGCTATGCAATAAGTGGGGGCTTGGCATCTCTGTATAGGAATATTTCGTAATCTACTTTTTAACCTTAAAAAAAGCAACGACCATTTTTCTCGTACAAAAAATATTGCTAATTATTCCATTTTGCATACAAGGTACTGATTGTAATATTGATACATCTATGGTGATAAATTTCCAATAATTTTTCAAATCCCATTTATTTCATTAAAAATATAAATCTTTTATTTATTTAGTTTAAAATAAATGGTTTTTAACTAATTTCATAATACTTTTGAAATATAACTTTTCATTAGCCATTTTTTTTTAAGCATTTAGAAAATAGTTGTTGTTTTCAGTCAAATATAGACTTTGGTCTGTCCGCATTTTATTTTATTATTATTATTATTTATAAATGGTGGAGAAATATTCATTCTTAATCCATAACGTACATAATATATGACTCTGTTATTACATAAGCCACCTTTTTATTATCATAAAAATTATATTTTTACTGGTTTTTATTAACTCAATAGGAAAAGTTTTGTGCTTTGAGCAATAGATGTCCGCATTTCATTTATTTATTTATTTTAACGAAATTCTTTGTATTTAGAAGAATTTTTATTTAAATAGGAAATCCAAATGTCGCTGTTAATAAAGAAGAAAGTTACAAAAAAAAAGTTACAAAACGAGTAGACGCATACTATCAAATATGGAAAAACGACGAATCGAAAAGCGACGTCGTATGAAATATCATCTTTTAAAGCAAAAAAACGAGGTCTGATTATCGAGCCTACTGATTACAAAATGTGCATTACATTAAAAAAAAAAAAAAAAAAAAAAAAATTGATTTTTTTTTTTTTGTGTGCAGTTTTGGCTTTGAAAGGTGCGCTATGTTGCAAAAAGATATAAGCGACTATGAAAACACACTTGGCAAACGTTCATGCTCAGTTTTACAAATAAATAAGGCACATATGTGCCCTATACACACCGAGGTACCTAATTGGTGCCAAAATGGCGTTCAGTTGCCTAACATGCTGGTTATCATATAAATGTTATAATAAATTGTTTGTTCTAAAAATATTATCATTTATTGATTTTTTTCTTCTTTTTAATAACAGAAAATGTTTCGTTGATTCCTTTTTTTTTCATTTTGAAATAAATAACTAACGTGTTATTATAGCATGCTATATGTATCTGGTAATCAAAACGATGTTTTCGCCTAATTGGCATAAAAAATCTCGCCAAACTCGGTGCTTATATCTCTAGTATATTATCTCAAGTATTTTATTTATGTATACTATAATTGATTTTACATACCACTTACTTCTTCTTGTATATTAATATAGGTAAGTGGCTCCTCTATGCAGTATAAATTGTATAAATCTTTAAAAAATAGCCCCCGTTGCCCCTTTTTAGATCGAATTTAAAAAAAAAAAATCAATGTCTAATTCCAGTATTGCTCCCAGGTATGCATACATATACCAAATTTCAAAGTTGTATGCTAACAGGAAATAAATGAAAAATGGGAAAAGATGTCACATATGCACCAGGTACATAATTGGCGTCAAAATGGCATTATTTTACCTGAGATGGTAACCCGGCTTTATTTATTTATTATTTGTTTATTTACTCATAAAATGTTTATTTACATTAATTTCTTAATTATATAAAATATTTCTTTTTATAATTATTAATTATTAATATTATTATTTTATTTACGGTAAGTTGTTTTTGAAAATAGAAAATAATTTAAAAATGTGTATGTAAGCGTTATTTGAAAACGGAGTTTTCGCCAAATGGGCTTTGAAAAAAATTGCGCCAAATCTGATGCGCTTGTGTTATCCGTGCCGGAAAATTAGTGACCAGAATTGACTTCCACACACAAACAAAATATAAGTTAAAAGAAAACATGCAATAAAAATAAATATAAAGGGAAAATGATGTCATAAAAGAAACTTTTTATTTAAAAACGTAATTGTTTCTAATTTTCGCACGCGAAATGTATAAAACATTCTTTTAGCGATCAAAAAATGCTATTAAGAGATTATCACAAAATATCAAAATCAAAGTTTTTATGACATTTTTTTAATATAAAAAAATAACAGTTTTATTTTCCTGCATGATTAAATTTTAAAATGTTTTATTGCATTCAATATTTCTGAGTGCGTAAATGATTACTATTTACTCCATGTAATGATTCGGTTACCTACGAAAATATCAAGCCGGTGAAAATCACGCTCACCAAATTTCTGTGACGTATGCAAATAAATTGTGTTTTTTTATCAGTTTTTTTAATATAACTTTTAAACTATTTGGAATTAATTTTTAAAAGTAGGTGCATTTACCAGATTACCTTCATAGGTACCTTCTGCTACAAATAGAATCGAAATCCGACAAGTACTTTTTGAGATTTGCTTGACGAAAGAATTTTTTTGACTTTTAATATCGTTACGTACTCTGAGTATAAGACTTCGCTACGCTCAGACAAAAATCCGACAAGTACTTCTTGAGATTTGCTTGACGAAAGAATTTTTTTGACTTTTAATATCGTTACGTACTCTGAGTATAAGACTTCGCTACGCTCAGACAATTAAATTTATGTCATTGACCTTTCTGCCATATGTATTTCAGACGTTCATGACAATGCCTCAAAAAACAGGAAAAGGGTAAATTCCAAAATTTATTAGAAAAAAAAATACACAAGTCTCATTTCTCTGTGTGTCTTTAAGGTTATCATTTCCTTAGTCGAAAGAAAAGTCAATGTACAATTTCGATGTTTTGGAAAAAGAAAAAAAAAATCCGGTTAAATAGGTTTATTTTCTTAATCGTTATGAAAAAAAAATTTAAATAACAATAATAATTTCTTTATTCGAATTTATTAAAGGGAGGACATTGACATTTCTTTCAATTATTCATCTTGCTATTGAAAAGTGATTGTTGAAGGTAGAGTAAGAAATAGTGAATATTAAAAACGATTATTAATACGGAATAAATTAATTAGACGTCTGTTACATTACAGTACATTAGATGTCTTTAGATACGTTCATAATTATGTAAATGTGTAGCACTTATAGTCGTCATTCAATAGTCCATCCCTCTGTCCGCATATAATAGAGCAAAAACTACCAAACTGAATCGTTTGAAATTTAAAATATATAATTGTTGCGTAATTTTGTAGAGTCTTTACAAATGCTATGAAAATTGAATGTACAGTTTAATTACACAGGCCAATCAAGAGTATCCCATTACATTACGGCCAATGGCAAAAAAATAGTTTCAAGTACATTTTAATGATGTTACATTCTTTCGAACATAATAAAATTGATATGCACTTACGAAGTGCATTAAAATATGCATTCTTCAGAATATGCTGTGCAAAATTAATTATTATTCATTCACAGGGGCACAGAAAAAAATTATGTTATAAAATGCTATAGGGGGAATTGATATCCATCACACAAGTATTCCATTACATAAAGGTATAGGAGGAAACATTGTTTGAGGCACTTTTAATTATATTAATCTATTTCACATTTTATGAAATTGATACACGTTACTGAGGTTTCCTACAAATTACTTCCTGTATAATAGAAAGCAGATTGTATTTTGCAATGACACACAAAATATTTCGGATACGATACTGCATCCGAAGTACTGTATAATGTTACACCAATATCGGAATATTTTTAAAACTTCGTTATAGTACGAACGCGCTTCATTTGCTACGCTTGACGTGCAATTCGCGACTTGCTTAATATTATACAGGGTGACCGTAAAGTCACCAACTCATGAAAAAATATTTTATTTAAAATATGCATGTACTTTTTTTAAAGAAAAATGCCTCATTAAAAAATAATCATATATGCAAACGTGATTCAATCACACAAAAGTGCATTAACTTAGGAGAGTGATTAATCTGAGAAATGAAATTGAAATAAAAATTAACACTGCCGCAAGCGGTGTTCAAAATGTAATATGTTTCCTCTGTTTTACGACATTCCAATATGTTCTTCGTTTGAAGATTTATTTTTTGAATCTCATTTTCGTTGTAGAGTATAGTATATTGCTATATAAACGAGCTTATAAGTGATGCAACAAGAAGAAATCGGAGAGCGTGAAGGCCACAGTTCTTTGGTAATCAGGCGCTCATAAACAGTGTCTCTAAGAAATAACATTGCTGCATTCCAAGTACGTATCTTTAATCCTTTATGTTCAAATTATGTATCAAGAAATATGTTCCACATCAATACTTATCTTCCTTTTTAGGTGCGTTCTTAATTATGTAAAAAAATCCCTTTCGGCATGGCCTATAGGCGGAGGTAGATTTCGAAAAGGTTTCATCTCAACAAAAAAGAAAAAAAAATGATTAGAGATAAACCCAGTTTAACTACTTTATTCAGCCGCTTTTAAAAAATTTTTAATTTCATTTTTCTGTAAGAACTGGTTTTATCAAAATCGTCTTAAACGAAATTCCACTCAAATGCCCATTTTGGCAACATATTTTGAATTATATTTTTACTTTATTTAAAAAATTGACCAATATGCTCATTAAATAGTTCCTAAATAACACAAAAGTATTAATTAAATTCGTTTGACAGCAAAATTGAATTTAAAAATGAGTCATAAGTCATAAAATAACCAATTTATTATTTTAATACATCCACAATTCTTTAATCAAGATCGCTTTGAGAAATTTTATGCGAAGTGCCCACTTTGACAGATTTTTTTTAAATATACATTTAGCCTTTATCAAAAATCTGACCAATACGGCACATTACACAGTTCCTAAATAACAAATAACTGTCAATTGAATAATGCGTTTGAGAGCAAAATTGAATTTAAAAATGAGTCATAAAATAAACAATTTGCTATTTGAATACAACCTCAATTCTTTTATCATGATAGCTTTAGGAAATTTTTTTGCGAAGTGCTTACTTTGACAGCTTTTAAAAAATATATATTCACCCTTTATCAAAAAATCGACGAATACTCACATTATATAGTTTCTAAGTAAAAAAACTGTCAATTGAATGCGTTTCAGAGCAAAATTGGATTTAAAAATGAGTCATAAAATAAAAATTTGTTATTTGAATACCCACAGTTCATTAATCATGATCGCTTTGGGAAATTTTGTGCGAAGTGCCCATTTTGGCAGCCTTTTTTGAAATATATTCTGCCTTTATCAAAAAACTGGCCACTCCGTCACATTATATAGTTCCTAAATAAGAGAACCTGTAAATTGGATGCGTTTGAGAACAAAAAAAAAAAAAGATTTTAAAATGACTCCGCAATTTCTTAAATTTCCTCAAATTTCAATCATTATAACTTCGTGAAATTCTGTTCAAAATACCCTTTTTGGCAGCCTTTTTAAAAATATATTCTGCCATTATAAAAAAAAACTGGCCAATACGTCAAGTTATATAGTTCCTACATAATAGGACCTGTAAATTGGATGGGTTTGAGAACAAAAATGAATTTAAAAATGACTCAGAAAAAACGCAATTTGTTATACTCAATCAATATTTTAATGACGATAACTTCGGGAAATCTGTTCAAAATACCTTTTTTGGCAGCCTTTTTAAAAATATATTTTGCCTTTATCAAAAAATTGGCCAATACGTCGCATTATATAGTTCCTAAATAAGAGGATCTGTCATTTAGATGCGTTTAAAATCCAAAATGAATTTTAAAATGAGTCAGAATATAAGCAGTTTGGATTTGAGGTTTTTTTCTCCAACTCCTATTTTTGTTTAATTTATTTTTGCTATAAGAATTGGTTCTATGAAAAACTTGTCAATATAAAAGTTGTAGATATTATTGTGAAGATGTAAAATAAATTTAATTAGATTTGATTGCTTAAGAATTGAGTAAGTTATGGGTTTTTTCTTTTTTCTCCCCCCTTTTTCTTTTCGTTTTTAATTTTTTTCATCGATAAAAATTGGTCCTATCAAAAACTTGTAAATACAAAAGTTTTAGATAATATTGAGTACATTTATATAAAATTTAGTTGGATTTGATATCTTGAGAATTGACGAAGTTATGAATTTTTTTCTCCCAAAAACCATGTTTTTTTCGCCCCTTGAGCCCATTTTTAACTTTATAAAAAATCTGTCATGCATAAACTTTTGGCCCATTTTTTAGAAGTAATATAAACTTTAAACTGATTCTATATCTATTTTAATTTAGAAGTTATCGCGTCTTTTCTGTTTTCACAAAACCCCTCCTAACTTCCACCCCCTTGGTCCGATTTTGCCCATTAACGAACTCGACCGAGATTTTAAGCTCCTTGATTTTATGTAAAAGTTTGAAGAAGATCTGAGCATAATTATGAAAGTTATCGTGTCTAGAAGAAAGTGATATACACCGATAGATAGATAGATAGATAGATAGATAGATAGATAAACTTTTTTACTGATGGTAGTTTTGGGGTCTAGGAGTCATGATTCGTGTAGATCCGCAAAAATTTTTCAGAAATTCCAACATGGGAGAGAATGCAATAGGTAGTATTTCATACGAAATCTACCTAATACGTAGCAGTCATCGTTCAATCTGTCCGTTCGTCCGTCTGTTTGTACGCATATAACAGAGCAAAAACTAACCAACCAATTCGTTTGAGATTAATACAATCTACAATCCATAATCCATTAATACACTCTACAATCTATAGAAAACATGTTGTTATGTATCTCAGTGATCTTTTCTATATTTCATTATGCTTGAAGTATCATAACAGTTTTAAAATATGGGTGATTCTACGATAAGAGGTTCAAAAACATAGAGAATTCGGCCAAAGAGAAAAGTTTTAGTTTGATCAAAAACCTTTAAATTATGATTTTTTTCACGTTTATTTACTTTTTCATATAAGGGCAAGTCACTTTATACATATTTTATAACTTTTTCTGGTCAGTGACTCGCTCCCCTGGCAGTTATCTTGCCAGGGGAAATACGGCAGGAGAAAGACATTTTCATGTAAATTCAAATTTTTTAACTGACTGAATTAGTTTTTGGGTTAATTGTGTATTTCACTTTAATTATTACCGTATTGTTTAATTAGGGCAGTAAATGCAATTGAATTAAATTAATATTATAAGTTTTATGACTTACCAGGGGAGATACACGATCACCGTGCGAAACCACTACACCGCTCGGTCAAATCGCAACAACTAAAAATGGCGACGGTTATATGGGCTTGCTCGTTTAGTATTGCTAACTTCAAGCCGACAGATGCCCTTAAACGCTACTTCCGATATAGCCATCATTGAATTTATATTTGTTTCAGCGGAATGAAATTTGACAGGGTAGATACACAAAAAAAGCTGGACCAAAGTTAATTTAAAAAATTATTTGAAATTATCAAAATGATTTTATTTTTTATTTTATAATACGTAAGTATCTATATATTTAAAACACCTGGCTGTTTTTTTGGTCATCAGCCCTGAGCTTTCTACTGGCCCGATTTTGATAATTATTTTTTTAAATAAAAGCTGTTTATGTGCAGATGTGCCCATTCTGGCTAATTTTTAATTTATTTCAATTTTTATATTTTATTTTTAATTTTAAAAGCTTTTTCGTGACATTTCTTCAAAACAGTGGCAACAGGTTAAGCTTTTCTCAAAATTTATTTTGTTTCATTATTTTCCACTAATACTAATCAGGAGCTTGATCTCATTGGTGAATGTATAATCGCATTTCAAACAAAAAAAAAAAATAAATAAACAAATAAATAAAATAAAATAAAATAAAATAAAGGTTTTCGTAAAAATTAATCATAATAAAATGATTGCATTTAGTTATTCCCTGCAATACACAGATTATTTACAGAGTAATATTATTAAGTATTATGTAATAGTCTAAGATCCGGCTGCAGAATCAGTGTACTCATCGAGTGTTTGCTGAAAACCAAATTTTTACACATGTTTATGATTAGGAGAATTTATATCTACCAGGTTGCCTATCAAAATGTGGCCGCTAGTATTTTTAATTAAATTATTAATAATTCATAATCTATAAGAAATTTCACTGATTTGTTTTTTCAATAAAATGTCGTCTACTTTACGGCAACATCTATAAAGACTCTGAAAAATCATGGTTGCCGTTGCGCACCTGGCCGCACCTCTTCGCAGCCAGGTATACACAGGTATGATTTTGTTACATTTATACACCCACAACGTACATTCATAATTTATATATCAAATTAAAGCTAATTTTTTTCTGTTTATTATTATATACGGTTGCCTAATTAAATCTGGCCGCAAATAAGGGTTGCTGGCTGCTAAATATAGTAAATATTAAAAGTAGAGTGAAAGAGAACTAGCGCGTAACACCACTAGTCAGACGAGGATAGCAATTGCCAGCTGTCGGACGGTTTAAAGCCATTGCGCATGCGTCAGATGCTATTGTTCTCAACCTCCGATGCACAATTGAAACAGCAATATATTATGTTGTGTATTACGTACTCCAAAACAGCGTGTTTTTTAACTTACAAGGAAGGTCTCATTGGGGGCATACTCATAATTTTTTGAAAAAAATACGAATTAAACTACTCATGTAGGTAATAAAGGATCAGTGAAAATTAGCGGCGGAATTACATTATTAGATATGTAAAAAAAATAAAATATTTTGGAATAATTTCGCCAAAAGCAGACGAATTTAACGAATCTGAAAATTGATTTCTTCTTCTTCTTTTATCTCATTTTCCATGAGACAGTTATGTAGTGTATATGGCGCGTAGCGCCATGTATACTAACATGATCTGTAAAAATTGATTTTAATTGACTTCACAGTTAAAAATCTGCAGCATTTACTGCAACGTCACTCCACTACTTTTATAGAATATCTCTCTTTTGACCAATGAGAATGCTCCATAGCACGGTGAATAGACCGTTTCCTATAAAAGCGGTGGAGTGACGCTGCAGAATCGTTTGTTTCATACACTGTAAAAAATATGCTGCATTTTGTTGCAACGCACTCCATCGCTTGTATATAATATCTCTATTCCAACCAATGAGAAAGCTCCATTTCACGGCCAAGTAACCGTTTTCTATACAAGCAAGGGAGTGCGTTGCAACAAAATGCAGCAGATTTTTAACAGTGTATTTTTCAATTTGGAACAATTTTAATCAATTTAAATTGTGTTTTAAATGATAAAATATATTAGTTTCATTTTGTTATAAGTACATATAAACGTATATGACAAAATTACACTTAAAGTAAAGTAAAAATGCAAAACTAAAATTACTTAAACTAAACTTATTTAAATAAATTGAACATAGAAAGTTTTTTTCTTTAAAAAGTATTCGAAGTAGAGTTGCAAAAAGTCGGTTTATTCCCGGGTTTATTTCCAATAGACTAGGTTTATTCCCGGGTTTATTCCCAAAAAACCGAATTATTTCTAAAAATCCCGGGGTTTTTCCAGGTTTATTCCTAAAATCCCGGTTTATTCCCGGGTTTAAACCGGCTTTTTTCTAACCTTTGCAACGCTAATTCGAAGCATAAAAGCATATTTTCAAAATTTCGTTTTTTCGCCAACCGGAGATAAATCGCCAAATAAGCGAAAATTTTATTATTTTTTTTACGGACGTTATAAGGAGGTTCCGCCGAAATTTGTTTTATAAACGTATATAACTATATGAGAAGAACATTCTGTATTTTTTTTCAGATTTTTCTGAGTATGCCCGTATGGAGACCTTCCTTGTTAGAATAAAAGTCGCAACTGATCCGTTGAGAACGCTAGCATCTGACGCATGCGCAGTGGCTTTAAACCGTCCGACAGCTGGCAATTGCTATCCTCGTCTGACTAGTGGTGTTACGCGCTAGCTCTCTTTCACTCTACTTTTAATATTTACTATATTTAACAGCCAGAAACCCTTATTTGCGGCCAGATTTAATTAGGCAACCGTATATAATAATAAACAGAAAAAAATTAGCTTTAATTTGATATATAAATTATGAATGTACGTTGTGGGTGTATAAATGTAACAAAATCATACCTGTGTATACCTGGCTGCGAAGAGGTGCGGCCAGGTGCGCAACGGCAACCATGATTTTTCAGAGTCTTTATAGATGTTGCCGTAAAGTAGACGACATTTTATTGAAAAAACAAGTCAGTGAAATTTCTTACGGATTATGAATTATTAATAATTTAATTAAAAATACTAGCGGCCACTTTTTGATAGGCAACCTGGTAGATATAAATTCTCCTAATCATAAACATGTGTAAAAATTTGGTTTTCAGCAAACACTCGATGAGTACACTGATTCTGCAGCCGGATCTCGTACTATAAGTAAAATAACAGAAGATAAACTTTAATAAAATATAATATCTAAAGTGAAATTTTGTCGATGGAGAAAATGTCGTCATACAGAAACCAGATAAATTTATTCCATGAATATAATATACATTGTCATAGCAGCTGTGTCAGTGATGATGTCATATTCATTGACTTTAATTCCTGCATCTAAATAAAGTGAACTTCTATTAATTTAAAGGTCCGTGTTGTGCACAAATGAAAATATTTCTTGCGCCATTTCTATTTAATTATAATGAATATTTTATGAAACTAAAGAATTCTTAAATAACTGCATAAATCACGCTGTTTATTTAAGAAAAGAAGAGTATTTCTGAAGGTGTAAATGATGTCATATTAGAAAAAAAAAAGAATAAAACCTGTGATATGCCGGTATTACTATATTTTTATCTTACATAATATCAAAAAATAATTATAATCATTTCATTGTATTAAGTTTTTGTTAAAAAAAAAAAATCCGCATTTCAGCAACAAGTATCACAATTTTATTCTTTTTAATAACAGAGATATCGTTTTTTTTTTTCGTTGCCATAACAATAAAATTAACTTTTACAAGTTCATGGAGGATACAAACCAATAAATAAATTAAATTTATTGCAAGTGCTGTAAATATGTAGCGGGTTACGCAGTTTAATAAGTCCCTGTTTCTATTATAATTAAAATGTTTCATTGATATTATAATTATTGTGCAGTTATCAAGCGATATTTAAACAGAGAAAAAATAAACTATGCAGATATTTTTGAATTCGTCTTTCGGGATATAATATTAACTTCCTAAATAATTTGGCATTTAAATAATATTTAAGGTTTAGAAACAGCATTAAAAAAAGATTTATAGCTGAAGTTATCAAACATAATAATTTGTGAGTTGTTTTCCTTATTTTTTGTTATTTTCTGAAGTTTGTGTATCTTCATCATGAAAAGCTATGTTATCCGTATTTTAAGAGGTGGCAATTGTTTATTTCGCTCAGTATTTCACTGTCTATATAAGATTGATATGTATCAAACCTAATATATATTCTTTTGCGTCGAGTTTCGACGGGTGCAGCTAGTAATTACTTAAATTCCAATTAAACATACTTTAGCTAAGCATCGGACGGAAAAAATATATGTATTGTTTTGAAGTTAAATTGAAACCGGCAAGGGGACATGCCAGGGGAGAGACTTTTTTAGACTTGGTAAGAAATTTCAGAAAAATGTGTTTTAATTAGGCATTCAATCGTGATGTTATTTAATAAAATATATTAAAATGATGCGATTCATTGCAAAAAATAGCAACATCTATACTAATAAAAGAACAAAACGCTCTGTCTGTCTGCGTGTGTGTGTGTGTGTGTGTGTGTGTGTGTGTCTGCTATGGCTAGCAAAATCTACAGCACGTACGAAGCTCAAAATTTTTTTGAGAGTAGCCCAATGTCTCTCCTGATGCACCTGAAGCTCAGAATTTCAAGTAATTATTTCAGAGTAATTAATTAAATTCCAAAGCTCAGTCTCATAAAAAATCACCTTGTTTCGCTTTTTTTCCCTTTAATTTTCTTATGGTTGATTGGCTGCATAAAATTTTCGCAGAAATAATTAAAAATGCTGGGACAGACCTTTAAAATTCATAGACTGGCAAACTGTCAGTTTAAATGAGGATATTTTTTTTTTATCACAGCTGCTGTACAACATGGAGGCGAAGTAAACCGAAAAAATGTTTGCAATATTAAACCATTTATCGCTGAAATTTTAATGTCTCAAACAAAAGCACGAGGAAGGAATTTTGTATTAATAAAACGAATTGAAAGAAATAAAATACAGCTGAAGCATATTACTTACCCATCATACGTAGTATAGGGTAAGTCTTGCAATCGTTTTGAAAATCGAAAAAAAAATTTTGACGGGTTTACACGTTTCGGACACTGAAGACTCCGAAAAACATATTTTTAGAAAAAAAAATTTGCCGTCCGTCCGTCTGTGTGTCTGTGTGTGTGTCTGTCTGTCTGTCTGTCTGTCTGTAACCGCTCTATCTCCCGAACAAATTGAGATAGAGACTTGAAATTTTGTATGTGCTTAGTATGTAAGAATGGGACGAAGCCTATTTAATATCAGTAACCTCGATTATCCGGAACTATTTTTTTCAGACTCTCGAAAAATTCGTTCTGATGAAAGGTATATAAAAATTTCCGAATTTTTTTATTTTAAGGAGTGGACATAAAAGGCAATAAAATAACACAAATTTTGCATAAAAAACGAAATCGATCGGATTATTATTTGTCGAGAAATTTCTAATCCTGTTTTCCACATTCTTTGATTTTTCAAGACCTTGTATTTCATTCATATTTCAATTCAAAGATAGCTTTTAATTGGAAATGAGACACTTAATTCGATGCAAGAAACCGTTAGTGAGTATGATAATTATTTTTAGAGTTATAAGGATGTTTCTTTTATGCAATTCCGTGCTACTTGAATTGTTTGGCGTTTTATACAATTTATCGAAATTGGTTCAACAGAAATTCATTAATAGAGCATGATTATGTGTTAAAAATACTTAATTATACGTTTATATATTGTTTTGGAATTGTAATGCATTTTATAAATTGTTTACATACGTTATGTTTTCATATATTATGTTATGCATATCCATGATGGGTAAGTATTACGGTGGCTTCCAACGACTAGTTTTACGAAGAAATAGTAATTTTTTAAAATGTTTTTTTTTTCTATTATATTATTTAGGTTAAAGTTAGGTTAAAGTTAAATTGCATTTATGTTATGGTTAGAATAAGGATATGTTACAATAAAGTGAAGGCTATGTTACATTTCTGTTATATTTAATTTACGGTAGGGTACTGTTAAGTCGTTGTTAGGTTACAGACAGGTTCTGGTTACGGTACAAAAGTTTAAGGTTAGGAATTTATACACAGAGTGAACATTACACAAGATTTGATTAAAAATAACACTTACTTTCGTTGAATAGCTCTGAAATTATAATACTATATACCAATCTTTTAGCTACCATCGTATATCGATTTCATTCATGGTATAGTCGGATTTAAGTGTGATATAATTAGTTTGAAATTCAAAATATTTCACTTGGGATTTGTATGTGAAAATAATAATTAGTTACGTGACTTAACAGTGATTTTTACGGGTAAATATCAACTTTTTAACACGAAAATCATGCAACCGTTGGATACATATTCCCTCCAGCGTTTTTCATTGCTCATTTTGAGTATTTTTAGAACTTAATATTAGTTGTTGTTTTTAAAACCGATTTTTCACACAGTCAGTGGCTACGTATTTCAGACAATGCATTTCTGCATGTAACGAGTTAATGGTAAAATCATACAAATTTCAAGTTCGTTTAATATTGTTAATACGGCCCAGGCAACGCCGGGCGGGTCAGCTAGTATAGAATAAAAATCTGTTTTAAACGGATTGCCGTGCAAATTACCTCTTATCGTAGAATCACCCATATATCGGAAAAAAACTTTTTCCCATTGAGCATTATTTAACGGAATTCATTTGTGCGATCTTGTAAGTGAAATATAAATAAATGCTACATTTCAGCTTTAATACCAAGCATGCTATTGTAAAACTTCATAATATGTAAAAACTAGTTGAGTACGAAACTTTACCGAGTTACGAGAGTTAGTGCATGTTCAGATTGACAAGCCGATATTAAGACCAATTTCAACCAGTATGTTGGAAAGAGTTGAAAAGTACCTATTGTTACGGAAATCTTGCCGTTTGTATAAAAGCAATGTAAAACATCGGTTGTGATAGTAAATAGAAATGTTTTGTAGTTGCAATTTTTACTTATACCATTTCTTAACAAGTTGGAAATTGCATGTCAAGCATAGCAAATGACATGCGTTCTTACTGTAAGGAAGTTTTAAAAATATTCTGATCTTGGTGTTATAGTATACAGTACTTTGGATACAGTAGAGTATCCGAAATCTTTTGTGTATCCTTGTAAAAACTACCTTCTTTCTATTATATAGGAAGTAACTTGTCGTAGATCTCAACAATGTATACCAATTTCATTAAATGTGAAATAGTTTGATATTATTAAAACACATCCTAAACAATGTTTTCCCCTATACCATTACGTTATGGAATACTTTTGTGTAGCCCTTTGTGTAGCCTTGTAAATTAATAATAAATATTCTTTGCACCACAGATTATACAGAATATATATTTTAGCATATATTTCACAGTTACATATCAATTTTATCATGTTCGGAAGAATGTTAGACCATTAAAATGCACTATTGAATTATTGCACCATTAAAATTAAACTACTTTTCCCATTGGCCGTAATGTAACGGAATATTTTTGATTGTCTCTGTAATTAAACTATTCATCCGATTTTCATAAAAATTTTCCAAAGACTCCACAGTTATGCAACAATTATATATTTTAAATTTCAAATGATTCGGTTTCATAGCTTTTTGCGTTATTATATCCGGACGGACATTGGTGTTTGAAACAGAAAGAAACACGGAATCTTTTAGGCTAAAAAATGATTTTTTAAAACTTTCAACTGACATCTCATTTCATATGTAACATTCGTCATCTTTAGTATATAGTCACAAAATTAAATTTTAGTCTTCTCAAATATCTATACATCGTTTCACTAAAAAGTTTAATTTACTCACCTCTTGCAAAAACATGTCATAAAACCGTTTTAAATTCTTTCACTTTTTCTAATTAGTTCAAGAAAAGGTTGTATGGTTTGATTAATCCAGTCGTTTCATTTTGAAGTCACTTTCTACGGTTTCACCAGGAACCCTTGTTTCGAAGCAGATTAACGATCTACTGACCTACTGCCCTTAGATTCTGTTCGGGTACAGTGATCGACATTACCAGATATGAACTGAAATTAGTGATCTAGATTTTTGTATGCTGCTCTTTTTGTTGTTTCGCAGTTTTCTGGGGGCCGCACAACCCTTAAAATCTTAGTAAACTAGCCGTTGGGAACCACCGTAATACTTACCCATCATGGATATGCATAGTATAAAATTTCAAATCAAAACATGTGTAAACTATTTATAAAATGCATTGCAATTCCAAAATTAAATTTAAACGTACATTTAAATATTTATTGTACATATCAATGCTTTATTACGGAATTCCAGATACTATTTTATTATTCTGTCAACTCTTTCGATAAATTATATAAATCGCCAAACTACTCGTAAATTAAACAAATTGGCATAATTTTTATTTTAAATAAAGAAAGAACAAATAAATTAATAACAGATCAATAAAACTACAAATAAATAAAACGTCAAATTAAAATCAGTTATGATATGCAAACACATGTAACGCATTCAATGTCAAGTGAATACGACATTTACGATAAGCTATTATTGACATTTAATCTTATAATTTGGCGATAGTTTTTTGGCGACAAGATAATCAAGTAGTACCGAAATAAAAGAAACACCATTATAACTCCAAAAGTAATGATCATATTAATTAACAAATTATAACATCCAATTAAGCATCTCATACCCAATTAAAATATATCTTTAAATTGAAATGTGAATGAAATACAGGGTCATGAAAAATCAAAGAGTATGTAAAATAGGATTACAAATATCTCAACAATTAATTATCCGATAGATTTCGTTCTTTATGCAAAATTTGTGGTTTTTTTTTATTGTCTTTTACATTCATTTCTTAAAATATAAAAACATTAAAAAAATTATATGTCTTTCATCTAAACGAATATTTCAAAATTCCGAAAAAAATAGTTTCGGAAAATCGAGATCGTTGATATTATATAGGCTTCTTTCCATTATTACATACTAAAAATACTCCAAATTTCAAGTCTTTATCTCAATTTGTTCGGGAGATAGAGCGTTTTACAGACAGACACACAGACAGACGGATGGCAAAAAAAATTTCTAAAAATAAGTTTTTCGGAATAATTAGTGTCTGAAAAGTATAAATCTGTCAAAAAAGTTTTTGATTTTCAAAAGGATTGCAAGATTTACCCTATTATGGTACGTATGATGAATGTGGTTTTAGGTTTTTAACCTTTTCACGCCATAGGTTTATGTATGTGCACCTCAATTTTTTCACATATTAAACAAGATATACTGTAGCATAATTGAAAGTTTGATCTCGTAATGATTATCCTTAAATATCCTAGATTCGAAATAATGCAAAATAATTAAACTCTTGATCTGAAGCAGAGGCCTAGCTAGAATGGGTGACACCCGGGGCGGATATGAAAAATGCCCACACACACACAAATCCACCGAATTTTTTCAAGCACAATTCTATATTATTGCAAATAAAATTTCAACATTTTTGTATGCCTGATGTGATTTTATAGATAATTTGAACAAATAGATACAAAAATTATAATTTAAATACAAAAGACTAAAAAAGTCCATACATTTATGGGAAAGCCGATTTTATTTTGATTTTTAACAAAACTTCTGTAAATTCATACTATAATTCTATTAAACAAAAACATAATTTGCAGAACAAATTAAAAAAATCAAAATTTATTTCCTGCTCTATTTAAGACCGAGAAGGGACAGATATTAAGATATTTGATTTATTTATTTCTACATTTAGTATTAAATTTTTGTATCAAATAATTTAAATTATGTGAACATTAAAAAATATATAAATGAAATTCAAACAATATGATATTTAAAAACCCTAAATCTTAGATACCGTTCAAACGAAATCGAAATAAATCGTAGACGTTTTCTGAACATTTAATTTTAGATGTGTCTATTCTTTTTATCTATACCTATCGTAAACATTATACAAAATCTACAAAACAAATATTTGCAAGTTAAGTTTGAAAAAAAGTCTAAGATTTATTTAGATTTCGCTTGAACGGAATCCAAGATTTGGGGTTTTTAAGTATCATATTGTTTAAATTTCATTTTTTTTTAATGTTCACATAATTTAAATTATTTGATACAAAAATTTAATACTAAATGTAGAAATAAATAATTCAAATATCTTAATATCTGTCGCTTCTCGGGTTTATAGAGAAGGAAATAAATTTTGGTTTTTTAATTTGTTCTGCAAATTATGTTTTTGTTTAATATCTCAAGTTTTTTAATAACTACTGCATTCAGATGAGCTCATTTCAAAATGAACTGAGTGTACCATCATCAGGACTTCCTTTATGTGGTATCGTATCACAATTACTGATGTAATTTACCCAGGGACATAGCTAGAAGTGAAGTATGGGGGGGGGGGGTACGCTCAAGAGAACGTCTGAGGTGCTCATATTTCTCTCTCTCTTCCTCTGACGCAAAAAAACATATTAGTGCATATTCACATTGTAAGTTCCATGCTTCTTATTAAATTGTTGCAATAGCTCCATTTTATGCTAAAAAAGAATATGGTGATGAAAAATTTGAGTGTATAACTAATTCAAGATTAAACATCATGTTGGCTTCATGTATGCAAGCAGCATGAGCGATTGTTGAAGCACTTTAGTTACAATTTAGCAATTCTGCAAAACTGTGAAAGGGCCTCAAAGTTAAATTAAATTTTTGAACAAAATTTTATTTGATGAAATACTAACTATTACGTTTTCCCCTACGTAGGAATTTCTGATTTATTTTTCCAGATCTATACCGATCATGATACCTAGACTCCAAAATCACCCCCAATTAAAAACTCTATCTATCTCCGCGGTATCTACGTAGATTTTCCTATCTCCATTGGGTTTTGCACAGATTTTCATTGATCCATTTCCAAATCGTTAACTTTTTTTTTACATCTAGAACTGATTCCGTACATGCTTCCTGTCTTGATACCAAATATTTCAAAATCTCTGTTTCATTTCCAATATGACGTCATAAATGTCTAGTATAATTCTAGACATTCACCTCTAGACAATATAATATTCCTCCAACAATACCTCAAGACATAGTATCAATAAAATGTATTTATTTTTTATTTTTTGTATTACGTCATATTTATTTATTTTCTGTATTTCTTCACTTAGAAGTTTCTTGATAAATTAATCAATGTTTGAATTGAAATTCTGCCCAAAATTGAAATTTAACATCGACATAACTTCGAACCGCTATCGGAGCTCTGGGCAGGGTTCAGCGTAGAAAAGTTAGGGATAGATGTCATATATGCAATACATTGGCGCGTTTGGAACAAAATGGATATTATATGCCTCACATGCTAACAGGGCTATCGTTGTTTATTTTACTAATAAATTGTTTATTTTCTATTACTTTATTTTAAAAAATTATGTAGATCGTTTGTTCTATGGTTATTAATAAACTTTTTTTTTATTTATCTTTATTTTCCTTTTTAAATATTAGAAAATAATTAGAAAATATATATGTAATATGTATTTGAAAACGAAATTTTCGCCAAATTGGCATAAAATAAAATTGCCTACATGGTAAGTATTAGACATCTGTGCATAAATGTGACGCATTATGAATATTCCAAATGTGCTTAAATTTTATTAACTCATAGAGATAGTGAATCAAGAGTTTTATAAAAAAAGGTACTACTCTGTTATCCCGTTGATCAATTTCGCCTAATTCTACAAATCGCCAAACTAATAGCCAAATTATACATGTTGACATAATTTGTATTTTAAATAACGAAAAAATAAATAATTAGTAGAATATTAATGAAAATACAAATAAAAAGCCGAAATAAAAATCACTTAATGACATTTTAAACACGTGAATCGTATTTAATGTTATTGAATGTGACATTAACGATCATCCATTATTGACATTTAATCTTAAAATTTTGCGATAATTTTTTGATCTACGGGATAACCTAGTAGTACCATAAAAATATTAACTTAAAGTATAAAAAACAGCAATTTTTCAACAGAAACTCTTTGCGATATTTTAAAAATTAAATCGTGTAGTGTTTTATCATATTAAAATCAACCGAATAATGAATTTAATACAAGTTAATTCGGTATTTGGTTATCCCTTCAACCAATTCCGCCAAATTTTATAAGTCGCCAAACTAATAGCCAAATGATACATATTGGCATTTTTTTTATAACAAAGTACAATTAAAAGGGTAAAACACTAGTAAAAGGTGCAAAATAAAATCATTTGATGACATCTCTAAATATGTATAGGTATTTAATGTCATTGAATGTGACATTCACGATCATCCATTACTGGCATTTTATCTTATAGTTTGGCGATAGTTTTTTGGTCGACGGAATAACCAAGTAGTACCGTGGATTTAAAATTGATTTTATCCAATGATTAATTATTTGTAACATTACAAATTTAGGCACGATTTAAAAAAATCACCAAATCGGGAATTAAAAAAAATATATTTGTAAACATTGTTCATACTTGTTTACATTGGATTTGAATATTTAGGTTGATAGAATTGGCGAATTTATTGCAGTGCCGAAAAGTCTTATACCAAGTAGTTGACGATTCTGCGGTTTAACCTTAAAAAATTGCTTTGTTTGAAGACCTAGTTCTGCAGATTTACTAGTTTCATTCCATACCAAGGATGAAATACTATTATTCTCAAATACTATTATTTTTGAAAATTTTTATTCACCTAAATGTATTTAGATTTTCTTCGAACATATAAGACGAAGAAATTTTTTAAAATGTGGTATAAGTACGAAATCCCGGTGCAAATGTCATATACGTACTGGGTTTGGTGCAATTTTTTTCTGATGCCAATGTGTCAAAAAACTCGTTTTCAAATACCAGTTACATACATATACTTAAGTTATTTTCTATTATTTTACAGAGACAATAGGTAGAAAAAAAAGTTTAATTTACTTATTTTCTACATTTCTTCTGTTAGAAGCTTCTTGATCAATGTTTAAAAATGTCCTTTTATTTTAAAAATCATGCTTCATTTTGCTTTCTGTTGACGATTCTTGTATTTGTACGAAATGTTTGCAAATCTCCGTTTCATTTCTAATATGACGTCGTAAATATACCATTTTTTGTTCTTACAAAAGAAAAAAAATCAATTTTATTTTTTATTATCACGTAAAAATGATTAATTGCTACAGGAAATATGTCCATCGACCTCCGTATATTTTTTTGATTGGAGGGAATTATTTTTTAAACAATTAGATCTTTTGAAGAAAATTTGTGGAAGCGCGTACAAAATGTGGGAAAATGTCTAGTAAATAACTCGTTCAATGTTAAATTCCGTATTAAAATAACATTACGGAGTCACACTGGAAATAAATAAAGCATAGCACTGCCGTGCTATGCTTTAATATCGTAATAAGCTTATGTTATTATTCTATATGTTTATTTTTTTTTTCGTGATTATTGCTTCACTTTTATCCTGTTATTTCAAGAAATCATATGTCCATATACTTATGAGACGCAGCATAATTTACAACTTAAAGTTTATGCTTTATTGGCATTCAACGCTGAAGACACAGACAAATGTGTAAGTTATACTATTTTTAATATAGATCATATTGTATGCGGTTGCAATCGCTTAAAAAAGGCAAAGGAAAGCGTAGCATTTATAACACAGGAAATTACCAAACTTTCCCTATTTATCTTCAGACCTCCCACATAAGAAATCACAAGAGCGACTCATAACTCATCTCATAGTTCGCATAAGTCAATGTCGTGCCTACTGTAGAAAAAAAATCTTTAAAAAAAAAGTTTGCTTTGCTACCCACTCGTTGGAAAAGTAGATTTCTGTTCCTGCTTAATATCTCAAATTTTCCAAGAAAAGAAAATTAATTCTGTTGCGTAATGCGGAAATTTCATTTTATTTCAGAATTATTTTCCAAAATGTTGTAAGATATTATATATATGTTGTTAGACAATTCATCTTTTTTTGTACCAGAACCTGCCACCAGATGGCAGCACCAGACAGTTCGACTTTTTGCTGGAACAGAACTTTAAAACAGTTAGTTAAGTAGTGACTCAGCTGGCTGTAGGCAGCAAAATGTTGCCAAAAATTAAAAATCCATTATTACCCATTATTATTCCAAAGGAGTAATTACTGTTCATCGAGAACTGCATCAAACTGAAGCTAATATACACTGCTCAAAACAATTAAAGGATGTTTGAAATTTTATATAAAATAAAGATATAAACGAAATTTTTTTGCCGAAAATAGAAGAAGAGAATCACAAATGCAAATTTTTCTGGTTTTCAAACTGTGGAGTATGCAAATTTTGAGTTCGACGTCAAAAACGTCGCTTCAGCGGCAGCGAATGAAATTTGACTTTCAACTGGATAAAAGAGAATGAAGACAAGGATGATCGGCATTCAGTGATTGCTTTGTTTCGATGAGTACGATGTCTCAGCGAAGTCATTTGACAGATTCAGAAGCTTGGAGAATTCTTGGTAGGTTAGAAGGGGGGCCAAACTCAAGCCGAAGTAGCGCAAGCCATTCTAATGTCACAAAGTGTCATTTACAGGATCTGGAACCGTTTTTTGGAGAGTGGATGTGCAGGTCGAAGACCAGGGCAAGGTCGTAGACGGGCAACAACGCCCAATGAAGATCGGTATTTGGCGTTAACAACTCGGAGACACCGAAACATGAACGCTACTCTTCTCCAACACCTTCGCTCGGCTACAGGCACCACGATTTCAACTCAGACTGTCCGAAACCGGCTCCATGCTGTAGGTCTGTATGCTCGCCGACCGATGGTATGTGTTAGATCAGCGGTTCCCAAACTTTTTGGCTCGCGGAGCCCTTTTTGGGAAGAATTTCTAAGGCGGAGCCCCTGAACCCAACGATACTCTATGGTTTATAAATAATTTTTTATGCCTATGGAGCACAGAAAAATCTGATGGATAAAAATTCGAGCCACAAATGATTCTCAGTTTGTTCCTTTCCTGATACAGAAATTCTAAATTCATAATAGAAATTTTAAAAATCTTAAATATTAAAACAAAATCTTTTTACCAGAGTGGTGTTCAAGCATACTGTTGACACGTTGACTGCCAAGCGAAAACTGTTCAAGTTCACCAGGGTGCCAGTTGTGTGTGTGTGTAATTTGAATATTTGGAACATAAAATCAATATTTTTTAATCTGACTCATTTTGCAACACTACACATAGGGAGATTCTCATCATTGCTCTCAAAAATAAGAGCCAAAGCACCCCACGAAAGTTAGCGTAAATTCTTCCATGAGTGGTCAAGGCTTATTTGATAGCCAACTAAATTTGTCATATTTTATATTAAAATCATTTATTAAAATTCATGTTTCTACCGTATAATCTCTTAAATTGAAATTTTTTTTAAATATATGTAAGGATGAGCTTGTGAGATTGTTGGTTTAGATTTTCTGTCTATAATTTTTTCTATTATTTTATTTTCTATATTTTTATTTATTTTCTATTATATTAGGTTAGAATTTTTTGAATTTTAATTACAATAAGAAAGAGAAAAATGTGGAAAGTATTTCATTTTCTACAACACTTAACTCATACAATCGGCACATACACCAATTTGTACAAACCACGTATGTCTGACACATCATATATAAGGAGTCCAAAAATCAAATTCCAAAACCATTTTCATGTAACTCGTACCGTTTTTGATAGCCAAGTCCTGAAGTGTTGAAACACTAAGGCTATCATATCTGATAGCCAATAGTCCAACGGAAACATCATTGGCTTTCACAAATGACAGCCATGGCAGTCCAAGTGTTAATGGGTTCATGACATCCATTTTTAAAATATAAAATATTCTTTTGGGATTTCCAATATGAATTCTGAATTAAAGATGAAAATGGTAACCATGTCTGGATTATGTATTGCATGGGGGTTTCGTAAAACGATCATTTATAGCGAAAATCACACACACATAGAAAAAAAGGTAAGTTATACAGTTGTTGCACTGTGATACTTCTGTATAATTCTAATAGGGTACTCCCTAAAAAAAGGAAATGGATAGTTGCAGTCATCCATGAGAAAATATGTAACACGTTTTCGCCAGTACCTCCTACCCGTATTAGAATTGTGCGATTATGGAATGTTTTTTCGTGCTTCTTTAAGTCTCTAGTACTACTTCTAAACATGCAACGAAAATGAATCCTCTCTCAGCTTCTTTTTTTGAATCATTTTTAAAAAATGCATTTAGAAACAAGTCATCATTTTAACATTTAAGTGGGCGGGGAAAAATCTATAAGCTGAATTGTTAGGTGAATTTTTTTTTCACTTTTTTGGGTACTTTATTTAAAGTATTTGACTATTAATTATAGTTTTGAAAGAAACTTTTTTCGTCATAGTTTTTGCCTCAAAACAGATAAGCAGGTAAAAACTACATATGTTAAACGAACTGCAACTAGTAGAAAAACTTTACTAACAAAATAGAATGTATGCCGGGAATAAATTTATATCAGGGCAGGCACTCATTGACCAAACGTCTAAGCAAGTGGTGGAGCTGAGCAAAATTTCAAATTCTTAGCGTGATAACAAATGTAAAGAACCAATAAATATTCTTTATATTGCTATTGACTTATTTCTGATTGAAAAATGTGTCAGAGACCAATTAAAAGAAATTTGTGCAGGGGTTGTAATGCTGAAAAAATGCGTTTTGAGCAATATATATTGCTTCTGAAATTAAATACAATTATGTAAAATAGCATAGAAAATTTAAAGAACTAAGAAATTATAAAAATAAAACAAACAGATTAAAGCAATTAAAGTTACGAAAAGGAAAAAAAACTATGTACACAACGTATATAAATATTAAATGGATCTAATTGAGGAGTTTGTTAAATGATACAAGCTATTACAAAAAAGGGGTATTTTAAATAACATTTTTTCTTGTTGTACAATGAAAAACAGTATAGAAAGTTTAAATATACAAATAACTTAAAACATTGAACTGTTGTTCAAAACTTTACCACAAATCACAGAGAGAAGCCGATCATCATATGTTTCAATAAATTTTATTTTATAAGTAATTTTCATCGTATTTTAGTTTTTTATCGAGATTGCCTTCCCCACAATGTCTCGGTTCTGTCTTGCTTTGATGACAATACTTGATTTGGGGTGTACGGTACAGAAATAATTTCATTGTCCAAAAGCTCTTTTGTTGCTTCATCTGATTATGAAGTGAGAGAAATAAAGAATTAAATACAAACATATGAATAGGCGGAGCTTCAAAGAACAAAACTGTTCACAAGCACAATTATTCAGAAAGCAGAGTTAATAGCACTGGCGGGCCTTTTCTCTTTCGATTGACGTTGTGCATTCGATTTAGAATACTAGTATTTCTTGTGGCCTAATTTAAATTGAATTTTTTAAACACATTAAATGCAGAAACATATAATAAAGCAATTCAAACCAAAAATATTATACAGAAAATAAATACATGTATGATGCAAATATTTAAATAGGTTTGAGGTGTATTATTGTGTTTTCCATCCCAATTAAAGGTATATTTATTTTTGACACGCACACACACACAAATTTCTATATACTACTTTTAAAAATCTTTCACTTGCAATATGCTAATTTCTTTCATAATTTGATTATTTTAATGGAGCCCCACGGAGCCCCTAGGAAGTTCAGGCGGAGCCTCAAGGGCTCCGCGGAGCACACTTTGGGAACCTCTGTGTTAGATTAACATCAAGGCATCGTCGCGACCGCAGGGAGTGGGCAACCGAGCATGTCAACTGGAGGAGAAATGAATGGAGCAATATTCAGTTTTCTGACGAGTCCCGGGCCCCACCAGTGGCCGAGAGGGTCTGACCTCTCAACTGGTAGACGGCAGGTGCTGGGTTCGAACCCAGTCGCGGCCGTCGGCCTAACCGTTCGGAGTTTTCGTGGTTTTCTTCGAACCTTGCGTAAATACGGGTTAGGTTCCCTTGGAAAGACCCCCACGAAGGGCATCCCTCCCCCTGGGCCTATATCCCTAGCGTAGATAATCGGCCATTACAAAATACACACTGACGAGTCCCGTTTTTCTGTGCATCCGAATAATAGGCGTATTTTCATCTGGAGGGACCGTGGCAGTAGGAATAATCCTGCGTTCGTGCACGAAAGTGTCAGATTTGGCGGTGGAGGAGTGTTGGTGTATGGTGGCATCTCCATTGACGGGCACACTGACGTCTACATCATTCGAGATGGAGCTCTGACTGGTCTCCGATATAGGAATGAGATCCTCAGATATATTGTTGTCCCTTACGCTGCAGCAATCGGAGATAACTTCATTTTAATGGACGATAACTGCAGGCCACTTCGTGCAAACCTGGTGGAGGATTTCCTTTTCGAGGAAGGAATCGTTCGAATGGAATGGCCAGCGTGCTCTCCAGACATGAATCCTATCGAGCACGTTTGGGACGCTCTAGGAAGACGAGTTTCTTTCCGCCAACAACCCCCACAAACTCTCCAAAAACTGGAAAGAGCTCTTCTGGAAGAGTGGGGCAGAATACCCCAACTCGTCATTAATAGCCTCATTGAGTCCATGCCTCAAAGGTGTTCAACGTTGCTGGCCGCCCGTGGAAACCATACCCCCTACTGAAAAAGATTTTCTTTGAAGAAAACACCTTTTCTTATTCTTTTTTTCTCATATGCACAAATTGTGTTTTTTTTCCTTTTGTTCACAAATGCGCAATAAAATGCATTTTTTTCTGCCAAACATGTGTAATTTATTCTCATATAACCTACTATGTCTGTCGACCATGTATCAATCAGCTAAAAAGTTTCCCAGGTACAAAATTTACCTAAAATTGCAATATCCTTTAATTGTTTTGAGCAGTGTACGTTTCAAAGCTATTTTTTGTATATTTTTAGTGTTTATGTAAATAGTGTGAAGATTTCCATCTGTTCTTTTATGTTGTGAAATCTTTCAAATATTATGTGCATCATCATTCTACTTTATTTTCATCAAATAAAATGTATGTCAACAAAAAGGTAAAGCTTTTAACTCTTTCTTATTATTGAGGAACCTACTTACTCATGCCTTATGGAATAACATTCCAACATATATATATATGTATGTATATATATATATATTTGCAAATAAAGATTGGGTATTACCCCATAGAGCGTGACATCGGGACGGCCCGCATGCCCGCACTAGCTACGCAACTGATCTGAAGTCAACTTTTAGCAGAAATAATTCAGTAAGATTTAATAATATTACATTAATGCGTAGTGTAGTAATAAACAAGGATGTAGTAGAAGGTATACCTTCAAGATTTTTTAAAAAACTCAGTATACCGTCTGCTAAGAAACAGCGTATAAAAGGCTATACAAGTTTCTTAAATTCATAACGTATACCCGCTTCCTATAACGCATACACTGTTTATTTCCTGTTTAGTGTACGAAATTTTTCAATTTGAAATTAACTAATATTACTGTAAGAAATATAGGACATTTACAGAACTCGCAGAATTTTATACGGATTGCCACACAGAACTACATCCGATATCACATCATATCTATTGTGTACAAATATATTACAATGAGATAAATAATAGATAATATATTAGCATAGATTTTAGAAATATTTTGAGAACTAAGGGAAAAGGTGACATCCTTTAAGAAGAGAACACCAAAAGAAGGAGTTAAAAATATTAATTTCTAAGAGTATATTTGAAATATAAGAATGCATTAAACACCCATAGACTTAACATTATTGACGGAATTTCGGAAGCTGAGTGACGTGCACCCTTAAGCTGAAGCACTCAAGTTCGAAACCAGCACGGGCAGGATGGCTATGCAAGGTTTCTAAATTTCGTTGCCCGATATCGGTAATTTAGGTCACTTTCCTTTCAAAAATCCCCCTCCCCCATGACTAAAAGCATTGCTTCTATAACAATGGTCGAAACTTAACAAAATCCCATTCCCATTTAATATAAATCTAGCTCAATATTTTAAATCTATTCTAGTTGGGTTCTTTTCTTCCCGTTGTTATGTTTTCCGTGTGTTTGGTATTGAAATAAAAAAATTGTAGCTGTAAAATTACCACTACGTCTATTCATCGATTTTAACATAAGTCATATATCATTTTAATGTCACTGTCCTTTTTTTTTTCTTCCGGGAATTTTCATATTAATCTTCAAAGTACTATACGCAAAAGTAAAATGGATGAAAAAATTCGCATTTTTATTGTATAACGAAAATGTTTAATAAAAAAAAAAGAAGAAGAAGAAGAAGAATTTTAAGAAACTGTTTATATGCGTTGTTAGCAAGAGGATAGTTATAGTTTTCTATCTTTTCTGAGTAACAGACTCATGGGAACCAGTAATAATCTGCTATTCAAAGGTAAAACTTTACAGATTCGCAATTCGGTAGAATACGTTTAGTGTAGGGGTTTTGTTGCATTTATTTAATATTTTTTTTCCTTGCAAAAAAGTATATATATACAGGGTGATTCCGAATTTTTTTTACAATAAAAGAGGGGTGATAGTACACATCAAGACAAACAATATTAAATAGGCGACCAAGGGTCCAAAACGTTTTCCTAAGGAAATAGCCGCCATTAAAGTTTGGGGGCCAAAATTTCAAATAAACATAAAAAACGTAAAAATCGGTCGATTGTTTTGCGGTTTTGACTAAAATTATTCTTTATGTCGGCATTTTCTTGAAATTAAATTATAAAGATAAATTTCAAAAAATGCCGATAGAGGGCGCTTTAGACTTTGGAGTAACGAACAACTATTTTTTGCCGGTATTTTTTGCATCTCATTAAATGTTTTCGTAAGCTTAGACTCAAACTTAAATTTTGAGCTCAAAATCTGTAGTTGGAAGTGGTCAAGTAACACAAACTGAGCTGTGTTCAGAGGGTTCAAATTTCAAATGATTATAAAAAATGGAAAATTTGGTCGATTGATTTGCGGTTTTCACTAAAACTATTCTTTATTTAGGTATTTTCGTGAAAATAAATTATAAAGATAAATTTCAAAAAATGCCGATAGAGGGCGCTTTAGACTTTGGAGTAACGAAACACTCTTTTTTGGCGTTATTTTTTGTATCTTATTAAATGCTTTCGTAAGCTTAGACTTGAACTTAAATTTTGAGCTCAAAATTTGAATAGCTGGGAGTGGTTAAGTAGACAAACTTAGCTGTGTTTAGAGGGTTCAAATTTCAAATAATTGTAAAAAACGGAAATATTGGTCGATTCGTTTGCGGTTTTTGCTAAAACTAATTTTTAAATCAGCAGTTTTCTTGATCAATCAGTATTTTCTTGAAAATAATTTTTAAAGGTAAATTTCACAAAATGCCGATAGAGGGCGCCTTAGACTTTGGAGTAGCGCACAACTATTTTTAACTGTTATTTTTTTAATCCCATTAAATGCTTTTAAATGCATAGACTTAAATTTTGGGCTGAAATTCTGAATCGTTGGGAGTGTTTAAGTAGCGAAAAATTGAATTGTGCTCGAGGAGGAAAGATGGTTAAATTTTAATTCCTGAACACACTTCAGTTTGCGCTTCTTAACTCCTCATAACGATTCAGGATTTGAGCTCAAAATTTAAGTTTAAATCTAAGCTTCCGAGAACATTTAAAATGCTTTTGCAAGCATTTAATTAGAACCAAAAAATAACGGTTAAAATGAATTGTTGGTTACTCTGAAGTTTAAGGCGACCTTTGACGGAATTTTTTGAGATTTATCTTTAAAAATTATTTTCAAGAAGATACTGACTTAAAGAATAGTTTTATTTTAAACCGCAAACGAATCGACCAATTTTTCCATTTTCTATAATTACTTTAAATTCGAACCTCCCCCCCCCCCCCTTGAACACAGTTCAGTTTGTGCTACTTAACCACTCCCTACTATTCCGATTTTCAGCTCAAAATTTAAGTTTAAGTCTAACCTTCCTAAATTATTTAAAGGGATGCAAACAATAACGGAAAAAATAGTTGTTCGTTACTCCAAAGTCTAAAGCGCCCTCTATCGGCATTTTTTGAAATTTATCTTTATAATTTATTTTCACGAAAATACCTAAATAAAGAATAGTTTTAGTGAAAACCGCAAATTAATCCACCAATTTTTCCGTTTTTTTTTAATCATTTGAAATTTGAACCCTCTGAACACTGCTCAGTTTGTGTTACTTAACCACTCCCAACTACAGATTTTGAGCTCAAAATTTAAGTTTGAGTGTAAACTTACGAAAACATTTAATGAGATGCAAAACATACCGGCAAAAAATAGTTGTTCGTTACTCCAAAGTCTAAAGCGCCCTCTATCGGCATTTTTTGAAATTTATCTTTATAATTTAATTTCAAGAAAATGCCGACACAAAGAATAATTTTAGTGAAAACCGCAAATCAATCGACCGATTTTTACGTTTTTTATGTTTATTTGAAATTTTGGCCCCTAAACTTTAATGGCGGCTATCTCCTTAGGAAAACGTTTTGGACCCTTGGTCTCCTATTTAATATTGTTTGTCTTGACGTGTACTATCACCCCTCTTTTATTGTAAAAAAAATTTGGAATCACCCTTTATATATATATTTTTTTTATTGTTGTTGTTTGTTTCGTAAAAAATATTGCCGCCAAAAATTATAAATCACATTTTTCCCCTTTAACGACAGAATATTTTTTATTGCGTTTTCTGAAAGACATTGTCACCGAAGTTTTTAACAATATTTTATAAGACACACCGATTAAATAAGATTCTTTAATTTAAATACACTTTTAGTACACACATTAGTATTACTAGTATATACATTATAGCAGCGGTTCCCAAACTTTACGTGTACGCGACCCACTTTTAAATAAAACAATTTTTCGCGTATAAGGGTGCATATTAGTCATTATGTCACCTTCAAGCTATCAACTATGCTATTCTCCGAAAAAGGCACTTTTTCGTCACTATTAACAAAAATAAAAATTGATAATCGCAACGTGGGTATAGTGGAGTTCAGGTGGGAAATTGTTCTATTTGACCATTGAGAATACAGAATCTCAAAATTTCTGGGGGGCACATTTCATTGTTCCGGGAGGGGAATGTCCCCCCAGGGCACCACCTGAATTCGACACTGCTCTACTTTTTTTAAGTTCTAGATAAAAATGTTCTAGGTTAAAATTAAAAGCAATATATGAAAACCTGTGGTCCGCTGTATTTCCAAGAATTCACACTTAGGATCATCATCCCATTTAAGTTATCTCTCCCACCTCCGTTATTCCCTTCCATAATCCCTACCCGCTTCCCCACCTATCTCAGTTCTTAATTTAAACGAAATGTCAAAAATACGAAGTCTTTTAATAATAAATCAGTATGCAATGTAAGATGTGGACAAAAAATCTACCCAACGATATCTTATTCATTCATCGCTGTAAACTACATATAGTTAAGAAAAAAAGGAATAGTGATAACAGAAATAATAATTACTAAAAAAAATTCTTTTTATGAAACTATATCATTTAAACGTCTAAAACACGATATTAACCGGAAGAATTGTACAAAGAATCTTAAAGTGTTATACATCTTATTATTATTATTAAAATTTTGCATAATTTTTTTTCTGGTTACACTTTCAGAATATTATGTATAATTTTTACCATTATTTATAGAATAAGTCTTGAGAATCTACTCTGTCCGCAAAATTTTCAATTAAAAAAAATTTGTAAGTACATACGTATAAAATTTCTTCATAATATCTCTAAAGTTGCATGTCTTGAATACATTTAAATTTTAAAATGTGTGAAAAATATAAAGTGGTTTATTATCAACGTTAGAAAGTTAAAAAAATTCTCAAATGAGGAACAATAATAATAAAATTTGAATTAAATTAGGATATTTTTATTATCTTATTAGATTAGAAGCGGATGAAATATTTCTAAATGTATGGTTGATGAACTACACTGACGGAAAAAAAAAATCCCAACACCAAGAAAAACTTATTGTAGAGTAACGAAATTTGGATATTGCATTTGTCTAGTTAACATGTTTAATTGATTAGATTTTCGAGATCACAGGTTAATTTAAGGTCAATAAAATGCATTTCAAATGTGAAATGCTGTTACATTAATAGTTACTATAACCGCCCGAATTTGGAATGCAAGCCTGAACACGTGCATGCATTGCGTCACACAGGTGCCGAATATCACTTTGTGGTATGGAGTTCCATGCTTGTTGTACTTGCCGTGTCAATACTGTGAGGTCAGTGCTGGCTGGGGCTGACACCGAAGTTCTCATCCAATGATATCCCATAGATGGTCAATGGGAGACAGATCTGGTGATCTCGCTGGCCAAGGTAACATGTCGACACTCTGTAGGACACTCTGCGTTACAACAGCGGCATGAGGTCGAGCGTTATCCTGTTGAAAATCTCTTCTTGAAAGCTTTTCTTGAATGGCAGCACTGCAGGTTAAATTACCAGACTGACGTACACATTTGCAGTCAGTGTGTTTGAGAGACCCACGAGAGTGCTTCTGCTGTCATAGGAAATTGCTCCCCAGAACATTACTCCGGATTGTAGATCCAATATGTTTAGACCGCAGACAGTTTGGTTGCAGGCGTTCCTATGGCCTCCTTCTGACCAGAACACGGCCATTATTGGCACCAAGCTAGACCATGCTTTCATCAGAAAAACACAACAGATCTCCACTTCATCCTCCAGTGAGCTCTGGCTTGACATCATTGGCGTCGCAAACTGCAATGACTTTGACTCAGTGGAATGCATGCGTTGCACCGAGCTCTCCTTGAAGTAACCGATTTCTAACAGTTCGTTGTGTCACTGTGGTACTAACTGCAGCCCGAATTTCTGTCGCAGACGCAATACGATGCACCACAGCCGTACACCAAATACGACGGTCTTCCCTCTCAGTAGTGCCACGTGGTCACCCGGAGCCTTGTCTTCTTGAGGCAGTACCATCCTTTGACCCCTGCTCCCAACAATCATGCACAGTGGATACATTCCGTCCAAGTCTTTCTGAAAAATCGCGGAAAGAAAATCCACTTTCTCGTAGCCCTACTTTACGACCTCTTACCAACTCGGGGAGTTGATGATAATAGCTTCTTCGTCTTCTTAAAAGCATTCATGATCAATCTCAACTCAATCCGTCAAATTGTATAGATAAATAATGTTCACGAACTTTACAGCACGCATTTAAAGCAAACCTGGTTTTAAAGTTTTGAGTGGCGCTACTAGCGCCAGACGTATGCGTGAAGCATGAAATTTAAATCAGTGTCGTCTTTCAGATGTATAAACACGCCTACAAAATTTCATTTAGCTAACACAAGTCTTTATTGGTGTTGGGATTTTTTTTTCCGCCAGTGTATATTAAAATTTAAATTTCATATCGTTTACAAAATTAATTTTTTTGACGTAAATAAATTTTAATATCATGTTGTGAGCAACAACATTTGAAAGAAAAAATTAGTTGGAACTACACCTCTAAAACTAAAAGCTTAATATTTTTCTAATCATATGAGAAACTGGTTGAACCAGAAAGAAAAGTAGAGCTCGATCTAAAAAATGTTAGAATAAAAAATGGCAAATATTTTCAATCTAAAAGAGTGCGTGGAAAAGAAATGGAATCAGATTATCTGTAAAGCTCATGAAATTACCCAAATTTTTGTTAGCTGAAAATGTGGACTGAGCTTTACTGGTGCCTTAAAATCAATCAGGGAAAAGGAGGCATTTTAAACACATTTTCTATTCTAATCATCAATGACCAGGGATTTGGGATAAACTTACCTATCTTAAATTGATCTTAACCTATAGTTAAGAACCCAAATTTGGGTTCTTAACAATAGGTTACAGGCTAATGTTATAAAGAACGAGAACGGTTCGTTGATTACAAAAGTGTGGACAAAAATCCATTCCATTAATAAGTGGAAGATCAAAGCTCTTAGTAAACCCAAAACTTTAAACATATACTGTTTAACTATATAGGGGAAGATAGAGATACTTGAGCCACTTTTTAAATTTTAATTTTTTAAAAATTTTATAATTTCTTAGAACAAAATAAAATATTGAAAATGAAAATTTGATAATTTTTCTTCAACTGAAAATAGTCCAGTCATTTTAGCATCTTTTTTTTATAAATAGCGGAAAAAATTAGAACAAAGCTGGATTTCTGCATAGGTGCTAGTTAGGGTATGTAGTTTAATATACTAGAAGTCCCCATCGATCGGATGTGAGCTTTCGCCGCCAGGCGGCGCTAATGAGCTTGAAAATCAGTTTTTTGTGAATATCTCACGAACAATCGCATTTAGAAAAAAAAAGTTCAATTACAAAGATCTAGATAATTGAATTTCCTACAAAAAGTGTCATTAACATTTTTTGTAACACCAACCCTTCCCTGCCAAAAATTAAAATAAAGTAAACGTTATTGAAGAAAATGCCGAAGCACAATCATAACACGGCGAAGAGGCAGCATAAATACGGAACAATTTTGGATCCTCCCCCCTCCCAACTCTCCCCCATTGTCTGTATGAAGTTTTCGCGCGCTTGCGCAATAGTAATTGCCCAATACCCTATCTCTCTTTGCATTTGTGGAAATATACCTCGTACAAGTACCTTTGCAATATTTAATTTTCATTTAGTGCTCATTTCGCTTGTATGAAATCACCCTAATTTACTGAACGAAGTATTCTTTATGAGATCAGCGCGGTGCGAAAGAGGGGGGGGGGGACGAAGGGGGCGGTCGCCACCGACGCGGATATTTAGGGGGTGCCAAATTTATACTACCAACTAATTTTTGGCCTGTCACATAAAAAAGTTAGGAGCGTCAAATTGAAACTTTGCCCTGGGCGCAGTTTTCTCTTCGCACGCCCCTGTGTGAGATTCTAGGAAGGGAATAATTTTATTTTCAATGCACGTTATAGAAATTGTTAAATAGTTGTGACAGTTTAAAATGACTCTTTCTTAATTGCTGATTGTGAGCGAAAAATGGAGATTGACAGAATAGTATGTCTTGCATGCAGTAAGGATTGCGTTTCGAAAGATTATGTAAAAATAAGAAAAAAAGGACTGAAATTCCTTGTGACAGCAAGCTCGGAAACAGGAGACCATAAGTAGAAAATATTTGAAAAAATGGCTAAAAACGATAGTGAATGTACAATTCTCCCACAAAGGTAGAAAAATTATACAGGAAAGAATTCTATTAAAACATACAATAAATCTATTGCAGAAAAAACATCAATGTCCACACAAATTACTCCATTGAAGGAAAAATTGAGAAATGACAGTCCGTTGTTTGAATTTAAGGGAAAATGTTTGTTACGTTCTGATACATTAGACCATAGCTTCCCAACGGGGGCAGTACCGCCCCCCAGTGGGCGCTGGAGCCTTCCAGGGGGGCGGTAGCGTGTTTAGAGAAAAATGGGGGGCGTTGGGTTAGTCAAGGGGGGCGGACATGCTTTACCTACCTATTTAGGAACTAGTGTAATGAAAAATAATTTATCTTCGCTGCATTGCCCTACCCGTGACAAAAACTTTAACTACACCTTTAAATGGAAATCTATAAAGACGAACATAGATCTGAGGGAGGAGGGGAGGGGTAATTTATTTTACTAATGTCAAAAATCGCCGTGAAACACGTAGAAGGGCTAAAATCGCGAAGAATTTTTTTTTTATTCTATCAGGCTAAAAACATTGCGGCTGAATTCTTTCATGAATATCAAAATATCCCAGCGGAACAGGAAAAATCTCTATGACTCGCCTTAAAAATCATTATGAATTTAAAAATTGTGGAGTAGAAAATTTGCGATAATTGGCTGGGGGAAAAATTTTAAACAGAATTATTTATTTATTAATCTGTATTTCGAAAAATTCTGAAGTATAACGGCACATGCCGGAACAGAGATTTTTAAACGAACCCGTGATTTGAATCAGTTCAAAAAATGTGTTTATTCTCAGTGAAAGTGATAAAAATTAATATATATATAAATTTGTTCAAAAGTAAATTTGTTTAAACTTAAATAGGGAAAAATTATGAATTTCAAAATATCTTAATCGAAGAAGAAATACTGGCAGTACAGAATTGAGTACTTGGGATATGAATTTAGGCATTCTCCCACAAACCAATCGTTCTTTATGTGCTTAATCTGCCAAAATATTTTTTCGAATGAACCCCCATGAAACCTTCTAGGCTACAAGAGCATTTGAATAAATGCCTGTTAAAAGAAAAAAAATATATATGTCCTATTTTTACTTGATTCTATCTTTACAAGAAGAAAGTATTGAATTCGTGAACATTTTTGAAATTCTGTTTTTGACGGACTGACACGTTTTAGGGGTCAGAGGTTCCAAAAAACATGTTTTTAACAAACATCTGTCTGTGATTCTGTCTGTATATGACATAAATTTTGTGGGCGATGTATCTTAACAACTAATGCACGGAATTCAATAAAAAATTATACTAAGATATTTCCTGATATAAGTTGATGCTGATTAGTTTTTGGTGTCAATCGCTCATCAGGTGGCACTGCTATGCTGCCTTTTTCACGATTTCCGCAACAGCTTTATCTCAAGAACTACTGCATAGATTTCCATCAAACTTCAGATTCTTATATTCCTTGACATGAATAGATGCTATTTGCATTTTGTTCAAAATTTCTCAACAGGTGGCGCTGCTATGTTGCCTTTTTCATGATTTCTGCAACAGCTCTATCTCAAGAACTAATTCTCGGATTCTCACCAAACTTCCGATTTGGTTAGTTCTTGAAATTGATATCTATACATGAATATACAGAGTTCATTTTCAGATCCATTCGCGAATGGAGATACAGCAGTATCATCATATTTGGAGGAAAAAATCGTGGAACTCACAACAAATGAGAACTAAGACACTAAGAGTAAAATTCAGAAATGGATACCAAGAAAGAGTTCTAACTTCAAAAGCCAATACAGCTCTCTAACCTAGATTGATAGCGAGAGTACATGAAATTGTAACTGTTTTCTCTTCATCACACTTGGCTGAGAGTGGGTTCCATGCAGTAGCTAATTTACTGTCTAAGAAAAGGACCAGACAACTTTGTGATTGATGTTAAAGAAACTAAAATCCGACATGAGAAAATTGTTAAAACTACATCAGTCCCAACTATTCCATTATTTGTTTAGAAATTCTTGTTGATTGTGTGCTTATTTTTAAATTTTTAATGAACAATTTTTTACTACATTTGATGGTCGTTTTAATTAACTTCTACTTTATGATAGTTAATAGATAGAAAGACAGATAAACTATGGATTAATATTCAACAATATTTTAACATTTTTTATAATTAACTATTGTGGAAGAGGGGGGGGGGCGTTGGCATTTTTACCTCTTGTAAAGGGGGTGCTGAACCAGAAAAGGTTGGGAATCTATGCATTAGACGAAGCTTTTATATAAAAGGGAAAAAAGCTCTAAAGTATCGCAAAAAAGAATTTTTTAAAAAAAAATCTAATCATTAAAATAAGACACGTCTCATATCTATGCTTATGGAAAAAATTATAGAGAATGGTTTTGAAGCGAAACACGCAGAAGATGATGCATACACACTAATTGTTAAAATAGCTATTAAAATAGCAAAGTCTAGAGCACTTACTGCTGTTGTTGGCGATGATGTTGACTTGCTGGTATTGTTGACTGCTTTAGCACTTCCAGCGATACAGATATTTTTTTTAAGCCAGGAAGAGGACGAATTGCAACCACCGTGTATTCATCACACAGTCTTAACAATGATGCTATTCCTTTACGCTTTTTCAGGTTGTTATTCGACATCAGCAATGTTTGGGAAAGGTAAAATGTCGTTAGCAAATTTTTTGAAAAAGGAAGAAGATCATAACATACAAGCTGCCAGCATTTTAGAAAGTGATTAAGTATCCGATTTGAAGTTTCCGAGGTAGGAAAAATTATTTTTCTAGCTTTATACGGTGATAAAACAGAAATTTCTCTGAACAAGCACCGTTATGTATGTTTCAAGAAAGAAGTTGCTGTTGGTAAAAAAAAAAAAGCCTTTCATCGTTGCCGCCTACCGAAGATGCAGCTAGATTGCACAGTTTACGTGTTTATCATACTAGTACATGATAAACACAAGTATCACATTCGTACAATACCGGTTGGGCAACATCCGTTCTACATCCTAAGAATTGATGCTGGCAAAATGCACCTAATTTGTCTCCAATTCCAGCTACCTTACAGCCCGCACCAAAACATATTATTGAATCAATTTTTTGTACTTGCTCTAAAAGGATGTGGAAAGGCATGTGAATGCCGATAATTTGGATTGAAATGTTGTGATATTTGCATAAATTTCTGCGGAGTTTCATGTCACAATGCAAGTAAAATTTAATTTGAAGATCAGGAAGATATTGACATGTATCCTGCCCATTGCAAGGAAGAAGGGAAGCGCTACTTCTGAATTCAGTGATGATATCGAAAGGCAAACAAAAAATAATGAAAGCAGCACAAAAATGAAAGAAAGAAATAAAGATAGTGACGAATCTGAATCGTGTGTAGAAATTGAAGTTGTGCAAAGGACAATTAAAGCAGTTAAACGACTGAAATTGGATTAAGCCAGTCACTATAAGTGGAATATGCCTACGGGGGAAACCACAATAAAGAAAACTCGCTAAATGCTTTTCCTCCAGAGTAATGTGAAAATAAGCATAAATGTATATTATATATTCACTTTCTCCATTCAAAGGTGAGAATTTTAGATCTGTTTATATAATTTTTTTTAAAGTAGCAGCAGATTTTTCGAATTTTTATAATTTTACTTTCAAATATGTTCACTTTTTTACATTTTTGACAAGGAAGCGTTCGTGTGACAAACAAATTTTAATGACACTTTCTATAGGAAATTAAATTACCTACAACTTTGTAATTGAACTTTTTTTTGCAAATGCCATTGTTCGTGAGATATTAACAAAAAACCGATTTTCAAGCTCTTTAGCGCCCCCTGGCGGCGAAAGCTCACATCGGATCGATGGGGACTTTTAATATGTTTAACTACATAACCTAACTAGTACCTACGCAAAAATCCAGCTTTGTTCTAATTTTTCCCCTATTTCTGCTAAAATGACTGGTCTAAAACCACTTTCAATTAATTTTGAACTATTTTTGTATGTCTAATTAATTTTTACTTTTTTTTACATCGTGGCTCAAGTATCCCCATGGAGGGGATACTTGAGCCATGGTGAAGGGATACTTGAGCCAGTACGGAAAAAAACCTACAAAAGTAATTTTTTTTCGCTTTATTTTGGCACACATATTTTACAGAATGATAAGTTATGATACATAAAGTCCTTCAAAACCAATTGAGAAAGCAAAGCTAGTAATACCATAATTTTTTGTCGTTATAGCTGGTGATCGAAGGATCATTGCAAAATCTTTTTACTTTTAGCTACATGGTAACTCAGTAGGGCCCTCTGTTGGTGACAATAGTCATTTCTTTGATTAAAAAAAATTTACAGTAACAGATGATGTTACGTTTTCACTATAAAATATTAATCTTAATAAATCTTAATAATCTTAATAAATCTTAATAAATCTTAAAAAATAAATATTTTAATATGTTGGACCTGACTAATTGAAGTATTAGAGATTATGATTTTTAAAATAGTTTTAAAATTTTTTTTAATGTAATAAAAATTAAATTGAAAACTATGTTTACATTTATCTAAACAGACTATTTTTTTAGTCAAAATGAAAAATAAAATGGATATTTTCATTAAAAAATATACATTTTTAAACATTTTTTCTTTCTAAGTCATTATTTTAAAAGAAAAAAATATCAACTAGCGAAAGCCAAGCTTTGTTTGGATTCGCGAAGCATCATTTCAAAAGAAAAACATTTAAAAGTAACAATAATTATTTTTTGCATCTTAATTAAGCAAAAATGTTATTTTATTTTTTGGAGGATTTTAATTTTAGAAATGTAAACTCAGTCAAATTCCATAAATTGTATTCACTGAAAAATATTTTTATAATTAAATGTAAATAATTGAATGTTCACAGATTTTAATTCATTAAAAATATGTTATAATTTTCATAAAAAAAGATATGTTAAAAACTTCATAAAAGAAATCGTGAAACTATTATATGATTAAAAGGAGTGAGACCAAAATATGTGCCATTTTCAACCAATCTTAATAAAGTACTCTATTAAAATATATTTTTTGATGGAATAATGAAAATGTATTTTTATTTATTTAATGGGCCTTATTCTTTCTTTTGTTCGAGTCTACAAAAACCGCCGCTTTACCTTATGTGATTATATTGGAACATTATAGATCGTACTCATTGCACGCAGATGATTGCAAAAAATTTTGTTTACAGTTTTAAAAATATAAATAATTTTTACATTTATTTCTATCTAGTAATTCATAAAGAAAAAGGCCTTTTCTTCCTTCTGGTTCGAGGCTTTAAAAATCGCTATTTTATCTTATGTTACGTCACAGGAATACGGTCTATTAATTATGATTCTACCTATAATTATTAACCCCATGATTTATTTCTTCTTCTGAAAATGTACTTGTTTCATTTTTTATTTGCAAAAATGCGTTCGTAATGAAAAAACATGTAAAATAAATTATTTAATTAATATTTTTTTAAGGTTATTTTGTAAAAAAAAAATAATAATAATAATAATATTGTGCAAATCTACGCATCATAATTTATTTTTATGTTTAATTTCAAATCAAAATACCGAATAGTTTTTTTGTAAAGTGTACGACAAATTGTAATTTGAGTGGCCTAGTAGAGGATTCGCTTCGCTCATCCTAATTAGTGAATATAAGGATGCAATTTTATTTTTTGTTTGATTCATCATTTTATTTTTTGTATAATTTCCTAGTGGGGATGGTTGAGCCATGGCTCAAGTATTCCCATTACCACCATTTTTGTTTATCAGAGTTTTACTAAGTAAAGCATGCAGCTATTTGAACTAGTTTAGATTCAAAATACAACTGAAATTATACTTATTAAATTTTTCCATATGATTGCAACTTTAAACAAAACTTTTAATACAAAAAATAAAAAAACCATGCACCTAAATATTTACTTTAGATAGGGAAAAACAACTATTAATCACCATACTTTCAAAATGGTACCAAGGTATGTGATTTCTTTTTTACATGCTCAGAACTATAAATATGTTACCATATTGCCAGTTTTAGAAAGAAAAATTAACCAACTGTAGAAATAATACGAATGGCTCAAGTATCAACACTCTCCCCTACTAAATATTTGTGTTCAGAAATATTTATCTGCATCAATTCCTCAACAACCTGACTATATTAATGTAATACTTTAATTATTACTTCAAGGTTTATATTCGTTTATCTGATTTGAGACAATATAACTATAAATTCTACTAAGCACTTTGCCCAGTAATAATTTTGAGTGGATAATGGTATGATTTTTAATATAAGGCACCAGTAAAACTCAGTTTACATTTTCAGCTAACAAAAATTTGGATAATTTCATGAGTTTTACCGATAACCTGATTTCATTTCTTTTCTACGAATTTTGTTTAGATTGAAAATATTTGCCAATTTTTACTGTAACATTTTTTAGATCGAATTCTACTTTTCTTTCTGGTTCCGTCAGTTTTTCATATGATTTCATTTGGCGACAAAACCGCCCCTTCCCTATGGTAGTCCTCCTACAGTTTCGTTTTATCTAATCAGATTTTCATTTGTCCATAAATATCTATACAAATTTTCACTGCCCCATTTCCAAATTGGTTTTTTTTAAGGTACTTCTAGGTTATCCCGTCGACCAAAAAATTATCGCCAAACCGTAAGATTAAATGCCAATAGTGGATGATCGTGAATGTCACATTCAATGACATTAAATGCGATTCACGTGTTTAAAATGTCATTAAGTGATTTTTATTTCGACTTTTATTAATATTTTTATTAATATTCTACTAATTATTTGATTTTTCGTAATTTAAAATAAAAATTATGTCAACATGTATAATTTGGCTATTAGTTTGGCGATTTGTATAATTTGGCGAAATTGGTCGACGGGATAACTTAGAAGTACCTTTTTAGGTGCGTTCGTAATTATATAATACGTAGCACCTATAGTGGTCGTTCAGTCCGTCCGTCTGTCTGTCTGTCCGCATATAACAACGCAAAAACTACCCAACCGAATCGTTTGAAATTTAAAATACATAATTATTACATAATTTTGTCGAGTCATTTCAAATTTTATGAAAATCGGATGCATGGATCAATTACAGGGGCAATCAAAAGTATTCTATTACATTACGGTCAATGGGGAAAAAAGTTTCAAATGCATTTTAATCGCTTGAAATTTAAAATACACAATTATTACATAATTCTGTCAAGTTATTTCAATTTTTTTGATAATCGTGTGCATAGATCAATTACAGGGGCAATCAAAAGTATTCAATTACATTATGGTCAATGGGGAAAAAGTTTCAAATATATTCTATACGTTTGAAATTTAAAATACATAATTATTACATAATTTTGTCGAGTTATTTCAAATTTTATGAAAATCGGATGCATAGATCAATTACAGGGGCAATCAAAAGTATTCCATTACATTACGGTCAATGGGGAAAAAAGTTTCAAATGCATTTTAATCGTTTGAAATTTAAAATACGCAATTATTACATAATTCTGTCGAGTTATTTCAAATTTTTTGATAATTGTGTGCATAGATAAATTACAGGGGCAATCAAAAGCATTCAATTACATTATGGTCAATGGGGAAAAACTTTCAAATATATTCTATACGTTTGAAATTTAAAATACATAATTATTACATAATTTTGTCGAGTTATTTCAAATTTTATGAAAATCGGATGCATAGATCAATTACAGGGGCAATCAAAAGTATTCCATTACATTACGGTCAATGGGGAAAAAAGTTTCAAATGCATTTTAATCGTTTGAAGTTTAAAAACGCAATTATTACATAATTCTGTCGAGTCATTTCAAATGTTTTGATAATCATGTGCATAGATCAATTACAGGGGCAATCAAAAGTATTCCGTTACATTACGGTCAATGGGAAAAAATGTTTCAAATGCATTTTAATCGTGTTACACTCATGCGAACTTAATAAAATTTATATGCAACTATAAAGTACATATTATAATATACATCTTACATAATTTGTGGTGCAAAGAACATTTGTTATTGATTTACAAGGCCACATAAAAGTATTCCATTACATAATGGTATAGGGAGAACATTGTTTGATGAGCGTTTTAATTGTAATTCACTATTTACAATTTTATGAGATTGATATATGAAAGTAATGTTTTTAAAACTTCGTTATCGTACGAACGCACCTAATTTGCTACGCTTCACGTGCAATTTCCAACTTGTTTAATATATAGACGGATTTTTTTTTTCTAAATTATACCTTTGTAATTGAAATATCTCTATTATAATAACTGTTTTGATTTCGGAAAACTTCAAACAAAGGTGCGATGTTGTTTTAACACATATTTAGTTACAGTTTATATATATGTTTATGATAAATATGAATTTTCTGTTTTGAATGATGCCAATTTAAAAAATGCAAAAATATCAGGAGAATTTTTATTGACCTATAAAAAAAGAACGCATGTTATCATTTCTTTTTTAAATTACTGTGCTGTTTTTTAGTTGGTGGCAAGTCGAAAAAATTATTGAATTAGCAATTTAAAAGGAGAGATTTCTGAAATATTAAATTTTGAAGGTATAGTGCCTTATAAATTTTAAATTGGTGCTATTTCCTTAATATTTTATATTTTTTGACCGAACCTTCGAAAGGCACATAGTTAAATTAAAAGCTTTTGAACAAGCTATTGCACGTCGTTGAGTATTTCCTGGTTCGGGCTATAACTAAGTTGTTTGTCTTTTTATCTTGTTTCATGATGAAAAAAGTGACAAAACAGGGGTTCTGAATCTCCATAACTACTTGGTGGATTTGGACGAAATATGGTAAACTTTGATGTCTAAAATAGAACACTTCGCCTTTTCACTTTCGTCGCTATCCGATGATTCAAGTTATTAAGAGGCAAACTTTGGACTTTAACATTACTAACATAATGACTATCATAACTAACATTTTTAGTAGAGACGCATCTAAGCCCTACTGTTGCCTTATTGACACAAGATGTCATATACGCACCACATTTGCGCGTGCTTTTTTCTCCCTCCAATTTGGCATTGCACATTTGTGCCAAAGAGAAGATCCATTAATAAGTTTATAACAACGAAGAATGTATTTGTTAAAAATACAAGTTTTGTTGATTTCAAATACGTCATTACAGTAGAAAAATAATATTCTTAAAAATAATAATATAAAATTTTCCTACCTTTCTTGAAGGTTCTTGAGGGATGTACGGTGGGCAAAATCGTAATTCTTGGCCATCTTCTAAAACAGAAAATCCACAGCAAAAATAAGACAAAACGTAAACACACAAAAAAAGTTGATTATTTACACACGCGCACAGATATTACATGTTTCTTGATCATTATTCTTAATACGAATACATCGAAATCTGAAAGGTACAAAAAAGAACATTAATAAAAAAGATCGTAAAATAACCAATCAGCGTTTAGTTTGCACAAGAAAGAAAAAAAATAAATAAAAGAATGTTCTCAAAATGAGCGGCTGCTGGCGCCAGGGAGCCTTCGTGAAGAGTGTTTTCACACTCCCCACCTTAAGTTCATTAGGGGACAGAACTCAATCACTGCAGTTGGAGTCTTTCGGGCGGCCGTACAATTCGACCACGGCGAGTAGTCAAACGCTTTTGCCGTACTGCATCACTTTGATTATTGGCGATTCCATTCACCTCCAAAGAACGAAGTTTCTTAATGGGACGAATTAGCATTCCAGTTGCAGTCTTCAACTTTACTACGCGCACAACGCCATCTTGACTGGGTATAAGTTCGGTAACTCTACCAAGAGGCCAGTTTATTCGGCTAGAATTTTCCGTCCATATCAGGACAACATCTCCTACACACAAAGATCTTGATTTTTTCCCACTAAAGACAGATCATTTTAATGTGCCGAGGTATTCGCTTCTAAATCTTGATTTTAAATCATTTCTAATTTTCATTCTATAATGGTATCGTTTATTCATTTCTTTGTGGTCTAGAAATTCCAATTCAGGCATACCTATTTTAGTATTTTCCTGTAAGAACATTGAAGGAGTTATAACTTGAAGATCTTCATTATTATCTGTAACATACGTCAAGGGGCGGGCATTTATAATACTTTCACAATCGCAGATAACGGTATGTAGTTCTTCAAAATTTAAAGACGACTTCCCCAATACCCTTCTCAAGATTCGTTTCAGGATTCCAACAAGCCTTTCCCAAAATCCACCCCACCAAGGTGCAGAAGGTGGAATAAATTTCCAATCTATACGTGAAAACGCAGTAACCGCTTTTACTTTTTCATAGTCAATTGTTTTCAATAAATTGTGGCAGCCAGTAAAGTTTGTGCCGTTATCTGAATATATTATTGCAGGACGACCTCGTCTAGAAATAAAGCGTTTCAGTCCTAAGATAAAACTTTCGGTTGAAAGAGCTGTCAATAGCTCGAAATGCACAGCTCTAAAAACTGCACACGTGACTATCAAAATCCACACTTTAGATTGATTTTTCAAATAAAGAGGCCCGCACAGATCGATTCCTATTATTTCGAAAATCGCGGCTTCTCTGACACGATCAAGAGGTAAGACACTTTCTACTACATCAGCTGGTTTTGCTGAGTGTCTTTTACAAATGATACATTTGCCGATTACCTTTTTGATTGTTTTCCAACTCTTCAGCACCCAGTAATTTTCTCGTAACGCAGTCATCAACAAGGGTACGCCACAATGACCGAATTCTAAATGTTTCGAAAATATAATCTGTTCTACGACGTAATGATTTGAAGGGAGTAAGATAGGTAATCTAAAATTAAATTCATCTTCTCGTTGAAATATCTTCGTTTTTACGCGTATGATTCCTTCCGAATCTGTAAAAATATTCAGGCATTTCAGTCTTTGATTATGTTCATTCACAAAGGATTCCCTTTGAACTAATTTTAATAATACTGTTTCTGCCGCTTTTAATTCGTTGTGTGTTAATTGACCGAATATTTTGTCGGTACTACCCCTTTTCGAATTTTGGTAAAATCGCAAAATCCAACCAGTAACTCGCAAAATTTTATTGTAAGAAGAATAGCGATTATAAAATTGTGCCTCATCACTCTCTACATTAGGAGCGGTCACAATAGTTTTTCTTTTTTCAGAATTCACTATATCCATATTAGGAAAAATATTAGTACTAGGCCAATTTTCCTTTGATTCTGAAAGCCATGATGGCCCTAACTATGCTGTAGATCTGTATTTTTAAGTATATTTACCAGGTTCTTTTTAAAAATGCATTCGCTAAAGTTGTAGGCTGTGACCAATAAAATAAATGCCTTTTGAGAACTTTGTTTATTGAAGTAGAGTTATAAAAATTAAATCATTTTTTACAGAAATGGTTAGGGATGGTGCCTGTAAGCATTTTTAAGAGACCTTCTTTACATGTCTGAGTCCGTGAAGCGAGACCGAGGCAATTTATTCCTCACTGAAAAATTCACACATTGGCATCACAAAATTGGCGACATTAAGCATATGAAAAATGACTGATATCATCTACGCAAAATTGTCTGTTACGCTTAAACAATAAAAGGATTTTGAATTTAATAGCAGGGCAACCAGAAAACAGCAGTCCTAAAAAATACGCCAAAAGGAATCCGACTGCCAATTCGTACGTTAGGAGCATATTTTGAGAAAATGTTCTCATAAGACAAAACAACCATTATGTACATAAAAAGACTCATATGCAACGAATAAGTTAGACTTAAAATTACACAGAGAGGAAAATGAAATTTCACTGACCGCAAACACATTCGAACTTTATTCTTTTTTTATTTGTTTCCAGCAAGGGTGAAATACGCATCTTAATGAATTCTCTTTATCTGACAGCCGTTTTTCAGTAATAATGCAGATGCTAGATGTTTTCCTTTCTTTTCTTTTGAACGGAAAGTTATTGTGGGATCGAAAATAAGCGTTAAGATAAAATAGCTATATAATTAAAGATTAGTTTTAAATGTAATTTAGAAAAATGTAAAATTTAAGAATACTATATGTGATTCTACATCACACTAACCACCACTGAGATTTAATAAGGGATTTTGCACAACAACCGTGTGACGGTAAATCTGCTGGATTCATATGTCCAGGTACGAAATTCCATGAAATGTTGGGGGTAAGCTTTCGAATTTCCCTAACTCTATTTTCTACAAATGTAGCCCAAGGACCTTCCCGTTTTATCCAGTATAACACGTCCATTGAATCTGACCAATAGAAAGTATCAACATTTTCTAATTTCAAATCGTTTTTAATGCTATTAGACAATCTAGCTCCAATACAACAGGGCAATAACTCAAGGCGTGGAATGGAAATGTCCTTTAGAGGAGCTACTCTAGAACGAGCCTGAATAAGTTGACAAGTTACACGATTTTCTACTTCATTTCTTAGATAAATGCATGTAGTGTAAGAAAATTTACTAGCGTCGCAGAAAATATGTAAAGATAAGTTTCCCTCTTTTAGAGATAAGTTAGACAATCTTCGCGGGATCTCAAGATTTCCCAAATCATTAATTTCCTTAGTCCATTTTCTAAATTCCTTAACTATCTCATCGGGTAGCTTGGAGTCCCATGACGCCTTTATTTTCCAGCATTTCTGTAAAAGTAATTTTGGAATTAAGGTCACGGGGCAAGTGAAACCGATGGGATCGAATATTTTATGAGTTAAGGACAAAATTGTTCTTTTAATGATGCACTCATTTTCCAATTTAAAATTCCGAAAATCACACGATAATGTATCACTCTTGGTGTCCCACATTAAACCAAGTAAGGGAATTTTATCCTCATCCGCATCACTCAAATGACCCTTTTCATTAAAGCCTAATCCAATTTCTTCGCACCGATTATGACACCAACCACGAAGATCAAATTGTGCCGAAGCTAAGAGTTTCCGTGCTTCATTGCGAAAATATTCTAACTCTTCTAACGATTCTACACTAGCTACACAGTTACCTACATAGAAAGATTCTTTAAGTTTTATAGCAACATCTTTAATGTTCTCGGGTGCTTCATCTAAGTGACGTGTTAGAGTAGCGGCCAAAAGGAAGGGGCTACAACTAATCCCAAAGACAACCCGACAATGTCTATAAATTTCAAGGTTTTCTGAATTCCCATCTCTCCACCAGAAAAAACGTAAATAATCTCTATGCTTTTCATTCAGTGATATCTGTAAAAAAGCTTTAAGAATATCTGCTACAATACCTATCTTTCCCACTCTAAATCGATTTAGAACAGAAGGAATTAGTTCAATTAAATTAGGTCCCTTCTCTATACAATCATTTATGGAAACAGAACCCTTAACATGTGCTGATCCATCAAATACTGGCCTAATTTTGGTCGTAGAATTAGGTTTTATTACAGCTCTATGAGGGAGATAATGGACTTTGGTGTTAAGTTTTCCCCCTCCTTTCACTCTTTCAATAATCCCTTCCGTTTCCCACTCATTTAAAACTGCTTCGTAATCTTTCAACAGACCGCAATTTTGGAGATTCTTAATATTATTTTGCAGGCGTTTTATCGCTAAATCTTTATTACTGGGAATGGGAGGATGCTCACTTAACCAGGGAAGACAAACTTTGTACCTACCATCAGTTTCGCGTCTTACGGTTTCTTTAAAATGCTACAAAACTAATTTCTGAACTTCTTCCTTAGTTTGTTTTTCCGCCTGATCTACTATGCCTAAAGAATCTAAATTCCACAAATCTGTATTTTGGCATCGTTTACATATAATGAAAGGACCAAAAGAGAACTATCCCTTTCATTTCCGCCAATTTTGCCCATAGTAGTCCAACCTAGTTTTGTTTGCATCGCAACCAAACCACAAGATAAATTTTCTATTTTTCCTGTAAACAGTTCTCCCACAACATCTGCTCCCAAAAGTACATGTATTTCATTTAAATTTCTTTCATATAAACAATTTTTACCTTCAGGGCAGATATCGCTCAAAAATATATTTTTTCCTTTTAATTCCGCAATACAACGAATGTCTCTAATTTTGGGTACATTAGCACAAATTTTTTCTTGTTCTATTACCTTAATTTTAATCTTTTTACCTCCCCTTAAACCCCTTAAATTAACAGAATAACAGTTATGATCTACCGTTGTTTCGGTACCTCCAAACAACCCGTGAGTAATTCTGACCTTTCTTAAACTTTTTAATTCCATCTTATTGGCTACGAACTTTGAAATATACGACTTAGAAGAAGCCGTATCTAACAATGCGCGTACTATATATTCACAACCATTATTTCTTACATAAACATATAAAGTTTGTAAATAAACTTCTTTCTGCAAGTTTTCATTCGCAAAAAAGGCAGTATCCGACACTTCGGTCTGTTGTCTAGATTTTTCCTTTTTTACGTTTCTATAACAAAATAATGTGTTATGATTCCCGTTACAAAACCGGCATTTTATATTTTATTTGCAAAAACGCGATAAATGTTTTTTCATTTCTAGGCACTTAAAACATGCTCCTTTTTTCATTAGAATGTTCTTAATTTCATCAATAGATAACTCATTAGTTCTATCGCAATCAACCGATGAGTGATGAAATGATTCACAAAAAACGCAGTTTATTACGTTTAAATCCTCTTTTTTGTTCGTTGACACTAAATCATTAGCTGTGGGATAATTTTTTTGTTTATTGTTATTTCGAAACGAATTAAAGTTTTTCTTTTCAGGAGGAATAAAATTTTTTCTATCTTCGTTAATTGGGTTTATTACTAGATTAGCCTTTTCTCTTGCTTTTAAACAAGTAGATAAAAAATTCATTAGTTCTTCAGTTTCATAAAATCCTTTTTCATTATCGGACTTGTTAAGTTCTATCAATGGCGGATCTAAGGGGGGGGGGCGATGGGGCGTCGCCCCCCCTTGAGCCCAGTAAAGGGTCAGAAAAAGATGCCCGCACGGAAAAAAAATTGGACTTAAACTGGAAAGAGGCGCGGCCCGGGTCGGGCCGCGCCATTTTTAAGTCACGGAACTGGGTCAGGTCTTTACACTTTCAGAACCGAGGCGGATCGAGTCTTACTTTTTCCTGTAGAGCGGGATCGAGCCACACTTTTCTTTACAGGGCGGGCCTGGCGTGGATTTCGTTCTTCCTTGAGGTAAACGCTCGGTCTAAGATCGAACCAGACCATAAGGGAGGAGAAGCAATGGCGGATCTAAGGGGGGGCGAAAGGGCGACCGCCCCCCTTAGATCCGCCATTGGCGTATTCAAGGAAAATGTGCTTTGGCATTTTTCAAGGCGAAAGGGCGATCTTCCCCCCCCCCATAAAAGTTTCTTAAAAAGACATGCATCCTCGCAGGAAATGAATTGAAGCCTAACTCGAGTCCGGGGCTGGCCGCACCTTTTTAATTTCGCGAGGCTCGGGCTGGTTCAGGTCTTCTTGCTTTCAGAACCGGGCAGTATCGAGATCATTATTTTTCTGCAGATTTAGGTCGGGCCCAATGGCGGGTCTGAGGGGGCGATCGTCTTCACTTCTTGGGCATTAAACGTTTCCCAAAAATACATACATCTTTGCAAGAAATGAGTTAGATTCTGACTAGAATTCAGCCCCCCCCGGTCCGTGCCTTTTTAAGTTCGCGAGGCTCGGGCTGTGTCTGGTCTTACCGCCAGTAGAACTCGGCCGTCATTTATTTGATACTATCATAACAATTATTTTTCTGCTAATTTGGATTGGGTCTGACTTATTTTTCTTTCAGATCGAGTCTGGCCTGGAGTCATTCTTCTTAGATGTCTGCATTAGAGATGACACAGGTTCAGACTTAGCCCGTGTCCGATACGAGATCGTGCTCTGTTTTTATGCTGGTCTACTGATTCGGACTCATTTTTTCTGAAATCTGAAAATTTTATTTATCGATGAATAGAAAAATGTAAAAAACTTTTTTTCCTCTTAAAAATTATTCTTCTTAAAAATCCTTTTCAAATCAATGTCTTGCTATTTTGATAAAAATGAAAAAGAGGCACAATTTTTCTTTTATTTTAGTATTTGAATGCTATTAAAAAAAAACAATTAGTCATATCTACATCTGTAGATTTATGTTCAAGCATTGCCGACGACCGCCGGTCTGACGCCTACGAAAAAAGGCGGGAATAATGAATTTGTGTTTAGTTCGATTTTTTGTTTGTGGCAGAGATTATTTTGCAATTGGATCTTTTATTATTATTATTATTTAGGCATGTAACGCGAAAAGAATATTTTCTTTTGATTTTATTTTGCGGTTACCGAATAATTTAAATTTCTAGTGTATGCAACGTATACAAGTCGTAATCGCTTTTCATATAGAAATAACTGTAGTAATTATCATTTCTTTTGAGATCTCTGCTGATGCCGTAGCGGTAAGTAAATGCATTTACCATATTCTTGCGATCGAGTAGTGTTTCCTCTGTTCCTAAAAAAGTGTTTAACTTTAAAATTTTTAATTTGAGGTTATTTTTTGGGTCATGCTATATCGAAGGCTTGTTATGAAGATTGAAATGGTTATAGTTAAAAATGTGCTTTTTTTACAGAAAATTTAAAAATGTTGTTCGATTTGACAGATAATAGACAGTATTTTCTACAGGTTCCATGCATTTATTCATGAAACGCACTTCATTAACATGTCCATTGTCCATAATATTTTTTTACTAAAACAGAGACAACATATGAGAATCCTTTCATGCATAAAGTATATTTTTATTTTACATCAAACTGTTCTTTTGATAATATTAAATTTAATTTTTCGTTTAACAGCCTTTTTTTAACATAAAAAATAGTTTTAAAATTATAATTACTTTTGGAACGTTTTTTATAAGTATTATGCAATTTTTTCTACTATATAATTTTATTATCAGGTTTTGCTCTTGCAAAATGTTTCTGCCTCAGGCGGGATCGGGCTGTGGAATAATAGCCCAAATTTATCTCTAGTCCGCACTGACCAAAATTTCCCTGGTCGGGATTCAGCTCGTAATGAAAGTTAAATTTCGCCCCGTGTCCGACCCAGCCTAGACTTATGCATGTGCCCGGGCCTGTCCGAGTCGGCGAAATGGTTCCGAATTTTCTAACAGGCCAGCAAAATTAGAATAATTTTTCCAACAGGCCGGGCCAATAAACAAAATAAACAGGACGAGCCGGCAAAAAAATTGAAGAGCCATATGGGCCGACCCCATAAAAAAAATTGCGAGCTCACTGGCCCTTTGTAAAGATTTAAGCAGGAACGTTAAAATATGAGCTATTTTCAATTATATGGGTTTAATGAGAATAAGTATAAATGTGCGTCGTATAAACTAGTCGAAACTAGTTTGGCAACATCAATACAGAAATCTAACTTTTATAGTGTAGAGATCAGCATCAGAGAATTAAATTGTGTGTAACCCGTTTTTTTTTTTTTTTTTTTTTTTTTTTTTTTTAGCAGGCTCGTATTGGCCCGAGATCAGGCTTGCATTGTTTTTCTACATATAGACGACCCGGGATGGAACTAGACTTAATTGTTCTCAAGATATGTAGGACAGACAGTATGCAGTGCCGTGCGAAAGGTGGGGGGCGAAGGATGCAGTCGGCCCAGGCATGGAAATTTAGGGAGCGCCAAATTTATGCTACCAGCCTAATTTTTGGCCTGTTACAAGAAAAAGTTGGGTCGGAGGGGGGGCCACATTTTGCTTTGCCCCGAGCGCAGTTTTCTCTTCGCACGTCAAATGATTACGGATTTTTCTACCTTCTCATGCTGTCGCTTCCAGAAATTCTATTCAAAACGATAATTTTCACAGTATTTTCTTAAACTGCATATCAAAAAATGGATTGCGCCATAGTTTCTGAATAAAAACACCTGCTAATCCTGCTAATGTGATCCACAACATAAACATTAGTTAACCCGACCAGCAGAAAAACTAGAAGTCAACCGGACCCAGACCCGACCCGCAGCAAAAAATTAAAGCAACATGACCCGCAGTGAAAAAATTAGCCCCGACCCACGCATTAAAGTCGAGTTTCCAAATTTCTAAAATCGCCCCCCCCCCTTGGGGACACTCCAGATCCGCCCTTGAGTTCTATTAACAAATCTTCTTCAAAAACAGAAAATCCACAGCAAAAATAAGACAAAACGTAAACATACAAAAAAAGTTGATTATTTACACACGCGCACAGATATTACATGTTTCTTGATCATTATTCTTCATACGAATACATCGAGAATCTGAAAGGTACAAAAAAGAACATTAATAAAAAAGATCGTAAAATAACCAATCAGCGTTTAGTTTGCACAAAAAGGAAAAAAAAAATACATAAAAGAATGTTCTCAAAATGAGCGGCTGCTGGCGCCAGGGAGTCTTCGTGAAGAGTGTTTTCACAAGTTTATAACAATTGTTAGAAAATAAAATGGGAAAAGTTAAATATTTCAGTAAAATGTGCTATTAAATGATACAACTACATGCATTCAACATGGCTATAAGTATTACTATTTACGATTTATTGTGAAAATCATATTTAAAAATTATATTTACTGCTTCGTTACTAATTAAGTTTATTATTTGTAATTGTTTATTTATTGTTCCCTTTTTTATTAAATTCATGTTTATTTACTCTTAATTTTTATTTTAATTCTTTAAATTATATTTATTATATACTATATTAATAACTATTTATATCAAACTATCATTTATTTACTTTTATTATTTTCTTTCTTAAAATACTAGAATCTCTCTAATTTTTTCAAATTATTTTATTTTTATGTTGCAATAAAAAAATCGTGCCCTGTTATTGAATGTTATTTGCAACTTATATTCAAAAACAAAATTCTCGCCAAATTGGCGGGAAAAAAAGCATGCGCAAATGTGATGCGTATATGACATCTGTGCCGCATTATGTTGCACCTATCCTCTATTTGAATCAATGGCACAGAACAATAGAGTTAGCCTTTTGCTCTGTGCTGTGGCGCTCGCATTCAATACATTCAGTCCCATTTTCAAACCCAGCCAACTTCATTTCCTTGAAACCTGCACCCATTTCTTTTCTGTATCTCGCCAAGGCTCCTAAACTCGAAATGTGCCAAAAAATAATTACTCACTTTTATTCTTGCCTTCGACAAGTTGAGTTCGAGTTTTTCCATATTTTTTATGCCAGTCCAATCTCATTTTATTTTCTCTTCGATATCTTTCAACCATTGCTCTTTTTTGAAGTTCGTCAAAAGGAATAGGTCCATACCACTTTTTTGCAAATGCCATCTTTGGTAATCTGCTGAATTACTTGAAAATACAATGTTCTATATAACTTTATATTTTGAAGCATTTAATATCAAAGATTCATTGATTCATTACAAAATATAAAGAAAAATTATTTTAAACTTTATCATTTATTTACGACAAACAGGACATCGAATTAAAAATTTAAGTTATTGACTAAACATAGAACTCTAAAGTTTAAACTGAAAATGCTATAATATTTAGTCATAAATTCCTAACTGGTAATCTTCTATGTACTTCATAAAATGCAAAGATACCGTTTAAAAATTTAGAAATTTGAAAAAAAGTATGCTGCCAATATTTAAAATTAAACTGAACACGAATTTTGTATTTTGTTTTCTTTTCTTTCATTGAAAATAAAAACGACATGTACAGCAGTACGAAAGTAAATTGGCAGGCATGTAGTAAAAAACTCTGTAGCAACACGATATATGTAGAATCTTATTTTTTTCTCGTGCTCATACCATAGTTTAATTCATCTATTTATTTATTTAAGTTTGAATATTTTATAAACAAAATCAGCGGCTTAGGTTTGTAACATATCGTTTGAATCGTAATCATTGTTGACGTCATCTCGGATGCTGAGATGGAACTCCGTATTGGTTTGTATTATTGTTCTTCTATCTGTTTTGTCTCGAGTGTTTGTCATTAAAGTCTTTTGTGTTATTAACCCCTTAATGGTCGCATTAAATTACGGTTTAAAAATTCAAATTCAATATGGCTCCACTTTTTTGGAAAAAAAATATTTATCTTATTTAAGGGGACTCAGCACCTCAAAAACATCGAATTTTGACGAAAATACTTATTTTGAGATTTTTATAATAAAACTATCCCCATACCTTAAAGTACATTCTGAGGAAATTTCAGACCTATATTCCTATTAGAACGCCCGCTACAGCTGTTTTATCAAACATCTGTCTTACACGTGCCCTCCTAACGCCACACCCACTTCAGTGTTTACATTTTTACTCACAGCTGATTTCAGCTTGCATTGCCTCTTGTTTCAACTCAATGTTTTAAAAAGTGATGGGAAATGAAAAGATGAATATGTGCTTCCTGTTGGAATAACTGTAACCGATAACAGTTTGTTTTGATTAGTTATTAACCGTTTGATTGTTCCTTTTCTGTCAAATTTCTAAGTTTTGTCATAAAAAACGTTATTATCCAAGACTAAAAGATATTTAAATCTATAAATATAGGTTTGAAGAGTATTTCTGCTAATTATTTTTGTAAAATATGCCACGAAGAAATAGAAAGTCGTTGAAAGCAGATTCTATGAATAAAAAACGATGGTGTGAAAATCGAAGTATGAACTCTATTACTTCTAATATTACTAACGTTTCAAGTAATTCACCCAGAATAAACAATCTTTCGTGTATAAAAAATTATGAAAGTGATCTCAAAACTAAATATATTTTTGTTGACTTTGAACAATTGCAAAAATTATTTGCAACAGTAAAATGTTCTACGTGTGAAAATCAAAGTTTAGTTTTGAATTCTTGTGGTAAAAATGGTTTTTCAACGAATTTAAAACTATTTTGTAGTATCTGCAATGCAGAAAATTCTTCCGTTAGTACTTCTGCAAGTTCATCGAACAATCATGCTGACATAAATCTTCGAATTACTCAAGCCATTTCTCATATTGGTAAGGGATATTCTGCTATCGAAAAATTTTGTTTAATAATGAATATGGATCCATTTTCTTCTTCAACATATTCAAGATGCACAATTAGTTGCCACAAGAAATATGTTAGCGGATGTACACAAGGAGATAAAAGATAAAAATAGATCCATATTTTCAACAAAAAGTGAAATCTGTGACATAGCTGTTTCTTTTGATGGCACATGGCTTACTCGAGGGCATACATCTTTATTAGGAGTAAGTTGTGTGATTGATGTTTTAACAGGATATGTTATAGACTTTGAGGTTATGAGTAAAGTATGCCGAGTTTGTAATAACACGGGACAAGTCCGATATCCTGTGCTAGATTTTTGGCGGGTTTCTTTGGCGCGCTTTTTGGCGATAAACAATTCGATCTGGATTACGTTGAAGCGGCGGCCGGAGAGCGCCTTTATGGTTGCTTTTTTTTCGGAAATGCGTTTCGGAGCCGGAGTATGAGGTCTTTAATCTTATTGGTTTATTAGTATCACGTGAACTATTAGCCAGCGTAATTTTAAATTTTGTTAGATCATCGTTACACTTGCCGCTTTCAACGGTTTCTAGTTGGACGTTCGCCTCGGTGAGTCTCGTTTGCAAACTGCCTTTTTTATTTCTTTTGTTTTATTTCTTTGAATTCTTTTTTGATTTATTTGAATTTTTAAATTAGTTATTTCCCAAAATGCACCCATCATTAGAAAATGTTTCCATATTTTCATGGCATAATATTTTAGCGACGGAGGAATCAGCAGTCACATTTGCTACTGAAGTTGGTCTTTTGCCTGAAATTAAAAATTCTCCACCTTGCCCTAAGTGTACTGGTCCAATGACGCATAATCCTTGCAAGGATGTTAAATTGAAGTGGAGATGGGTATGTTGCCGCCGCAATAAAACTAAAATCAACCCAGTACCTTGTTACGGCACCGTTAATCCGGTCTTTAAAACTTTTTTTGAAAATTCAAAAATCCCTGTTCGCGACCTTTTGGCTGTAGTTTTGTCATTTGCACTCAAAATGCCGACAAATTTTTTATATGAGCAATTGTGTAACTGGAGAAAACATAGAAATGAACCGACCCTATCAAAAGGAACGCTTTGTGATTATTTTTCTTATATTAGAGAAGTTTGCGAAATTCACTCTTCTCACCTTTATTCTGAATTGGGGGGCCCGGGTAAAGCAATATTAATTGATGAGACTTTTTTGACTATTCGGAAATACGGAAGGGGTCGGCTAACTGCTAATCATACGGTAGTTGTTTTGGGTACTTTTTGTAGAGAGGACAAAGAGGGGTTATTTTTTAGGGTAGATAGCAAAAAAAAAGTGATATTTGGCCTTATATTAAACGATTTTGTCATAAAGACACGCGCGTTGTCTACACAGATTCGGCTAAGCAGTATCATGATGTTGAAAAATTATTCTCCAGTAAGACAACGCACGAAGTAACAAACCATAGCAAAGGTGAATTCGTTTCCAAAACTGATAAAGCGAACACCATAAATGATCTAGAAAATGAAAATAGGTGGTTTAAAAATACAATAAAATGTCGCAGGAACGATAAAATGTTGTCACAATATATGGCTCTTCATTTTTATCGTCGACGCAAACTAGATCATTTATCAACGGCTGCCGAAAGAATGCAAGTCCTCATAGATGACATTATTAAAGTCTACCCAGGGTACGGAAAGGAGAATTTAGAGATGTTGGCATTTGATAGACCAACGGCACAGTCTGAAAGCATCGAGGGTGCATTGCCAAAATTAAATAAAAATTTAAATGTTCCCGATCTTGTTTTAGAAGGCGAAGTGCCTTTTATAGACGATGTTTCAGACCCTGACTGGCACCCTGATTTATTTTCTTAAACTTAACTGCTTTTTTTTCTTTGTTTTTTTTTTTTTTGATTTTTTTTCTTTGCTTTTTTTTCTTTGCTTTTTTATACATATTTTTATTATTTTTTATGGGATATGTATATTTTTCCTTTTTTTGTATGAAATATTTACCCTTTTTTTTAATTCTCCGTCGTATTAACTGGTATTTTTTATGTAACCCCCCCCTTTTTTTTAATATTAAATGAATTTTTTGGCAGTTGTGAGCGAGATTTTAAGCATTTAAATGCACCTTACTCTTTGGTAAGTTTTTTTCCCTTTGTTATTGTACTATTATTAAATTGTATTGTATTATTATTATTATTATTATTAAAACGGGGGGTTCAGGGGGGCAGAGCCCCCCTGACAATAGAAAAGCTTATTTAGAATGCTTAAAATTGTGTTTTTGATTTATTTATTGTTTGTGTTTATTGTTTAATGTTTAAAATTGTGCATCGAGGAATTTTTCAAGATGGCGGAAAAACATCGTTTTTAAATCTTTGTTATTTATAAATCAATGATTTTATATAACTTTCTAGTTTTATAAAATAGTGCAAAATCATTGATTTATAAATAACAAAGATTTAGAAACGTCGTTTTTCCGCCATCTTGGAAAATTTTTCATGTCGCCAAAACGGCATTTTGGCGCAAAATTTTTCGCCAAGTTTTCCAATCTAGCGCAGGATATCGGACTCTTCCCAATAACACAAAAAAAGAACTTGGAGAGCAAACTGCTGAGTTTGAGATTTGGTACAAAGGCCATAAATCTGCTTGTGAATTAAATCACACTGGATCTTCAGCTTCGATGGAAATGGAAGCAGCATTGACATTGTGGAAGCGATCAGTGAGCTATGGATTTCGATACACAACTTTGCTGTCTGATGGGGATGCCAAAACTTTTAATTATTTATCTGAAAAGCAGATATACGGAAAAGATGTCATATTAAAAAAAAGAAGAGTGTGTGAACCACGTGAGCAAAAGATTAGGCACAGGATTAAGAAATGCAGTGAAGGAATGGAAAGCTCGTGGTGTTACTTTAGGTGGAAAAAGTTATGGTAGCTTGAAAGAAAGTACCATAAAAAAACTCACCGTATACTACCAGAGGGCAATTTTAAGGAATAAGGGTAATGCGAATGCTATGAAAAATGATATTTATGCTACTCTTTATCATAGTATTTCCACCGACAAAAAAACCCAGCATTCAAAATGTACACCTGGTGAGAATTCATGGTGTTTCTACCAAGCAGCGAAAGCTAAAGGTGAGATACCAGGATCTCACAAATTAAATATTAACACACCAGTTGATGAAAAATATTTGACACATATTATGCCAGTATACCAAAGGTTAGCATCAAAAGAACTTCTCGAAAGATGCACCCAATGTAAAACTCAAAATGCCAATGAGAGTTTACATAACATGGTATAGTCTAAATGCCCTAAAGATGTTTTTATCTACAAAAAAAGAGTCCAGCGTTCTGTTATGGAGGCAGTTTGTGAATATAACAAAGGTTTATGCTACACTATTGCAAATATTCAGAAATCATTGGGCATTTATCGTGGAAGTGTTACGCAACGTTTGGGTAAAGTACTTGAAATGAGAAAAAATAAGTTTAGACTCAGAAGAAACAATATTAAGTACAAACTTATGAGACAATCAATAAAAAAAGCTATATTTAAAAGAAATGTGATAACAAAGAAAAAAGAAGGTCTTACATATGGTTCAGGATGTTTCTAATATTTTAGATATATGTGTATATATTTTTTTTTTCGAAAAGTTTTATCGCTATTTAGGTAATTATCTGTTTAAAACCTTTTTCATGTGATTTATGAATTATATTGATATTATTTAGATTGCATTCTACTTAAGAAAGAGTTTTTTTTACTAAATTAATGTATTTATTACATTGTATTTTTACAACAATTTCAAAATTTTCAGTTTTTCAGAAATTTAATTTTTTATTGCACTTATTAATTAGTGGTTTATTCATACATAAATAGTCGTATTTATGCTACTAAATAGTTTTATTTAATATTATATGAATAAGTAAGCATACATAAAAAATATGGAAGAGTTTTGATCATATTTAAAAAAGTTACAAGCTAATGAAATCTTTAAAGTTAATTATCTCAGTTCGTGTTTTTTCGTATTTTTAATATCTTCAAATTGCTAAGGCTTTGTCAAATATGCATGAAATTGTTTGATTTTTTTTAAAGTGAACATTATATCATATTTAAGAGATGTAAGGATCGGATTTGCAATATGTTAAATACATTTTTATAAAAAAAATTTATATATGTGATAAATCATGTTTTTTTTCCACGTTTTCATGTAAGATTTTGGTTTTAATTTTTTTTTTCAGAAACTTATAAGTTTAAACAAAATCCAATCCTTACACTTATTCACTATATTACTATTGATATGATATAAAAAAACCAAGTCAAAATCTTGAAAATTAAAATAGTAGTAGCATTTTAAAATTAGTTGAAAAATTTTAACTTTTTTTAAATTAAAAAAAAATTATGTTGTTTTTTCTGTTTTTTTTTACATTAAAGTATTTGTATTTAGTATACATTTCATAATAAGCAAAAATTATTTGCTTAAAGTGGATAGCAAATTTTTTTTAGTTTGAGGTGCCGAGTCCCCTTAATGACAAGTAAAATGATTCCAGAATAAAACCAATTACACTATTTTAGAAAACTGGTGGGAATCAAACAATTCTGAATATAAATCTTGAAGCTTGCAGCCCGTGAATGTCTCGGACACGAGGATTAATTGGTTAAAGAGTTTTCTCACTACATTTTATATTACAAAACAGTAGCGGATAGGGACAGCTTAATGCAACAATGTTAAAACTTAGACTGCATAGAGAAACGGGGAAAATATCACAAAATCTCTATCCAGTTTCGGCGAATTGTTTTCTTGGTACTGATTTTAAAGTGATGTTATACACTTATAAAATCAGACAAAGGTTATAATGAAAATATTATTTTTTCAATTTTATTTTTTAATGATGATTTTAATTGCTATTTTATAGAAATGTGCAATGAAAGCATGTTTTAAACTTTTTAATATTAGAATATTAATAATTATAATGCATCCTCTTCAAATATTAATAACACAATCCTAAACCAAACCAGACACTGGATTTTGGCGATTTTAGTGAAAAGCACTCTCAAGCGAAATAAATTTTCAGAAACCTAAATATTCTCCCCAATCACAACGCGGAATTTTCGGCAGACAATTAACGATGTGAACAGTTCCAACGATGATTCCTAAGCGCTGCGTGCCTATTAAAACGAAACAAAAAAAAAATCACTGGGCACAAGAAACTGATTGAGCAGCAGGCTCTAAAATGGATGAAACTCGTCAATGCCGCTGTCACTAACGTACATATGAGCGCTGCGCGCCCATTTAAACCGAAAAAAATCACTGCATGAAATTCGCTGTGCAGCAATCTCTAAAGCGCATGAAACTCGCTGTGTAGCATTCTCTAAAGTGCACGAAAATCACTGTGCAGCAATCTCTAAAGTGCACGAAACTCGTCAACGCCTCTGTCACTAACCTACGTATATGCGCTGCGCGCCCATTTAAACCAAAAAACATCACTGGATGCATGAAACTCGCTGTGCAGCAATCTCTAAAGCGCATGAAACTTATTGTGCAGCAATCTCTAAAGTGCACGAAAATCAATGTGCAGCAAATCTATAAAGTTCACGAAACTCGTCAATGCCGCTATCACTAACGTACGTATAAGCGCTGTGCGCCCATTTAAACAAAAAAAAACATCACTGGATGCATGAAACTCGCTGTGCGGCAATCTCTAAAGCGCATGAAACTCGCTGTGCAGCAATCTCTAAAGTGCACGAAAATCGCTGTGCAGCAATCTCTAAAGGGCACGAAACTCATCAGTGCCTCTGTCACTAGCGTACGTATGAGCGCTGCGCGCCCATTTAAACCAAAAAAAAAATCACTGGATGCATAAAACGCGCTGTACAGCAATCTCTAAAGCGCATGAAACTCGCTGTGCAGCAATCTCTAAAGTGCACGAAACTCGCTGTGCAGCAATCTCTAAAGTGCACGAAACTCGTCAATGCCTCTGTGACTAGCGTACGTATGAACGCTGCGCATCCATTTAAACCAAAAAAATCACTGGATGCATGAAACTCGCTGTGCAGCAATCTCTGAAGCGCATGAAACTCATTGTGCAGCAATCTCTAAAGTGCACGAAAATCAATGTGCAGCAAATCTATAAAGTGCACGAAACTCGTCAATGCCGCTATCACTAACGTACGTATGAGCGCTGTGCGCCTATTTAAACCAAAAAAAAATCACTGGATGCATGAAACTCGCTGTGCAGCAATCTCTAAAGCGCATGAAACTCGCTGTGCAGCAATCTCTAAAGTGCACGAAAATCGCTGTGCAGCAATCTCTAAAGTGCACGAAACTCGTCGATGCCGCAGTCACTAACGTACGTATGAGCACTGCGTGCCCATTTAAACCAAAAAAATCACTGGATGCATGAAGCTCGTCAGTGCCGCGGTCAACGCGCTTATGAGCGCTGCGCGTCCATTTAAAAAACAACAAAAAAAAAAAACATTACTAAATGCCCGCAACTCGTTGTGCCACAACGAAACTCGTCAAACCTGTTGTCTCTAACGACACTAAAACCCAAAGAAACATCTCTGAATGCACGAAAATCGCATTGAAGAAATTTCTAAAATGCACAAAACTGGTTAATGCTGAGGTTACTAGCGCAAGAATCAAACTATCAAAATATGTATAATTTTGTACAAAAATACGCGATAAAATTTTGAAATATTATTCTAATATTTATAAGGTATAAATATTATGCTAATTTTTAAATAAGGAAAAAGTATTTCTGATATAGGAATGCGCTACCATATTAACACCTCACATTATAATATTAAGAGTAATAAAATTATGGGAAAAACAAAATATAAATGCACAATACAATGTAAAACAGAAGGAAAAGTAACCGAAACGAACATCAATACCAAGAAAACACCTCGCCGAAACCGGATAGGGATTTTTTGACTTTTTCCCCGTTTCTCTATGCTGTCTAAGTTTTAACATTGTTCCATTAAGCTGTCCCTATCCGTTACTTTACAAAACATGACATGGCGCAGGCGCAGTCTATAAGTGATTTTAAAAGTTCTTATTTGAATTATGATTAATTTCATTTACTAAGAAGTACTGAAAATTATTTCCTTTGATCATCTAACAAGGAAGGTCTCCATACGGGCATACTCAGAAAAATCTGAAAAAATTACAGAGTGTTCTTCTCATATAGTTATTTATGTTTATACAAAAAATTTCGGCGGAACCTCCTTATAACGTCCGTAAAAAAATAATAAAAATTTCGTTTATTTGGCGATTTATCTCCGGTTGGCGAAAAAACGAAATTTTGAAAAATACGCTTTTACGCTTCGAATACTTTTTAAAGAAAAAACTTTCTATGTTCAATTTATTTAAATAAGTTTAGTTTAAGTAATTTTAGTTTTGCATTTTTACTTTACTTTAAGTGTAATTTTGTCATATATGTTTATATGTACTTATAACAAAATGAAATTAATATATTTTATTATTTAAAACACAATTTAAATTGATTAAAATTGTTCCAAATTGAAAAATACACTGTTAAAAATCTGCTGCATTTTGTTGCAACGCACTCCCTTGCTTGTATAGAAAACGGTTACTTGACCGTGAAATGGAGCTTTCTCATTGATTAGAATAGATATATTATATGCAAGCGGTGGAGTGCGTTGCAACAAAATGAAGCAGATTTTTAACAGTGTATGAAACGGTCAATTCACCGTGCTATGGAGCATTCTCATTGGTCAGAAGAGAGATATTTTATAAAAGTAGTGGAGTGACGTTGCAGTAAATGCTGCAGATTTTTAACAGTGAAGTCAATTAAAATAAATTTTCAGATTCGTTAAAATCGTCTGCTTTTGGCGAGGAAATCACTGCTCGCCAAATCCCGCGTCGCTTTCAGCTTTTCACGCCAATTATTCCAAACTATTTTATTTTTTTACATATCTAATAATGTAATTCCGCCGCTAATTTTCACTGATCCTTTATTACCTACATGAATAGTTTAATTCGTATTTTTTTTCAAAAAATTCTGAGTATGCCCCCAATGGAGACTTTCCTTGTAAGTAGCAATATGGAATTATTAAAACCCCGAAATGTCTTAGATTTAATCATAGCAAACGCGGTAGCGTTTGGTATAATATGTTTAAGAAATAGAAAGTGCAAACAATTTTCTAAAATTTCTGGCGAACCAGTTGAGATACGGCAGTGAATTTTTTTTTTAAGATAGAACTCAACGAGACGAATAAAATGATAGCATTCAAAAAATTACTGCAGCATAGAATAGTTTTTTATTTAATTTTTAATGAAAAAATGAAGGCAAAAAATTCAACTAAGCCTAGCTAACGTTTCCGTGGATGGATTAACTTCGTTTTTGGTTTATTTTAATCCACATGGTAAAACTTAGAACAGTTTTTTTTTTCATTTTTGTATGTTTGTCGGTCGCTGAGAAAATCGAATTTTTGTCTGAAATTTCCAGCTGAACATAGTCTTTTTCTTATATTTGTTTCTTCTTGTAATTGTTGCACGTAAGTTTAAATGAACATAAAAATTTCTATATATGTAACATAAATAAATAGATTAGATATATCACGTGAAAAAAATACTTATTTGTTGTTATTTTCATGTGTCATATTCACTATCTATTTTGACAAGCGAAGTGAAATATTTTTTTTATTTATTAAATTCTCATTTATTTAAGTTAAAAGCCGTCTCTGGCATAAAGTTTAGTCTCTCTTAAATTTATGCTAGCCATTGTAATATGATACTTTTATTCATAATTTTATTTACTGGCTTATCTGAAGGTCCATATGATGAAATCAACAAATTTAGGCGATCAGGGCAAGATTTTGCTGAAAAGTTCATTATCCTGTTCTGGTTGGTGAGTTTGGCGAATAAATCAAAAATGGCACCGAAAGACCGAATAGCAAATTTTTTTAACCGCTAAAGCGACATAGCCGTGTTTTTCCATCACGTAATATTTTATTTCAAAAACTGATTTAACACAAGATTGACATTAATATTCTTTTTTAATTGTACAAGACAAAAAGATGTGTAAAGTTATTAAGTACAAACGTTCATACCAATACTTTTCACAGTTATTATTTTATGAATAATTAGACATGAATGAAAAAATCTACAGGACATTTAAAAGATAAGCGTAAAAATATAGTTTTACATTTTTATAAACATTTATTTGAGCCTTTGAGATGTAAGGTAAGGGCGTACCGGTAAGAAATCCGGTTTGGCGCAACACAAGAGCGGTGAGTCGGGCGCTGCATGATGATTCGGACGTGAGAATGTGTCAGCCTTTTTTTTTTTTTTTTTTTTTTTTTTGAAGGTACATTAAATTATTCTAGGTCAATTAAATTATTACTTATTTTATGGATGTTTGATTAATACACATCTGTTTGCGAAAGCTTGGTGCTATTTTGGCTTCAAAAAGGGAGGGTATGATGCCAAAATATATAAATAGCCCTGAAAACAAACCTGATGAACTTTAATTTTTGTTTTCGTATGAATTTTTTCTGTTTCTATATTAAAATGCGGCACAAATGTCATATACGAATCACATTGGCATTAATTTTTTCCTAAAGCCAATTTGGCGAAAATCTCGTTTTGGAATACCAGTTACATACCGGTTGTCCAAAAAATGACTGATGGATTTTAAAATCCAATAATTTGCAAACGGTGACAGCTATTTAAAAAATTTTTGCAGGAGAGTTATGTATAATGACAGGAGTTTTTTACCATAACTTTTTATTTTAGTTCGAATTTCAAACAATAGATGACGTTGATAGCGAGTGAAGGCAAGGTGATTAGTGTTGAGTGAGGTCAGTTTCGGCGTCGACCTGGGCTTCAATTGCTGTCAGCGCCATGTATTGGTTGAAATTCGAACTAAAATCAAAAGTTACGGTAAAAAAAAAATAATAAAAAAAAATAAAAAAAAATTGTAATTTAAGAAATTACCCCAACCATTTGAAAAATGTTTCACTCGATACATTCATCTATCATTTTAAGCTAAATACCAGTTGTTTTATTGTGTATTATCCGTGCCACTGCTATAAATGACTTTATACATGCTGCAATTTGAAGGTACGGTTCGTTTAAGTTATATCACTCTATTGTCGCCAAGCATAAAAGTTGGCGACGAAAGAAACATTTCAAACTATTTAACATTGTTGGTGCAAAAGTAATCATTATTAAAATACAGCTTTGGCATATACTGTTATACTTGTAAGACTTTGGCATATATTGTTTGATTTTACAGAGCAGAATTTTGGTGATGGAGGTTTTAAACCAAAATCGATCGCAGCACATGCATCTGTGAATGGGTCCATCAGACATCGAATCAAAAAAGTTTTTTCCCAGTTTTTCCCAAGCCGATTGCTTTTTAGTTTTCTTTTTAGGTGGTGGAAAATCAAGAGTAATAGCTATAACATTTTCCGGCTTGTTAGAATCACTATTGGCACTCAAATTTTCCTGGTTAGAACCGACCGATAGTAAAACGCCATGGCTAGTGGATTGGTCGCCCTGGCGACATGATGTTTTACAATTAATCGGTTCGGCATTAAATTGCTTCCTTTTTCGTGATCGCCTTTCAACACGTAATTGGTTTTCAGCGGCTCAATAATCTTTTGATTTTATCATTTTCTGCATTGAAAGACGTTTTTGCGCCAAACCAAATACAGTATTACTCAGTTATCCCGTCGACCAATTTCGCCAAATGATACGAATCGCCAAACTAATAAGCAACTTATACATGTTGACTGTGTTTAATATCATTGAATGCGATATTCACGTTCATTCATTTCTTTGGCTTCGGCTTTTTCCGTATCTGTTAATTTCCGTCTACCCATTTTTAAATTTGTTAGTTTTCTCCTTTATTACAATGATTTTAACCATTTTAATTTACTATTCAAATAAAAATTCTTCTAAAAGTAAAGAATTTAATTTAAATTCAAATAAAAATTCTTCTAAAAATAAAGAATTTAATTTAAATTCAAAAGTGGTAACATCATTCAAAAGTGGTAACATCATTCAAAAGTGGTAACATCATCGGGTCCATTCTCCCGAAAACAACAACCATTTTTCAAATGGTTAAAAAAAAAAAAACTCTTGACATTGTACATAACCCTCCTGCAAAAATGTTTTTAAATAGCTGTCACCGTTTGCAAGTTATTGAATTTTAAAATCCATCAGTCATTTTTGGGACACCCGGTATATATTTTTTGAAAGGTCATAACAATAAATAAAAAAAAGTTTGTTTAATAGAACAAAACAATTTATATATTAAAAAAAATAAAAATACATTATTTATTAAAAAGTAAAGAACAACATTCGGGTTGACATATCAAGCAAAATAACGACACTCTGGATTCAGTTAAATACTCCGATGTGCGTATGACATTCGCGTCAGAAAAAAAATCGCCAACATGGTGCGTATATGACATCTGTGCCAAAAATGCATACCTATTTTATTTACATTACGTACGGTGCTACTTGATTATCAGGTCGACCAATTTCACCCATTTATAGAAATCGCCAAACTGTTCGCCAAATTACTCAAAAGGAAAAATGTTGCCATTAAAAAATTTTAAGTTTAGAAAATTAATGAATTTAGGTTAAAAAAATAAAAGTCATTAACGGAAAGGATTACTTTAATGATGACGTTTAGTTATGACGTCGAGACGTACCAAATATAAAATATGATTTATTCAGGTGATTTCAAACAAAAGAATACTAATAAAAGTTTTCAGATTTTAATGCAGAATTTATCAAATGAAACCATAAAGATATATTTGTAAGATATCGCATATGTGAATAACATTGAAGTATTTTAAATGTAATATTAGAATTTATTAAAGAGCATAAAAAATGTGGTACTTCCGTATTAACGCCACCGCAGCAGAAGTTGCGCTAATGTGCCAATAAAGAGCAATCTTGTTCGCACGCGCACAAAAAAATGGCGTCAAAAATAGGCTAAAAAAGTACTAAAGTACTAAAAATAACGTCAAAATGAGTAAAAAAAAAAAAACACTAAAAGGGCACGAACAACAAGATTACTCTTTATTGGCGCATTAGCACAACTTCTACTGCGGTGGCATTAATACGAAGATATCAAAAATATCAATGTTAACGGAAATTTGTAAGGAGTTAAATGCTTTTTATTTAACCAAATAATGTCGGCGGATATAACCATAAAGTAACTTTAATAAAATACATATTATATTTTTCTCAATTAATATCAAGAGCTATTCGCTTATTGGCATAAAATTTATATTAAATAACAAAAGAACAAATAAATTAGTCAAGCATTAATAAAAATATGAATAAATCATCGAATTTAAAATCATTTGATCACTTAACAAACAAGTGTAGCGGGTTTAATGTCAAGAAAGTGTAACATTTATGTCCATCCATTATTGGCATATAATCTTACAGTTTGTCTATCGTTCTTTGGTCGACGGGATAAATTAAGTAGTTATATATTTGCTTATAGTATTTTTAATAAAATGAAAGAAAAACGTGCAAGTCAAATGTATCTGATATATGTATTTTTAATGAAAGTCATGTATTTTAAATAAAGCTAGTGACAGCTTTATATTTAAAATGAAATTATGGCGAAGGAAACCTATTTGGCGATTGTTTCGGGTAGCTAAAAGAAAAGTAGGAAAATATCCGCCGGGCATATAAAAAATAAAACAATCAGATCGGAGCTGCTGATGACAGTCACAAGACTTATACTGGTATTTATATAGGTACTATAGCAAAATTTGCAATATCTCTGGTGTTAAACTAGGACTCTCGAGCACTGTAAAAAAAAATCTGTAGTACTACTAGAAAATCTCTAGGCAACTGGGATTCCATAAACTTTTCTAGTAACCAATACAGCTTTTTCTCAAGTAACACTACTGCATTAAACTTAGTAAACAGCACAAATACTTTCTAAGTGAGCGTACTAAGAAATCATTAGTAGACATTACAGGTGCTTTTTTAGTTGGAATACTAAGAAATGATTAGGAGTATTACAGATACTTCTCTTGTATCTTCACTAAAATATTCTTAGTAGCCGTTACAGGTCCTTTTTAAGTATGTTTACCAATAAATGGCTAGAAGTTTTACAGATACTTCTCTTGTATCTTTACTAATAAATTCTTAGTAGTCATTACAGGTATTTATTTAGTATATGGTTAGTAATATTACTAACCATTTCTAAGTGAAGGTACAAGAGAAGTATCTGTAATACTATTAATGATTTCTTAGTATGTTCTCTAAGGAAATCTGTGTGCTGTTTACTAAGTTTAATGCAGTAGTGTTACTTAAGAAGAAACTGTATTGGTTACTAGAAAAGTTTATGGAATCCCAGTTGCCTAGAAATTTCCTAGTAGTACTACAGATGTTTATTAAGAAATGGTTACTACTATTATAGATACTTCTTTTGTATCTTAACTAAGAAATTGTTAGCAGCAGTTACAGGTTTTTTAGCATGTATATTATGAAATCTTTAATAGAATTACAAAAACTTTTGTACATTCATTTTCATATTACAGCATTTATAAGAAATCATATGTAATGCTTCTAAGAAACTGTAGTAATGTTACAGGTACTTTTCTCCTAATTTACACTAGAATTTTAAAGAGGTAAGCTAATACCAGTTTGGGAAATTTGAAAAAATAAGAAATATCTAATAATTATTAAGCCAAATACTCTGCAACAATTTTCTGTATGTCTTTCATATTTTATGCTACAAAATTTGCTAAATAATTTCAACTTTTCTTTTTTCATTAAATATAGAGGCACCCTTTTTATATAACTTCCATTTTTTTTTCTGTTAAATTTTCAATATAAAGAATTTAATCTATAATAAATGCATCTATATTTAGTATACAAATATTTTAATGTTAATAATTATATTTAAACTAAATTAGGTTTGTAGAATATAATATTAAAGAAATATTTCACTTACTATATTCCATATTCTTTTTAACTGCTCTAAGTAGTATTTGCAATGTAACTGCATATTCATTTTTTTTTTAAATAATCGATTACCACTACTCTGCCCTTGTAAATTCCGTAACACTTTTTAGTTATTTATAATTGCTTTAATGGTTGTTTATATATAAATGTTTGTAATAAATACATATTTCACAAATAATTCTCTTTGATTTAAATATGTATCTTGTTTTATTATAATAAAACAAGATACATATAGATAAGAAGATAAGATATACTAAAAAGATAATTATCTTTTTAGTAAATTATACTTATATGTTTAGTAATTTCTTTAAAAAGGGATTTTCGCACAGAAATAGAAACACCAATGCAGAAAAAAGTTCTACCCACCGCCCCATATTTCATTTCAAACAGCATTCTTTTATAATATGTAGACTAGAAATATAATTTTCCTTTTGATATTGTCTTTATTTTATTTAATTCTTTTTGGACTTAAGTTTACAATTCCTGTCAAAAACCTCATTTCTAAGAAATCACTAATGCATATACTTAGATATTAGCTTCAAATAATTTTACTTGGTGCAAAATTACTTAAGTTCTTTAAAATTTATGCAATAAATTAGTTTTTTGGCAAATTAAAATTAATGCTATATGTCAGTGTATACTCCAGAAACAGAAAGGGCATGGTGCTATTCACTAAAAAAGGCTGCAACAGAAAAAGGCACTTTTGATAAAAAAAAAAAATGCTTCTGGAAGGAGGGGAAAAAAGGTAGGAAAATATGTAATTTTGAAGTATGATAAATCAAGTAACATTAATTTCAAATGATTTTATAATATAAAAATAAAAAATACAATTAAAACATGATTGAATAGTTTCATGTTCTTATTCATAAAAAAAATTGAAACAAAAATTGGGGCACACAAATTTAGAAATACATATATACAGAAATATTTTATTTAAAATCTTGGTTAAAACTAGTGGTGCATTTTACTATTTTTAAAAAAGGCAAGGTGCATTTTGTAAATTTGAAAAAGGGCAGGTGTTTTGCAATAGTGCTTTTCAAAAATAGTCTTAGACTTAGAGCAAAGCTGACACATATAGGCAGTGGCAAGAATTCATTTCTCTTCTTCTTCTAACCATAAACAGGGATGAGATTGACAAAAAAGTAAAAAGTCTGAAATCTGCATGAACGACATATAGAAATAATGTTTATGAATTTCCAGCGGAATAAATATTATAATTGCTATTGAAACTTATATATTACATACAATTTAGCTTTAAGCAAATTAAAAAGAAACTTAGGCAGAATTAGGCAAAAATTATTTACTTACTGCAGTGAAAAGTCTATTTTACCAAGATACAGAACACTAATAAAACAAGTGACATGAATTATTTCTTAAAAAATTGAAGTAAAGTCTGAAGAACCTCATCCCTGCATAAAATAAAGCTAACAATGCACTAAGTTATTTGAAAACTATTTCGAATTATTGATTTTTCAAGATTTTTAAAATAATTTTCTAGCACAACTCTTTAAAAACAAATTAAAATACTTACTATATTAGACTTATTAAAAAAAAAAAAAAAAAAAAAAAAAAAAAACAGGGCTGCCACAGTGAAGCAATTTTCTAAATTTTACTTATGTTCTTTTTATTTATATTTTTGGAACAATAATAATATACAATTATTTTTAAATAGTGATAACTGAAAAAAAAAAAATAGTTGTCAATGTCTGCCCATTATTAGCTGAAATAAGAAATCACATATACAATAAAAAAGAAACAATTCAGTTGGTTTGCAATATAATCTTCATTTATTGAAAGTACAAATTATATATATTAAAAGGTATATATGACTAATATTCAATAACAATACATTTTACAAAGTTTTTTGAAGACAGTGTTCGGAGGCTGCTAAACATTGCCAGTTCTTTGGGGAAAGGAAGTAGTCAGTTTACTTATCAATACATTTAATGCATCAAAATCTGCAATCTTGGTATACTTTGTATGAAGGTAACAATAAAATGGGAATTGCTCCAAACATCAGATTAATCTTTCCACCTGTTTTGATAATGAAAGAATGAAAATTTTTCAGAGATAAAATTGTTACTAGTGCAAACACAAGATAATTACACTGAAGTATGCAAAAACATAATAAACAAAATAATGAAATTGAAACTGTCTTACTTCTTTTTCTACTGCTCGAACAAAGAAAAAAACTTTTATATTTTGGCATAATATAAATTTCAGGTTTTATGAGCTTAATAATGTAAAATTTTTCAATTAGTATGCACTCTGCAAACAAAAAAAAAAAAAAAAAAAAAAAAAAAAAAAGTTTGAAATCTGATTTTGCAGACTCTTAGAAAAAGGAGAAATTTATACTGTGAAAATTAACTTCTGGTATAACTAGAAATAATTTTGGAGAGGAGGGAGGGATTTAGGTATTAAAATTATTTTTACTACAAAGCATGGATGCAACTTTGAAATTTGGCTAAGACTGAAATTATTCTGAATCCCCCCTAACCCCCAATGAATGCACACACATACACTTGCTTCGATGCATCACTTAAACAAAATTCAACACGTTGAAAATTATATGCGGTAAAATACAATTATGTTGAAAAAAAAAAAAGTGCATTTGAAACATTCATATCCATGTCAACAGTATTTGAAAAGTTTAATTTAGACAGGGTAAAGCTAAAAACAATAAAGTTGACAGCTATGACACATAAAATCAAGGGGAATTCTGAGTAGAAATTTTTCGTATGAAAGTAACAGCAAATTTTCTGAAAGGTTACAGTCAGACTTGTATAAAACCAAAAACTTCCTGTGCACGTAATATTCAGTCAAAAACTTTCTGCAAATTAATTTAATATTGGATGTAATTTGCATTTTTTCTGTGATTAATGATCATAATTCATGTTTTTTATGCGATTTATGAATGTAATTTGCGTTTTTGAGTGATTTAGGAACATAGTTCGCATTTTTTATGCAATTCATGAATGCAATTCACATTTGTTATGCGATTTATGGACATAATTTGTTATTTTCATGCGATTCACAGATGCAATTTGCATTTTTGAGCTTTCTGCCAACTAAACCGAACGTAATTTGCATGTTTTGAGCAATTTATGGATGTAATTTGCATTTTTTATGGGATTTATGAATGTAATTCACGTTTTTTTACACGATTCATGAACATAATTTGCGTTTTTATGCAATTTGTAAGCATAAATTGAGTTTTTTACACGATTCATATACGTAATTAGCGTTTTCTGAGAGATTTATGGACATAATTTGTGTTTTTCTGCAATTCATGGATGTAATTCGCATTTTTGTAGCAATTTATGGACATAATGTTTTTTACATGATTTATGAATGCAATTTGCGTTCGAGAAATTTATGGACATAATTCACGTTTTTTTTATGCGATTCATAGATGTAATTTGTGTTTGTTACTCGATTTATGGGCTTAATTCTCTATTTTTATGAGATTCATGCCTCATAAATGTAAGTTGTGTTTTTTTAATCTTTCTGCCGATGAAATTCTTGTTTTTTGAACAGTTTATGGGCGTAAATTCGCATTTTTTATGCAATTCACAGTTTTAATGCAATTTATGAATGCAAATAGTGTTTCTTTAAACGATTCATAACCGTAATTCGTGTTTTTATCCAGTTTATGAACATAATTAGTGTTTTTTTTACACAATTCATGGATGTAATTCTCGTTTGAGAGATTCATGGCTGTAATTCGTGTTTTTATGCTATTCATGCACCACGAAATTAGTGTATTTTACGAAACCTATGCACGAAATCCGCATTTTATATGCGATTTATGTATGGAATCTACACTTTTAGTGCGATCTTTGGACGAAATTCGGATTTTCAACAACTTTTGAATGAAATTCACGTTTTTTTTGTGCAGTAATTTGTCTTTTTTTACATGATTCTTTGTTCAAATGCATGTTTCTTATGCCATTCTGTCGAAATGCATGTTTTTTATGCCATTCTTTGTCAAAATGCATGCTTTTTACGCGATTCTTTGTTGAAATTCATGACTTTTTCGAGGTCTCTTGACAACATTCTTAACAGTAAAAAGTTCGTTCATAAAATTGAGGGAATATTTTATTTTTTGGCACTAAAAAAAGTTATAAAATAAAAATTGTTTCTTAAAATTTTCTGCACACGGCATGTGTCTTTATTATACAACTCTGATTACAGTTTAGGAAGGGGGGTGGATACCTACCCGTCACTAACTATATTCTTTTTTTTCTATAATCTTTTAATGAAATTTGCAATCTTTTGACAAAATGTGCCACTTTTTTGCGAGTTGTCAAAATTTGTGTCTTTTTCGTGATTGATTTCGAAATTTTCATCTTTTACACAATCTTTTGATGAATTTTTTAAAAACTAAATTTGACAAGTTTTTTTTTTTCACAGTCTTTCTCTGAAATTTGGGTTTTTTTTCTATAATTTTTTGACGAAATTCTCTGCGATTATTTATTGAAAATCACATTTTTTTCTGCAATTCTTTGATAAAGATAATTTCACGACACATTGGAGACCACATTGTTTTGGCAATCCTTTCATGGAAATAATGTCTTTTTCACAATTCTTTCATGGAAATAGCATCTTTTTCATGATCCTTCAACAAAAATTGCATACTTTCCACAATCCTTTGATGAAATTGTTTTTTTGTTTTTTTTCAAATATTTTTTGACAATCTTTTAATGAAAATAGTCTTTTCTGTGATTCTTTGATGGAGATTGCATCTTTTATGCTATTCTTATATGAAGTGGTCATAAAGTGAGGCTATTTCAAACCCAGATTCTTTACATTTTATGTAAATTCTGAAGAATAAATTTTTTTTTTTTTTAATCTTTTACTCAAATTTTTCCGCCCCACTTCCATCTGTGTGAATTTTCAAAAGACTGAATTCTGTTGTGTGGATGAAAAACTTTCACCTATGCTACAAAATAACAAATAGAAAAGTTTTTTTACAGGGTTCCCAGCAAAACACGACTGGCGAATTTCCAGACTTTCGCTGACGAAATTTCAAAAAATTCTCTCGCCAAATGGGACATACAGCAAAATTTGCTATTTATTTTCACAATTTTTTGCCAAAATTAGCAATTTTTTTCTGCAATCATAATGCAAAATGTTTGATGGATTGAGATTTTTTTTTCATGACTTTTATGAAAAAACTGATTTTCCATGACTACATTGAAATTTCCTGACTTTCCATGATGCTGGGAACCCTATTTTAATCTTAAGATTTGTAGCTGCATGTTTTTTATAATTCAATTAGAGATTACTATTGCAGGGTTAGCAGTTAGCAATATATATATATATATATTTATATACAGTAAAACCCCGATAATTTGAATTATTCAGGACCAGACCCAATCCAGATTATCGGAAATCCAGAGAATTAGAAAAAGAAATGAAATAAAATAAAACATACTTAAAAATAATCTTTAACTTATTGATTATTTACAGACAGTAGAAATGTTTACTTTGTAATAAAAAAGTTCGTAATTTTTTCTTGTGACAGTTTTCTATACCTTTTGCGAACCTACGGTCATGCATATGCATGAGCATAAGTAGTTTGTTGGGTGTAGTTTAATTAAGAGTTTAAATAAGAAAACTTAAGGTATTCTTCCGAAAAGATTTCAGAATTTTTTTTTATTCAGAATACAACAGTGAAACAAGTTAATGTTATGGAAATTAGCCAAATCGCTTTTCAAACTTGAAAAAAGAATAAACCGATCCAGACTAGCGGGGTTCTACTGTGTATATATTTATTTAAGTCGAAAAAAATGGTTCATTTAGATTAAGCTAGGGATGCACAACCTGTGGCCCGCGATGGGTTAATGTTCTGGTTCGCGAGCTCTGTCAATTTACAACTGGAAAAAATTGCAATTTTTGTGCATATGTGATAGGAAAAAATCATAAATTTTGTGAATCTGCAGGAAAATATAAATTTTCGTCACTTAAGAAAATCGCAAATTTCATTGATCGGTACCGAAAAATCGCGAATTTCATTAATTAAGTGTGGAAAGAAAGGGAATTTTTCCAATGAGGCTTGTAATAATCGCAAGTTTCACTCATTGGATATTGATAAATTGCGAATTTTGTGCATGAAGTTAGGCAAAAAGTAGCAAATTTCTCCGATCAGGCACAGAAAAATCGCGAGTTTTGTCAATTAGGAATAGAAAAATTATGAATATTGTCGGTCTTACACAAAAAATCGCACATTTCGTTGATCAGGCAAGAAGAAATCTTCAAGTTTCTAGATGATGCTCGAAAAAATTGCAAATTAAATTCATCGGTTGCAAAAAAAATTGCATGTTCTCTCGGTTTATGGCATAAAAAAAAAAAAAAAAAAAAAAAAAAATATTGTTGATCAGGTACGGACGAAAAAATTACAAATTTCATTGATAAAGCACGTGGAAATCGCAAATTTATCGAACACAACGAGGAAAAACTGAAAATTTAGTTAATAGGCTGTGAAATAATCGTGAATTTTATCAATTTATCCTGAGAAAAAAAAATCGAGAGTTTCATCTTCCTGCATAAAAAAATGCAGATTTCGTCAGTTAGTACAAAAATCGCGATTTTCGCTGATCTGGTGCGAAAATGCATACTTCTTGAATTAAAGGTGGAAAAAGTGCGCATTTCATCGATCGGACAGCGAAAAATTGTGCATGTTATAGATCGGATTCAGAAAAATCGCGAATTTCATTGATCGGAGACGGGAATATTGCGAATTTTGTTGATCACTCGCATAAAAATTGCTAATTACGTCGATTAGGTTCTAATAAAATCTCAAATTTCCTCCACTGGGAGAAGAAAAATTGCTAATTTCCTCGATCAGGTGTGGATAATCGTGAAATTTTCGATCAAGCGAGAAAAATCGCTAATTTCATTGAATGGCTTTGTAAAAATCATGATTTTCGAATTTCATCGATCGTATGCATAAAAATTGCGAATTTCGTTGGTCAAGCGCGGGACTTTCATGAATTTTGTTGATTAAGCTCGAAAAAATTGTGAATATTATTGATTGTGTTAAGAAAAATCGTGAATTTCGTAAATCAGCTTTGAAAAATCGCAGATATCGTTGATCAACTTTGTAAAAAAATGAATTTCGTTGAAAAGTGAGTTTCGTTTCAAGGAAAAATGATTTTCATCGATCAGCTTCGTAAAAATTTAAAATTTTGTTGATCGGGAGCGGAAAGATCTTGAATTTTTTTGATCACCTTCGTAAAAATTGTGAATTTTCTCGATCAGGCTCGAAAAAAAAAAAAAAAATGTGAATTTTGCCGATTATGCGAAGAAAAGTTGCTTTTTTCATCGATCCTGCAAAGGAAAATCACGAATTTTGTAGATCATGCAAAGAAAAATCATGAATTTCATCAATGGATTTCGTTAAAATCGTAAATTTTGTCGATCAGGCGAAGAAAATAGCTAATTTAGTCGAATGGCTTCAGAAAAATAGTGTTTTTGTCAACGAGGTTCAGAAAAGTCGCGAATTTCGTCAATCAGTTTCGGAAAAATCTCAAATTTCACTGATCATGTGAAGGAAAATAGAGAATTTCGTTGTTCAGGTGCAGAAAAATCACGAATCTCGTCGATCATGTGCGGAAAAAAATTGCAAATTTCGTTCATCATGTGAGGAAAAATCACCAATTTCGCCAATCAGCTTTGTAAAAATAGCAAATTTTGTTGATTAAGTGCAAAAAACTCCTGCATTTTCTCTATCGGTTTCATAAGAATTGTGAATCTTGTTGATCAGACAAGAAAATGATGCAAATTTTCTCGTTCAGCTTCATAAAAATTGCAAATTTTGTCGATTGGTTTTGTAAAATGTGCAAATTTGGTGAATCAGGCGTGGAAGAATTATAAATTTCGTTAATCGGGCACAGAAAATCGGGAATTTTGTTGTTCAGGCACAGAAATTCTTGTTGATCGGCTCCTTTTCTCTCTTTCGTTCATAAAATTCACATTTTTTTCGGTATCAGCAATTTATGCTTATTTTTTAGCACTTGTAATAAAGCAAAATTTACTCTCTTGAAAAAAGTCAAAGAATATTTTTACATCTTGAAAATAAACCTGAAACATCTGTTATATATAAGATAAAATCTGCTGATATATCCAGGGTGAGTAGCAACATTTTAGTTTAAAAAATAAGCACCTGTAAGCACACTTTTAGAGAAAAAGAAGCACCCAGGGGCAATTCTGCATAAAAAAAAATTTTCGGAAATTCGCATCACATTTTCGGAAATTGGTGGGGGGTGTCGTGAGTCCCCACCCCCCCTCCGGCGATCTTCGGACAAAATCGGCGTTTTCCCGCTATCTTCAGACGAAACCAGCAATATTTTAGCAAAATCGGCAATTTATTTCGATCTTTTGCCCAAATCGGCATTTTTTCCACGATCTTTTGAAGAAATCGACGTTTTCCCATGTTTAAGTGAAATCGGCGTTTTTCGACGATCTTTAGACAAAATTTGCTTTTTTACGCGATTTTTTTTTGAAAACGGCGTTTTATACCCGTGATCTTTTGATGAAATCGGCGTTTTTTCCGTGATCTTTTGATGAAATTGGCGTATTTTTTCAAATATTCTTTTGACAAAATATTTTTAAGCAATCTTTTATCGAAAACGGCATTTTTTTCTGACGATCTTCTAACGAAATCGGCGTTATATCCGCAATCTTTAGACGAAATCGGCGTCTTCCCGCCGTCTTTAGAAGAAATCAGCGTTTTATCTGCGATATTTGGTGAAATTGCAGTTTTTTCCGCGATCCGCACTGGAAATTCACGTTTTTCATCGATCTTTTGACAAAGTTCGTTTACAAAAACATTGACGAAATCGTCGTTTTCCCACGAAATATTGACGAAATGTATGCTATTTCGGCGATCCTATCACGAAATTTGCATTTCTAGGCAATTGTTTTTTCCGCGCGCAAAACCGTACATGTTGTCAACTATGCGGAACTGATAACCCAATTTCAAATTTTCGGAAGAAGATGCCTTAAATTTTCGGAAATTTCGGACGAGAATCAACCCTGGAAACACCCATTTATGTACATATACGCATTACAGGGGTGATTGTGTGTGTTCCTGGTGTACCCTGGATTTCCGAGTTTTTCGATCGATCTTTTCGGTTTTATAATATCGTTACACTTCAAAGATTAAAAAATATCGCGAATTTTGTCAAAAATTAAAAGAAACATGAATTTCTTTAAGGAATCGCGCAGAGAACAAATTTCCTTCTAGAATCCAGGAGTAAAAACGCAAATTCGTTTTAAATAGGCAAATTTTGTCAAAAAACGCGAAAAAACGATCAATTTCGTCAAAAAAAACCACAAAAAAAGAATCAATTTCACCAAAAAAATCGCGAAAAAAAGATCAGTTTCGTTAAAAAATCGCAAAAAACAATCAATTTTGTCATATAAGCGCGAAAAAACGACATATTTCGTCACATAAGCTCGAAAAAACAACAAATTTCTAGAAGAAAAAACAGCAAATTTCACAAAAAATTCGCGAAAAAACAATCATTTTCGTCATTTAAGTGCGAAAAAAACGTCAAATTTTTTTAAACGATCACGAAAAAACGGCCACTTTCATAAAAAAAAAAAAATCGCGTAAAAACAATCAATTTGAATTTCGTCAAATAGACCCGCAAAAACGGCAAATTTCGTGAAAAAATCGCGAAAAAACGAGATTTCCTCAAAAGATCACGATAAAACGAAATTTCTTCAAAAGATCGCGAAAAAGCCGCAAATTTTATCAAAAGATTGCGAAAAAAAAGTCATAGCTGGAGTGGAACTTTCTGTACAAAAACTGTTTTTGCTGCTTTAAAAACTGATTTTATTGCGGCTTTTTCTTCTTAATTTCTTGCTTTTTCTAAAGCTGTTTTTTCTGTTCCAGAATTGTTTGTTTCAAATTTTGTTTTTGAGTGAATATGACCTTTGACATTAATATATTTTGCATTTGATAATTTTCAGGGTTTTTTACTTTGCATTAATTTTCAGGTTTTTTTTTTCTTCTTTTCTGGGGTTCATGAAATTTAAGTCTTTTTAAAAACCCTTTGAAGAAATTTTATCTTTGGCAATATTTTGACTTTTTTTTTTTTTTTTTTTCAGAAAATTTTTGGTTTTCGCAATCTTTTGCGGTTTTATCGTGATTTTTTGTAGAAATTCCTGTATTTTCGCGATCTTTTGGGTTTTTTTCGACGTAATTTGTAGTTATTCGAGATCTTTTTCCGAAATTTGTGATTTTATCGCAATCTTTTGACAAAATGTGCGGTTTTTTCGCAAGTTTTCGTCAAAAATAAGTTTTATCACGATCTTTTCACGAAAATTGTAATTTTATTGCAAATTTTTTAACAAACTTAGTGTTTTTTAGCATTTTTTCGCGTTCTTTAATAAAAATTTGCGACGGAATTTTTAAATTTTTTTTGCGATTATTCGGCAAAATTTCAGCAGTTTTTTTGGTTTTCTGGTGAAATTTGTGGTTTTATCGCAGTTTATTGATGAAATTTGGTGTTTTATTGCTGTTTTTTTAATCAAAATTTGCGGTTTCATCGCCATTCTTTTTAAAAATCTGAGCATTTTCATGATCTTTTGACAGCATTGTGCGAAAAGGGGGGGGGGGGATCGCCCCGGGTACGGAAATTTAGGGGGTACCAAATTTATACTACCAATGTCATTTTTCGTCTATTACAAGAAAAAGTTGGGTAGAAGGGTCGTCAAATTTACAATTTGTCCCGCGCGCAGTTTTCTTTTCGCGCGCCCTGTCATTTGATAGATATATTTTCTTTATTGTTTTACGATATTCGCAAAATATTTTGATCGATCGTTCGACGATACATTCAACTTACTTTGGTATAATAAAAAACTCAAACGACAATAATGAATAATCCCACGTGAGTCACAAAAGACTGAGAATTTACGTTCAGAGTTCCGAGAATAAAAGGCTGAAAGATGAGGGAGGAGCTAAAAGTGGACAATAGGAACATTTCTGGGGTACGAACGACGCATCATCGGCCGTTCTAGATAAGGAAAAGTTGTAGTTGTTTCGCTTTTATCGAAATAGTTTCGGTTCAGGATCGCGAAAATTAAAACAAGCAGTTCGTTCAAAAATAGGCATTTGAAGGGAGAGAGGAAAAAAAAAATAAGCACTCTGGGGAAAAAAAGAAGCACCTTGTAAGGACCTGACAAATTTGCTTTCAAAATAAGTACCTTGTAAGCACCTGTAAGCACCGCTACGCACCCTGATATCCTTACCATGTGATGGAGGTGGGTAACACCCCCCTCCATCCCCGCCATTCCCCTCTAAAATCATATTTTTTATCCGATTATAGGCCACAGACCATGATGTGGCCCTCGACCACTCAGACATATTTCTAAGTGGCTCTTCACTTGAAAAGGTTGTGCACCCCTAGTTTAAGCAATTAATTTTTAAATTTCATTTCCAATTGCATATAATGCATATCTGTTGATAAAATAAATGTTTTTGGATATTATATACCTACATGGGTGCAAGTTTGAAATTTTGCCAAGACTGAAAATATTTTAACATCCCACCCTCCCACTGAGTGAGAACATAAGCATGTAACTCGTGTTTTTTCCATGACCATATGATGAAATTAGTTTCTTCCCTCAATCTTTCGACAAAATTTTCGACTTTTCTACAATATTTTGCCGAAATTTGTGATTTTTCTACGATTTTAAACTGAAACTTGCGATTTTTCTACAGTTTTCAGCAGAAATCTGCAATTTTTCAATGAAATCCAAGTATTTTATACAATCTTTTGACGAAATTCATGTCTTTTTCGTGATCGTTGTACAGAAATTGCATCTTTTTCGCGATCCTTTCGACAAAAAATTGCGTTCTCTCTGCTATCATTTGATGAAAATCGTGGTTTTTTTTGCGATCATTTCACAGAAAGCACGTTTTTTTTTCTTGATCTTTTGGCAAAATTTGAGTCTTTTCCGCGATCCTTTGAAAAAAATGTACTTATTCTGTATTTTTTGGCCAGAAATAGTGTCTTTTTTTAGAATATTCAACGGAAATAGTGTCTTTTCACGATGCTTTGGCAAAATTTGCATCTTTTTCACGATCCTTTGACAAAAACTGTGGAATTTTTTGCGATCATTTGATGGAAATCTCTTTTTTTCAATCCTTTGACAAAATTCACGTCTTTTCCACAATTTTTTGATTAAATTCACATGATCTTGCACTTTTTTGCGATTATTTGACAAAAATTACATCTATTTAGTATTCTTTGATTGGAAATAGCATCTTTTTCGTGATTCTTCGGCAGGAATTGCGTTTTTTTGCAACTTTTTGACAGAAAACTCATCTTTTTTTTGCGATCATTAGACAGAGACTGCGTCTATTTCGCATCCTCTGACCGAGATGACGTCTTTTCCGCAATCTTAACAAGAATTGACTTTTCTTCACAAGCTTTTAATAAAAATCGTGCCTCTTTTTGCAATTCAATAGTTTTTTGCGATCTTTCGACAGAAATAGTGTGTTTTTCACGATCTTTGACAAAAATCTCATTTTTCCCGCAAGTTTTTGACGGCAAACGTGTCTTTTTTTGCAGTCCTTTGACAGAAATAGCACTTTTTTCGTGATCATTTCATGAAAATCATGTTTTTTTCCATGATCCTTTGATGAAAAGCGTGTGTTTTTCATTATGCGCTTCTGTTCTCGGAGATTTTTCTGTCTTGTTTCCGTCCTCGGGAATTTTTAAGAGACAGAATTTCGTCTCAGGACGGTAAAACTTGCACCCATGATTATATAAGTAATATAACATTTTAAAATACTCAAATAGTTGCAGTCAACTATGTTGAGAATTGAAATCATTTCTAATTTAAACATTATTGATAACAGCTATATCTTATGTTCAAAGCAAAATTTGCCCTACACAGTGTAACATTGATACCTTGAAAATCTTATTGAGAAACTTTTGATTAACAATTTAATAATACATATTTGATACAATTCAATGAATATACATTATTCTGAGATTATTTTTAATGTACAAAAACTTCTGGTTATTTTGTTTCTCGACATCTAAATTGAAAGATTTTCTGGAACAGGGAAGATTATCTTTAAAGAATTTAAGAGTATTAAGATATGAAGTTGAATCTTAAACTTTTCTGTTACATACTAAATCTAATGGTAAAAAAATTTTGATTTGGCACTCGCAATTAAATTCTTTGAAGATAATATTTCCTCAATCCAGAAAATTTTACAATTTGACAGAAATCTTAAAGAATATATAGTAGATTCCCTCAAATCCACAAATTTCTGAAATCTGCACATTACAGATGTAAATAATAATGAAACTTTTAATTTAGATGTCATTACAAATTTCAGAATACTTTACTTTTATAACATTCTGTATGTATTTTAATATGTAATTCTAAATATTATCAATATGACAAAACTAATAGTTTTTCAAGGATTTTTTTATTTATTTTAGAAAATAAAGATATTGCTTTTATTGATAAATATTTGGTAAAAAGATTTTAATTGTGCATTAATCTAGCTTTAATTATTAACACTGGTTAAACCTGAAATAAAACTTTCTTACTTTATGAATTTGATGCGATTTAATAGGGTATGTTTAAAAATATAAGTTCATTAATTAAAGGAAAATGCACCTATCTTTATTATGCATATTTAATTAACCCTTACTTTTAATAATCTAATCATTTTTTGATGTCTGGTACAGCTCTATTTTTAACTACTCTTCAGTTGGCACATCTTAAAAAGAAAATACAGACAAAATCTATTCAAAACAACGAAGATGAAAAATTCTATAATATGTTTTAATAATGATTTTTTTTTTTTTTTAGCTGTATACCTAAATATAATCCTTAAGTATTTATAAAATTAAAACCAGTTAGAAATAATTCTTTAGTTAAGGGAAGAAATTGAGTTTGGGAGAAAATTTTACAAAAATATTTAAAAAATTGGGCACTACTTGGTTATTCAGGCGACCAATTTCGCCAAATTATACAAATCACCAAACTAATAGCAAAATTATATATATTGACATATTTTTTATTTGAAATAACGAAAAAAAAAAATAATTAGTAGAATATTCATAAAAATACAAATAAAAAGCATTTAATGATGTTTTAAACATCTTTATCATATTTAGTGCCATTAAATGAGATATTTGCGGTCATCCACTATTGACATTTAATCTTATTGGTTTGGCAATAATTTTTGCCGACGGGATAACCAAGTAGTACCAAAAATTATTTTAATTGTAAAAAACAGTCCAAATATATAAATTTTATACTTAATGTGTATAACTTGGTAAGTATGAGTATGTTGTGCATGAAATAATCAAGTATATAGTATAATTAGAATGATTTAATTATCACAATCATATGTTTAGAACATTGGAAATTCAACAGAACCAACATGGGGGAAAAAAAAAACAAGAAAAACTATAAAAATGTGTTTTTATGAGTCACTTACTTGGTTAGAAACATCAGTATAAATGCAGAAGTAGGGTCACATCATTCGAAGTCGTCCAGGGTAATTCTTGGTCATCTTCCCAACATTTTAAGATGTCCTAACCAAAAAGAAAAAAAAAAAAAAATCAGAGATAGGCTAAACTATCTTCTTTAGAATTTATCATTTAATTGTACAATTACTACTTTAGAAAAAAAAAAATTGCTTTGAAACTGCTTGCAAAATTTCTGAAAAAAAAAACATTGGTCTTAGTTATGCGATAGATGCTAGTTTGAAATTTTGCCAAAACTGGAAATACATCTGCGATAGAGATTTCAATTTTTATCAGTAGGGCACAGAAAAAAATTGTAAATTTTACCAATTTGCTGTGAAAAAAAGCATGAATTTCATTGATAGAGCGCAGAAACCTTCATTATTTTCCTCTACACTAAGTGAAATTTCATTTTGAATTAAAACAGAGGAATTTAATAAAACTTTAGCAATATGACAGCCATTAAAAGCTTGTTTATATCTTGCTTTAAATTTTGTAATTCTATCTTTACCTAATGTCTTATTTTTAAAAAATTATAGCATATTATTAACAATAAGATCAAAGTTAAAATTAATTTGTAAAACATATAAAAAGTAAGAATTAAGATTTTAAGTTTTAAATTAAAACAACAACAATGTATTACTATGCACACATCATTCGTCTACGATTTGTGACTACAATATACAAACTAGTTATTTTGGTTTTGGAATGCTTTTTAAAAATTCATAAGCTTTAATTGAAATTTGACAGTGTAATATGGCAAGTTTTAAAACTTGTTCCTTACATGTAGTGATGTAGTATCTGATTTTTTGGTGAACATTAATGAATTTGTTTAATTATTAACTTGTGAAACATAAAAAGATTAAAATCATTTAGTTGCAAATATTGGCAAACAATATGATTTATTATTAAGCGTTTCTGTGTTTTGCCTCATCGTCAAAATTTTTTAACAAAATAACAAAGAATTACAAAATTAGGAGGGGGACACCTGGACTTAACCTGCACCTGCCACATTCTTTCTGATAGCAATCCTGGCAAAACCAGAAAAAGACCTGCTACTTATTTACACCAACTTCTTATTTTTCTGCTAACTAATTTCTAGCATTTAAAAAAAAAAAAAAAAAAAAAAAATTGATTAAAATCAGCTGATTTAAATCTGTCAATTTAAATCATGCCAGCCCTGATGTCAATACAATAAACATGAACAGCAGATTCAACCCATGTTTAACGAATTAGACTCAAACAAAAACTTTGCTTGCTGACAATATTGCATTATTCAAGCATCCAAAACGTAAACAAACAGATGGGGGCAAGTCGAACTTTAAGTTTAATTTACATTATTAACAGGGTTGGGTTTTTGACGTCAAAAAGGGTTTTTTGACATGACGACGGTTTAAACCGGATTAAACCGTCAAAAACCTGTCAAAAACCCATAGAGTTATAACCAGCTGTGATGCACTAGAGTTTGTTGTTAAATTTTAAAATTAGCAACAGTTGCCATACATTATGCTGAAATTTAATTATATTGTGGGTAATTAGCAGGTCTTTAAATATTTCTAATTAATAAAAATTAAGGTAAAAATGATAGATTTCAAATCTCAGAAATTTATCTTGAAATGGGCATGCAGAAATATTTGCACAAAAATTATGTTTAAATATCTCGTTTATTTATTATTATTTTAATATTTTAAAAAATCTAAAGTTATTTAGTATGCATTTTGTCATAGTTAGTATTTATAAGTGTTAATAAGTTAAATGTTATAAATGCAGGATTTTCAAAAGTGTAAAACTTGATACATGTGTTTATTTATTTATTTTTTTAATATGCTATACACATTATATACAGAAGCGTGTAAAGAGAAAATTGTGACAGAGGCAAAGTTAGAATTTGGTGCCCCTCTACCCAACTTTTTCTTGTGACAGGCCAAAAAATAACGTTTGTAGTATAAATTTAAAGAGTGCCCCCTAAATTTCTGTGCACGGGGAAACTGCCCTCCCCCTTCTCACAGAGCTGATTATATACATAATATCTAGTAGGTTAATTTGAATTTAAATATAATGCATATTACATATTATACGTAATTTATACGTATACGTATGTATATTATACGTATGATTATTACACATTATAAACCATTTTTATCTCTACCCCACCCCACAACACACACACTAATGGTATTAAGAATACAAATAATGCTTATTTTGAAAGCAAGGTAAGCCGAGAAGTAATTATTCAACAACTGAATACTTGATATTTAGCAAAATTTTATAGCATTCAGTAAAAAGAAATAAATTCATAAGTATTTGTATAAGCTAATTTTTCAGCATAGTAAATAAATAGGCTGAATATTGTAAATAGATACTCAGATGTTTTTTATTATCTTTATGTTAGTTATAAATTCAAAAAATGACTGAGGATTTAAAATTCAGAATTACTGTTTTTTTTTTTTTTTTTTTGAAAAACTAACTAACAATTGTAAAAGTCAAAACAGAAAAAATCTACAAAATACTTCTAAAACACAAAATAATATGTAGTTTTTTTTATCTTATAAAATGCATAATTTTAAAAAATAAAACATTCATTAAATATTTCCAATTAATTTGATTACATAATCTAAATCAATCCAAATGAAATCATCAAAGTAGAAATTTAATTCAATAATGCAATTCATTTGCCCCACGTAGCATACGGTAGCACATAACCAGTTTTGAACAATTTTCTGTTTCTAATCAATTATGGAACTTATTTATTCTTTTATATTATTTTAAACTATACCCTAAGTTTGGTTATAAATAAATTTCTTCATAATATAATATTCCTGCATATTTTGAATAACACATTAAAATTTAATAAATAATATTACAAAAGATAAGTTTTCCAAAGTCTGAGATTTTATTTACTATTCAAAATATGTTTTTCAAAAATTTAAATTTATTTTTCCTACAATATAGTTAAAAATTAATGTTTCTAACTATATTTTCCTTATTAGGTGCTCTTTCCTTATTAGGTGCTATATTTTCCTTATTAGGTATTTTCCTTATTAGGTGCATTCATAATTATGTAAATACGTAGCACCTATTGTTGTCGCTCAGTCCGTCCATCTGTCTGTCCGCATCTAACAACGCAAAAACTACCCAACCGAATCGTTTGAAATTTAAAATACATAATTATAACATAATTTTGTCGAGTCATTTCAAATTTTATGAAAATCGGATGGATAGATCAATTAGAGGGACAATCAAAAGGATTCCGTTACATTACGGTCAATAGGAAAAAAAGTTTCAAATACATTTTAATCGTTTGAAATTTAAAATACATAATTATAACATAATCTTGTCGAGTCATTTCAAATTTTATGAAAATCGGATGGATAGATCAATTACAGGGACAATCAAAAGGATTCCGTTACATTACGGTCAATAGGGAAAAAGTTTCAAATGCATTTTAATGATGTTACACTCATTCGAACATAATAGAATTGGCATGAATCTATGAAATATATACTAAAATATGCATTCTGTACAATCTGTGATGCAAAGAATTTTTATTATTAAATTACAGGGCCACACAAAAGTATTCCACTACATTACATAATGCTATACGGGGAAACATTATTTGGGACGTGTTTTAATTATATTCAACTATTTCACATTTTATGAATAAGATATACGTTGCTGAGGTGTAATAAAAATTACTTCCTGCATATTTACAGAAACGTAAAGATTTCGACTACTATACTGTATCCGGAGTATGCTGTACTATATCAGCAAGATCTGAATATTTTTAAAACTTCGTTATCGTACGAACGCCCTCATTTGCTACATTCACGTGCAATTTCCAACTTGTTAAATATAAATATAGGTAGATATATATGTAAATAAATATTTTTATTTACATATAAATATAGATTTTTGACAGTTTTAGACATTTTTGACAAGGAGGTTTTTGACATGACGGTTTAAACCATGGTTAAAACCGTCAAAAACTGTCGCATGTCAAAAACTTGCCAACCCTGATTATTAATATTTTTAATGGCATACAATAAAATAAAACGGCGATAATTGTGATTAAAAAGTTGTTTTTATTAATTTTGAATTATATTTTGACTGAGCTATCAGGGGTAATTGTACAAAAGGCTGCAAACACGTATAGTTTGCGATATATTTGTTATTTTATAAATAGCGCGCATGGGAAAATTGAGATTTCAGATAAAATTAAATAAGTAGATTAGTTTAATAAAAGATTTTTATGGTCCCAAAACATGATTAACGAACTTGAGCGATACAATATTTATCTCAGACTATTAAATCTCAAGTTACAATATCAAAGATTACCAGTAGATTAATTAACATTTCATTTTTAAAATTATTTAATCAAAGAGAGAGAAAGAAACGTAAAAGAAAAAACAGGTTTTAAACTGCATAAACTACGCACAGAATATTAGTAATACTCGCGACAATTGACAAGCAAGGTTTAAGTTAGGCCTAAAAGAAATAAGAGATTAGTGGTGAAATTAACTTTTAATAAAAATAAACTGAATATTTGTAAATGTTTCTAACTTAAATAAAATATAACTTACCTTAAAAACATAATAATCATTTCACAAAACAAAATTCAGCTTGTTCACGAGGTCACTAGCGACTTCGCCGGCGGCTGGCCAGATCTTAGAGGTTGGTTTGTTGACTGGTTCATTGAACCCACCGCGTCAATTACAGCAGTTTGATGTGTAGCTCTACAACAAATACGTCTGTAATGTTTTGCGAAGCGATTGATTACTAAAGATTATCTAGTAACTATAATAATGGCTGTAAAGATACTTAATATATTTAAGTGAAAACCCATATTTTTTTTTACAGTGAGGTAAGGCATTTGGTTGCTCAGCAGCGGGTAGAGAGTTCAAATCCCGTTGGATGTAAGTTGTTATTCAATTTCTAGAATTTTTCTAGTTGTGAATGTTTCATTTGAGAAATTACCTTGAATGTATTTAATTGGTATGGCTTTTAATTCTTTTAATAAAGTTCTGTACTACTTTCGTTCGAATCCATGGTTTATTTTTCATATCATGCATTTTATATGGCAATGCAATGACTTTTATAATTATTCTGATACATCAAAATTTTATGCTGTTGTTATCATTTTATAAATTTTGACAGCAGCAATTATTTTTCTTTTTAAGATATTAGAAAATCTTCTGTTTTTATCAAAAAATTAAATGACTAGTATTAAAAAATGCTCTGACGAGCACCAAAAAAGGTTACTATGTTTTTAAGTATGAAAAAGGGTTTGACAAGTGCTTCTGTTAATTATTGAGCATGAGGAAGGACAAGGGATTCCTTCTTGCCTTACAACTCCATCCCATAACTTTCCTCTGTGATTATCCGTGTCATTCGCATAATAAAAAAAATAGCCAAAACAAAATTGAGGTATTTCATATATTCATTAGTGGAATAAACAAAGAGATTTCAGCTTTAAAATACATTCCAGAAAATTTAAAAACTGATAAGATGTACAGAAAACCTTTGTGTTTAAGAAAAAGTATGATGCGTGAAAATCAAAGCAGTGGAAAGCATAAGTGTGTTTCAATGAACGAAATTGTTCATTTTATGAGTAAATATGATTCAAAGCATCTCTCAGATGATGGTACTGGCAGCGCCACTGATTGATCCAAGATGTAATATAAATGAAAATGAAAAACGATTAAATGTATAAATGTAAAACGATTCCGTAAGATATACTGAATACAAAGGTCCTAAGAATGTGTGTTTGTATACTTCGTGCATTGAATTTTCCAAATCAAGTTTTGATACATATTGGTGCAGTATTTCATAGATTAGACTTTAATTTACTAAAGGGAATAATTATTTTGTATATCCATAAATACTTATTTTTTAGATAATTTTTAATCTTCTGGAAAATGTTTTTTTTTTTCTTTTTTTATTATTTGTTTTATTTTCTCTCAGGGTTGTTCTCAAGTTCCCTCCTCAACAAACGAGAAAGTTTCTGACATATTGTCTTAATTTATTTTTAAACATAAAGTCGCAAAGTTGATATTCATGACTAGAGTCCTGCAACGAGTAAACCTGGACTAAAACACAATGTAATCGATCGATACCAATATCTATTATATCCACATTTTTTTTTTTTTTTTTTTTTTTTTTTTTTTTTTTTTTTTTTGTATTGATGTCAAATTAGCTTATTCTCTTGATGCACATTTATACTTAAATCGGTTTTCAAGTATACTGCTTAATAAGCGCAAAATTTCCGACACATTTATTAACTCAGTTTTGAATGTAAAGGAAGAAAATTGTGAAAGCTGGCTATGGAAGCGATATCTGATAGAAACGAGTCTTCCATTTTTTATTAAATAAATCGATTTATATATATTATTGACTTATAAACAATTTTGATCGTGTAGCAACAAATTTTTCTTCTCTCTCTGGGTAGATTTTTTTTCCCCTTACGTCCATAAATTCGGTTCAAAATGCCAACTTTGTATGTATTTTCTGAAAGATCATTTATGTTTGCCAAAAAAATGGAAAACGTCTGTCAATTAACCCTTTATCTACCGATGGTACTTATAAGTACCATTAAAATAAGTTATTATAAAATTCTTTTAATAAGTAAGTTATTTATAATACTATTTAGAATAAGTTACATATACATTACTTTATCTTGTTCCAAAAGCATTATTGGTTACGCAAAACAAAAATATTTTTAAATAATAATTTATTTTGTCTTTGCATCTTTTCAGCTTTCTTGGCGCTGAGGGAGTGGATGGGGATTTTTCAATGCGGAAATATTTCGATATTTATATTATAAGTACATAATATTTGTACATTTTATAATTTTATAAAATACCAAGAAAATAATTAGAAACAAAGATTTGAGAGGGGTTATAAAAAATTGCACAAAATCCCTGTAAATTCCAATTTAATTAATCCTTCTAAATCCTAAAATCCTTCAAATATTTATTAAATGATTATATAAATCTCTTAATTTAGTTTAAACAATTTGCATAATATGCTTTAGAATGTAAAATTTTCTTGAATTCATAATGCGTAGATAAAGGATTAAAAATATTTTTGAATAACATCTGCTTATTTTCATACGTTTCCGAACAAAAATAAATTTAAACTTGTGTTGTAATGATAGTTGCCCTTTTGGACTTGAGAGGAGTCTTATATTTCGCTTATGGTAAAATCGTATCCATTGAAAATTATTCATAGGTTATCAGCTTCGTTTAAATTTTTATATCGGATCAGTATTAAAAACTCTGTTCTGAGGTTTTGTTGCGAAAGTTGGCGAAAATTGTCCACCCCCTCGCCAAAAAATGTGGTTTTAAGTAACAGGCGAAAACGCATATTTTCCCGTTATCTCTCCATCTCCTCCGTTATTGACCTTTGGGAGGATACGGTAAATTATAGCGAGCTAGACGCAGGTTCACCGTTGGTGCAGCTATGTTAATTTACGAGAGCTTCCAGCATTGTCTTTGAACGCTTGATATGTATGCAGTTTTGGCGTGATCAGAGATAGAAGAATTAGCAGCGTCATTGACAAGAAATTGAAAGACCGTCTGCTGCGTGAAAGTGATTTGACTTTATAGCCCAAGAGCCGTCAGCTAAAAACACTATGTCATCAAGCACAAGAAAAAATCTTTTTTTATGAAAGAGTAGTAATAGAGAAATCTAATGATCCATGTCTGCCGGAAATGAAGTGATGCATAAGCCAAAAATTAATAACACTAGTGGTTGACTCGTAGGTTAGCATTGTGTTTGTCCTACAATCAAAAGTATGAAAACATGGAAAACTGGGTGCAGGAAAACACAATGTTAAGCCTACGAGTCAACCACAAGTGTTATTAATTTTTGGCTTATCCACCACTTCGCTTCCGGCAGATATGGATCATTACTAGATTCCCCTCTCTCTTCTTCCATACTCTTTACTCTTCTTCCATAAAATAAAGAGTTCTTCTTGTGCTCGATGACATAGGGCTTTGTGCTGTCGGCTCTTGGACTACTACTTCTGTATTGGATTTACCAACTTTAACTGCGTTAAATTTAGTGCCACTAGTAGATGTAGTCAATTATTTAGCATATTTTTCTGAGACTGTTTTTCATAAATATAAAGATGTATTCACGGTTGTTAGTAATTTAAAAAATTTTATTTACGACATTAAATTTAAAGATGTTGCTGTTGGCAAAATTGAACCATGAAGAAAAATTCCGTTAAGTTTATTGAATCCATTGAAACAAGAACTTGACCGAATGGTTGATATGAATGCTATAAGTAAAATTGAAGAATCCACTGAATTCGTTAGTTCTTGTAAGAAAGAATAACGGCAGCTTGAGAATCTGTTTAGACCTGCAACATTTAAGCAAACAAATTTGCGTGAATATTTTTATTTATTAACTTTTGGGGAAATCGTTTCCAGAATGCTCAGAGCAAAAGTATTTAGTTTATTAGATGCTAATAAAGCATTATAGCAAATAAAGCTATCTGAAAAAAGTTCTAAACTTACTACGTATAATACCCCTTTTGGTAAATTTTGTTATCTGATATGGTATCTGTTCTTACCCTGAAGTTTTTTACAGATCTTTTTCTGATGTTTTTAAAGATATTGAAGGTGTTGAGATCTAGATCGATGATGTTCTAGACAACTAGAAACTCAACAAGAGCATAATTTAAGATTAAAATTTGTTTTGGATAGAGCAAGAGAATATAATATTAAATTTAATAAAGAAAAATGCGAAATTGGGATTTTTGAAGTTATTTATTTGAGTCATAGTTTTCTAGTGATGGCATTAGACCTGATGAAGATAAGGTAAAGGCAGTTGTGGAAATGAAGTCACCAAAAAATATTGAGAAATCGGAAACATTTCTGGTTATGATCACATACGTTTCTAGATTTATTCCTAATGTTTCAGATAAAACATCTGCTCTGAGAGATTTATTAAGGAAGAATTCTTTATGGTCTTGAAATGCTACACATGACAAAGCATTTATTGAATTAAAACAAATTCTTAGTAAAAAACAATTTTACAGTATTTTGATTCAAATTGTGATATGACTTTGTCTGATGGTGCTTCACAATCTGGTTTAGGAGTAGTAATTTTACAAAATGGATTGCCTGTAGCGTATGCTTCTAGATCTCTTTCTGACACTCAGAAAATTTATGAACAAATTTAAAAAGAAACGTTAGCTATAGTATTTCGATGTGAAAAATTTCATTAATATTAATACAGAAGATCATTTACAGTAGAAAGTGACCATAAACTCCTTGAAGCTATTTTTAAAAAATCTCTAAATAAATCTCCGTTACGTTTACAAAGGATGATAATTGGATTACAATCTTATTGTTTTAACTTGGTTTATAAACCTGGTAACAAGTTATTGTTGATTGATGCCCTATCAAAAATATATTTAGAAGATTCTGATGATATTTTAAAGGTGAAATTGAGACTCATGTAGGAATGGTTGTTCAAAATCTACCAGTAACTGGAGAGATTATGAAAAAAATTCAAGTTGATTTTGAGAAAGATAAAGCCTTATTCCACTTAAAGCTATGTTTTTAAGGTATGGAATACCAGAAATTGTGCATTCTGATAAAGGGCCGCAGTTTACTAATCAGTTATTCAAGAAATTTTCAAAGCAATGATGTTTCAAACATAAACATTTAGCAATCATTTTCCTCAGATGAATGACATGGCGGAGAGACATATTCAAACAGTGAAGAATATGTATGCTAGTAGGTCCCCCCTGAATTTGAAAAAAAAAATACGCCGGACGACGCGCAATAATCGCGATGCCTGCACCATTTTCATTATTTTACCATCAAAAAAAATGTATGAAGTTATTCATAGAACTGAACTAAATTAGCTGTATATGATTATTTTTGGACATGGCAAGCAGGTTCTCCCTGAATTTGAAAAAAATCTTCTGGAAGGGGGATTTTCGTGTAAAAGCGATTTTCGTGCTGTTTTCATTGTTGTGCCATCGAAAAGTGTGTAAACTTATACACATAAACGAACCAAATTTTTTGTGTATGTCTTTGGCTATGGCCAGGAGATCTTCTTTAAGTTTGGAAATATTCCGCGAAAAAGGAGCATTGTGGTAACGTAGTGGTTTTTGTATCATTTTCTCCATTCTTCATTGTTTTATTGTCCATCGGCTCTTTCAGAGACGGGAACTTGCGTCCTGCTAAGCCGGCTATTTGCAAACAGCTGGTGATAACAGAATAAATGAAAATTATTGATTTTAATAAATATCATGATCCACATTAGCTCGTTTTTACTCCGATTAATTGACTGAAGCAGAAATTTAAGATGCAAATCAAAGTTGGTACAATATTGAATTAATAATATTGAAGTATTAACATGCGTGATTACTTTTTGAAATATTAAAATGTATATATGAGATAGAAGAAAGTTTTGAGATTGGCACATTCAACTAGATTTTTTTATGAATGTATTTATTAGCTTATGTTTTCTAAATTATATGCAATTAAATCAGGGATGCAAGCGCTGCGCCACAAATAACCAATTCATACCACTAAATTTTAGTATAATTTTCCCCTTCTTTAATAACAAGATTTCTGAGATTCAATAAAACAAAGAATACTATTAAGCTTTATAGGTTAAAATCAGACCTTTGTGGCTCCGCGCTTGCGTCCCTGCATTAAGTGGAAATTTCATTTAATGTTCTTTAGTATTTCCTTTGTAATGAGCGTAGCAATTAATTTTTTTCTATTTGATGCCTCAATAATATTCACCGATAAACTGCAAAATTTTTGTATTTCATAAAAAATATTTTGTTGCCCTCTGACGACCAATAATAGTATAAATTTTTCAATACTTAAGTACACTTGGGAAAGTGATGTGAATTTCTCAAGTGTACTAAAGCTAGCTTTCTGTAGAATATGCAGCATTTATAGTTTCTTTGCAGGGATACTCAAAAGAATTTCCACCCTTTCACGTTTTCGCCATTCGGCCATTTTTCTTCGGATGAGGCTGAATGAAAGTTACATTTTTTAGAAATATCAATAAAAAAAAACTTTTGAAAGATGAGTTATACTCAAATATGCATTTATTTTGTTTAAATATAATCATATTAGTTAACTAAATAACGTACATACTTATTTTATAATTTAAAAATAACTTTTCTATGATGTTTTGTCAATTAATTTTCAGTAATTTGTTACTCCATTATTTGACAATCAATAATTTACTTTACACTTTACATGACTATAAAAATGCACTGAATGGTTGAAGTCAAACTTTTTTTTTTTTTATCCGATACAATTTTGATATTTTCGCTATACGGATAAGATGAAAAATTGTTTTATCAATTTAATATCCACCTTTAAGAATTTATTTAAAAAAAGTGAGTGTGTACGTTTCTGACCAGTATTGAGTTCAGATATTTTCCTCCAGGAAGTCTTTCTGCAGCTCCGGTGGAATAGTATAAAAATCTGATGGCAACCTGCACTTTTAGATTATTAATGTGTACATAATCTGATAACTTTTAGAAGGAACATTTTGATGTATGCTCCAAAAACCAATGCACCCTTCCCCATTTATTAGTTAAAGCACATACTGCGATATTTACCCACTAAGAGCTGTCACGTGATCAAAATAGCTTGTTTTTCATCAGTTTTCGAATTGCCATGTGATCAAAGTAAGCTGAAAAAGCAGCCCAAAAAAGGATGGAGTAAGGCACGGCAGCTTGTCTCTTTTATTGCACGGCCGCAATTTAAAATGTACTTTACTTATTTATGTAAAATATATATAGGATGGTCGAGTCTTGACTCAAAATAAAAAAGCGGTTTCTAACGGACACATACATTTATTGACAGACGAACAGGACACAAAATAAACAAAAAAAATAAAACAGGTAAATCCTTCGTCGCTTTTCAAAATACTACTTTAAAAATCACATAACAATTCGTCGTAAAAACTATCGTCATTTTTATTCTTCGAAATATCCTCTTGGTTTTTAATCAACGTCGTTCATCGTTGTCGAAAAACATTCTATTTTCTTCTCGCTCTTCTTCCCTCCCAGCCACACAGCTTGGAAGCTTCGCGTTTCTTAATTAATCTCGTGCCGGCGTTTCGGAGAGTCCGATGCAGGTGCAACAGAGAGAGTGCGAGAGTATATCCCACATGCGGCCGTCCTGACATCTGGAGCTGCCGCAGCGACATGTGATCTTATAGAATCTGAAAAGAAACGAAAACAAAAACAAAAAAAAGTAACTGTTCTTAGGAAAAAGAAAAATAGAGTTCGTTTGCACACTAGAAAGATCAGTCGTCGTTTTTCTGAAATGGTGTAACATCGAATGAAAATGTTCTTTAAAATAGCTGACTTTTAAAATGTTCACACATACACATTAAAGATAAGGAAAAACTAGTTGGATGTGCCAATCCCAAAACTTTCTTCTATCTCATACATACATTATAATATTAAAAAAAATAGTTACTCATTTTAATGCTTTAATAATTTTGATTCAATACCTTACCAACTTTGATTTTCATCTTAAATTTCTGCTCCTATCAATTAATCGGAGTAAAAACGAATTTCCGTCTCTGCACGAGCCGATGGACAATAGAATAATAAGCAGATTTTTTTTTCAAATTCAGGGAGGACCTACTTGCCTTACCAAAAAATAATCATATACAAAATGTTTAGTTCAGTTCTAGAACTAACTTCATACACTTTTATGTGGTGCAATATTGAAAATGGCATAAAATTCGGTATTGCAGCGCCCCCTTCCGGCGGATTTTTTTCAAATTTAGGATGATCCAACTAGCCATAGCCATACACTTACACAAAAAATTTCGTTCAATTTGATGCATAACTTCATGTACTTTTGGTCGGTACAATATTGAAAATGGCACAAAAATCGCGATTGCAGCGCCCCCTTCCGCCGAATTTTTTTCAAATTCAGGGAGGACTAACTAGCCATAGTCATACACATACACAAAAAATTTGGTTCAATTCGATGCATAACTTCTCATACTTTTGGTCGGCACAATATTGAAAATGGCACAAAAATGGCGATTGCAGCGCCCCCTTCCGCCGAATTTTTTTCAAATTCAGGGAGGACTAACTAGCCATAGTCATACACATACACAAAAAATTTGGTTCAATTCGATGCATAACTTCTCATACTTTTGGTCGGCACAATATTGAAAATGGCACAAAAATGGCGATTGCAGCGCCCCCTTCCGGCGGATTTTTTTCAAATTCAGAGAGGACCAACTAGCCATAGTCATACACATACACAAAAAATTTGGTTCAATTCGATGCATAACTTCATATACTTTTGGTCGGTACAATATTGAAAATGGCACATAAATCGCGATTGCAGCGCCCTCTTCCGGCGGATTTTTTTCAAATTCAGGGAGGACCAACTAGCCATAGTCATACATATACACAAAAAATTTGGTTCAATTCGATGCATAACTTCATATACTTTTGGTCGGTACAATATTGAAAATGGCACAAAAATCGCGATTGCAGCGCCCTCTTTCGGCGGATTTTTTTCAAATTCAGGGAGGACCAACTAGCCATAGTCATACACATACACAAAAAATTTGGTTCAATTCGATGCATAACTTCATATCCTTTTGGTCGGTACAATATTGAAAATTGCACAAAAATCGCGATTGCAGCGCCCCCTTCCGGCGGAATATTTCAGAACTGAAGGAGGACCTGCTTGCCACAGCCAAAAACATTCACAAAAAATTTGGTTCAATTCTATGCATAACTTCATATACTTTTTGATGGTAGAATGGCGACATACAGACACACACACACACACACACACACGGACACACACACAGACACACGGACAGACAGACATTTTGTAAAAATATGTTTTTTGGAATCTCTGACCCCTAAAACGTGTAAATCCGTCAAAAACCGGAAGTCGAAAAAAATTTCGATTACAATACTTTCTTCTATTGAAGATAGAAGAAAGTAAAAATAAAGTTTCAGTTATCGTCATGCCAAGGCTTCATGTATTCAGCACACGAACTAGTACTGATCGGTCCTTCAGTGGATGAGATTTTCTCTACGTCGTAGGTGTCGTTAGACTTCACTTTGGTTACTTTATATGGACCTAGGAATTTAGATTTCAATTTTAGCCCTGGTCCTTGTTGGGTTCTTTTAATTGCTACGAGGTCTCCAAGGTTATATTTCCGGGGTTTCTTACGTCTTAAATTATAATGCTTGCGATTTTCTTGTTGAATTTCCAGAATATTCTTCTTAGCTTCTTTTCGGAGTTCTTCTCTATCTTTCATGAATTGTTCTTCGACTGCACTGTTTAGGAGTTCAATAATTTGTAAATCTTCTTTCTGTTTCATTTTTGTACCAAATAGTATTTCAAACGGTGTTCTCTTAATGCTTCGTTGGTAAGTTGAATTAATAACTTGCTGAACTTTAGGAACATATTTAAACCATTTGGTCGGTTCGTCTTTGGACATTTTAGAGATTACTGAAATTATGATGGAATTAAGTCGCTCCACTTGACCATTAGCACGGGGAAGGCCAGTTGTTATTGTCTCGTGTTTTATATTTTCATTTTGGCAATAATCAGCAAATTCTTTACTTGTAAATGCAGGACCTTTATCGCTAATAATTTTGGAAGGGTTGGCAAAAATATAACTTTGTTGTTGCAGCTTCGATATGACTTCGGCAGAAGAAGTAGTTTTACAGGGATATAGCCACACGAATTTGGTAAATGAATCTATTAAAGACAAAATATGTTTATAGTTTTTGTTAGTTGATTCGAGAATGCCTAGATGATCAATATGGTAAGTTTGGAGGGGAGTCTCCTCTTTGTGTAAGGGATGTAACTCACCTTCTTGTTTTCCACGTTTCCGATTATATAAAAGACATGTTACACAATTTGCTTATAACTTTATCAACCTTATTTGCCATATTAGGGATAAAAAATTCTTCATAAAGGAGTTCTTCACAACGTTTGCGTCCGAAGTGTCCTTTGTCATGAACGTGTTTAATGACGTTTAGCTGCATTTCATCCGGCACAACTACCAGATCGTAACCTTTATGATTTTTATAAAGAACGTTATTTTTGAGGAAATAATTGTCATATGGCTTTGTTTTCAAAATTTCTTTGATGGCCTGTATATGTTCATCGGTGTTCTGTGATTGTATGATTTTGGAAGTAAAACTGTCTTGAATGGTCATACATACGGGATTTCTGCTTAAAGCGTCGACGTGGCGCATACGTGTACCTTGTCTGTGTTCGATTGTATAGTTATAATCAGCTAACATTAAAGCCCATCGAGCTATCTTGGTGCAAAGATCTTTTTTATTCATAGTTAGGGCAAATGCGTTGCAATCTGTGACTATCTTGAAAGGAATACCTAAAATATAAACACGAAATTTTTTAAGAGCCTCGATGACAGCCAAAACTTCTAGTTCATAACTCGAATATTTACGCTCAGCATCTGTGGTTTTTTTGCTCATAAAGTAGACAGGGTGAAATTGATTATCAATAGAAGACTTTTGAAGGAGGACTGCTCCGTAACCATCAATAGAAGCATCGCAATAAACTTCTGTTTCATTACTAGGATTATAAATGCTTAAAACAGGACCTGAAGCAAGAATGTGTTTCAACTGATTAAATGCATTTCGCTGCTGGTCACCGAAGTGAAATTTAGTGTCCTTTCTAAGGAGATCTGTTAAGGGTTTAGCTATTAAAGAATAATCTTGAATAAATTTACGAAAATATGAGGTTAATCCGACAAATGAATGTACATCTTTTACACTTTTAGGTTCTGGAAAATTTAGAACAGCTTTAGTTTTGGAGGGAGATGGATGCAGTTGACCATTTTTAATGTGGTAACCCAAAAAATCAATTTCTCGTTGTAAAAAGTGGCATTTTTTTAGATTCAGTTCCAAACCATATTCGGATGCAGTTGTAAGAACGCGTTGTAATTTCTGGAGTCCTTCGGCTTCGTCTTCAGACGGTATTATGAAATCATCCATGTAGACGATAAGTACTTTTTCATTAATGAGATCGCGAAAAACATTATAGATATATCTCTGAAAAACTAAGGGAGCATCGCTAAGGCCATAATTCATGTATAGAAATTCAAATTGACCAGAATGTGTTACAAAAGAAGTGTATTTTCGGCTATTTTCTTCTACTTCGACATGAAAAAATGCATTTTTAAGATCAAGAGTAGTAAATACTTTTGCAGAGTGCAACTGATCAATAATGTCATCGATGACTGGGAGGGGAAAACGTTGTTTATGTGTTTTAGCATTTAGCTTTCTATAGTCAACACACAATCTATATGAACCGTCTTTCTTTTTTACGAGGACAATAGGTGATGAAAAATTACTGGTGTTTTTACGGATAATTCCCTTTTCAAGCCATTCAGAAATTTGTTTTTCAACAAATTCTTTCTCTATAGGAGCTAGGCGTCTGGGAGGACATGTAACAGGTATTTCGTCTTTCAGATGAATTGATAATGTAACATGAGTAGTCTTTACTTTTCGGGGGGAATAATTTTGAATAAGTTCCGTAATTTTTGAACGTATAGTTTTATCGGTAATATGAGATAAATCAAGATTACTATCGTCTAATACTTGAGCAACATTAATCAGAAAATTATTTGACATATTTTCATTTTGCTTGATTTTTTGCATCGAAATATTATTTTGAGAAACTGTTAAAATACTTTGCTGTATAACATCTGTACCAATAATAAAATCAAAAGATATGGAATAATCTGGTACTACATAAACATTAGTGGTGTAATTAAAATCATCTATAGTAATATCCGTAGAGAAAAAACCCAGGGGTTTGATCATAGTATTTCCTAATCCAGTTAATGTGATTGTTGAATGTTCGAGGTTCGAAACCGTTGGGAGTTTGCGATAAATACTTTCTTTTAACAGACTTCTTTCACTTCCCGTATCGATCAAAGAAAGAACATTTACTGACGAAATAATTACTTGTTTGGTCATAAAAGTATTCGACGTAATGGTGGAAATATTGGATGGTTCAGGCTTATTTCTAGATTTCCTTGGTTGATCACATTGAGCCGACTTATGGCCAAAATTCGAACAATTAAAGCAGCGAGGACCTTTGTCTTTATGCCTACATTGGCTACTTTTATGGTTGGCTAAACCACAATTAAAGCAGAGAAGATCAGGTTGTGGACGAAAAGATTTCTCTTTCAACGGCATTTCTGGTTTAGATTTACGAAATTTAGTTTTCTCATAGTCATGCCGAATTTTGTCATAAATTTTGAGCTTTTGTTTAAATTCTACTATAGATTGGCAGCCATATAATATTGATTTTCTAAAAACAGGGTCGGGTATACCGTTAATAATATACTGCATCAGTGCTGAATCTTCGATGTTACCGCGCGAACATAATTGTTTCATTACGAGAAAATATTCTTCAAGGGATTCATTTTCTTGTAATTTTCGTTTATTTAACATGTCATGTAACTCAGCAGAATTACAAGTAATGCCAAATTCTGAAATTAAGAGTTGTTTAAGTTTTTCATACGAGTTAATGTGAAATTCTGTTTGTACTAACAGCTGGGCTAAGAACTACCATCAAAAGGCGGTATAACGCTTTCAACATCATTAAAATTAATAGTAGATGGCAAAAAACTTTGAACTGGAAATTGCTTGTTTTTATCAAAATTTGATGATTCGGTATTACTTGCAGTGTCCTTATTCAATGTGGTATTATGTGAAGACATTTCAGGTTCCGAATCGGTATCACTTTCGTTTTGAATAATGTTAGCTTGCAATGAATTTAAGTCTGAAAGATATGTCACTAATCTGGTTGCAAGTTCAGTTAAAGAACCTTCATTTGAGATACAGAGTAAATTACAAACTGTGATTAAATCGTTTAAAGAAAAATCTACTTGAACTTTCGTAACTTTATTTTTGAATTCAGTGCTGGTCGTTTCGAAATCGAAACCAGTGAAGTCACGAATTCTTTTTCGATTTGAGCGATCACCATCAGTGTCGAACAATAATTTATGAAGGAGTTTAATTTTATTAGTACGTTCATTTTTAAATGCAAGTTCCAGTTCTTTGATGTCGACTAGCTTCATAGTAAATATAAAATATGGAATAATTAACTCACCCGTAAAATGATATCCGACTTGAATCTGAAGAAAACAAATAGTTCATAACAATGAGAAAAAATGCTAAGTGGGCACTTCTGGCACCACTTTATAGGATGGTCGAGTCTTGACTCAAAATAAAAAAGCGGTTTCTAACGGACACATACATTTATTGACAGACGAACAGGACACAAAAAAAACAAAAAAAAAAAACAGGTAAATCCTTCGTCGCTTTTCAAAATACTACTTTAAAAATCACATAACAATTCGTCGTAAAAACTATCGTCATTTTTATTCTTCGAAATATCCTCTTGGTTTTTAATCAACGTCGTTCATCGTTGTCGAAAAACATTCTATTTTCTTCTCGCTCTTCTTCACTCCCGGCCACACAGCTTGGAAGCTTCGCGTTTCTTAATTAATCTCGTGCCGGCGTTTCGGAGAGTCCGATGCAGGTGCAACAGAGAGAGAGTGCGAGAGTATATCCCACATATAAGTTAGTTAATTAGAACTTAATATAGCTATTACCATGTTTTTTAGTTCACAGGCTATCAAAACCTGAGAGCTTATGTGCCCGCCCGTTCTGTATGTATGTATGTACGTGCGTATGTACGTACGTAACGCGATAACTCATGGTAAAAATATCCGATTTATATGAAATTTTGGATTTAGGCTTATTATGATAAGACGTTTCCCTGATTAGTTTCGAGAGTTTATTTGATAAATATAAGAAGTGGAATGGGGGCTATTGCTCTCCCCTTAATTTATATAAATGGGTTTTTCTTGCAGAATTAGTAGATTTCGTTCAAATCTTAGATGTAAGATCATTCCAATGAAGTGTTCATGATTAGTATTGGGTGTTCATTGGATAAGTTTAAAGATGGGGAATGGGGGGGGGGAATCCCCACTCCCTCTTAATTTAGGTTTTTCACGCAAAATTTATCTATTTGCTTCAAATATTGTGTGAAGGTTTATTCTGAAATGGCGCTTCCCTGATTTGTTTTAGGTAGATTTCGTAAGAAATAATACCTATTGCAATCGCACCAGTTTATCTATCTATCTATCTATCTATCTATATATATATATATATATAAACATATGTTGCGGCCAAAACCCGGAGCCTGGCCAATTCTAGAACTGGCCGGCCAATACCCGAACTGGCCAAGCTTCCCGGCCAATACCCGAAATACATGAAATGAATAGCGTATTTCGGGTTTTGGCCGGCCAATTCGCGAACTGGCCGAAAAGCCTTGGCCAACACCCGAATTGGGGATTTAAGGCTACCCAGTAGATGCGGCGCCGTCATGAAATTCTTTTAGAAATTGTTTCTTATTCAAAGAAGAACGTAATTTGCGACGGTTCCGTTTGATGGCACTGATATGCACACGTGACAGAAAAGGATATTTCCATGCTATTCTGATATGCCACCTTAGTGGTCTAAATTGCCATTTTTTCTAATAGAAATATTATTTTTTATTTGTATAAAAATGGTCTCAGTAAATTTATAGTATTTCGCATTATTTCCAATTCTTTTGAACCTGATTAACTACATTCTGCAGAAGATTCTTTACAAATTAAAATAAACATGAAGGGGGATTTTTTTAAAGTAATAAACGTAACTCATCGACAAATATGCAATTTTAAACTTAAAACAAGAAAGGAAATAAATCACTGTGTAGATTACAAAATATCATGCAACTCTATCGCAATGTTGTTAAGAGAATTTACTCCGGTTCTTTTTATGTAAAGAGATATCCACATAAGCATAAAAAAAAAGTAAAATTTCATTTCAGCAATAGGTTTCCGCAACTAGTAATCTATTTATTTTATCTTTCATTAAAGCTTTCTATGATCTACAAATTGCTTTACAAATAAATATTAAAAGTTTATCGCAGCTGGAAATGCACATGAAAAACAATCGGAATATAAATGGTAAATTCCACCTACTCAATAATCTATAGAAAACATGTTGTAGAGCATATTAGAAATGTATAAAGGGTTTATTATGTTTGAAGTTGTGAAATATAAAAAAAAAAAAATTCTCTGTAAAAGTATTTCTCGCATATATCATAATTCCTTATCGGAATACTTTTTTGGAGTCCCTATTAACGATTTATAATGATTTCTTAATCAATATTCTACAAAGAAACCTACTGCTACCCTCATAAGTGAGGCATATAAATTTTACTATGTTTGAAATATGCCATAATTCTTTATTGGAATTGTTTTGGCGCCCCTATAAATGATCTACAAATGCTACTTAATCAATACGCAACAAAAGACATTGTTTCTCACATCAGTGAGGCTCATGAATTGCATTATGTTTGAAATAGTGTAATATCATTAAAATAACCTATAACAGATTTTTTGGCATACATCATAATTCTATACCGGAATTCTTTTTGGCGTTCCTGTAAACGAACTGTAACGGCTATTTAATCAATACTTTACAAAAAAAGTATCACATGTGCATTATGTTCGAAATCGTGTAACATCATTAAAATGCCTTATAAAAGATTTGTTCGCATGTATTATATTTCCTTATAATGGCTACTTAATCAATATTCTAAAAAAAAATATTGCTACTCACATGAGACAGGCTTGTAAATTGCATTATGTTTGAAATAGTGCAACATCATTAAAATACCCTATAAAAGGTATTTTGGCATACATCATTATTCTTCATCGGAATTCTTTTTGGCGTTCTTATAAACGTACATTAGAATGGCTACTTATTCAATATGCTACAAAAAATTTACATCCCACATATGCATTATGTTGAAATAGTGTAACATCATTAAAATACTTTATAAAAGATTCCTTGCATTTATCATAATTCTTTATCGGAATACTTTTTGCGTCCCTACAAATGAGCTATATTGACTACATAATCAATACTCTACAAAAAAGCATTGCTTCCCACATGAGAAGGGCATATAAACTTCATTATGTATGAAATGTATCATAATTCTTCATTGGAGTCATTTTTGATGTTTCTATTAACGAACTATGATTACTAATTAACCAATACTCTACAAAATATATATTGCTTCCTACATAAGCTAGGGTTGTAAATTGCATTATGTTTCAAATAATGTAACATTATAAAAATGCCCTAAAAAGGATTTTCTGGCAATATCATAATCTTTATCGGAATTCATTTTGGCGTCCCAATAAACGAACTAAAATGGCTACTTAATCAATATACTCTATAAAAAAAGTTCTTCTACACTAGAGAAGCATGTGATTTTCATTAAATTTGAAATAGTGTAACATCATTAAAAGGCACTAAAAAATTCTTTCATCATTTTCTTAGTAATAAAATTTTCAGTGTTTCTGAAAAAATCTAGAATTGCTATATTTCATGCACTGTAATAAATAACTGTTTGTCGTCTTTATTAATGATACATAGGTACCAATTTTATTGTAATGTAACAACATTAAAATGTACCGTAAAAACGATTCTTATTGATTATATTGAAACGAAATATTTTTGTATATCCCAGTAAATTAACAAAAAACAGTACACAATTCCCTATCAGTGCCAAAATAAATTGATAAACGAAATAAGATAACAAATACAAGTCATCCCGAGCCTTTACTCGAGTTAGAGAACGGCCAGGTAGACGACTACACTATTTGAATTCATAGACACTTTCAACTGTGTTAGAAATGATTAAACCGAGTGCCTCTATCTATTTCGGGAATTGGCCAATCACATCTGGCCAGTTCGCGAATTGGCTAATCGCATCTGGCCAGTTCGCGAATTGGCCGGCCAATTCTAGAATTGGCCAGTCATTTTTAAACGTTACTGGCCAGTTCGGGAATTGGCCGGCCAGTTCTAGAATTGGCCGATTTCGGGTTTTGGCCGCAACATATATATATATATATATATATATATATATATATATATATATATATATATATATATATATATATATATATCACTTTCTTATGGACACGATAACTTCTATAATTCTTCACATATCTCCACCAAACTGGTACAGAAAATCAAAGGGGTTAAAGTCTTGGCTAAGTTCGTTAATGGGTAAAATCGGACCAAGGGGGTCGGAATAGGGGGCGTTTTTGTGAAAACCGAAAAAACGCCATAACTTCTTAATTAAAGTAAATATCGAATCGGTTTAAAGTTTATATTACTTCTTAAAAATGGGCCGAAAGTATACGCATAACAGATTTTTGATAAATTTAGAAGTGGGCTCAAGGGGCGAAAAAAACAGGGATTTTGAGAGAAAAAAATTCATAACTTAGTCAATTTTCAAGATATCAAGTCAACATAATTTTTTGTAAATGTTCTTATAATTATCTAAAACTTTTGTATTTACAAGTTTTTGATCGGGCCAACTTTTACCGACGGAAAAAAATTAAAAACGAAAAGAAAAAGGGCGCTGAAAAAAGAGAAAAATCCATAACTCCTTCAATTTTTAAGATATCAAATCTGATTAAATTTATTTTACATCTTCTCAAAAATATCTACAACTTTTATATTGACAAGTTTTTCATAGGACCAATTCGTATAGCAAAAAGAAATTAAACAAAAATAGGAGTTGGAGAAAAAACCTCAAATCCAAACTGCTTATATTCTGACTCATTTTTTAATTCATTTTTGATTTTAAACTCATCCAAATGGTAGATCCTCTTATTTAGAAACAGTATAAAGTGACGTATTGGTCAATTTTCTGATAAAGATAGAATATATTTCAAAAAAGGCTACCAAAAAGGGTATTTTGAACAGAATTTCCGAAAGTCATCGGGACTGAAAATTGAAGGAAGTATTCAAATAAGAAATTGCGTTTTTTTTCTGACTCGTTTTTAAATCCATTTTTGTTCTCAAACGCATCCAATTTACAGATCCTCTTATTTAGGAACTATATAATGTGATGCATTGGTCAGTGTTTTGATAAAGACGGAATATATTTCAAAAAAGGCTACCAAAAAGGGTATATTGAACAGAATTTCCCGAAGTCTTCGTGATTTGAAAATTTAAGGAAGTTTTCACATAGCAAATTGCGTTTTTTATGACTCGTTTTAAAATCCATTTTCGCTCTCAAACGCATCCAATTTACAGATCCTCTTATTTAGGAACTATATACTGTGACGCATTGGCCAGTTTTTTGATAAAGATAGAATATATTTTTAAAAATGCTGTCAAAGTGAGTATTTCGCACAAAATTTTCCGAAGCAATCATGATTAAAAAATTAAGGATGTATTCAAACAACAAATCGGTTATTTTATGACTCATTTTTAAATTCCATTTTTTTCTCAAATGCATTCAACTGACAGTTTTTTGTTATTTAGGAACTATATAATGTACTGTTTTGGTCTATTTTTTAATAAATTCAGAATCTATTTCAAAATATGTTGTCAAAATGGGCATTTGAGCTGAATTTTTCTTAAGATGATTCTGATAAAACCAGTTTTTGCAGAAAAATGAAATTAAAAATTTTTCATAAACGGCCAAATGAAGTTATTAAACTGGGTTTATCTCTAATCATATTTTTTTTCTCTGTTGAAATGAGCGCTCTTCGAAATCTACCTCCGCCTATAGGCCCAGCCGACAGGGATTTTTGGAATTCATTGGATAAGTATAAAGGAAGGATAGGGGAAACTACCCCTCTTAATTTATGTAAATGGTTTTTCATACAGAATTAACCGATTTGTTTCAATTTTTTTTATACAGGTTCATAGAAGTAAGAAGCTTCGCTCATTTGTTGTGGTATTTTCTTTTGTTAATTATAAAGGAGAGAACGGGCGATTACCTCCCCCTTAAGTTAGCTAAGTAGAGTTTTATGCAAAGTTATACGATTTGCTTTAAATTTTGGATGTAGGTTTTTTCTGATAAGTTGAATTTCTGAACAGTTTTGCAGGTTTAATGATTAATTATAAAGGAGGGAACGGGGGAAAACTTTTCTTAAATTACATAAATGGGTTTTTCGCAGAATTATTTGACTTGCTTCGAATTTTGGATACAGGTTTATTATATGAAGGCGTATCCCTGATTAGTATTGAAGATTCAATGATAAGTATAAAGAAAAAAAATTGAGGGAGAGGGAGGGTACTTTTTTCCTTATTTTTTTTTTCGAAGGGCATTATTATGTGATACACAATTAGTCTGCATAGCCTGTGAGCTCTATGCCATCAGTTTAATTGGGCATCATTCTTTTTATTTTTTTTTTCTATGTGTTTTTTGTTTTTTTTTTTTTAAATGACACTTGCAGGAAGTTTAACACACTGCAATTATATAGATGATACAGTTCTAGAACTTCTTCAACTCTTGGTGTCACATCAATTTGATAATCATAATCTGGGATCAAACATTTTAAACCATGTATCTAAAATAATTAAAATATTAATTTTTTTATAATAAATAATTTGAATGAATTATTATTCTGAATAAATACGGTTTTTTTTTTTTTTTTTTTTTTTTTATTTTAATTGGGGCTTTCTAAAGCGGTGTCCGATCAATTTCCTGTAAATCTGGTAAATTTTTAAAAATCCCACCGGAAAGCATGCTGTACAATAATGCTTGCGAAAACGATATTTTTTACCCGATCGCTAGCCATTATATCTGCATGAATTTTACTGTATTTTATTAATTATTTACTAATAAAAATAACAAATATTTTCAACAATTAACATTATAACCTTCTCAAAATTTAAAAAATATATTAATATCAGTGAAAATGACCTTCAAATCGATGAATGGGAAACAAACTACGAAAAGTGGCGTGATTTCGATTACTGTTGCTATGAGATAGTGCAAAAAAAGTTCTGTTATTGAAAGGGTTACTTCGTTATCATGAATCTAGTAGATATAGATAAAATTCCCTTTGAGATAGATACGATGCAAGGTTTAAAATAACATTCTTGCATAAAAAAAAAATAAATAAATAAATAAAAAATTAAAAAATAAGGAAAAAAATTATATCGCTTCGAGATTACAAGAATCACTTTTTACAAATATCAAAACAAAAAAGAAATTTATCACATCTAAAATCATATCTGTATGACTTTCTCTGTTGGTGAGTAATACATTAAACTCACCTCCATTTGGGGGTGGATTAATGCATGCATTCAAATTTAACATTGCTCCATATGTTGCAAGGCAGTAGTGCCTATTACTGAAAATATCACTTCGGAATTGCATTTATATGGATGAGTCGTACAATATTTTTCCGTTCATGTAATTTATATTTCGTTTTACATACGCTATTGTAAAAATATTTTTTTTTTTTTTTTGCTAGCCAAATGGTTTTAACATGACTGCTACCTATATCTAGTCTAATAAAATAACAAATCTCCCGTCTGACTGTGTGTGTGTGCGATGGTTTGCAAAAACTATGGTACGTACGAGGCTCAATTGTTTTGTAAAGATTGTCCACGGTGGTTTTTTTTTTTTTTTTTTTTTTTTTTTTTTTTTTTTTTTTTGTGTGTGTGTGTGTGTGTGTGTGTGTGTGTGTGTAGGGCGAGAAATTCCACTTAGTTGTGATCATGATAGCAGTCCTATAACGTTAGAGGAACCGATAAAAAAGATTGTAAGCTAACAGAGGTTGGTTGGTTGTATTTATGATGGTTAATTATCAGCATAAGAGATATAGGTTGTAAATGGGAAGTGCCCATTTTCGTAGTCTTTCTAAAGGATCCTACCCGTATTTACGCAAGTAAATCCAAGGTTCGAAGAAAACCATGGAAAACTCCGAACGTTTAGGCCAACGGGCTCGATTGGGTTCAAACTCAGTGCCTCCTGTGCCGTCTACTAGCTTTGAGAGGAACCTTTTGACCACTGGTGGTGCGTAAGTTAAGAGCGATTTTAAGATTTAGAAAAAAGATTGGAAATGATTAATTAAAGTGACATTATAAATAACCGTAGAAATGCTTCTTATTTCATCCCAGACATTTGGAGGGAAATTATTCAAATATGCTCGAGTATAGTTGCCAAAAAACTAATTACCAAATTAAATAACGTGACATGAATTAGTTTTTTTCTTTTTTCTAACTGATAACCAGGCCGCTACCGGCCTGGTTGCTCCATCTAAACGGGTTTGATACCTGATATCGGGGTGGGTCGCAGCAATAAACAGAATGAGCATCTAGATCTTCATCCTAACGGCAGTGGCTACTGCCTATTTGTGAACTTTGTTAATCCGGTTGCTTAATATTTTGATCTTGTGGTTTCGTATCTACGCTTTGTAACTCAAGTTGATCTTGTAATTTAGAACCTTGGTCAGATAACGAAATCTTCACCTGACAAGTCATCTCCAGAGGTATAATTCACGGGAAATTTGGAGGACTTTGCATCCACGACAAATTTTACATGCACCAGGTGCTATTAACGTAGATGGCGGACATTGGCTATCTCTAATCCGATGACCAGACCCCTAGCTGAACGAGATACTTGTCTGGCATCGGAGTAGTTGCTGATGAAACTATGGAGATTTATTTCACCCACAGAATAGCTTGCTCTTTGTGTTAGATACATAGAGATTTCTAAAATTAACAAAACCCTTATTTCGGGAAAATTATTTAGGTTCATTGTGGTGGTTACTCGATAACCCCCCCATATGTTTTGTTTAATTCAATTTTATTAGCCATTTTATTTCCTATCACCTCCTTTTTATTAATGTTCTTAATTTAAATTTTATTTCGATTTCGTTTCTTTTCATATCGTCGCCTGTAATCTTTTCTTTCGTACTTTGCTTTCGAATGTTCCAAACCGGTAATATCTTGTTTTGAAATCATTCCTTCCGGTTTAGAGATCTTTCTAGAACAATCTAGTTTGTTCTATGGGTGGTATTTCCGGTTAATCTGGCCCGCCCCTTGGCCTATCAAATTAAATTCCGCAGGTGACGTGTTTTAGCCAACAGAGTGCCTGGCCACCTGCTTTGGCTTTCCTTCTTTATGTGTTTATCAAGTCTGTTCATATTAAATTCATATTTCTCCATACTTTGTATCGTAACTTGGCTTAGTCTTCCTCACTCCCCCTTTCGTACGTCGCCAACTTGGCGTATCCCGGATTTACGATAACCCTTGCTCTTTTTCCCTCCTGACTCTCGGCAGTCAGCGACAGTCGCGCTGTTAGACTCCTGCCGTGATGGGTGCTGCTGGCTGATCAAAATTTAGCGGAAATTCCGGGGCAAGTGTGCGCCCCCCGTGACCGTTGGATGGAGCAAGTTTTATTCTGCAAATGTCCATGCCAGGATTACTCAGTTGATTTTTTAAGGCGGCGATGAGTAAGGCTACATTCAAAAGTATCCAAAAATTATTTTGTTTTGTTTTTTCTTTTTGGTTTCACAATTTAAATAAGGTGACATCATGAATCTTCTGTTTGTTGCTCTTGTGCTAACTTCATAGCGAAAGTAGAGTGTCGTCATGTTTCTTCTAAATATTCTTACTCATCATCTTCTCGTCAAATAATGCTCTCTAACCAATTTATATTCTCAACTCTCCAAATAACGTTTAATGAGTTCTCCGTCCTCTGAAAAGTAGGCTCAGGAGTGGAGTCTCTTTCAAGAAGTGAAGGTATTTATTACGTAAAGTCTTCATCCCATAAGCTGTTTTCATTGTATAGATATTTTGGCCCAAGAAATATATATATTATATATAAATTTTTGAATATCACGGGGCGTTCCAGAAGAGAATATAGGTACAACTCTGTCTGGAAAAATTATCTGCTAATATAAATATATATATTTGAAAATTACATGTACCTATGTGATGTTTTAGTTCATCCTGTGAAGATACATAAAAATGTGTTATAAAGAAGAATTTGTTGTTCCAATATATCAATTTTATGATTAACATCGTTTGTGAAATTATTGCTTCAAAATATATGATAAATTGATTAATGTGTACGAGAGCAAGAATATATATACTTGTGAAGAAATATTCAATATTCATAAAAAAAAAAGGTGAACAAGTTTTTTCATGAAAAATAAAAGTATTTTTACTTGCAATCTGTTTGCATTTTAATTTCCTGTGCATGTGTCTGTCTAGTATTATTCGTCAGCAGCCAAGGACTTCACAGGTAACTTTATTTCTTTTATCAATTTATATTTTTTTGTTATAATTTACCTTTGAAACTGTTGTCATCTTGATTTAAGATTTCTTTTATTGTTTTAAAAGAGGTAATGAAGGTAGCCATTTCGGGTCTTTTGCCGGCCCTCATTCTTCGCAATGTACATAATCATTTATACGATTCACTTTGCCTACTTCTGAGTGTGAAACAAAATAAACAAGTGTTTCTCATCGTCTTCCTTTTTAAACACAACAGCATTCAATTTCCTTTGGTGCAATGACCAACGCTTGTCCATCATCTTCCCTGGCTACCATTGTATTTTTGTTATAGATACATATTTTCAAAAAAAAAAAATATCTTCAATTATTTTTCATTATCTTCAATTATGTCTTCATTATCTTCAGTTGTATTTTCATTTTCTGCAAATTATTTCTTCATGCAATGATTAATATTTTATAATTATATTTTATTCAGTCTCGTACAATAAATAAATGCAATATAGCTTGATTTTATGCTGACATAATATTTTTCTGGAGCAGTGCAGTAAATATATAACATAATTTATCAATATTTTTTATTGCCATGATATAATTTGTAACTAATATATATATTATTTAACGGAGGTGCAGGTAAATATAAATGATAATGCTGACATAAATTATTCTCTTCTCATAAATATAACAATATATGTTTTGAGCCATATAATAGATATTTACATAAGTTTTTGGGCCATGTTATTTTGATCACATGATAAGAAAGATATTTTTGCATTTTCTTCTCTTCGTCATATATTTGTTATTCTTTTTAATATATAAAAATGGTATATCACGTAAATGAAATTCGTCATTTTTTTTTCTAAATAATGGGTCAATTTTATATATATATATTATTATTCATTACAAGACCAGTCTATAACCAAACTTATCATGTCATTTATTGAGCTCTTAGATTAATTTTTTTTCATCATGCCACCCAAGTCTAAATTAAATATTGCCATTCAGCCATTCGATGGCAACCCTCAGACTGTGGAATTCTTCTTTGATCAATTATCTGATATACAAGAGTTAAATAATTTCACAGATAAAGAACTTTTTGTTCTCTTCAAATCCAAACTTGAAGGCACTGCCTTACTCTTCTTTCTTGAAATTCAGTCTCAGCTCAAGAACTCTAATTTCCAAGACATTCGAAAAACTTTTATAGACTATTTCTTACCCTCAAAAAAGTCTGTTTCTCTTAAGTCCTTGCAGAACTTAAGTTTAGATTCAAGTGAATCAGTCAAAAATTTTGCTTTTCGACTGGATAAACAACTTCGGCTGGCTTACCCTAAATTGGATCCTCCTGCTCTCAATTCATTAAAATTCACTCATTTTCTTGAGGCTTTGCCTAAACAAATTAAACGAAAAATTCTTGAAGAAAATATTTCATCTTTTGAGTTAGCTCTTGAACGAGCAAATTTTCTTCAAGATATTTACGACTCCCCTCCTAAAAAATCTTACGAGAATTATAATCAAGCCTATTGTTTGGATACTGAAAAAGTCCACGATAATTCTAATAATGTTCTTCATAAAACTCCTATAAAGCATACGAAGGATAAAGTTTATCACAATTCTCAAACCAACTACTCTACTTTGCAAACTCCAAAAGACAATTCTCATGCTCCTCGTAATTTGCAAACAAAACCTAGAACATATTCGCCTTCTCCACCGAGACAAGAGGCTACAAATAAACGTAACAATAATTTTCATCAACGTAATTTTTACCGGAAACGTCCTTATCAACCCACCTTTGACAAGTTTTCTCACAAAAAAAATTCTACATCCTTTTATCACAGACGAGATGTTGTGCAGTGTGCGTTCTGTGGGAAATTCAATCATCGTATGGACTCATGCTTCAAATTCAAAAACATTATTAGTAATTCTAATCAAAACTCGTCATCTCATTTTTCGTCTCACCCTCACAGAAGACAAAGCCACACCTCTTCTTCTGAAAATAAAAACAAGGTTTACCATTTAAACACATAAGGGAGACTGGTTCTACTGACCGCCTTCTCTCCCGTAATTCTCATTCAGGGTCAGTACTCTTTGACAACAAAAACAAACATCAACAATTTGACAAACGCTCTTCAGTTACCTTAGTGTCATCCACAGCTGTCCAAACTTCTCCTATGACAGCTAAACTTAACAAATCTTCCTGTTCATATAATTCGTTGACATCCAAACAAAATCCTGAAATTGATGATAATGTACAAGAAAGACATGTCATCTGCAGCTCATTTAATAATTCATATGTTCTTCCATGCATACTCATAAACATTCAACATAATGAAATTTCAACGCTAATTGATACGGGATCAAGTTTGTCACTCTTGGATCAGGAATGCTTTAATAGCATTAAATCCAGGCTTCACTATAAATTCTTATCCCGTAATGTATCTGTGTCTACCATAAATTCCAAAGTTTTTTTCAAGGGATGCATAGAGGTTGCCTTTAAAATTGATAAATTATTCTTTCATCATGTCTTTTACCTTACAAAGATACAAAATGTTCATTTTCAAGCCATACTTGGATTTGAGTTTATCAACAAACATTCTATTACCATATCACCCAGCTTTAAGTCTATTTTAATTAAAGATAAACATATTCCTTTTCACAGTTATAACGAATCTCCTACTTGCTATTTTATGAATTCTGAATATAATTATGTTAATTCAAGTGTACCATATTCTTTAGATGTACACAAGATGCCTTGTTATGAAGATTCTATGTCAAATAATCTAAGTAATGGTATTTATTCTGATAATATATGTGCAAATTATGATGACACAAATTTACAATTAGTCAACAATTATACAACCTATCCTTACAATTATAGTTTTCAAAATAATGGTTTGTTTACAAATAATGTTGCTAACACTGCTATGAATTTTCATAATCCTTATATTGATGGTAATTTTACTTATTTTTCTAACTATTTTCCAACTGATTATGGTAATGTTGTCAACTATGTATCTACTAATGATAATATACCTGGCAAGAATTTTTCAGCTGAAAATACTAATGATCTTAGTTATGTTGGTGAAAAGCAAACCCATTTAAATATTGGTAATAAAATTTTGGTGAATTCCAATATGGTACAATTACTCAATAGAGAATTAATTCCTCCTAATTCTTTTGTTTATTTACATGTTAAGTACTTGAATCCTCCATCTGAATATTTTATTTTCAAACCCAATTTAAAAAATAAAGGTCTTGTGTTACATGAATCATTGCACTCAAATTCTTCAATTCAAAATGATTTATTTTTGGTTGTATGTCAGAATATATCAAAGCTGGATATTCATTTAAATAAAAATTCAATTATTGGCGAATGTATCAATGTAGATGAGAAAGATATTGAGGAATACTCTTTTGATTTGGATTTTGAGAACGATTATTGTAATTTAATTTTACCATCTGAAGAGATTAAAAGAAAACGTATTCAAGAATTATCTCCAAATGACTTTGATTTAAAACATTTACCTCCTCATGAAAAAGAATCTTTAACAAAATTATTATGTAGTAAAGCTTTAGCTTTTTCAAAATCTCTTGACACTTTAGGTCATACGGACCTGGTCAATCCTCAATTCACTATGCTAAATTCTCATCCAGTCAAAACTCTACCTTTTCCTGTGCCACAGGCACTTGAGCAAGAAGCTCTTGACCAAATTAATCAAATGTTAAATGCTGGCATTATTGAGAGATCAAATTCGTCTTGGGCCTGTCCCATGCTTCTTGTTAAAAAGAAGAGAACTGATATGTCAAAGCCTCAAAAGTATCGTTTGGCTCTAGATTTAAGATTGCTAAATTCGATTATTATTCCATCCTCATATCCTCTTCCTAGAATTCAAAATCTATTGGTGCAGTTATCAAAATTTAAGTATTATACTACTCTTGACTTGCCCTCTGCATACTGGCAGATTGCGGTACCTAAAGATATGCAAGATAAACTCAGTTTTACTACTCCATGGGGAATTTTTACCTATTTACGTTTAGTATTTGGCCTGAAGACAGCCGCCAGCACCTTCCAACAATTAATCGACTCTGTTATTCAATTATCTCAAATTGATTCCTGTTATGCATATCAAGACGATATTGTAGTGGGTGCTAATTCATTTGAAGAAATGTCTATGAAACTCACTAAGCTATTAGACACTCTTATTGCTAACAACATTACCTTGTCTCCTGAAAAGTGTACTTTTATGCAAACAAGTATTAACTTCTTGGGTTTCCAACTCACAGATCATAAAATTCTTCCTATTACGAGTAACATTTTAAAAATCACTTCTTTTCCAACGCCTAAAACCAAGAGGCAAACGAAAAGTTTTATAGGTTTGTGTTCATTTTATAGGTCAATTATTCCAAATTTTGCTAAATTGATTACTCCTCTCATTGAAGTCACCAAACCTAAAAATAAGTTTTCTTGGAAATCTGAACAAGAAAATGCATTTAAAAAATTACAAGACATATTCTTCCAAAAACCTATGCTCAATCTTCCTAATTGGAATGAAACGTTCTATGTTAATACAGATGCATCAAAGACAGCAATTTCAGCTGTTCTTATGCAGAAATTTGATGGTGAACTAAAACCCATCTCCTATTATTCCAAAACTCTATCTCAATCAGAAAGACACTACCCTGCCATCAAATTGGAACTTTATGCCATTTACAAAGGCATAACAGCTTTTAAATACTATATTTTTGGTCGACCCTTTATTCTATTATCCGATGCCAAACCTCTTAATAATTATAAAAAGGCTACATCTCCTGCTGATATTACTACTCGATGGATGTTAGAACTATCAGAATATTCGTACACATTCCAGCATGTACCAGGCAAAGAGAATGTGTTAGCAGATTTTCTGAGTAGAACACATCACATTCCTACTGAAGATCTCAATAATAATCCAGATCTTATTTCTTCACAAGAACCTCTACCTATTGTTGATAATCAAAACGATTTACATAATGACATTCCTCACTTTCCATGTGGTTTAATTGACAAAATCCACCACACATGTCATCTTCAAAGTGACTCTTCACCTCCAAATAATGATAATAATCAAGATCCATTATTAGAAATTCTTGATCACACCATCTTCTCTGAACAACAAAAAGACCCAAAAATTAAGCAAATTTATGAAGATCTTAAAAATAATAAGAAATCTAAAAGTTTAAATGGCTACTATATTAATCCAAGTAATGAGTTACTTTGCTACAATGGTCATTTTTCTTCTGAAGATATTGAGCTACACAAAGCTGTTTTACCTTTGTCACTTAGAGCAAAAGCCTTAAGAATTGCTCATATTACTCATACTGGAATTCATAAAACCATTGTTAATTTAAAGAAAAGATTTACCTGGAAAACCCTTGTTTCAGATACCATTAATTATGTCAACTCTTGTGAAATTTGTTTAGTAAACAAAAATCATAAAAAAAATACTGCTCCATACCTACCTGCGCCTCTTCCAACTGCTCCCAATCAAAAAGTCTCTATGGATTTACTCGGCCCATTGAGGAATCGTCAATATGTGATGACGGTCATAGATCATTTTTCTCGTCATTTAGAATTATATGCCTTGAATAATATCAGCGCTGAGTCTGTTACAAAAGCTTTATTACATTACATTTCCACTCATGGAAAACCTGAATTAACGCTCACTGATCATGGCTCTCAATTTACTAGTGACATGTTTTCTTTCTTTAATAAAAAGCTTGGCATTAAATTAGAACACAGTTCTGTAGCCCATCCCCAGGCCAACGGATTAAGTGAACGAGTCAATTCTCAAATAAAATCGTCTGTGAATACAATGGCTTCACAAGGATGTGATATACCAACTGCTCTAAAAATTCACCAATCCATATATAATGCTACACCTCATCCAGCCACAAAATTCACTCCAAATCTTCTTCATTTTGGAAGAGAAATAAACGACATTTATTCCAATTATAAAACTCAAGTTTCATGGAAAATTCTCAATACTGCATATGAAATTCATAAATTGATGGATGTTATTGAAAAAATATACTATCAAGCTTACAAGAATAACGAATCGTCTAGACAAAAGTTGTACCAAAAATCCAGAGAAAAATTAAAGTTTTCCAACATCAATGTTAATGACATTGTTTACGTAAAATTTCCCACTGTGTTTAACAAAAAAATACAAGGCCCATACCTGGTAAAGAAAATAATTTCTCCTGTGCTTATTCAAATTCAAGATTCTAATAATAGTCACGCTTCACCCATGTTGATTCACACTAACAGAATCTTGAAGCTTCAAAAGAGAAATGAAGCATTGCAATATCCTTCAGTTTCTTCTAAAAGTGTATCACATGATCAAGCTCCTGTTGATAATGCATCTTCTACTCCTGTGAGACAACACTCTCCTACTCAAGTTTCAAATCATGATGCTGCTTGTAACACATCTCCTCCAATTCTTTCTTCTTCTAAGTGTCAACAAACATCTTCTTGTTCAAGTAAATCAGTACTGTCACAAGCTCCTCCTGATAGCACTCATACTGGTGTTAAAAACAAGTCTACTCAATATAAAAATTATGATCTTCGCCCTCGCAATCATAAATTGTATAAAAAATAAACTAACCTTCTTTTTCCTTTTTCAGGATGACTCTTGAGTTGTAGTATAGTCAGTTAATGCTAGCTAGACTGATATTCCAGTAAGAAGAATCACTGTGTAATTTTTTTTTTCTTTTCTCCAAGCTGCAGGCAGCTGTTGTTATTTTTTTCTTCTTTATCTAAGTCTTCTTCTCCCTGATACAATACAACAGTCATCCTCATGATGTATGTATGGTTTTCAATAGTTTTATTATTTAATGCATTTATCTCTAAGTCATAATTATTACAATAAATATATATATATATAATCTCATGTATGCCATACTTTTAAATCTTATAAAGTCTTTAATTACAATAGTTGGTACTAAAAAAAAATTGAGAAAGAATTTGTCCTGTTATATTCTTGTTATAATATTATGTCACTATTTAAAATTATTTTTTTTTGACAAATGTTTCATTCTAATAAGAAAGGTGAAATTGTAATTAATATAGGGTAAACATAAATTGGAGTACTCCTCAAATTATTTTCTCTATTGTGACTTCTCTTTACAATGCATGCATGCTTTGACATTTAACCTCTTTAAAAAAAAAAAAAGGAAAGTGCATGATAAACTTATACATACTAATATTTCTTCTCTTCTTGTTGAAGTATAGAAGGTGAATGACTCACAATAAGTAGTATATATTTTTTTTTATACTTTTGGGTATTTATACTTTGGATCCAAAGAGGTTGGTTGAGTCAATATATATATTTATATAAAGCAAATACTTGATATATGACAAATACAAAATTGATCACTTACTTAATTTTTTTTTTAAAAATGTTTGAGAATTACAATTAAATATGTTCAAGATATCTTTTATATAAAATTTTGACATAATTGATTTTTTTGTTTGTAAGTTGACATTATCAAGTCATATATAAGATTGACATATTCATATAAGTTTCTTCCTTTTTTTCAGAATATTAAATATCTTAGCTTTTATGTTTATTTTGAATGATGTATAATATTAAGAGTATTTATGCAATTATTGTCAATTTATTTTGAAAGTGTTCAAGAATATTCCTTTATGAGAGTGTAAAGATTCTCTCTGTGAAAATTGTTATATTCATTTTGAAGATGTTTTTGTTGAAATATAATATCATACTTTTGCTACCAATTTAACATATGCCATTCTTTTTGCAACTTATTATTTTATTTTCTGTGAGAATGTGTTATTGAATAATGCTAAGGTTATTCATTTAAGATTTATTGAAAGTTTATAAGGCTATGTGGTGATATAAGTAAATTTTTATGAGAGCCTAACTAATCTCTCTGCACCATTTATATATATATTTTTTTTGTTCAATTGTCAACTTACAAATTCATTCAATTTATCATGTGTTATTTGAAACCATATATTTTATATATAGTTATAGTATGATTCATATACAGTTATAGTATGTTTCATTTTGTTGACAACTAAGAATATAAATATACATATTATTGTATAATCAAATATTTTGACATATGCTAAAGCATTCTACTATTATAGTGCATTTTGCACAGCCTAACAAGAGACTCGTCAAAGTTAAGGACTGTTGTTCTGCACATAGACATAGACTTTAAATTTTTTTTTGATATATGATAGACACTTCTGGAAGAAATTTTGTATACCTTCCAGTTTAACATTTACTGTAGTTGGTATATTTACATAAGGATTACTATCATAACAATAATTATTTTTTTTTATTATTTAAACATCATGTAAAACAATTATTTATATTCATATCACTATTTCTGATACATTTATTTTGTGTAATTATTTTGTATATTTGTACATGTGTTAGAAAATATTGTCTCGATAAAAAAATTGTTCATTTTTGTCATCTCACCAATATTTTCTTTTGGGGAACCCCGGGTAAATATGTGGTGGTTACTCGATAACCCCCCATATGTTTTGTTTAATTCAATTTTATTAGCCATTTTATTTCCTATCACCTCCTTTTTATTAATGTTCTTAATTTAAATTTTATTTCGATTTCGTTTCTTTTCATATCGTCGCCTGTAATCTTTTCTTTCGTACTTTGCTTTCGAATGTTCCAAACCGGTAATATCTTGTTTTGAAATCATTCCTTCCGGTTTAGAGATCTTTCTAGAACAATCTAGTTTGTTCTATGGGTGGTATTTCCGGTTAATCTGGCCCGCCCCTTGGCCTATCAAATTAAATTCCGCAGGTGACGTGTTTTAGCCAACAGAGTGCCTGGCCACCTGCTTTGGCTTTCCTTCTTTATGTGTTTATCAAGTCTGTTCATATTAAATTCATATTTCTCCATACTTTGTATCGTAACTTGGCTTAGTCTTCCTCACTCCCCCTTTCGTACGTCGCCAACTTGGCGTATCCCGGATTTACGATAACCCTTGCTCTTTTTCCCTCCTGACTCTCGGCAGTCAGCGACAGTCGCGCTGTTAGACTCCTGCCGTGATGGGTGCTGCTGGCTGATCAAAATTTAGCGGAAATTCCGGGGCAAGTGTGCGCCCCCCGTGACCGTTGGATGGAGCAAGTTTTATTCTGCAAATGTCCATGCCAGGATTACTCAGTTGATTTTTTAAGGCGGCGATGAGTAAGGCTACATTCAAAAGTATCCAAAAATTATTTTGTTTTGTTTTTTCTTTTTGGTTTCACAATTTAAATAAGGTGACATCATGAATCTTCTGTTTGTTGCTCTTGTGCTAACTTCATAGCGAAAGTAGAGTGTCGTCATGTTTCTTCTAAATATTCTTACTCATCATCTTCTCGTCAAATAATGCTCTCTAACCAATTTATATTCTCAACTCTCCAAATAACGTTTAATGAGTTCTCCGTCCTCTGAAAAGTAGGCTCAGGAGTGGAGTCTCTTTCAAGAAGTGAAGGTATTTATTACGTAAAGTCTTCATCCCATAAGCTGTTTTCATTGTATAGATATTTTGGCCCAAGAAATATATATATTATATATAAATTTTTGAATATCACGGGGCGTTCCAGAAGAGAATATAGGTACAACTCTGTCTGGAAAAATTATCTGCTAATATAAATATATATATTTGAAAATTACATGTACCTATGTGATGTTTTAGTTCATCCTGTGAAGATACATAAAAATGTGTTATAAAGAAGAATTTGTTGTTCCAATATATCAATTTTATGATTAACATCGTTTGTGAAATTATTGCTTCAAAATATATGATAAATTGATTAATGTGTACGAGAGCAAGAATATATATACTTGTGAAGAAATATTCAATATTCATAAAAAAAAGGTGAACAAGTTTTTTCATGAAAAATAAAAGTATTTTTACTTGCAATCTGTTTGCATTTTAATTTCCTGTGCATGTGTCTGTCTAGTATTATTCGTCAGCAGCCAAGGACTTCACAGGTAACTTTATTTCTTTTATCAATTTATATTTTTTTGTTATAATTTACCTTTGAAACTGTTGTCATCTTGATTTAAGATTTCTTTTATTGTTTTAAAAGAGGTAATGAAGGTAGCCATTTCGGGTCTTTTGCCGGCCCTCATTCTTCGCAATGTACATAATCATTTATACGATTCACTTTGCCTACTTCTGAGTGTGAAACAAAATAAACAAGTGTTTCTCATCGTCTTCCTTTTTAAACACAACAGCATTCAAATCTCAGTTAATAACTTGACCGGCAAAATTCTAACAGAAGTAATATTATAACGTTGTGATGAACTAAGCCTTGACACGTCTAAATGCATCGCATATGTGTATGAGAGAGCATCGAATTTGGCTGGTTTTTGTTAATGAGATCTAGTCTAAAATTCGTTAGAAGTATTTAAAAATTAAGTTTGTCCACTGTGCAAGATGCCGGTTATACTTCGCATTGTTCAACAGCATGTTGATTAATGATTACTGCTATCTGAAACTGCTTTATAACTTATGATAACGTCTTCTAAACTAAAATAAAGATCCTAAGACCATTGATTTCTCATATAACTGGACTAAGAAATAGCAACCTTTCTTGAAGCCATCATCAACCTCCCCACCATCAATGATGGTGGGGAGGTTCCCCGAAGAGAACAAAGGGATCCGTTATCCAGTCATTCCTGATTAGACTAACATTTGTGCAAACCCTCTAAAACATTATAAGAAGCACACAACAATACCTCGAGAACATTATAGGGTTCCAATCTTTATTCTTTATGTTGAAAGTCTTATTCTGAATTTAAACAGATTCCTTTCGAATGAAGATATTCTAACAAATTTCCAAGTGCTTCTTCCAGGATTTGCTTATCCGAAAAAAGGAAGCATATTAGAGAATCAATATTTCTCAATATTTTGACGATAAAGTGACAATGTCACAAGTGAAAGCTGAATATCAATAGCAGCGTGAGAGAATTGCTAATGTTAACACAAACACAGTGGTCCCAAATTTTTTAGAGTGCTGTACGACGTATTACAATACAATGAACCATTTGCAAACAGTCTTGGCTACAATCCTGATAACAACGGCCAGTGTTGGAGAGTCTTTTTCGACAATAAAAACAATTAAATAGTTGCTTAGAAATGATAGTTCCGATGAGAGACTGAGTTTAGTAGCCTTCTAATGATTTCCATTCATTGGGACTTCATAGTAGATCCAGATAAAGTAATGATAATGGGACTCATAGCTGAGAAGAGAGCACGAAGATTGTTGCTTCTGTAATACTAGAAAACTTATTGCACCAACAATAATGCATTTATAATTATTCAAATTCTAATCAGAGAATGTCAAATATAAATGTAATTTTTAGGATTACATATAGGGGGAACTGGGGGACATTGATACAGCTTTTTTCAAAAAAAAATTTTGGTGTCTAGAAAGCAGAATTTTCAAGTTCTTTTTTCTATGGGATGTCAGCAAAATCTGTGTAGTGTGTTACAAAAATGTACAATCGTTGTTTTATATATTATTTTTGCATGTAATTTTAAAAAAATCAAAAAAAGTAATTTGTATCAAAGTGCCCCATCCCCGGGGCAGATTGATACACTTTGAAACGTCTGGAAAAAATGGAGACAAAATAACACCAATGCATATTTTCCACAGAAAAATAGTTAGAAAACCATTTTGTATATATTTATAGACATTAAAATCGCACATAATTTATTTGTAAGCTATATTAAAGCAATCAAAATGAAATGTATAATGACCTGATGTTCTGGCTGTTCCTTGTCTGTTTGCTGGCTGTGGTAACTTTGTCATATCTGGCACTTTAACCCCAGAATTCTCTTCTTTCTTAGGAAAGGTGAAAGAAATACCAGGTTTACTGTTTATAAATCGGTTTACAAACAGAAAATAAAGAATAATTATATTAAAAAATATATTTATAATATAATTATCATGTACTGTTCTTCAGCTAGTTTCTCTTACTTAACATTTCTCATGTCGATAATACTTTTTTCTCGGGAGAATCGATATAAATTTGAGATTTGCCAGGCTGCCGTCCATTTCTTTTGTTAATTCTACTAGCACTAGATATATTGTGTAAGTTTGTACGTCTTCTGTTTGCAAAAATGCTATAATATGTTCTAATATAAAGAAATTAGAGCTATTTCACTTCAATAAAAACTAATAATAGAAATTTTTGACGAAAAATGGTTGAATTAAGGAGTGTAAGGTAAAAATAAAAATAAAAGGTAATGAAAAAATGAACTAGAAAAGGATTTAGGTTGTATCAATGTGCCCGACAAAGACTGTATCATTGTGCCCCATGCAGCCATTTTAAATAAAATGAGTTGCAAATCCAACACATCATAATTTATCTAACAATAAAGAATGAGGAACTGATAAAGATTAGCGTTACTTGCCAGGGAGGGTATTCTTTTCGGTTGAAAATACTGGAACAGTTGTATAATGCCATTCCAATTGTACAACTCAAATTTACTTTTGACCAACAGAAATAATTTATCACCCATCCCATTTCATCAAACTATTGAATCATTCCAAAACTTTTTGTATGTTGTTAATTTCACTAGTATCACCTTTTCGAGCTGTTGTGAAACTTCCTGTAATGACCCTGTATGCTGTACAGGGGGTGTATCAATGTGCCCCAAGTATCAATGTACCCCAGTTCCCCCTATCTGTAACAGTTGCTTTTTTTCCTTGGAAAAAATATATGGAATTAATTTCATTTGCGAGTTAATCAATTTAAAAGCCTGTGCTCATAAATTCGAAACACTCGTATGCTAATATTCGTCTTGTGTTTTAAATCTATTCAAATTACTTGTTTGCATTTCAATATTTTTTTATTAATGTTTTTTCTCATATTATATACAAGACTTATCTCAAACATTGTTAGTTGTGCTTTTTTTTTATGTTCGTTTCAATTTTAACCCCTAAAAACGCATCCGGTTTTTGAACTTTTCTGGAAACTGCAGTGTAAAAAAAAATTCAAGAGGTTACTAAAAATTTTTTAGTAAATTTGTATTCCACAGAATTTTATAGTAACTATTACAAACTTTTTTTTTTTTTTTTTTTGCAAGTGAAACAAGCATTTCTTTTGTAAACTGAACAAAAGAATTTTTTGTATAACTAACTTAAAAATTTTTAGTATGAGCCACCAAGCAAATTTTAGTAATAGCTCCAAAATTATTTTTAATAACCATTACGTGCGCCCGAAGGGCAGGAGGTTCCTTCGAGCTGCATCCAGACTTCTGAAGCGGAAGATTTTCGGCAAAACTGCAATAGATGGCAGCACCAAACAACTGCTATCTGCTCCGACAGGATTTTCATAATCCCTTTACTAACGAGTACTTACACTACATACATTCGGGGATTATTTGGCGATGGCCAGTATCGAACCCGGAACCTTTCAGTCTGGAGTCCGTTACTATAACCACTATGCTATCAAGGCCACACCAAGTGAGTTTTAGTAATAGTTATTAAAAATATAAAACTATTAACTCTCTTCGTTGCTAACTTTTTTCTAGTAATTCTTACAGATTTTCTTGTAACCGACTAAGATTACTAAAATTTTTTTAGGAATTACAAGGATCACTAAAGTATTTTTAGTAGATCGACCTTTTTTTTTTTTATATAGTGTGTAAGTGCTCTTGAAAGCCGTAAATTGTAACAGAAATCGAAAAAATACGAAATAACATGAAATAACAATTTTTGACATGTTTTCAAGTATTCATTGCAGGAATATAACTTAGGTTAAGACTAGTTCTTTTTTTAATTACGCTTTAAATTATGCAAAATACTGTTGTTAGATCGGAAAAAATTCCAAGATTAAGCCCCTCCGAAGGAAAATCCTGCCTACGGGCCTGATGCTAGAATGCTGTTTTGGGGAGGAAAAAGCAAAAAAAAAAAAAACAAAGATGGCTAATCGCAACCCCATAATTCGGTAGCGCGCGCCATTTGAATACTTTTATATAAAGGCAACTTAAAAAACTGCATAACTTGCAAAGTTACGGTCCAAAATCCTGAAAAATTGCTTAAAATGATTTAGATTTAAGATAAAAGCCGATTATTATAATTTTAAGAGAAAAAAATTAATATCTATCTATATTATAAAGGCCAAACGTATCTGTGCGTAACGCATACGTCATTTTGCGCATGGCAACACTTTAAAATTTTAAATGAATTTCGGTATTGCAATTTTTGCTACTAAAAGTTTTTAAACTTCTTAATGATACACATTTTCACTTCTTACACCATCGTGTAGGGAAAAAAATGTACTTTTGAATGAAATTTGTTTGAAAGCTATATCTTAATTTGTTTTTGAAATATTAATTTTGTGTAGCTCTTAATACCTCTTTTCTAATTGTAGCAACAAGAGTACTCCATTTCTATTTAAAGCAAAGGGAAAAAGGGAAAAAATTGAGTGCTGTATCTTTATGTTGCCATTTTCTCATTAAAAAAGAAAAAATAGGAATTTAAATATCTTCTGTTATAACACACGCAGGGGCCTCGCTAAGGGGGGGGACAGGGGGAGCCTCCCCCCCCAAACATTCGAAAATGTTCTTACACTTGGCAAATTTAAAACTTTTATGGCAAATTTAATTAAAAATTTTAATAAAAACTGTAACATATTTCCTATTTTCGATAGAACTTGCAAAAGTTACAACTCTAATTGGGAATATCATTAAACTTTTTTACAAATAAGAAGTGTATTTCATTGTCTAAGTGTGGTAACTTGGCAAAATCATAAAACGAGTTGGCAGATGTGAAAATTTGACTTGGCAATTTAAGGTCTTCTCCCCCACCAATAAAAAGTCTTAGCGATGGCCCTGAACACACGGTGAATTTTGACTTCATTTACAAAATCTGATTTACACGTAAAAGAATACCAACAGTTTAATATCTGTTTCAGCTAATAGCATTGAGACTTCACGTTTTGAATCAAAATTATCAAATTAAAATGCCAATTTTTTTTTAACGTGAATACAGATGTGAAATGTACATTTGTAAATTTTGATATGGTGAAAATGATGCCGGGTTTAGATTTCACGGGAAAAAAATTCTATGATTGAGTCAAAGTTCAATAAATTTTGCTTTTTATTATTTTAAAATACTAGCATAAGAACCTTAATTGATAACTTTATGATGATAACATATCTTTATTATTTTTTACTGCTGACAGATACGATAAAAGTTTAATTTTAACAATTTCTACATCTGCGTTTTATAGAAACTAGGGGGGCTCCGCCCCCCTGCTCGCTACGCTCGCCAGCCCCCCGAGTAATCGCTTCGCGATTCCAAGTTGTAGGCTACCCCTGCTTGACGCACTCGCCAATACCCCATGGAATTGCTTCGCGATTCCGCTCGGTATTGCTTTGCAATCCCGGTTTGAATCGCTTCGAGATACCTTATTTTCCGTACACTGAATTCTGGTATCTTTCCTGATTGGTCTATTCGACTCATGAAAGGTGTGATCCACCCGGACGCGTTATTTCCGGAAACCTTACACATCAGCATCATTCCAGGAGTCATTTCTTGAGATTTGTTTAAGGTTAGTTTTTTTTTTTTTTTTTTTTTACTATAGAAGGAGATTAAACAAGTGCATATAAATATAGTATTTCAATAATATTCGATTAAACGGGTAAGCATATAAGTGTAACGTTTCAGTAATATTCGATTAAACGGGCGCATATAAATATAGTATTTCAATAATATTCGATTAAGCGGAAGAATATAAATGTGGTATTTTAATAATATTCTATTAAGCGGGAAGCATATAAAAATAGTATTTCAATAATATTCGATTAAACGGGAAAGCATTTAAATGTAGTAGTCCATAATATTCGATTAAGCGGGCAAGCATATGAATGTGGTATTTCAATAATATTCGATTAAGTGAACAAGCAATAAATGTAGTATTTCAATAATATTCGATTAAGCGGGAGCATATAAATGTAGTATTTCAACAATATTCGATTAAGCGGGCAAGCATATAAATGTAGTATTTCAATAATATTCGATTAAGCGGGCAAGCATATATATGTAGTATTTCAGTAATATTCGATTATGCGGGCAAGCATATAAATGTAGTATTTCAATAATATTCGATTAAGCGGGCAAGCATATAAATGTAGTATTTCAGTAATATTCGTTTAAGCGGGCAAGCATATAAATGTAGTATTTCAGTAATGTTCGATTATGCGGGCAAGCATATAAATGTGGTATTTCAATAATATTCGATTAAGCGGGCAAGCGTATAAATGTAATATTTCAATAATATTCGATTAAGCGGGCAAGCATGTAACACTCTGCTGCAGTATTGCTTTGCAATCCCGGTTGGAATCGCTTCGCGATGCATAGACGGAGCCCTTTCCTGATTGGTCTATTCGACTCATGGAAGGAGTGGTCCACCTGGAACCGTTATTTCCGGAAATCTTACACATCATCATCATTTTAGGAGTCATTCCTTTTAAGGCTAGTTTTTTTTTTTTTTTTTTTTTTACTATAGAAGGATAGTATTTTGTTAATTTAAATATCGTTTGTTTAAGAGTTAGCCGTACCAATATAAAATGCATTTTTTACTATAATTAATTTTTTTGGTTTATTATAAGTTAATGAAGCAGTTCCTTCTTAAACATTTTCGTTCGTCAAAATTTCACGGGTTCTATCTTGTTAAAATAATTTTGAAAATATTATTTTCGGTAGATTACTAAAAGAAATTATCGAAAGTTATTGTTATTATATTTTTAATTTAGCGATTTTGAAACGATACGGTGTTTACATTAATTGAATAATAAATAAAAATTTGATTTAATGGATTTGTTGAAATTTTATTAATGATATTATTATGATTTAAGATATAATTTTAAAAGAATATTTTGGACTTATGAATAACTTAATAATTACGATTTTAAAGTGATGATTAAGTAGCCATCTGTTATTTATTTTTAAAAATGATTATTAGAATTTCTATAAATAATATTTAGGTTAAAAATGGAAGTTAAATTTTAATTAAAGCAATTTACATGGGGAAAGAAAATTTAGATGCATTATTGAAAGTTCTGAACTGTAAATATAATTATGTTTTGATGAAAATTAGAGGTTAATTAAAACAATGTCTAACAATTATGTCATAAAAATTGCATTTTAATCGGATAATAATAACTGATTATTGTATATTTTAATAATTCTAGAATTACGCACTTTCATGTATATTTCAGTTTCATGTCCCCCCCCCCCTCAAGGATAATTTGAATTTGCGAATCCTCTTCGTCAAAAGAAAAATAAAACCAGCAACGAGCGCTTGAGTATCACTTTATTTCTACTGTTTGGCGTCTTGTTTTTCTCTCCTGAAGAAGATGATTAAAAAAAAATCTCGAAACTCTCGAAGACTGCTTTAATCAACTTACAGTGAGGTTTATTACAAAAAAGAAAATCTGTTTGAACAATAGTCCAGGCAACAGAAAACGTATTGCGGCTCTAGCTAGCAAAATTCATGATAGTTCTGGAAAAAGGCTTACTTTATGTTTTCTGGGTCGCTGAATCCGAAGTTTAAACTTTCCACCAAAATTTCTCCCGAAAATTCCCCCCTCCTAGACACACACGCAAATTTTTCTAAAAGCGGAATTGCATAACTTTGTGCTCGCGGCGCTTGTTGAGAGGCAGACTCCACCCACCCCATTCATCCTAAATCATAATAACATGTAAAGCATTTTTTTTTTTCAAATTTTTTCTACTTTCTGAATTTTTAGATAATTTTTCCCTAAAAATTAAAAAAAAAAAAAAAAAAAAAAAAATTACAGACAGTATAGTGGTATCATTCTCATATATCTTTCCAATTGCATTGTAGTTTATTAACTCATTTTATTTCATTTAGATTCATCAGAATATCTTAATATGAGATTTAATTAGAGAACTCCTGGGTATTTTCCTTTTTGTTATTTTCTACCCTTTTTTTTCCTTTTTTTTCTTTTAATCAGCACCAATTAAGTATTTCATTTCAAATTAAAATTATGAAAAGGATTTTATTGAGTAGGTATAGAATTAATTCATCTATATTTACATTAAAATCTCTGAGAAGGTATTAGAATTTGAGTAAACATTTCATTTAAGTTTTAAATCTCAGATAATCATTAAAATGAAAAACATCTCACTTTAATCTCAAGATAAGGTAAAATTACAAAATTTGTGACGGTATACTCATGCTGGGTGTCATTTGTCACGTTATATGCAGACATACTCATTAATTTAGGTTTAAACAACACAGTTTATTAAAATGATAAGGGCTAAAGGAAAGTGGAGCCAGTCTATAATTTCACTCACTGAGAACACTATGAAAAGCTAAAATCATACTCACAAGTTTCGGTCTAGCTCAGTCGGGGCACCGTCTAACACTTGACACTATTTCCTGGCTGATCTACTAAACAAATCTTAATTTCACAGCCCGTGGCTGTGGATATTTCTTTATTTGCTCAAATAATCAAAACGGAACGATTCTAAACTTTCTTACCAAGGCCGAATCTTTAATCCACTATCCGAACTCCTTCCGCTTTACTGGAGGCCGTAGCTATTTTCTAATCGTCAGCACCTTACTAAACAATCATCAACTCCGTCGTTCAATGACGCTGGCTGCTGGCTAAGGCCAGAAACACACAGACGCTGGCTAAGGCCAGAACACACACAGACGCTGGCTAAGGCCAGAACACACACACCACAAACTCACACCCAAGCTTTTATACGCGACAAACTGAGATACTTCCCATTAACATAATACTAATAACCGCGAGCTAACTGCGGAATTCGAAAGAGCACACACACTCTAGAAAGTTAAAGTAAAAGAGAGGATAGATGTCACTTTTACGCCTACAAAATGTTAAATTATTGACGTCACGATCTCAGAAACACTAGAGTGCCTTTATGACTAAAGGTCACTCCCTCACAACCCCCCCTCGAACTCCGCAGAGAAAAAGGGCTGGGCTAAATGCATGCCCAGAACTTTTTCTTGTTATAAATTTAGAGCCGTAATAAAACACAGTGATGGGTGAAATTTAACGCCGAAACATAACTCTTAAAATATTAACTTTAACCCATCACAACCAAAAAAAACTCAGTTTGCCCCAAATAATCACATATTCAATCCAATCATTCTTCTATCTTACAAATAGCCTCCGTAAAACTTTCAAAACTAATTACTTCTTCTCTCAAAACAACCCACTCCACTGGGAGTGCTAAAATTTCTCAAAACACTAACCTTCCGAAATTTTCCTCAATATTGCAATGCAACTATAACTTTACCCAAAAATTTCTCCACAACTTTTAATATACTAGAATTCGCACCAAGTCCAAAAAACCCAATGCGCAAAAATTTCCTCATCCAAATTCGGACTTCATCTAAAATTAAATTTTACTTCATACTAAAATAACTCTGCTACTACGTAATACCTACATCCCCATTAGCCAATGAACTAACTCCCAAACTTCTTCAGACTTAACTCCACTTGAACAATAATTGGGGCACATACGTACAGCGGCATATCGCTGTGCTTATGCAACAATCAAAAAATATCAAAAATTTACAAAATGACGTCATCAATCTCTTCATCTGTATTAACTAAAAGAAAAATAGCAGAATCAATACATAACAAAAGGTATACTTCCCTGCAAGAAAATCACATTAACATTCAATTTTAATACAATACAATTTCAAATTCAAATGCAGCTTAAAACTTCGCAACTTGCGGAAACCATTTCCAACTAAAGTACAAAACGCAACTCATAAAACACGAACGATAAGAAGAAAGTTAATTCATTAAATGTTAGTATCAGAGATAGAAACGCGTGTCAAGGACTTCTTGACCGCAAAACACGTGCGCGCCTGAACCGCGGCGCGTGTACAAAATAACTCAAATTACTATCTGTACTTTCTGAAAATTTAAACATACATTAACATACATTTTATAACACATGAACAATATAATAACATTTTAAACAAATAACATAACCATTTAACAATAGATCCAGAATTTTTAAAAGCAGTTAAGACCAAAATTTCCAACATACATAAAACTAACAATTTTGCAAACAAATTTTGAACACAATTAAGCACTAAACGTGAGTCCGTCAAAAAATTCCAAAAATGGCCAAAAGTATAAAACAGTCTCTCTGCTTTCTATTCCTTCACATTGCTACCACATATATGCACTCTAATAGAAATTTAATAAAGAACATTATCACCCAATCATAGAGATGATTCACTGCTAGCAGGCTTCATACTGCAAGATGGCTTTCTCCTCCTGTCCCAAAAGGCTTGTACGAAGGATCTCTCGTCATCAGAACTGTAACGGTGACGCCACAGTTGACTGTCGTGCCTGCAGCCTGGTTCTGAATGGATGCCGTGGAATACTCGTAGGTTCCACTCGACGACTCTGCTCTGGCCGGTTCGCTGGGTTCACTCCATGGCGAGGTTCACACTGTTGCTGCCGGTAATCTGAGAGTTGTCTCCTCTTTCTAGACGCACCCGAAGTTACCGAAGATCCAAGGCCACGTTTCTGTCCGGACCTACGTTGTTTCTTGTTAGGCAAAGATTCGGCATTTAAAGTTCGCTTAACAGTTTTACGAGTGTCCAAACGAAATCTTTTCTGGGGATTAATCACTGAAGATGGTGAACTATTAGTTAATTTATGCTTGTGAGGTTGTTGTCTAATAGATGGAGGAACTGGACAATTTATAATTTTTTGTCTTTTATGACACACAGAGTCCGATGTATTTGACACAGTTCTCTTATTTTTATTATACTTTGCTCTCGGATTGCTAGGCTTTCGACTTTCAATAACAGTCTTTGGAGCTGTTTGACCAAATTTTCTTCTTGAATATTGATGAAAAGAATTAGACGAAGAAGTGCTGGACTCGGGACACTCATTGGATCGGGAATTTCGCGAAACACCACTCGACATATGAGAACCTTCACTACCATTTTCTCTAAACTTATACACTCTAACCTGATCCAGATTAACAGTCATTCTTTCACCATTGACATCAACAACCAAATTATTATTTCGAACTTCCAAAACCTCGAACGGACCTACAAACTTCGGACCAAACTTAGCTACTCTCTTTTGACGACTTGAACTTAACCAATGCTTTTCCACTAACACAAAATCTCCAACTTTCACTTCTAACTCCCTTCTACGCATATTATAATACTGAGCTTGCTTTTCTTGCGCTTTTCCCATTTGAATCTGAGCTTCCTTAACCAACCTCTCAATATCCTGACACATGTACTGACTTTCTGCATCTGACACCATAACTAACCTTTGGAATGGAGTAATAACTTTTCTACCCAAAAACAATTCAGCAGGCGTTTTCCCCGTTGACTCGTGAACTGCCGTACGAAGTGCGTACGCAAAATGTTGAAGAAACTGGTCCCAATTTGCATGATGAGAACCAACATAAGAAGAAATCATTTGAATTAATGTACGATTTACACGTTCAGCCATATTAGACTGAGTAAGTTCCATACCGTCCTCAGTCTGCAACTTTTCACACAAAGACTTAAAAATATTGAATATAAAATCATAACGAAATGGTTTACTAGCAACTAGTGCGTCAAAACCAATATAAATTTCATTAGTTAAACTCGGTTTATCTGAAAAAACTTTACCACAATCGACTAAAGACTTATTAACCTCCATTTTCTTAACCACACTTAAACCCGACTCCTCCAAATTAACTGACACTGAAACAGGCTCTTTCTTACTCACATTCTCATCCTTATTCACGATTAACGACTTTTTAAAGAAATCCAAACTAATTCCTCTATCCCTCATATAATCCACACCAACTATACAATGCACTGTTAATCCATCCAACACACAAAACTCCCAACATGTCTTAACCGAACGAATTTCAACTTCCAATTCTACTGAACCTTTATTATCGCAAGCTACTCCCTGTGCTGACTGAACCACCAGACTTGACCTTTTCAACTTCTTATACGAAAAATATTTCCGATAACAATCAAAAGAAATGAACGACTTATCTGCCCCTGTATCGAAGACACTTTTAACGACAATACCATCTAACACAATTAACACTTCAGGTAACTCAACCGGATTAATAGTTATTTTATTTAAACTCACAGAAGGCTTTTTCGATTTGACCTGTGACTGCATACCTTCCGAAATACAGTCACTTACCAGTTTAACTGACCCGACCTCCTCACACCTCTCCTTTGCACTGATCTACCTTCAAAATTCTCATCCGAAGTTAATCTCCTTACTTGCGAAGAAACATTCCTGTCCCGTACTCCCCCACTACGATTATAACCACTATTCTGTCTATTTCCATGCATATTTCTCTCACTACTTCTAAAATTATTAGCACCACCACCATTCCTATTACCATTACTCGTATTCGACATATTACGACCAAATCCATCACTTCTATTACGCACATTATTATCCGGAAATCGCTGCCCCCCTCTCACAAAATTACGTTCCCCCTCATTTCTCAAATTACCATCCGTGACAGGTCTCTGCCGAGGGTTACGCAAATCCCGTTGATCCGAGCTATGCCGAGACTCATACTTCGATAATATCTGGTGCATTTCTGCAAAATTCTTCGGTGCTCTAACTTCAACAAAGTCCTGTATATTTGGATTAAAAAGAGGAAAAACAATGTCCAACAACTCCTCAAATGTAATATCTAAATCTAATTTATTTTTTAGTTCCAGCTTACGAAGATAAAATTTTGACGCCGACTCATATATATTCTGCTTATTACAATAGAACTCTTTTCTCAAAATACTTTTATCCTTAACGGGAGGAAATGCCTTCTTTAACTCAATTACAGTTTGTTCAAATCTTTTCGCTTCCTCAGTAATCAAAAACTTTCCTATATTTTCTAACCACAAAAGTGCTTCGCCCTTTAACGAGCATTTAAGCACTACGTATCTACTTTTTTCAGGTATATTATTGAACAAAATATAATCATCTAATTTCACTAAAAATTCACTAATATCACCCTCACCGGTGAAATACACCCGTGGCACAATCTCAAAATGTCCGACATTTCGTTGGGCGCCATTTGTGACGGTATACTCATGCTGGGTGTCATTTGTCACGTTATATGCAGACATACTCATTAATTTAGGTTTAAACAACACAGTTTATTAAAATGATAAGGGCTAAAGGAAAGTGGAGCCAGTCTATAATTTCACTCACTGAGAACACTATGAAAAGCTAAAATCATACTCACAAGTTTCGGTCTAGCTCAGTCGGGGCACCGTCTAACACTTGACACTATTTCCTGGCTGATCTACTAAACAAATCTTAATTTCACAGCCCGTGGCTGTGGATATTTCTTTATTTGCTCAAATAATCAAAACGGAACGATTCTAAACTTTCTTACCAAGGCCGAATCTTTAATCCACTATCCGAACTCCTTCCGCTTTACTGGAGGCCGTAGCTATTTTCTAATCGTCAGCACCTTACTAAACAATCATCAACTCCGTCGTTCAATGACGCTGGCTGCTGGCTAAGGCCAGAAACACACAGACGCTGGCTAAGGCCAGAACACACACAGACGCTGGCTAAGGCCAGAACACACACACCACAAACTCACACCCAAGCTTTTATACGCGACAAACTGAGATACTTCCCATTAACATAATACTAATAACCGCGAGCTAACTGCGGAATTCGAAAGAGCACACACACTCTAGAAAGTTAAAGTAAAAGAGAGGATAGATGTCACTTTTACGCCTACAAAATGTTAAATTATTGACGTCACGATCTCAGAAACACTAGAGTGCCTTTATGACTAAAGGTCACTCCCTCACAAATTGAGTATATCCTTTTAAATTAATCATACTATACCCAGGTAAATTTTGATCATTTAAGAAATATTAACTTGAATTAAAATAACTTCAATTTCATCATTACATACACTGGTGTCCAAAAGTTAAGCATAATTGGTAATTAAGTAATTAATGAAAGAAATATAAATCGAAATGTGGTGAAACTCCAGGTGTGTAAACAAAATAGTACGCGTCATATATTTTCGCGAAGAGTTTTCCCCGAAATCGAACAGGGGACCGTCAACAAATTGAAAAACAACAAAGATCTTTTGGATAACCCTGTCAAAACTAATGTAGCAAAAGCGTTCAAACTGCACATTATGATTAAGTGGCTTATTGTAATGTACTGTGTTTATTTTTATAAGGATAGCATGTATACTCGTAGAGAAATTAAGGTTTTTATAAAAACAGTCCTAAGTTTTTTGCTTATAATTTGCAGAGTTCTTCATATAAAATAATGTTCTTTTCTGAAAATATGACAAACATCATTGTACACAATACCCTGTCATAAGAATTTAAAAATAATAAAAATTGTATGACAAATGAGCAGGTTTACTAAATAATTTTTTACTGCGCATGCGTGAACGCTATTAAAATTTCATTTGAATATTATGTTAGTTAAATGTGTAGAGCAACTTTTGTGAAAGTCTCAAAAACATAGATTAAAAATTCTGAAAATTATCGTTGATAGAATGAGATCAAAATATTTTATTCCCTAATGAAGCAAAAAGATGAGGGGCTGTATCCATATTCCATTGTTTCGTGCCTAGACAATATTGCACGTACAACTGTATTTGGATAAAACCCCTGATATTTTGCTCCCTTTTAGGAATAACGGATTTTGAGTTGATTCTATAGACGACAATTTTCAGAATTTTCAAGCTATGTTTTTGAAACTTTTACGGAAGTTGCTCTATACATTTAGCTAACACAATATGCAAATGAAATTTTGATATCGTTGACGCATGCGCAATGAAAAATTATTTACTAAACCTACTCATTTTTCATACAATTTTTATTATTTTTAAATTCTGATGAAAGGGTATTGTATACAATGATGTTTGTCATATTTTCAGAAAAGAACATTATTTTATATTAAGAACTCTGCAAATTATAAGCAAAAAACTTAGGACTGTTTTTGTAAAAACCTTAATTTCTCTACAAGTATGAATGCTATCCTTATAAAAATAAACACAGTACATTACAATAAGCCACTTAATCATAATGTGCAGTTTAAACGCTTTTGCTACATTAGTTTTGACAGGGTTATCCAAAAGATCTTCGTTCTTTTTCGATTTGTTGACGGTCCCCTGTTCGATTTCGGGGTAAACTCTTCGCGAAAATATATGACGCGTACTATTTTGTTTACACACCTGGAGTTTCACCACATTTCGATTTATATTTCTTTCATTACTTACTTAATTACCAATTATGCTTAACTTTTGGACACCAGTGTAAAAAAGAAGGAAATAATAAAATAATAGGAAACATATATATATCTTAACAAGAACTACACTTTATTGAACTATACGATATATATATAGAGAGAGACTTACTGGCATTTTTATCTGTATACTAGAGCAATATATAGTTATCTTTCACAACAAAAAACAAAATTTATAATCCACTCTTTCTTAAGGAATTTATATAACAACAATGTTTAATTTGAATATAAATATAAATGATACCCAATAATTATTTTACAAATTACAACTAGGAGAAGAGTCTTACCTTCTGCTGTGTTATTAGTTTCTTATGATCACCAAACGCTCTATTTCTATTGTGCAAAACCTTTATAATCCTTGATTAAACTTTTTACTACACCTTAGTTCTTGAGAGTGAATCAAGTCACCTGTGTTCACTATTTCACTATTATGACCAGTGTTCTCAATCATTTCAAAAGGTTCAATAAAAGACGGAGAAGCCACAATTAAACAGTGTTTATTAATAGTAGGCGAACACTATCCTGGAACATAGTTCTCGAACACCGTCAAAGATATACTGATAAGTGGAGAAAGCTCGGCTAGGCAATGAGCAGCAATATTTTGATATCACTATCTTGATTCTTAACTTTTAAATACTGTCAGCAACACTAGGAAAGGTGGAGAAAATGCGAATAAACGGTGCACATCAATCCTCTGTAACCACTACCTTGAATCATAATTATCAAACACTGTTGACACTGACGGGATAGATGGGGAAAAAGCGATTAGATGGTATGCATCTATACTCGGCAGAAGCTATCTCATAGCTATCAGGTACAGCTGGAATTGTATCGATAAATGTAGAGATCACGGTTAGACGGCATGCATTCATATTTTGCCTAAATTATCTTGACTCACAGTCAAAAATGTAAGTGACCCCCATCACGATTTCAATGGATATAGGCCTAAAATCCTTTCCCATGGAGCCGAAAGGAGAGAGCTCTTCTACGTTTCACAGTTTTTTCGCCACTGATTCCAGCTTTACAAGAATCTCCTCTCCGAACATTTTTACTCCCCCCCCCCGCCTCTTTCCGAGGGGGTGAAAGAATGCTAGCCAGTGCCTTACGTCCTCATGGCGAAGCAAAAATTTCTAAACTAAAAAACTTATACTCCAGTGCCTACGATCATTTCCTTCTACGGGGTTCTCTGTGTAAGTACAGAGTTCTTTCCCCCTTTTACTGTGACCAGAGGGTGGACTCTGATTGGGTTAAACACCTTCGCAAGTATTTACATCCATATATGGTAATGCCAAACGTAGAACCACGAGATGTATACAGACCCTACTCAAAATAGCAAGCAGGTGCAACATTTTCGCGCTTGCTATCTCCACTCAAAAACATCTATTGTCGCTTAGCTTCCCGTTTTTATGACTGTCATAAAATTTTACACAGTACTGCATATTTTAAGGCGTTCTTTCCTGGGTGATTACGGATGAGGGAACATTTTAAAGCATGTTGTTATTTTTCTTGGAAATGACATTTTCAATTTTTCACGCGGGTTATAAAACTATTCTCTTATATTTTTAACAACCTGTTTTTAAAAAGAGTCTCTGTGTGTCCCATTTTACGTGGGAACCTGTTGCTTTCCACTCCAATTATATTGCTCTTCGTGGGAATGCATTTTTACAACAAGAAAGGCTTTTACTTTTATCTTTATTTATTTATTTAATAGAACAGAGGTGGTCTTGAGAATTTAGAGGGAATGTTTTTTTTTCACACACAAGAGGGTGAGAAAGAAAAAGGCAGAAAAAAAATAAAGAAAAAAATACGGGAGCATGTGCTTTAATTATAGAAAATGGGGAGATTTTAATTTGAAAATGTTTTAATTTTAAAATAAAGGTAATTGACATAAGAACTCCAACAAGAAGCTCCCTCACGTTGAGAAAAAATAAACATTATTCGTTTTGGTCAAAAACAAGAATTTTATTTTTTTATCCTGAAGACCCCAGAAGGTACAAGAAAAGCCTAACCAAAATTAAGTTAAATGCAAATCTAAACTTGACTGAAAGGTGAAATGATAAATTAATGCTGTACCCCGGCTGATCAGTAGAATTGAGAGTGTCCACTTGAGCAGATCAAACAACGACCCGAAAAGTCGACAACTTCACCCTACTAACTCATCACACCAACTATGCACTCCGGAATGCAATGTTGAAGCTTGGGTATAACACATGAAAGTAATATGTAAAATAGGACCTAAGTTATTATTGCTATAACCAAAGTACAAATTTCTTACCAAAGGATTCTGACCTATAACCTCTATTCGGCTTAACTTATTAAATTTTGAGTTCCCAATAACATCCATAGTTGCCCATAACATCTGGAACGTTATTAAACTGCAATTTCCCTATATGCTACTATCCCTGGAAATATGAAGCCACTTCTGTAAAAAGTCGAATGCAAGGAAGTGTTGTATAACCTTTTAAAAATTTCCAAAATTTTGAATCCTGTAAGCAGGACTAAGCGAAAAGGGCCTAAAACAGTAAAATCGTGAAAATTCAGTATAGATAAACCATATCAGCTGAAGGTATCACAGATATGTACACACATAAGTAAAAATAACATTTTGTATACATGTAAAAAAAAATAAAAATGCACATAAAAAACACCTTGCATTACATAAAAAGGATACACACAAATATGACATTTACATTTGACTGTATGCAGTGGGAATAAATAGATAATACTGGTGTGTAATGAAGAACAGTCTAAGGTTGTTTAATTATAGTCCATAATGAAGTACTCCATTGATTGATTATTTATAACACACCATCACATTACACTTACATAACAGTTTCTTCGTGTAAAATAGAGTGATATTTGCACCTCTATATTACCACAGATAAGCAATAACCATTGCATAAACAAAAAAATTTTAAAGGCCAGAAAATATCACAAACAACAAAAAAAATAAACAATGTGTAGTAATATTTACTCCACAAGAGATCTTGCCAATCACTTTGACAATGGCTAAGAATTTTCCTAACATACCCAAATTAAAAATAAAAGGGGTGGGTTTGTTATGAAAAACAAAACCTATATATATATATATATATATATATATATATATATATATATATATATATATATATAATGTACATAAACCAGATAAGTATATACGTGAGGCATATATACCTGGCATTAAATAGCTACAATCCCAAAAATTTTAAAAAATAAAATTTTCAGAAAATTTTCAAAGATACATAAAAAATTGTAAAAGTACCTAAAATGCTAAAAATTCATTAAAAGAATGAACTATCTTCATTTAAAACCATAATATATACAAAAGAGATGCATTTAGAGATTTCAAGCAATATATGTACTGCTATCATATTCACTTTCCCAAGTTTCACAACCATAAATTTTTCTAAGTCCCCAAAATTCGTGGAAGAATTCGATAAAAAACTCAAAAATGCATACAAACAAGGGGCGGATCACTCACACGGTAGTAATATACTGTAATATTAGTAAAACTTTCGAGAGTAAATTTGGGAAGGGCTAAAATTCATTGTAAACAAGTGCGAAACACAATTAAAACAAACCCGCTTTTGGCTCGAATATTTTCTAAGTTTCCCTATTTCAGATCGAAATTTACTCAAAGTAACTAAAATTACCTACACATAGAACCTATTTACAAATCATATATTAAAATACAAAAAGAACTAAAAATAAACAACTCTAAAATTTATAATTTGGTCGCGAAATTCTATTCCGTAAGGAATATTCATTTGAGGGCAGCGAACGCCACCTGTTTTGATTCGATCTGGAGCTAATTCGCTCTCGTGAACGACTCACACGGCCTGAATCATTCGATGTTCCTATCTGCCGCACTTCCGCTTCGCGATTATCCGAAGTAGTTACTTCCGTTTTTCCCTGAGCGCACTGAAACGTTTCTTCATTCTCTCTGCCGGAATGCTCTCGTGGGGGAATGTGAGGGGGGAAATCAGCGTCTGTCGCCTGATTACAAGTTTCGCTTCGCATCGCAGTTTCAGTTTCGCTATTGCCTCTCTCTTGTCGTCCGTTGCTACCTTGGAGACCCTGAGTTTTAGGTTGGTGGGTTGCTGTTTGAGCGAGTGATGGAGGGAACCAGTTTATAAACCGACTTCGCGTCCGTCGCGTAGGAAAATAGAATTGAAGATTCGATTCATTTGTTTTTGTTGTCATCTGATCATAATTGTTGTTTTGGTCCAAACGAGTCATTCCATTCTGTTTGCTTATGTTTGAAATGCACCTATCTTTGAATAGCGTTCGGCGATCTACATGTACAACCTGAATTTTAGTAGGATTGGCAATTAGTGCGATTTTAAAATTGATATCACTAAGCTTTTCAATGATTGTGAAAGGTCCGTTGTTTAATTTTGACAATTTTCTCGTAGTACCAGTAGCAATTGATGGATTAAATAGCCATACCCTATCACCTACCTTTAAATCTTTAACGACCGCTGTTTTTTCTCTGTACTTTTCTTGATTTTCTGATACTTATTTAACCAAATTATCGTACACCTCGGCATATACTTTTTGGAGGGAGGGAATTAACAATACACAAAAGGATGGGGCGTCATTATAATTAAATTTAGGTGACTGAGAAAATAGGGTATACGGTAGATTTAAATTTCTGCCATATAAAATTGCTGCGGGTGTTAATTTTGTAGAAGAATGTATGGCTGAGCGCATCGCTAACAGGGCAAATTTAAGTTTAGTATCCCAGTCTGATTGATTTTCGTTAACTATCTGACTCAGGGCGTTTTTTAACGTCTTATTCTGTCGCTCGATCTGCCCATTCGATTCAGGATGAAAGGCAGACGTTGCGATATGCTTAATGCCAAACATTTTGTAAACATGTTCGATAGCTTCGGATATCAGATTTTTCCCGTTGTCTGTTGTAATGTACACAGGCGCACCGTAACGTGATATGAAATCAGCCAGTGTATCCGCTATAATATCTGATGTGGTGGAACTAACTGCATATGTCTCTGGCCATTTGGTAAAGGAGTCGATATACGTGAGAATAAAAGTGTTACCTGAAAATGTAACTGGCGGGGGACCTATTAAATCCAAATGTACTTTATTCATAGGGAATTAGGGGGTTGGCATCCGTTGGAGGGGTGCTTGCTGATTCGGCTTATATGCCCTCTTTTGTTGGCAGCTAACACATGGTTCTACTAGGTGCTTGACATCCGCCGACATCCCAGGCCAGTAAAAGTGCTCCCGGATGCGGTCAATTGTTTTCTTAAAGCCTTGATGACAAGCCGCTAAAGAATCGTGCGTTAGAGCGAACACTTGTTCAATTATTTCCCTAGGAACTACCAGTTTAATTGGATTATTTATTATGTTCGACTTTCTTGTGTCCTCACAAACAAGAATGTCATCTCTTAAAAAAATTCATATATTTAGGTGCAGTATCCAAATTTTGGTCTAATTTTCTGGCTATTTCACAGCACTTTTTATCTACTTTTTGTAATTCACTAACTTTGTCAATTAGATTTGAATGTGGTACAAAAGTTGTTTCTTTTTCTACTTGTATACAAAAATTACTATTGTTAATTTCTGGTGTCTCATCAATTTTAGCAAATCTAGAGAGAAAGTCTGCTACAGTATTACATTTACATTTTATATACTTAATTGTAAAGTCAAAATCATATAAAGTGCAAATCCATTTGGCCATACGTGATCTTGGATCATGAATTTTTAACATAAATGTAAGGGGGGGCATGGTCTGTAAAAATGTTAAAATGGGTGTTAGCTAGATAGTACTTAAAGTGATTAGTTGCCCAAACCAGAACGAGAAGTTCTCTCTCAGTAGCAGAATATCTCGTCTCTGCATCTTTGAGTCGTCTGCTAGCAAATGCTACTGGATGAATTTTATTTTCCTCATCCAATTGTGACAAAACAGCACCCAACGCTTCTCCACTTGCATCGGTATAAACATAAAATTCCTTATTGAAGTCAGGTAAAGCTAGGCATGGTTTAGATATTAATGCTTTCTTTAAATCTTAAATTCTTCTTGGGCTGCCTCCGTCCAGGCAAAGTGCCCAGTCTCCTTTGTTAAATCAATTAAATTTAATGCCCTTTTTGTGAAATCAGGTATAAAACGCCTGTAAAATGAGAGGGTTCCAATGAATGATCTGACACCTTTACGATTAGTAGGTGGTTGCAATTTTTCGATAACTTCAATGTTTTTATTAATGGGGGAGACTTGCCCGCTATGAATTTCAAAGTCAAGATATTGAATTCTGTCAGTTAAAAAGGTGCATTTACTGGGTTTAAGTTTTAATTTATGTTGACGGAGACGTTCGAATACTAAATTTAATTTATTTAAGTGGGATTCTATGTCAGAAGACGAAATTACTACATCATCGATATAAGTTAAAATACCAAGATCTGTTAAGTCTCCTAAAAAGGCATTCATTAATCTTTGGAAACTATTGCCCGAATTAGCTAACCCGAAACAGTTTCGTGTCCATTCGAATAACCCTTTATGTGTAATAATGGCAGTTTTATGCCTGTCTTCTGGTCTAATAACTTGCTGAAAAAACCCACTGGTCAAATCTAGGGTTGAAAAGTATTTAGAGCCTGCTAAAGAGTCGACAGATTCTGTAATATTGGGGATGGGGAAAGCATCTTTAACTAGATTTTTATTAAGTTTTCTGAAATCTACTGTTAATCGATAAGATTTATCTGCTTTTTCAACCAATATAACTGGGGATGCAAACTCAGACATTGAAGGTGTTAAAATGTTTGCCTCAAGTAAAATATTAATTTCGTCTTCCATTTCTTTTCTTAATCTATATGGGGCTCTGTATGCTTTACAGCGAACAGGTTTATCAGAAGTTAAATTTACAGTATGGGGTATTGTGTCACATCCAGGCACGTCTAATACTGAGGCTGCAAACACATCCTTGTTTTTATTTAAAAATTCTTGCATTTTAGCTTTAAGGGGGGCATCAAGATGGTCTAAGTTAATTTCTGAACTCCTTTCTAGATCAGCATGATCAAAGTCAGGAATTTGGTTCTCACTATTGACATTAAAAGCTAAATTACAATCACATGAAGTTAAAGTTATTTGAAGTTAAGTCAGGATTATGAGAATTTAAATTACAATTATCAGAAATTAAATTACAATTAGGGGTTGAATTATCATTATCAGGGAGTAAGTTAGGTAAATTGGCACTATCTATACATTTTAAAATTTTAGCTATGGAAGTTCCTTTATTTAAGTTAATATTATTATCCGAAAAGTTTGAAAATGACATAAATAATCCATGTTGCTGAGTGCATATTGTTCTGGCAATTAAAAGTCCCTGGTTTAAGTTTCTAGCAAGGGGCTCCAAAATTAACGGTTCATTTTCTAAAATACTCAACTCTTTAGTACATTTAACACTTGCTAACATTTTTGTCATGGGTGGAATCACAAGTTTATGGATCAAAATAGCGATTCCTACAATAGTTTTGTCTATATCATTGCTTTTATTTTCACTATCCTCTAAATTCGATTGAATTTCTCCACTTATCTCATCCTCAATATTTAAATTTTCCTCACTCTGCATGACATGGAAAACATGGTTATCTTGTGACATTTCACTCTTATTTTCTTCAATTTTCTCTACATCAGGTGTCTCTACACATTTCGCATTCTTATCATTAATTTCCTGCTCATAACCTCTATCCTTAACTTGAAAAATCTCATTGTTAATACTAAAGTTAAGACCCTGAACTGCCTCTCCACTACTACTATTTTCTATACCATGATTTCCAGCATTTTTAGTGGGGGAATTGAATTTAGACTTATTTACACTTACTTGAGCACAATTACACATACAATTACAATTATTACTACACTTATAACTATTTACAAAATTATTTACACTACTTTTATTGCAACAGTCATGCTGGACATTATTTACAGTATCTATATTCCTCACAATTTTGTCCCCATTCTTGACTGAATCACTGACCTGAATTTTACTTTCTATAGTCGTTTTAACTGAAGTTTGTTCAGACGGGCTGAAAGATATTAAGTTATCAATATCAATAATTTAACAATATCAATAATTTAACACAATATTGTATTTGTTTAAGAAGGACATACCAAGAATTGCTTCAAACTCGTTTGCTAATTTACCTGGCACAATATAAAATTCTGTTTCACAAAAAATTCCAGAAAATTTAAACTTTAAACTTAATTTACTATTAAGATAGACTCTCTGTCCTGTGACAGTAATTATGGGAGTGCAACATTCTACAGGTTGAAAATTTTGGCCTAAATTAAGAATATTATCACTTATTAAATTAATTGCACTACCGGTATCACAAAGTACAGGAATTTCAGTATTGTTAACGTAAATATTTTTTATTGGGAGCCCACATGACTTCTGCACAAACATAGTGTACACAGGATGGATGTCGTTTGGCCTATCTTAGATCGAGCCGACTATCTCTGACCCGGCCTCGTTGAGTTTAAAGACTCAGTTTGATTATTTACATTGTTATTTGGACTTTCAATAATTTCGCTTTCATTTCTTGCATCATTTCCTCTTCTACCACTTCCCTGATCCCAACTACCTCTCTGATTCGTGTAACCTCCCCTGCAGTAATTATGAAATTGGGAATTACTGCCTCTTCTTCTACCTCTAAAATTTTGAAAACTTCCTATATTGCATTAAAATTTTGAGGACAATTTCTGGCAAAATGATCATTTTGTGAACATATGTAGCAAGCTAAATCTCTGTATTGACGTCTATCTGAAGTGTTAAAATTCCTCCGCTGGTTGTTACTTTCTATTAATTTGTCTAATTTAGTGGTGAGTGCTTCCACCTGTTCTCGCAGTTTAATTACTTCCTGCTGGGACTGATTAGAGGGGCCGGGTTGAATGGCTGCACACGCAACATTTTGTTGACTAGTATGGGGAGCAAAGGGGTTGATATTGTCAACCTGCAAGTTGTAAAAGGGGTTTACACTTTTACATGCTTTCTCTTCGAGAAGAGCAAATTCCAAAATTTCCTCGAGTGTTTTTGAGCATTTAGTAATCACCCCCTTTCTAATTTTAGGTGCTAAGTTGCTTAACAGCATGGAATGTAAAAGAGCAGTCCTACTCTTATTAGCTACTTCCTGTTCTACACCCTCTACTACCAGTGCTTTGAGCGAAAAATCATATGCCTTGTCATAAAATTCCTGAACAGGCATCTGGGGGGTTTGTTTGAAGTTTAAAAAACGAGTTAAAGCCACATCTGGGGTTAGTTCATGAGTATATCTTTCTTTGAAAATTTTGAGTATATCCTCAGTTTGTTTTGTTTTATGTAGCTTATATAATCTAGCAGCATTGCCATTTAAGCGGCTCAGTAGGGCAATTTTTTTCTCTTCCTCTGACCATCCAAAAAACTCTGACAATTCCTCATATTTTTCCAAAAAATCAATAAAAGAGCAAGAATTTCCCCTCACCGCTAAATGGAGGAATAACACTAACATTCTGAATTAAGGCGGATTAGAGCTAAATCCTTGAAATGTTTGTTATCGTCCATTTTTAGACAAAACTACACTCAGATTCAAAAAGAAGAAAAGAAACACAAAGTGGGGTGATTTAAATGCTAACTAAGAAAAATTCAGGTGAGAAAAAAAAGGACGAGGGAAAGAGAAAAAAAATTAAATAAATTGTACTTGCATTAAACAATTCAGTAAGCAAATAATTTTTTAAAAGGTAAATAGCAGGTGCGAAGATTACTCATTCCACTAGGCATAGATAACTTCAAAACTTTAAAATATAAATAACTAGCGGCCCGCCCTCGCTTTGCTTCGGGTACTCCCGTGTCAATACTGACACCGCAAATTGTTACTACCACTTCATCCCATTAAATTCAACTTCTAAAACCATTACTCTCCTTTTAAGTAGTCGGGTAAAAAGTAGCCTGTATGTTAATCTAAGGTGCCAGATAACTCCATACAAAGTTTCATAAAAATCGATCCATCCGTTATTACGTTATAGATGGTGTAACTAACACGACTTTGTTTTATGAATATAGATTATAGCAGTCCTCCCAGGCTTTGTACGGGTATTAAAAAAAAATTCAAGTTACAAATTTTTACACACATGCTCATACTCTCTTCTTTGTGGATGGAGTTATTAAAAAAGTGTAAACTTATAAAAGAAAATTCGGATATTAGTATTATTTTTTATTTATTTGTAATTCATACACTACATTTTTACTTATTTACTTTTTACATTTTTACCTATTTATTTTATTTTTACAACAATTACAGGATGTCTTTATACACAATAAATCTTGTAGGGTTCAGCCTGCTTTTGCAATGTATAAGCGGAAAAAATGAAATTATTTACGACATCACATTAAAAACCTCAAAAATAACAGTATTTCTCCACTATTTAATGGATGTTATTATACATATAAACCTTCCTCTTGAATCATTCTATCTATTAAAAAAAACCGCATCAAAATCCGTTGGATAGTTTTAAAGATTTAAGCGAACATAGGGATATAGGGACAGAAAAAGCGACTTTGTTTTATACTATGTAGTGATTTCAAAACTGTTGTGCATCGCCTAACCAAAAAACACTTAAAACTCTACTACACAAAAATATACACAAAATAAACAAATAATCTGAAATAACAATGCATACCCCTACTACATAAAAATATAACACAAAATGAACAACTAAAATAAAATAATAATCATGTAATATTTATCTCCAAAACTTATTGAGCAATACACAGGCTCAACGTCAATGTACCAAAACTTGTTGGGATCCTGCTACAAATTTCAACCACTTCAATTTAAAATCCTACTCATTAATAATCAATCATAATAAAGCATAAATATCAATTGAAAATAATCACTTTCATAAACTACTGACTCATTGACTTGATTGCTTCACCTACTTAATTACTAAATTAATTGAGACCTGAACTAGGTTACCACCTACATGAATCTTGTTGTTATAAAGTAATTAAATTTAAAGTAAACTCCCTAATAACATTTAAAATAACCTAAGGAAATAAAGAAATAGCCTGAAATCACAGTTATGCAAATAACAAAAGGTAATTTGAAAATTAATTATAATTTTCCTATTTTGTATATTAATAAAGTAACAGAGACAACTTATAAAAAGAACAACAAGATTCTCAAACGGTCCAAATCTCAAACTATCTATAAATCTGTAGCAGTGATCACAACTTTACCAATACTGTTTTATAGGGTGTTATATGCATATTAGTATTTAAGAGACAGTAATAAGTACTTATTAATTAAGTTTGATAAAGAGAAGGGGAAACCTGAAATCTCTCAGATATTCAGAGAGCTAAGAAAGACAAATTTTCAAAATAAGCTAAGATATCAACAACACTTAAAAAACAAACAATGGCATTTGACCTCAGACAGTATAGTGGTATCATTCTCATATATCTTTCCAATTGCATTGTAGTTTATTAACTCATTTTATTTCACTTAGATTCATCAGAATGTCTTAATATGAGATTTAATTAGAGAACTCCTGGGTATTTTCCTTTTTGTTATTTTCTACCGTTCTTTTTTCCTTTTAATCAGTACCAATTAAGTATTTCATTTCAAATTAAAATTGTGAAAAGGATTTTATTGAGTAGGTATAGAATTAACTCATCTATATTTACATTAAAATCTCTGAGAAGATATTAGAATTTGAGTAAACGTTTCATTTAAGTTTTAAATCTCAGATAATCATTAAAATGAAAAACATCTCACTTTAATCTCAAGATAAGGTAAAATTACAAAATTGAGTATATCCTTTTTAAATTAATCATACTATACCCAGGTAAATTTTGATCATTTAAAAAAAATTAACTTGGATTAAAATAACATCATCATTATATAAATAAGAAGGAAAGAATAAAATAATAGGAAACATATATATATATCTTAACAAGAACTACACTTTATTGAACTATACGATATATATATAGAGAATTACTGGCATTTTTATCTGTATACTAGAGCAATATATAGTTATCTTTCACAACAAAAAACAAAATTTATAATCCACTCTTTCTTAATGAATTTATATAACCAACAATGTGTAATTTGAATATAAATATAAATGATACCCAATAATTATTTTACAAATCACAAACTAGGAGAAGAGTCTGACCTTCTGCTGTATTATTAGTTTCTTATGATCACCAAACGCTCTATTTCTATTGTGCAAAACCTTTATAATCCTTGATTAAACTTTTTACTACACCTTAGTTCTTGAGAGTGAATCAAGTCACCTGTGTTCACTATTTCACTATTATGACCAGTGTTCTCAATCATTTCAAAAGGTTCAATAAAAGACGGAGAAGCCACAATTAAACAGTGTTTATTAATAGTAGGCGAACACTATCCTGGAATATAGTTCTCGAACACCGTCAAAGATATACTGATAAGTGGAGAAAGCTCGGCTAGGCAATGAGCAGCAATATTTTGATATCACTATCTTGATTCTTAACTTTTAAATACTGTCAGCAACAGTAGGAAAGGTGGAGAAAATGCGAATAAACGGTGCACATCAATCCTCTGTAACCACTACCTTGAATCATAATTATCAAACACTGTTGACACTAACGGGGTAGGTGGGGAAAAAGCGATTAGAAGGTATGCATCTATACTCGGCAGAAGCTATCTCATAGCTATCAGGTACTGCTGGAACTGTATCGATAAATGTAGAGATCACGGTTAGACGGCATGCATTCATATTTTGCCTAAATTATCTTGACTCACAGTCAAAAATGTAACCATCACGATTTCAATGGATATAGGCCTAAAATCCTTTCCCGTGGAGCCGAAAGGAGAGAGCTCTTCTACGTTTCACAGTTTTTTCGCCACTGATTCCAGCTTTACAAGAATCTCCTCTCCGAACATTTTTACCCCCCCCCCCCGCCTCTTTCCGAGGGGTTGAAAGAATGCTAGCCAGTGCCTTCACGTCCTCATGGCGAAGCAAAAGTTTCTAAACTAAAAAACTTATACTCCAGTGCCTACTATCATTTCCTTCTATGGGGTTCTCTGTGTAAGTACAGGGTTCTTTCCCCCTTCCCTGTGACCAGATAGTGAACTCTGATTGGGTTAAACACCCTCGCAAGTAATTACATCCGTATATGGTAAAGCCAAACGTAGAATCACGTGATGTATACAGACCCTACTCAAAATAGCAAGCAGGTGCAAAATTTTCGCGCTTGCTATCTCCACTCAAAAACATCTATTGTCGCTTAGCTTCCCGTTTTTATGACTGTCATAAAATTTTACACAGTACTGCATATTTCAAGGCGTTCTTTCCTGGGTGATTACGGATGAGGGAACATTTTAAAGCCTGTTGTTATTCTTCTTGGAAATGACATTTTCAATTTTTCACGCGGGTTATAAAACTATTCTCTTATATTTTTAAAAACCTGTTTTTAAAAAGAGTCTCTGTGTGGTCCCATTTTACGTGGGAACCTGTTGCGTTTCACTCCAATTATATTGCTTTTCGTAGCAATGCATTTTTACAAGAAAGGCTTTTACTTTTATCTTTATTTATTTATTTAATAGAACAGGGGTGGTCTTGAGAATTTAGATGGAATGTTTTTTTTCACACACAAGAGGGTGAGAAAGAAAAAGGCAGAAAAATAAAAAAAAATAAAGAAAAAAATACGGGAGCATGTGCTTTAATTATAGAAAATGGGGGGATTTAATTTGGAAATGTTTTAATTTTAAAATAAAGGTAATTGACATAAGAACTCCAACATTATATTCTGACTCATTTTTAAATTCATTTTTGATTTTAAACGCATTTAAATGGCAGGTCCTCTTATTTAGTAACTATATAATGTGATGTATTGGCCAGTTTCTTGATAACGTCAGGATTTATTTTAAAAAAGGCTGCCAAAATGAGTTTTTTTAAGAGAATTTCCCGAAGTGATCGTGATTGAAAATTGAGTAAATATTCAAATAACAAACTGCGTTTATTCTGACTCATTTTTCAATCCATTTTTACTCTCAAACGCATCCAATTTTTAGGTCCTCTTATTTAGGAACTATATAATGTGACGAATTGGCCAGTTTTTTTTATAAAGGCAGAATATATTTCAGAAAAGGCTGTCAAAATGGGTACTTTGAACACAATATCCTGAAGCGATCGTGATTAAAAAATTGAGGTATTCAAAAAACGAAATTGCGTTTTTCTGACTCATTTTTTAATTCAGTTTTTCTCTCAAACGCATCCAATTGACAGGTTTTGTTGTTTAGGAATTGTATAATGTGCCGTATTGGTCAGTTTTTTGATAAAGGCTAAATATGTATATTTTTTAAAAAGCTGTCAAAGTGGGTAATTCGCACAAAATTTCCCTGAATGGTCATGATTAAAGAATTGAGGATGTATTCAAATAACAAATTGATTATTTTATGACTCATTAAACGCATTTTTAAATTCAATTTTGCTCTCAAACGCATTCAATTGACAGTTTTTTGTTATTTAGGAATTGTGTAATGTGTGTATTGGTTGATTTTTTTTAATAAATTCAGAATATATTTCACAATATGTTGTCAAAATGGGCATTTGAGCCAAATTTCGCTTAAGATGATTGTAATAAAACCAGTTCTTACAGAAAAATGAAATTAAAAAATTTTCAAAAGCGGCCAAATAAAGTTGTTAAATTAGGTTTATCTCTAATCACTTTTTATTTTTTGTTGTTGGAATGAGCACTCTACGAAATCTACCTCCGCCTATAGGCCAAGCCGACAGGGATTTTTTCGAAATGCGCAGATTCCAAATTCTGAGGAATCGTACCGAAATGGACCAACTCGGAAAATCAACTCGGAAATGGACCAACTCAGTTGCGAGAACCAATATATAAGCTGAAGAAGTGGAAGTAAGGGTGGATTTTGAAGAGGAAAAGAAATCGTAATCCCTGATGTCAAATATCAGATCGGTAATGAAATTTCCTACATAAAATAATAACATAAATAGAGGGTCATTTGACGATGTTTTAGAGAGGAAAGCAATGATTACGTTGAAAATCTAGTAGACCGCCACAACAAGCCTGATGACGAAAACCAAATCTACAGTAGAATTTCATAGATAAACTATAGTGATAAATGAAAGTTCAACCGAATGGTCAAGAGGAATTATGCTTAATGTCATAAATCATAAAATCAGGAAATACTTGTATTATGGTGATTAGAAATATCTATGATAATTATTAGCACGCATAGATCAAAAAAATGAAATCTCAAAAGCAAAATCATTTGTCCAAAATATTAAAAAATTGAGATGAACGGTAAAAAAATGGTATGAAAAAAGATGGATACATAAGAAAATAAATTAGTAATAAATATTAAGGATTGAATGTCCCTGCCTCCGGATTCATTCCCTTTATCTTAAAATAGTTCTCGGACGTGTTTTGTCCCCTTGAAATCCTCTTTTTATCTACTTTTTTTATCGGATTCATTCCGGTTTTTTTTTTCGGATTTGTTTCTTTTTTTCTTAGATTTGTTCCTTTTTTTATTCGTTCCATTTTTTTCAAATTTGTTTTTTTTTTCGGATTTCCATTTTTCGGAATGATTCCAATAAGAACAACCCCAAAGAACTCGTTCCTTCCGGTGAAGGATTGCGGCTGGAGCGATTCTTTAAAAGGAACGATGTTGCCCATCTCTAAAAAATCGAGGGGTCCGACAACGCTGTAAGTCGCAACAGATTTACTGGTGTGTAAATCAAGTTGAAATCAATAAATCAAGATTTAAATAGTAAATCCTGTTATAAATCAGTAAATCAATAGTAAATTAGTAAATCCGATTTTAAATCAGTAAATCCGGTAGTAAATCAGTAAATCCGATAGTAAATCAGTAAATCCTTTAATAAATCAAGTTACAATCAATAAATCCAATAGTAAATCAGTATATCATTTAATAAATCAAGTTACAATCAGGAAATCAAGATGTAAAATGTAAATCTTATAGTATATCAATAACAAATCAATAAATCTTGTAATAAATCAAATTAAAATCATTAAATGAAATTTAAATTGTAAATCCTGTAATAAATCGATAAATGAGTGTAAAATAAATAAATCTCACTCTATTCGAATGAAAGTATTGGATTCGGGAAAATTGTCGAATGCCGGTTTTCGATGGATTTATACGTTTTAGGGTTAGAGATTCCAAAAAACATGTTTTTTCAAAACGTCTGTCTCTATGTGACATAACTCTTTTGGGTGTTCTATCGCAAGAACTAAAGCACGGACTTTCACAAAATTTTATATTCAGTTAGACTGTGAGGGAGTGACCTTTAGTCATAAAGGCACTCTAGTGTTTCTGAGATCGTGACGTCAATAATTTAACATTTTGTAGGCGTAAAAGTGACATCTATCCTCTCTTTTACTTTAACTTTCTAGAGTGTGTGTGCTCTTTCGAATTCCGCAGTTAGCTCGCGGTTATTAGTATTATGTTAATGAGAAGTATCTCAGTTTGTCGCGTATAAAAGCTTGGGTGTGAGTTTGTGGGGTGTGTTTCTGGCCTTAGCCAGCAGCCAGCGTCTGTGTTTCTGGTAGCAGCCAGCAGCCTCTGTGTGTATTCCGCCATTAGACAACGAAGTTGATGATTGTTTATGAAGGTGCTGACGATTAGAGAATAGCTACGGCCTCCAGTAAAGCGGAAAGAAGTTCAGATAGTGGATTAAAGGTTCGGCCTTGGTAAGAAAGTTTAGTTTTGATCATTTGAGAAATAAAGAAATATCCACAGCCACGGGCTGTGAAATTAAGATTTGTTTAGTAGATCAGCCAGGAAATAGTGTCAAGTGCTAGACGGTGCCCCGACTGAGCTAGACCAACGCCTGTGAGTATGATTTAGCTTTTCATAGTGTTCTCAGTGAGTGAAATTATAGACTGGCTCCACTTTCCTTTAGCCCTTATCATTTTAATAAACTGTGTTGTTTTAACCTAAATTGATGAGTATGTCTGCATATAACGTGACAAATGACACCCAGCATGAGCATACCGTCACAAATAGCGCCCACCGTGGGTTTACCGTCACAAATGGCGCCCAACGAAATGTCGGACATTTTGAGATTGTGCCACGAGTGTATTTCACCGGTGAGGGTGATATTAGTGAATTTTTAGTGAAATTAGATGATTATATTTTGTTCAATAATATACCTGAAAAAAGTAGATACGTAGTGCTTAAATGCTCGTTAAAGGGCGAAGCACTTTTGTGGTTAGAAAATATAGGAAAGTTTTTGATTACTGAGGAAGCGAAAAGATTTGAACAAACTGTAATTGAGTTAAAGAAGGCATTTCCTCCCGTTAAAGATAAAAGTATTTTGAGAAAAGAGTTCTATTGTAATAAGCAGAATATTTATGAGTCGGCGTCAAAATTTTATCTTCGTAAGCTGGAACTAAAAAATAAATTAGATTTAGATATTACATTTGAGGGATTGTTGGACATTGTTTTTCCTCTTTTCAATCCAAATATACAGGACTTTATTGAAATTAGAGCACCGAAGAATTTTGCAGAAATGCATCAGATATTATCGAAGTATGAGTCTCGGCATAGCTCGGATCAACGGGATTTGCGTAACCCTCGGCAGAGACCTGTCACGGATGGTAATTTGAGAAATGAGGGGGAACGTAATTTTGTGAGGGGGAGACAGCGATTGCCGGATAGTAATGTGCGTAATAGAAGTGATGGATTTGGTCGTAATATGTCGAATACGAGTAATGGTAATAGGAATGGTGGTGGTGCTAATAATTTTAGAAGTGGTGAGAGAAATATGCATGGAAATAGGCAGAATAGTGGTTATAATCGTAGTGGGGGAGTACGGGACAGGAATGTTTCTTCGCAAGTAAGGAGATTAACTTCGGATGAGAATGTTGAAAATAGGTCAATGCAAAGCAAATGTGTTCAGAGGTCGGAAAAGTCTTCGGTGAGTTTGAATAAAATTACTATTAATCCGGTTGAGTTACCTGAAGTGTTAATTGTGTTAGATGGTATTGTCGTTAAAAGTGTCTTCGATACAGGGGCAGATAAGTCGTTCATTTCTTTTGATTGTTATCGGAAATATTTTTCGTATAAGAAGTTGAAAAGGTCAAGTCTGGTGGTTCAGTCAGCACAGGGAGTAGCTTGCGATAATAAAGGTTCAGTAGAATTGGAAGTTGAAATTCGTTCGGTTAAGACATGTTGGGAGTTTTGTGTGTTAGATGGATTAACAGTGCATTGTATAGTTGGTGTGGATTATATGAAGGATAGAGGAATTAGTTTGGATTTCTTTAAAAAGTCGTTAATAGTGAATAATGATGAGAATGTGAGTAAGAAAGAGCCTGTTTCAGTGTCAGTTAATTTGGAGGAGTCGGGGTTAAGTGAAATGGAGAGGGAGGAATTTAATAAGTTTTTAAATGAATTTGGAGAGGTTTTTTCTGATAAACCGGGTTTAACGCATGTTGCGTGGCATGAGATTGATACTGGTTTAAAAGCACCTGTTGCTAGTAAACCATATCGTTATGATAAAGTTAAACAAGGTATAATTGATTATCATATTCAAAAAATGTTAGCGGACGATATTATAATGCCAATTGAGTCGCCTTTTGCATCTCCAGTAGTGTTATGTCGTAAAAATAATGGGAAAAGTTTAGATAATCCAGAGGCATATAGGTTTGCAGTAGATTATAGAAAGTTAAATGCGATAACGCAATATCCTCAGTATCCTATTCCAGTAATTGACGACATTTTGGCTAATATAACGAGTACGAATTATATGTCAACGTTAGATCTTACGTCGGGTTATTTTCAGATTGCAATGAGGCCGGAGGACATACCTAAGACTGCGTTTATTACTCGGGACGGTTGTTTTGCTTTTAAGAGAATGAGTTTTGGTTTATCGGGAGCGCCGGCAACGTTTCAGAAGGCCATGAATAATATCCTTAAACCTTTGCTTGGTAAGGGTGTCTTGGTCTATCTGGACGACATAATTATAATGGCAGCTACTTTTGAAGAGCATTTAAGATTATTGAGGGAAGTATTTACGTTGTTAAGAGATGCTGGGTTAACGGTTAAGTTAGAAAAATGTAAATTTTTGAGAAAAGAGATAAAGTATTTAGGAGTTAAAATTACGCGTGATGGTATTAATATAGATAATGAGAAAATTGAGGCAATTACGTCAATGAATCCCCCCAAAAATAGTAAGGAAGTGGCGACATTTTTAGGGATGGTGGCTTGGTTTGCCAAGTTCATTCCACGTTTTTCGGAGTTATGTGAACCTCTGTATAATTTAAAAAGGAAAAGGGTTAAGTTTGTATGGTCATCAGCAGCTCAGAGATCGTTTGAATTATTAAAAGAGGCAGTAGTTTCCCCTCCTGTTTTGGCTCACCCCGATTATTCATCTCAGTTCGAAGTGTATTGTGATGCGAGTGCTGTGGGGGTTGGAGCGATGTTAGCACAGAAAGGTCGACCTATAGCGTTTGCGTCAAGAATTTTAAATGCAGCGGAAAGGAATTATTCGATTACGGAAAGGGAGTGTCTTGCAGTAATTTGGGCTTTGAATAAATTTCGTTGTTTTTTCACTAATATACCGGTTAAAGTCATAACGGACCATTCAGCTTTGACAAAGTTAACTAATGGAAAGGGTTTGTCGTCTCGTATGGTCAGATGGTGTTTGAAGTTAGCAGAGTATAATGTTGTTATAGAACATAGGGCTGGCAAGGAGAATGCGGTAGCGGATGCTTTGTCACGAAACCCGCATGGTGGTTTAGAGGTCACGGAGGAAGTTAAGTGTTGTGCATTGTCGTCGTTGGTGTTAAGGTCACGAGAGCAGTTAATAAGGGAACAGAAGCAAGATGAAGAATTTGGTAGCTTGTATCGATATTTGGAAAATCCTGATGATGTCCCGAGCGCAGATGTGCCTATGTTTGAGAAGTGGTCCTAATCTTTTAAGCTTATCGATGGTCTTCTTTTTTATTCTAAAATTGTAAATTCACGTGGTGAATTAAGAGTTTTTATTCCGGCTAGTCTTCGTAAGGCCATCTTGAAAGAATTTCATGATAATCCATTAGCAGGTCACTTAGGAATCAGGAAAACTTATGCTCGAATTTGTGAATCCTGCTACTTCCCTAAAATGCGGGAAGCAGTGCGCGCTTATGTCTCCAGCTGTAGCACATGCCAACGTTATAATTATAAAAATGTAAGTCCAGCTGGCAAATTAATTCCTATTAAAGTAAATTTTCCTAATGAATGTGTAGGTGTAGATTTAATCGGTCCTTATCCATTGTCTAATCCTAAAAGATATAGATTTGTTTTAGTTATAGTTGATTATTTTAGTAAATGGGTAGAGTTAGTCCCCCTCAGGAAGGCTTCTGCACCTGCAGTTGCCGATGCATTTTTCGATAATTATATTTCTAAATATGGTGCACCAATTAGGGTAGTGAGTGATCATGGCCCTTGTTTCATTTCTGATATATTTAAGGCCCTGTGTGAAAAGCTGGAGATCGATCATTCTTTTACTGTTCCGTATCGACCTCAGTCTAATATGGCTGAACGTGTAAATCGTACATTAATTCAAATGATTTCTTCTTATGTTGGTTCTCATCATGCAAATTGGGACCAGTTTCTTCAGCATTTTGCGTACGCACTTCGTACGGCAGTTCACGAGTCAACGGGGAAAACGCCTGCTGAAATGTTTTTGGGTAGAAAAGTTATTACTCCATTCCAAAGGTTAGTTATGGTGTCAGATGCGGAAAGTCAGTACATGTGTCAGGATATTGAGAGGTTGGTTAAGGAAGCTCAGATTCAAATGGGAAAAGCGCAAGAAAAGCAAGCTCAGTATTATAATATGCGTAGAAGGGAGTTAGAAGTGAAAGTTGGAGATTTTGTGTTAGTAGAAAAGCATTGGTTAAGTTCAAGTCGTCAAAAGAGAGTAGCTAAGTTTGGTCCGAAGTTTGTAGGTCCGTTCGAGGTTTTGGAAGTTCGAAATAATAATTTGGTTGTTGATGTCAATGGTGAAAGAATGACTGTTAATCTGGATCAGGTTAGAGTGTATAAGTTTAGAGAAAATGGTAGTGAAGGTTCTCATATTTCGAGTGGTGTTTCGCGAAATTCCCGATCCAATGAGTGTCCCGAGTCCAGCACTTCTTCGTCTAATTCTTTTCATCAATATTCAAGAAGAAAATTTGGTCAAACAGCTCCAAAGACTGTTATTGAAAGTCGAAAGCCTAGCAATCCGAGAGCAAAGTATAATAAAAATAAGAGAACTGTGTCAAATACATCGGACTCTGTGGGTCATAAAAGACAGAAAATTATAAATTGTCCAGTTCCTCCATCTATTAGACAACAACCTCACAAGCATAAATTAACTAATAGTTCACCATCTTCAGTGATTAATCCCCAGAAAAGATTTCGTTTGGACACTCGTAAAACTGTTAAGCGAAGTTTAAATTCTGAATTTTTGCCTAACAAGAAACTACATAGGTCCGGAAAGAAACGTGGCCTAGGATCTTCGGTAACTTCGGGTGCGTCTAGAAAGAGGAGGCAACTCTCAGATTACCGGCAACAACAGTGTGAACCTCGCCATGGAGTGAACCCAGCGAACCGGCCGGAGCAGAGTCGTCGAGTGGAACCTACGAGTATTCCACGGCATCCATTCAGAACCAGGCTGCAGGCACGACAGTCAACTGTGGCGTCACCGTACAGTTCTGATGACGAGAGATCCTTCGTACAAGCCTTTTGGGACAGGAGGAGAAAGCCATCTTGCAGTATGAAGCCTGCCAGCAGCGAATCGTCTCTATGATTGGGTGATAATGTTCTTTATTAAATTTCTATTAGAGTGCATATATGTGGTAGCAATGTGAAGGAATAGAAAGCAGAGAGACTGTTTTGTACTTTTGGCCATTTTTGGAATTTTTTGACGGACTCACGATTAGTGCTTAATTGTGTTCAAAATTTGTTTGCAAAATTGTTAGTTTTATGTATGTTGAAAATTTTGGTCTTAACTGCTTTTTAAAAATTCTGGATCTATTGTTAAATTGTTATATTATTTGTTTAAAATGTTACTATATTGTTATTGTTCATGTGTTATAAAATGTATGTTAATGTATGTTTAAATTTTCAGAAAGTACAGATAGTAATTTGAGTTATTTTGTACACGCGCCGCGGTTCAGGCGCGCACGTGTTTTGCGGTCAAGAAGTCCTTGACACGCGTTTCTATCTCTTATACTAACATTTAATGAATTAACTTTCTTCTTATCGTTCGTGTTTTATGAGTTGCGTTTTGTACTTTAGTTGGGAATGGTTTCCGCAAGTTGCGAAGTTTTAAGCTGCATTTGAATTTGAAATTGTGTTGTATTAAAATTGAATGTTAATGTGATTTTCTTGCAGGGAAGTATACCTTTTGTTATGTATTGATTCTGCTATTTTTCTTTTAGTTAATACAGATGAAGAGATTGATGACGTCATTTTGTAAATTTTTGATATTTTTTGATTGTTGCATAGGCACAGCGATATGCCGCTGTACGTATGTGCCCCAATTATTGTTCAAGTGGAGTTAAGTCTGAAGAAGTTTGGGAGTTAGTTCATTGGCTAATGGGGATGTAGGTATTACGTAGTAGCAGAGTTAGTTTAGTATGAAGTAAATGTAATTTTAGATGAAGTCGGAATTTGGATGAGGAAAGTTTTTGCGCATTGGGTTTTTTGGACTTGGTGCGAATTCTAGTATATTAAAAGTTATGGAGAAATTTTTGGGTAAAGTTATAGTTGCATTGCAATATTGAGGAAAATTTCGGAGGGTTAGTGTTTTGAGAAATTTTAGTACTCCCAGTGGAGTGGGTTGTTTTGAGAGAAGAAGTAATTAGTTTTGAAAGTTTTACGAGTTTTTGGAAGTTTTACGGAGGCTATTTATAAGATAGAAGAATGATTGGATTGAATATGTGATTATTTGAGGCAAACTGAGTTTTTTTGGTTGTGATGGGTTAAAGTTAATATTTTAAAAGTTATGTTTCGGCGTTAAATTTCACCCATCACTGTGTTTTATTACGGCTCTAAATTTATAACAAGAAAAAGTTCTGGGCATGCATTTAGCCCAGCCCTTTTTCTCTGCGGAGTTCGAGGGGGGGTTGTGAGGGAGTGACCTTTAGTCATAAAGGCACTCTAGTGTTTCTGAGATCGTGACGTCAATAATTTAACATTTTGTAGGCGTAAAAGTGACATCTATCCTCTCTTTTACTTTAACTTTCTAGAGTGTGTGTGCTCTTTCGAATTCCGCAGTTAGCTCGCGGTTATTAGTATTATGTTAATGAGAAGTATCTCAGTTTGTCGCGTATAAAAGCTTGGGTGTGAGTTTGTGGGGTGTGTTTCTGGCCTTAGCCAGCAGCCAGCGTCTGTGTTTCTGGTAGCAGCCAGCAGCCTCTGTGTGTATTCCGCCATTAGACAACGAAGTTGATGATTGTTTATGAAGGTGCTGACGATTAGAGAATAGCTACGGCCTCCAGTAAAGCGGAAAGAAGTTCAGATAGTGGATTAAAGGTTCGGCCTTGGTAAGAAAGTTTAGTTTTGATCATTTGAGAAATAAAGAAATATCCACAGCCACGGGCTGTGAAATTAAGATTTGTTTAGTAGATCAGCCAGGAAATAGTGTCAAGTGCTAGACGGTGCCCCGACTGAGCTAGACCAACGCCTGTGAGTATGATTTAGCTTTTCATAGTGTTCTCAGTGAGTGAAATTATAGACTGGCTCCACTTTCCTTTAGCCCTTATCATTTTAATAAACTGTGTTGTTTTAACCTAAATTGATGAGTATGTCTGCATATAACGTGACAAATGACACCCAGCATGAGCATACCGTCACAAATAGCGCCCACCGTGGGTTTACCGTCACAAGACCTCTATATAAAATGAATCTGGTTAGCTTTTGGTGTATATCACCTAACAGGTGCTGCTACTCTGCTTCCTTTTTCACGACTTCTACTATAGCTATATCTCAAGAATTAATGGACAGATTTTCATAAAACTTCAGATTCCGTTGGTCCTTGATATAATATGTTTCTGATTACATTTTGGCATAAATCCCCCGACAGGTGGCGCTGCTATGCAGCATTATTCATAATTATCCCAATAGCTTTATCTCATGAACTACGCTTGTTGATTCATTTATTTCTTTCATTATGGAAAGAAAAAGAAGTAAACTGTGGACATATTTTTCTGAAGCATTAAATGATAAAGCAAACTGTGATTTATATTTATGCCAAGCGAAGTATTCAGTTAAAGAAGCTTCAACAACGAATTAAAAAAAATATTATGGTAAAGCATTGTCTATAATTAAGCAAAGGCAGATTCAATCCTCAATTTAGAGGGGAGGGGGTCATAACACATTTTCTTTGGGAAGGGGGGATTACATCACTTCATGATCAATCATTATATTGAAAGTTATTCTTAAATTAAAAGTGACACTTTTTTGTGATACTTCCGCTAATTTACTTTCATTTATTAAAAAAAAAGCATTAATATTTTTAAAAATAAATAATTTACACAGATTTCATTTAGATATGAGGAAATTAATATGTTTCTTATTTTCTCATAAATGTAAAAAATGATTTTGAAATGTTCTTAGGTTAGCATTTTACGATTATTTTTAAGACTTGACAGTCAAAGCAATGTCATCATGAAGGAGCAATTAGCAGTGGCGTCCGGAAATTTAGTTTAAAATGCTGAATTGCACGGTATTTTTTGGAAGTTTTATTTTAAAATTCGCTTTTATTGAAAATGGAAAACACTTTTTAATAACAGTTTCCGAATAAATAAATTTGATATTTTCTCGAGATTGAAAATTCTTCAACAAATGAGTCGGAGATTATCGAGTTTTGATTTGAGTAGACCTTTATAGAATAAGAAAGATTCTCATTATTGAACAGTGGGGGAAGGGGGGAGGATTTAAGGTATACAGGAGCGTGTGAGGAGAAAACTGCACCCGGGCCAAAAGTTTGACGCCCTCCTCCCCCAACTTTTGTTTGTGACAGACCAAAAAATGACGTTCGTAGAATAAATTTGGTGCCCCTAAATTTCCGCGCCCGGAGGCGACTGCCCCCTTCGCCCCTTCCCCTCTTTCGCACAGCGCTGAAAGTATATTTAATTTTTAAAGTAATTTTTAGAATATTTCTGTAATATAGGAAAAACAAAATTATAATTACATTGCGATATTAATTCGGGGTGTAAAGGATTAAATCTAAATTCCACTTATAGATGGCAGCATATGACATGTGCAAATTCGTCTAAAGAGATTTGAGAGAGATGTACAGTTTTGCAATTTGTACGATGATGTTAATGTACCTGATCTCTGAACTGTTAGGAAAGAAACGAGTTAGGAATACTTTTTAACAGGTAGCAAATCCGAAAATAACGATATCATATGGGTATTTCTTTTGTCTTTATTTTTAGAGCATTATGAAATATACGAACTTCGTCACGTCACGTGATCTGAAGAGCCAATCAAAGCAATGCTAACCGGTTAATGAGGCCTGTAAATCGCAAGTAAATCAGGAGTAAATCTGTGAATCACAAGTAAATCAAGAATAAATCAATAAATATGCACTAAATCAATTAGAAATCAGGTAAATCAAATTGATTTATAAATCTGGTACGCCAAAAACTAGTTTGTCGAACCCCTCGTAAAAAATACATATAATGCAATGCGCTTCCATGGCACTATCCTGAAGCGGGAAGTTACTTCTTTACGGAGAAAAGATGTAACTTCTCGCTTCTGGATAGTGCGTGGGATTACGGTGCCTCGCTCTGCCTTATCTTACACTCGATCGTAGGATAGGCGTTCCTGCGATCGATCGTAACTTCGCATTACGGTGCCTCAGCGTAATACCCTGTTCGCACTGACAAGGAAGGTCTCCATACGGGCATACTCAGAAAAATCTGAAAAAATTACAGAATGTTCTTCTCATACAGTTATGTATGTTTATAAAAAAAATTTCGGCGGAATTTCCTTATTACGTCCGTAAAAAAATAATAAAAATTTCGTTTATTTGGCGATTTATCTCCGGTTGGCGAAAAAACGAAATTTTGAAAAATACGCTTTTACGCTTGAAATACTTTTTAAAGAAAAAACTTTCTATGTTCAATTTATTTAAATAAGTTTAGTTTAAGTAATTTTAGTTTTGCATTTTTACTTTACTGTAAGTGTAATTTTGTCATATTCGTTTATAAGTACTTTTAACAAAATGAAATTAATATATTTTATCATTTAAAACACAATTTAAATTGATTCAAAATTGTTCCAAATTGAAAAATACACTGTTAAAAATCTGCTGCATTTTGTTGCAGCACGGTTACTCGGCCGTGAAATAGAGCTTTCTCATTGGTTGGAATAGAGATATTATATACAAGCGGTGGAGTGCGTTGCAACAAAATGCAGCAGATTTTTAGCAGTGTATGACGCGGTCAATTCACCGTGTGCTATGGAGCATTCTCATTGGTCAGAAGAGAGATATTCTATAAAAGTAGTGGAGTGACGTTGCAGTAAATGCTGCAGATTTTAAAAAGTGAAGTCAATTAAAATCAATTTTCAGATTCGTTAAAATCGTCTGCTTTTGGCGAGGAAATGCATTGCTCGCCAAATCCCGCGTCGCTTTCAGCTTTTCACGCCAATTATTCCAAACTATTTTATTTTTTTACATATTTAATAATGTAATTCCGCCGCTAATTTTCACTGATCTTTTATTACCTACATGAGTAGTTTAATTCGTATTTTTTTCAAAAGATTCTGAGCATGCCCCCAATGGAGACCTTCCTTGTGAGATAGTTGAGTCACTTAACTTTAAGTCACTTACATTTTTTGAAGCGGGATACCCGGAATTAGGCTTCACCTGTTCGCACTTGCTAAATATTTTAAGTGACTTAACCATTGACTTTCTCATATACGTAGACACCAAATCCCATTGTTATCTCGGCATGGTTTCGAATCCAACATCTTTGGCGAAAATATGCTGTTTTTTGGCGGTGATCGCTTTATTGGCAACTTTCAGATTTCACAAAGAGAAAAGAAGAAGTGCGGTCCAATTCAAGACAAACATAGCAATATGAGTTTCGGCGGGAGAAAAACCGGTTTGGCGTGCTAAATCTGCCCTCCGTCACGTGACGGAAGGCACACATGTCGGCCTACGAAAAGGTTGCTATTTTGGAGTCTAAGTATCTTAAGGTCATTGGACTTAACTTTGCCAAAATGACATCTGGGCATGCGCATAAGTTCTGAAATTTGTAACTGCAACTCCTAACTGTTTTTTTTTTTTGTTTACATAGCAATTACCTTGCCATATTTCAATTAAAAATTAATTTTGTCATCCTCCCAATTTATTTTGCTGGAGGAAACAACAGGTTCAACATTTTCCATTTTTGACCTTTGATTACAAAAAAAAAAAAACCCACAAACGCACGTGTTAAGCAATTGGGGTAAACAAATAACAGTTTGAAATAATTTATAATTACTTTTAGGACTCAACTCCAGTAATTTAATAATCAGAATTAAATATTCTAAAATTCAGAAATAATAATTAAATATTCAGAAGGCACATTTCCACTCAACTCATAGTTAAGAGAGTAGTGCTTGCTTAAGTAAATTGCAGAAACTTGCTTAACCTTTTACCCCCGGCTATAGAAGATAAAAAACATGCTCCCTTACTACGGCAAAAGTTCGGAATTTTTTTCCCCCCACATTGGACTGACCAGCTCTCCCGAAGCCTTTGTTTCGAAGCGCGGAGAATTTTTGGGCGCATTGCAAACCAGGGTTGTTGTACAGTTCCTGGAAATAATGAGTAGGGTTATCACTTACGCTAGTTATCCCCATTTTGGCTCGTTTTCATTGTTAATTTTAAAATGATTGCTAGAGCATCAGGTATGCGAATCATTACGAAAAAGTACATTAAAAATTTTCCTGATCAGATCGTTCGATTCACGATGAACTGACATTAAAAACTTATCAAAATTTTGACAAATCAACCAAAATTTATTTTAACATTTGCATATAATAATAATAATATAATCACATTCGCGTACGATATATGTTAAAGCTAATATATTTTTAGTGAATTGTATAGTATGCAATTAATTCTAAAATCCATATTCAAGGTTTTCAGGAGGAAAAAAGTAAGCATTGTTTACAATGTTTAACGATGTGGCATTACTTGCAATTTTTTATTCATTTAAATTTTAAACTAGTTTAACTGCATCTTAGTAAGAAAGTACTTATTAAGTACTTTCTTAGAAGTACTAAGTAAGTACTTTAAGTACTTACTTAGAAAGACCCAAAATTTGTTTGTCAATTAATAAATTCATATGCGCACAAGAACAATGAAAAGTAATTCCGTTACATTATCAAAAAACAAAATTGTACTCTATCGAAATGTACCAAAATTGATAGGAAGACAGTCTTGTTATGAAGCTGAAATAACTTATTCCTGCATTTTTTATGGACACATACAAAATAATAATAATAATAATTGGGCTACATTTAAATTATAAGTATTTATTCTCTACAGTGTCACGTTCTGTCTCAATTTTAAACATAAAAAACTTCATACTTACAGTCATAACAATGAAAATGAGTTGGACAAATTAGTTTTTTATAATTCCTTCCGATAATAGAATTGCATCTTCAGTCATAAGCTATTGTTGTCTTATGGCGGCAGTTTCTTTCCTTTTCTGCTCTATAGCGTACGCAGAAATTCGATTCTAAACGCTAATTTTAAAATCATTTTTCTAAAAAATCTCTTGGCCCTACCGAAAGACTAAAATAAAAAGCGTTTGATTACATACTTTCACAATAAAAAAACTTGATACACTTGAAAAAAAAATGTCAGAAAGTAGCCAACGTAAATTTCAAAATAGCTTAATACCTTTTTTTTTTTTCAGTACATTGATTGGTATGTAATAACTTCTCAATCTCCTATTCAGAGCTGTGAAAAAGCGTTATGGCCTACGGGCATGTATTATTTATAAATTTTAGTTTATTTAAAATATATTACTTCTTAATTATATTGCTGTTAGTATGTTTTAACTAAAATTTATTTGTGAATGACTAAATTCAAACACACATGCATTAAAAAAAAGTCCGTTACATTGTAAGAGAAAAAAATCATTATCTTTTTTGAAAAATATATTACTCTTAATTAAAACATTCTGAACTTGATGGGAAGTGTACTACAGTTTTGTAGTACATAGACTTTAAATACATAGCCTTTACTTTTTTTTCCATACGCACACACGCACACACGCACACTTACTGAAAAAAAAAAAAAAAAAAAAAAGGAAAAGAAAAGAAAGAGAAAATTTTCAATTACAGTAAGTTTAGGAGTGATTATTTTTGACAGTTCACCTTTCGATCTCAATTTTTACACATAAAAAGATAATAATTATAAGCATACTGATTGAAGTAAATTGGAATCAGAGTTTTTTTTAGCTCACAGGCTATCAAAGCCTGGGAGCTAATGTGCCCGCATATTTTGTATGTCTGTATGTTAGTATATATGTACGTAACACGATAACAATTGACCGAAATATCCGATTTGTTTCAAATTTTAGACATAGATTTGTTCTAAAAAGGCACTTTCCTGGGTATTTTTTTTTGGGGGGGGGGGGTTCATTTCTTAAGTTTAAATGAGGGGATAACGGGGATTAACGCCCCCCCCCCCTCATTTAGATAAATGGGTGTTTCATAAAGAAATGTCCAATTTGCTTCATCTTTTTTATACAGGTTTAATCTGACGAGGTGTTTTCTTGATTAGTTTTGGGGGCTCATTGCTCAGGTATAGAGGAAAGGGGATAAGGGCTAATCTTCCCTTAGGTTAAATCAATAGGTTTTTCATGCGAAGATATCCGATTTGCTTCATATTTCCTATATAGATTCATTCTGATAAAGTGCTTTACTGATTAGGTTTCGGTGTTCATTGGTTGTGTATAAAGGGAGAAAATGGGGGAGCTAGTTCCCTTAAATTAGATAAATGAGTTTTTCATGCAGAAAATCCACTTTGCTTCATATTTTTTGTATCGAGACATTCGAATAAGGTGCTTCCTTGATGACTTTTGTGGGTTCATTGGTTAAGTATAAAAGAGCGAAATTACAACCCCCCCCCCCTAAGGGACCTTTCAAGTATTACGTAAGCACTAAAGGGGGAGGGGGGGTCCAGAGTCTGCTTATTTTTTCTGACAAGGGGGAGGGGGGGGTCACGACAATTCTTACATAAGCATTAAACAACGAAACAACTGCAACTCAAATTCAACAAGCAAACAAGGACCGGAAACCTGCAATACCCCAGGCCACTGTTCCAGTGAAAACTTTATAATAGACAATGTTGAAACATGGGTTCAAGGATCCTGGACATCAGATTAAAATATGAACACCAAATTGAACTCTAACATTTGTATGTTTTATGTCAAAAATTTTAGTTATGATGCCTAAGTAAGTTAAGACTTCTTGTATATCTTGTTTTACGGTTCAATGTGATAAATAACAATATATGTAAACCATTTTGTATTCTGTGGCTTGTTTAATGCAATAAGCAACAATATATTAAAACCATTTTATATATTTTGATATCACAATCCCTATATGCTTATATAGATTTGTAGGATTATTGATGTAATTGATTGGTAACTTTTTATAAGTCAAGAAGTATTGATGTATAAACTGTCATAAAATCTTACGTAAGCAAAGGGGGGGGGGTCTAGAATTTGCTTATATTTTCTTACAAGGGGGGAGAGGGGGTACAAAATGACTAAAAATATGCTTACGTAATATTTAAACGGTCCCTAATGTATCCAATGGGGTTTTCATGCAGAAATGTCCGATTTGTTTAAAATTTTGCATATAGGTTTATTTGCTAATGCGATATTCCGATTAATTTAGGAGATTCATTGGTTATGTTTAAAAGAATGGGGTGGGGGCTAATCCTCCACCCTTAATTTAGATAAATTAGTTTTCATACACATTTGATAACCGATTATCTTCAAATTTGATATACCGGTTTATTTTGGTAAGGTACTTCCCTGATTAAATTTGGAGTTTGATTAGTCAGTTATAAAGGGTGCAGATACGGGAGGTAATCCCACCCTCTTAATTTAATTTTCGAGGGGGAAAATTATTTGAAAAAAAAATTAAATCTGTAATATACTTTTAGTGTGAATAAACTGTAAGCTCAATGTCATCAGTCTAACTGGCGAGTATTCTTTGCATTTTAATACTTTCTGATACAAGAAATTCATGTTGAGTTAGAAGCAGGGGTGTAGTGGAGGGTATACGGAGGTATACGCAGTATACCCTCTGGATTTATTTAAAGAACACTGTATACCCTTAGGATTTTTTTAAAGAACACCATATACCCTCTGTTTCCTAAGAAAGCTCTAGTATATAAACTCTATTTAGCGTATATCCTCTGCTTAGACCGTATACTCTTTGTTGTCTTTACAACTAAGCAATTGTTGTCTCATGACGACAGTTGTTTCTTCTGCTTTGCTATCAAATTTGAAAATCCCGTTCAAAGCGTCAACTTAAACTGCATTTTACTAAGAATTTTTGTTCTTTAACGAAAATCTAAAAACAGTATCTGCTTATATGATAAATTTGGAAACAAAAACTATTGTATTTAGGTTTATTATAAGATATTCTATATTTAATAAGGATTGCTATAGTTCTTTTTTACAGCAATAGATAAAATTATTTCAAATTTATATGCATTATTTAAATGTATTCTTACTATAAAATATCAAGTCTATAAGGTCTATTCTCTTTTATTTTTTGGGAGGGGGATGAAACAGAATACAAAATATTACGTTATTATCATAGAAGTAAAACTCATTTGGAAATGAAGGCATAGTATTGTGCTGTTAGAATATGACGCATTGTACTCAGAAAGTTATCTGGCACCAGCGCCGTGCGAAAGGGGGGGGGGGGCAGTCGCCCGGGCGCGGAACTTTAGGAGGCGCCAAATTTATACTACCAACTCTACCAACGTCATTTTTGGCCTGTCATAAGAATAAACTGGGCGAGAGGACTCCAAATCAAAACTTTGCTTGGGGCGCAGTTTTCTCTTCGCACGCCCCTGTCTGGCACATTAGACATACAGTATTGGGCAGTAAGAAAATGGCATAACACTCTCTAAAACTGTCAAACTCAAAAAAAAAAAAAAAAAAAAAAAAAAAGATTTACTTGGGAACGGGGAGTGAGCTAGAGAATAATTTAGATGACTTATTATCTATTTGTTGTTATTAGAGAAAAATAAATATGTCAAACATATTGTTTAGAATATTTATAACTTCGTGTAATTGTGGTTGGGGGGTGGGGAGATAACGAGCGCAGTGCATATTTTAGGAGCTAATAATTTAGATAGATGATTGTTTATTTTCACTAAAGAGTACCACTTACAACAGAATATTTTTTTATACATAACTTTTTATGATGGGGTAGCTTAAATTTTGGAGGATTTTAAAATTTGAACGATTGATTATTTATTTACTATTCTTAGAGGACAACAAATTGGTAAGCAGAATCTTTTGCTTTAAACTCCTTGTATCGATTTTTGTATTTTATTTATGTCGGCCAATTATCTACACTGTGGGATATAGGCCCTAAGGGGTGCGATGCCTCCATGGGGGTCTTTCTAAGGGAACCTAACCCGTATTTACGCAAGGTTCGAAGAAAACCACGGAAAACTCCGAACGGTTAGGCCGACGGTCGCGATTGGGCTCCTTGTATCGAAGGCATGAGGGAGGCAGGGGGGGAGCAGGAATTGAGAGTAGTAACGTTGGGGGGGGGGCGATTTCCCATGCGGGAAATGCTTTATTTCATTTAAGCCATAAAAATATGCTTGATATTTTATAAAGAAAGGGGGGAGGGCCGTATTATCTAGATTTCATGGGACTATAATATTTTAAATAATAATGTTAAGGAGCAGGGAAAGTTTCAGTATGTGTTTGTGAATTCTTATTTCTTTTTTTATGTATGGTTCCAAAGGAACCAATTTAGCTCTGAAAAGAGCTGTTTGTTTTTAGCCCTGAGAAGGACTGTTTATTTTAATTGATGGAAAAATTTTATGAATGAATACGAATGCAGAGATTTATATGCTGGTGTATGGAAGATCTTTTAGGAAAATTGGAATGAATTCTTATGGTTTTCACCTATTTCAAAAATTCTGCGTTTGTATGGTACTTTGCGAAACAATTTCTATCTATGCATAAAGCAACATTGCACTTTGTACAGATAACTTTAACCCGCCTCTGTAAGCCTTGTTTGGAGCATACCACACATCTTCTATATTTCTTCTCATCCAAAGGCCAGTGGCCTGCAGAGGAAGTATTAGTTACTTCAGAGGAAATATCAGTTTTTGAAGTAACAGTTTCATTTTTTTTTACAAGCATTTTAATTAAGGACATTATTATTAGTTAAAGGACTTTACTATTAGTTAAAGGGACAATTTTCTTGTCCGAACAGCACCTCTATAGGCCACTTTGATTCCTAATGGCAACGGACTTCAATGTAAAAATATTGGGAACTAAAACGGCCTATAGAGGCGCTGCTCGCAGCCTTCGAAACAGGATAACTGTCCCTTTAATTTACCTTTAGCTAATGTTAAACTCCCATTAAAACAATTCTTTATTATAAATGTATTTTTAAAAGTTTTAGATATTCAAATTCGTATAATATTTACTTCGTCAAATAAGACAAAAAACAAATGTCACAGGAAATCTGAAATTGTGCAAAAGAATAATTATTCTGAACAAATTTAAAACGCATGTAATGCAATGGGTTTACACGGCGTTATCCTGAATGGAGAAGTTACATCTTTTCTCCACCAGATGGCGTATTCGAGCGCTTCAATCCCCAATTGCTCTTCAAAAAAAAAGAAGCCATGACACTCCCTAAATCCAGCTCTCTAAATAGAGAACTGGATCCGTCTTTGTTTGGGTCGAATAAAGCGGATTTTAGGATTACATTTTTGGTGTAAACTCAACCTTCATAGATCGCCACTCTTATATATAAGCACCCATGACGCATGCGCTGTTAAATGAAAAGACGCTCGCTAAACAGAATATTTATTTTATTTTACTTTGTCTGATGGCATCACTTGATTTATAAATACAAAAATATCTTTAAATTTTACTTTTGCGAATTTTCTATTTTTTAATGAGAAGAAATTTAGGTATTGCATATTTTTGTTTTCTCTCACTGCTTGAAAATAAGTAATTTTCTGTTCATTATTGTTTGTACGGCTGATTTACGTAAAGCGGAAGATATGATGTTTAACACGTGTTTTAAATACGTTAAGCCTCATGTCATGAGGTTTAAATTATGTTGAACATTTTGTTCCATATTCTTTTTTATCTGGCTGAAAAGTCAAAAGTTTCTTACACATTTTTAATTTTACTATTTAACAAAAGAGTTATTCAATATTCAATGATAATTCAGTAAGAAATTGTGTTGTTGTTTATGCCTTTTCAAACTATTGAAGCTGTGGTGTTTCTGAATATCATGAACGTTTTATAAGCAATTTGCTTTAACAGTAAAAAGAATTAGCATTAAAATACCTCCAACATAGCTTTTCCTTACATGATTTATAATCTGTAAGACAATTTAAATAGCATATCATCTTCACAATTTAAATCAAACAATTAGAAATATAAAAAATATATCTGTTCCTTTTGTCTTTATGTGAACATGTTACTAAACGGAGCTTTTTTTTTTTTTTTTTGCAAACATACATTGCATGATTTCTTTGTTAACTATGTAATACAAAACTGTGTGTTATGTGTTAATGGTTCAATTTACAAAATACCCATTTATGCTTTATATTAGTGTTGCACAACCTTTTTGCTAGAAAATCGTTTGCCACTAGAATATTTGAAAAGTGGCGTTTGTTTTCTTTCATAGCAAAGTTTCTGTCACTAATATAAAGAAAATTATTCTGCATAAAATTAGTGGTATGAGTTTGGCCCGCGGGCCACAGGTTGTGCACCTCTACTTTATATCAAGTAACCATTACTAGAATGTTTAACTTATCAGCACATGTCCTGGGATAAAATTTACCCCAATTGTGAAGCCAGTCTACCAATGAAGATGCGTGTGCCGATGGGTAAATTGTGTCATCTATATGCAAAATCGGCTATCTCCAAAAGATAAAATTTTTGGAAAATCTAATTTTTTACAACACTTATCCAAAAATAAGAAATTAAAATTCTTTTATTTTTATAGTTATTAGGACAGTATACCGTAAAATCCCGTTAATTCGCCCTTCCCGATCAAACACCCCCCTCCCGACTTTATAAAAAATTTGAAATTTTCAAGAAATCCCGAGAAAGCACCCTCCCTCCCCATTCTCAAAGGCCATTGAGAATGGGATGAATCATGATGAAATGAATGAATTGTGAATCTGTGATAAAATGTGCATTTTTTTTAATTTTTTTTTTTATTTATTTCATGCTTTGTTTACAAATTTCTCCTTTTCTCTGCGTTTTTTCGACAGAATTTACGTTTTTTTTTTTTTTTTTTTTAAATCCAAATTTTTTCAAGTATCAAAATTCACGATTCATTCATTTCATCATGATTTATTCATTTCATCATGATTCATTCTTGCAAATTTGGAGAAACAATCACGGAAAATTCCTGTGTAAGCACGCCCCCCCCCCTTCTAATTATTTTACAATTTTGCGTCATGTTTAGGGGGGGGGGTGGATTAATGGTATTTTTACTGTAATTTGAAAACAAGAAATAAGGAGTGAGGGGGGTATTTAAATTTTTGTTTTGGATTTGGCCAACTTTGCAACGAACCAGAAAATTTTTGCTAAATTTAATATGACATTGCATTTTTAGAAGCAGCAAAGAAAAGACACAAAAATATTTCAGTTAAATTTTATTTCAAAAAACATTGCATTCATAAACTTTTGAAAAGTGCCACAACTTGGCTTTGTTTGGTAGTAGGACATTACCTATCTTTGATGCAGAATGTCTGATCGGGGATTGGGGAAAATTTGCAGAAACATATTTAATTGATTTCAATTTTAATAAACAAATTCCATAATTCTCTGAGATAAAAAAAATTTGGTACTTACATATTAATGCCACTGCCACAGCAGAAATTGCGTAAATAAAGAGCAGTCTCATTGTTCGTTCTTATTGTATCTTTTGGATTCCTGTTTGACGCCGTTTTTTAGTGTTTTTTTTTTTTTTTTAATTATTATTATTGCTCATTTTCAAAGCAATCTTTTGTGCGCATACGAACAATAACACTGCTCTTTATTGGCGCAACTTCTGCTGTGGTGGCAAAATTTTTCGTAAGTACCAAAAATTTCACTACAAGTAAAAAGATCAGTATGATGACTTTACAAAATCGCTGTGTGCCTTATATCAGGGTTGATTCTGTAATGAATTTTCTGAAAATTTAATACATTCTGTTCCAACAAATTTTTTAAAACGTTCATCAATCTGAAAATTTGAATATAAAAATACTAAGAATTTTGACAGAGAATTGCAGAAAAACTGCAAGTTTCCACGCAAAATCACAAAATGGTGGAACATTTTGTCTAAAAAATTGCTAGTTTCATCAGAAGATTGTGAAATAAACACAAATTTTATCAAAAAAAAAAAAAAAAAAAAACCACTAAATGAATGCACATTTTATCAAAAAAATCTCAAGCAATTGTAAATTTCCTCAAAACATGGAGAAATAACTACAAATTTCACCAAAAGATCAAGAAACAACCATAAATTTTGTCAAAAGATCACAAAACAAACATAAAATTCATTTAACCCTTTCCGGCGCACTACTCTTCAAAGTTGGAATTTAAAGAAAAAAAAAATTAGGCAATCTATTTAGGCCTAGAGGAGGACACAGGTATTGTTTTGTAAAGATTGCACTAACCATTTTAATTATACAGCTGTTGCCGAAGTGGTAACCTCCCATAAGTAAAGAATTGATAAGCACAGTGAGAAGAGCATTGCTGTGAAGTGCGTATTACAGTAAAACATTCTACCTATTGTTTAAAAACAGTAGAGTTTGATCTCTGTGGTGCTGCCATCTAGAACTCATAAGAATGATTTAAAGTAGCCATTAGAGTAGTTTTTAAAATATACACGCAATTTTTGCCGACCCGGCAACACTGCGCGTTAAGGGGTTAAAGATTAATGACCACACATTTCGTTAAAACAGGCTAAAAACCTGCATATTTCGTCATAGGATCTCAAAGTTAACTGTTAATTTCATTAATGATTCCTGAAATAAGCACAAATTTGGTCAAAGGATCACGAAAAAACCCTGCAAATTTCGTCCGACGATCTCTTAAAGCAAATTTTGTCAAATGATCTCTTAAAAAAATTAAATTTCGTCAAAAGATTGCTAAAAAAAAGGAGTTTAGTCAAAGGACCACGAAAAAAGTTAATACTGAGAGTGGATTTTTTCTACTTTGCCTTTCAGAAAACTTTCTGTGAATTTCAGAAATTTTTTTTTCACTTGGAATTACTCCTTTCATATGTATTTGCACATAAGTTGAGAAATAATGGAAACATAGATTTTCGATAAATACGATAGTACAGCATTTATATGAGCATATCGTAAAGTTTTGTTGAAATTTTCATCTGAATTACAAGAAATGTTGAGAGTAGAAACATTTTCTGCACATTTTTGATTTGATTAAAGTGAATGAAAGAAATACAGTTATACTTGGATTAATATATCTTTCCTACAGTAATCTAGTACCATGAGATACAAAATGATTTTTTTTTTAAATGTACTTTACCTTTTTTATTTTTATTGTTAATTCATATTTAATGTAAAATTATACCCAGGTTTCACTGACAAATAAAAAATTTAGATTTATGTATACAAAAATTAGAAGTTTGTAGAATTCTCTATCTCTAATAAATTTTAATAAAATCTGAAAAAAAAAAAAAACAAGTTTAAGACTACTAGGCCCAGCAGGTGTGGTTTTTTCAAAGCCTGCATTATTGCAAAGATGAAAATAAATGTTCGCCATTTGGCAACTCAATATGAAAACTGGTGCAAAAATATGGAAAGTACTGGCCAAATACAGGTTTTTCAAAAAAGTATTTTGTCAATCGTGAGGGAAAACCCTGTGAATATTATCAAAATATAGCCCTTCTCTCCTCCTACCCCCTCCAAAAAAAAAAAAATCTGAATTTTGTGGAAAAAGCATAGTGACAATTGAAAATGTCAAAGAGTTTATCCAGTGATTAGGTATTTTATGCAGCAAAATGAAATGTAAATTAGCACCTAGAAAAGGAAAGGTTGAGAGAAAAACATGGAGTTTTTTCACTGAAGTATCGCTGAAAAAAATGCTATTTTCATCAAAATATCAAGAAAAAAGCACTTTCCGTCAAAATATTGCATGAAAAAGGCGGTTTTCGTCAAAATATCACAAGATAAACACAGATTTCGTCATAAGATCATGAGAAAAATGTGGATTCTATCAAAAGATTGCAAGAAAAATGCAGATTTCGTCAAAAGATCGAAAAAAAAAAAAAAAATGGATTGCATCAAAGGATCGCGAAAAAAATGCAGACTGCGTCAAAAGATCGTGAAAGAAACTATGGTTTTCGTCAAAAAATCGCGAAAAAACTGATTTTTGTCAAAAGATTGCGATAAAACAGTGATTTTCGTCAAAAGATCACAACCCCCCCCCCCCCCCCCCCCACTATTTTTGGCAGAAAATCGCGAGAAAACTGCTATTTTATTTAGACTAAAGATCTCAGAAAAAATGATTTTCGAAACAAAATCTTGAAAAAATTGCAAATTTCTTGAAGGAATTGCAGGAAAAATACGAATTTCACGATAGAATTGCAGAAAATTTGCTGTAATGTTTTCAACAACTTTTTAACAATTGAGTGGTAAATTAAACATTAGCTTGCATGTTTGTTAATTGATGTTTTTAGTGAAAACATGTTAAAATTTAAATTGGACAACAAGCTAAGATTGCTGTGCAAAACATTGATTCAGAAGTATGAACTTAAAATAGAAAATTTAATTTCAGAACTACTTATAATATTTGCATACATGAGTTCACTCTGACCCTCCTCTTTCCAAAAAATAAATAAATAAAACATAGGGTTGATATTTTTGCTGGCAAAAAGGTATTTTTGTCTGGACAGTGGCAAAAACTGGCAAAAATGGAAAAAACCTATTTGTCTTTAATATGTAATAATAAAAATAAAATCTGCACGCTAATAAGGATAGTAATGTTATAAACATTAAATTTAACAGTGTACTATTTAATATTTTAATTTAATTTGCTAATTAATATTAAATATTTTAAAATTTTGAAAAATAAGTGGGATTCAGTCTTCCTTAGGAATTTAAGAACAAAATAAAAATTACATACTTACCTTAAGTCAGGGATATGTTTAGGAAAATTTTAGGTTCTTTAAAGGACCCTTCATAAAATAATTTATCTTAAAACAGGACCCTTCACAAAATTCTTTAATCTCAAACAGGACCCTTCATAAAATTATTTCTCTCTCAACTAGACATTTCACCTTCAAATTGAACTTTTCACGAATTTAATCATTTAAGCACATCATCAAATATGTCCAGCAAGTAGTGCTGCTATTGAAAGATTTTCTTCAAGTTTTTCATTTGTGCAAACTAAGATTCAAAATAAACTATCAACAAATACTCTTTCAAAAACTTTATGCCAAGCTAAAGCAGCAAAATTTAGGATGTGAAGAAGATATTGCTGAAATATTTGAAATTTAATAGTTTTCTGCTTTAAATATAATTTTACATTAAATTTAGGTTACTATAACTGTTTCTTCTAATTTCTATTCTAACATATAAACAGTGATAAAAATTGGGAGATAAAAGGCAGGCGTCAAATGACGACTACTGTAAAAATCGTAGGCATCAAATTAAGATTTTTAGTTGCAGTTTCTAAAATTCATATTAATATTACTGTAATACTATACATAATTTAGGAATAATTCTGACTAAATTTATTTTTTTTTAAATTTGCATAAAATTTTCTGAAAGGTCACAACTGAGACAGATGAGAACTCCACTCCCAATAATGTTTTTTTAATTTCCTTACCCCTTTTTCACAATTTGTGTTTTTTGGTATCTTTTGATGAAACTTTCCTTTTTTCCATGTCCTTTTGATGAAACTTGCTGGAATTTTTTTTGCTATATTTGGCGATACTTTCTGGTTTTTTCACGATCTTTTGAAGAAACTTGTCGTTTTTTTTTTTTTCGGGATTTTTTGAAGAAATTTGCCGGGTTTTTGTGGTTTTTTTGACAAAACACGTTTTTTTGGGTGATCTTTTGATGAAACATGCCTGTTTATTCGTGATTTTTTGATGAAACTTGCTGTTTTTTCCAATTTTTTGACAAGCTTTGTCATGTTTTTTCGAGGTCTGTTGATAAAATTGACCGCGTTTTTCGGCAATCTTTTGACAAAATTTGTCATTTTTCGTGATTTGTTGACTAAATTTGTTTTTCCATGACTTTTTTTTTTTTTTCGATAATCTTGTCAAAATTCAGATTTTTTTTTTTTTTTTTTTTTTTTTTTTTGCAATCTCTTGAAAAAAATTGGAAATATTTTTCTTAGAATGATTGAGTAAACTGATTTTTTTCGGCGACTATTTCTCAAAATTTGCGATTTCGGATTTCTGACCGATTTTTTGTAATTTTTGGAAACCATTAGCTTAATTTATCAGAAAATTCAGACCATAATCATTTTTGACACTTTTTTGAAAAGCAGTTATTTTTATTTAAAATTATAGAAATTAATTTCTAAGATTATAAAAATTGAAGCTACTGTAAAACTGGTAAATCTTTTCTAATTATTGCTATGTTTAGAAAGTAATAGAAAAATGCACTTAATCTGTAAAAAGAAAAAAAAAAAAAAACTTGGCAGCTTCTTTAGTTACTGGTATTTACAGTTGAATTTAGTAAAAGAAATAATATAATATGTAATAATGTAGAAATTTTCGTGTTTTTTTTTGCGATACTAATGAAGTTTACATTTTCCAGTGATTTTTTTTGACGAAATTAAAATTTCTTTTCGCGATTCTTTAACGGAATTTGCGTTTTTCCAGCAATTCTTATTGCATTTCTGTTCACAATCCTTTGTAGAAATTTGCATTTTTTTTTTTTTTTTTTTTTTTTTTTTCATTATATAAAAAAAATTTTGCGTTTTTGCTATTTCTTGAAAAAAAAAAAATGCTTTTTTTCACGATCCTTTGCTGAAATCGACGATTTTTTATGAGAACAGTTAACGAATTGATTTTTTCCATGACAATTTGTCGCATTTCGCAATGTTTTTTAGTTCCGAATTTGCACACTAGACTCCCCCCCCCTTTTTTTTTTTCAGAACTGAATGTCTAATAAATATTTTTTTTAAAGCTAGGCGTCAAATTTGACAACCGAGAATAATTTTGTAGTCGTCAAATTCAATTCTTTAGTTGCATTTGACGACTAATGACCGCTAATTTCTAACACTGCATATAAAACTATAAACATAAATTCTTTACTTAGTCTCAACAGTTCTATTATATGAATTATTAATACAGTATAGGATCCGTTATCCAGAATGCTTTGGACCCAGGGCATTCTGGATATGGGGTTTTTCCGTAATTCGGAACACTTTACCATAAGTATAAGAAATGTACGAAATAATTTCATACTAATACATGTAAATACCTTAATTTATTAATTAATCTACACAAAATAAAAAAATAATTATAATAAATGAAAAAAATAACACATACATATGAAATTTAATTTTGAGATTTTGAAACAGAATCTTTTGATTGGGATTTAGCTAACATTTCTATGGTAGTCTTTTGCTTATAGTGTGTCTCTTGTACTAATTGTTCTTGTATTTTGTACAGAGATATGGTTTGCTGCTCTTGGAAGTAGCTCCTCTGTTGCATGCCTGAAATTATTGTTTGGTATAAAATACTAATTTTTCATTTGATACCTTTTCAACAGATGATTTGGTTGTTCTTCTCATCATCACTTTCATCAGTATATTGTTTATCATCATTTCACAAATCTCACTGTCAGTCATGTGATTAGTGACAGGAATGTTTTCATCGGCTTCTAAACAATCTTCCACAGCTTCTTTATTAAGCAATTTAGCTTCTGGACAATTAAAGCCTTTGCCATATGCCAATAGATCAGTAATAATCTGCTTCTTTTTCAAAATCTTGAAGCCTTCAAACTCAGGCTCATTTTCGTCATCAAAAAATAATGTAGATGGCCACAGATTGTACCATCTATGGATAAGTGTATCCTTATCCATAGCCTGCTATGCTTTAGCAGCACTCTACAAAGCATCTTTGATTGCGAAGATTCTCTGCAAGTTTTTTTACCCCTATTCCTTGTTGCACTCTGTGAGCATTTTTTTTTTTTTTTTTTTTTTTTTTTTTTTTTTAAGAAGACATTTTTGTAGTGAGTTTTTTAAAGTTTTCAGAATCCCTTGATCCAATGGTTGGATAAGTGATGTTTTGTACAATTTGAGGCAAAAACACTGCAAACACATTATCCATTTCTAAGATTTCTGCTTCAGGATGGGGCCGTTTTTTTCGTGATATTCTGAAGAAATTTGCCTTTTATCGCGATTTTTTCATGAAAGTTGCCGTTTTTCGAGATCTTTTGTTGAAATTTGCCGTTTTTCGAAAATCTTTTGCCAAAATTTGCCGTTTTATCGCGATTTTTTGGACTATAGTTGTTATTTTTTGCAATCTTTTTTTGGGGGGAAAGGGATCTGCCTTTGTTGATTTTGTGACGAAATTATCCATTTTCTCGCAAATCTTTTGAAAAAATTTGCTGTAAATTAGTCGTTATTTTTTTTTTCAACGAATTTTGTCGTTTTTTCATGTCTGTTGACGAAATCTGCCGTTTTTCGGTGTTTTTTGACAAAATTTGCTGTTATTTTTCGTGATTTTTTGAAGAAATTTGCCATTAATCACGATTTTTTGACGAAAGTTGCCGTTTTTCGCGATCATTTGAATTTTGTCGTTTTTCGCGAATCTTTTGTCAAAATTTGTCGTTTAATCGCGATTTTTACTATATATATATATATTTTTTTTTTTTTTTCAATCTTTTGGGGGGAAATCTGCTTTCTTTGAGGCTTTTGTGACGAAATTACCCATTTTCTCGTGAATCTTGACAAAATTTGCCGAAAGTCAGTCGTTTTTTCTTGATTTTTAACGAATTTTGCCGTTTTTCCATGATTTTTTGACGAAATCTGCCGTTTTTCGAGAATTTTTGACAAAATTTGCTGCTTTATCGGGATTTTTTGGACTTGTTATTTTTCCGAAATCTTTTAGGGGAAATCTGTCCTTTTTAGGGATTATGGGACGAAATTACCTATTTTCTCGCGAATCTTTTGACAAAATTTGCCGAAAATTAGTCTTTATTTCGTGGTTTTTAACGAAATTTGTCGTTTTTTGGTGATTCTTTGACGGAATTACGCGTCACTTGGCTGGGGCACGTAAGAGCTATTTTTTTGCGTCCCGTCGCCGATTTTTTGTGTAATTTACGCGCTATAGCGCGTCCGCGGCATCATTGAAGAAAAAAAAAGGCTACCGATTTCCATTCCGGTTTCCGGAGCGTTCCGGATACCGGGACGCCGGATATTGGATCCTATACTGTAATTGTATAAACATGAATAAATGAAGTTTCTATTTATTTATATAAAATTGGTATTTTTTTCATTTATAACTTTGTTTTAAAAATTAGTATTCTGTCAGAAAATGCATAATTAGACTTATTTAACTGAAAAGTTAAAATAAATTTAGAATAATATTGATTTTTTAATTAAACATGCAGTTTTTTCTTTCGTGAAATATTTTATCTCTTTTTGGGGAAAAAAATTAAATGGACAGCCTATTTTTGCCAGGACTGTTTTTACCAGTTTTTTCTGTGGTTTTTTCCACCTTCGACAAAAACTCGTCAACCCTGATAAAACAGTATTTAAACAAAAATATTGACAATTTTGTTGGGAATAAAATAAGCTTCTTAATTTGTCTTGCACATGCGCTATTTAAAATAATTTCTCATTTTCCGATTTGCACACTTTTCCTCTTTTTAGGTGCGTTCGTAATTATATAATACGTAGCACCTATAGTTGTCGTTCAGTCCGTCCGTCTGTCCGTCCGCATATAACAACGCAAAAACTACCAAACCGAATCGTTTGAAATTTAAAATACATAATTATTACATAATTTTGTCGAGTCATTTCAAATTTTATGAAAATCGGATGCATAGATCAATTACAGGGGCAATCAAAAGTATTCCATTACATTACGGTCAATGGGGAAAAAAGTTTCAAATGCATTTTAATCGTTTGAAATTTAAAATACGCAATTATTACATAATTCTGTCGAGTTATTTCAAATATTTTGATAATCGTGTGCATAGATCAATTACAGGGGCAATCAAAAGTATTCAATTACATTATGGTCAATTAGGAAAAAGTTTCAAATATATTCTATACGTTTGAAATTTAAAATACATAATTATTACATAATTTTGTCGAGTTATTTCAAATTATATGAAAATCGGATGCATAGATCAATTACAGGGGCAATCAAAAGTATTCCATTACATTACGGTCAATGGGGAAAAAAGTTTCAAATGCATTTTAATCGTTTGAAATTTATAATACGCAATTATTACATAATTCTGTCGAGTTATTTCAAATATTTTGATAATCGTGTGCATAGATCAATTACAGGCGCAATCAAAATTATTCAGTTACATTATGGTCAATTAGGAAAAAGTTTCAAATATATTCTATACGTTTGAAATTTAAACTACATAATTATTACATAATTTTGTCGAGTTATTTCAAATTTTATGAAAATCGGATTTATAGATCAATTATAAGGACACTCAAAAGTATTCCGTTACATTACGGTCAATGGGAAAAATGTTTCAAATGCATTTTAATCGTGTTACACTCATACGAACTTAATAAAATTTATATGCAACTATAAAGTACATATAATATACATCATACATAATTTGTGGTGCAAAGAACATTTGTTATTGATTTACAAGGCCACACAAAAGTATTACATTATATAATGGTATAGGAAGAACATTGTTTGATGAGCGTTTTAATTGTAATTCACTATTTACAATTTTATGAGATTGACATATGAAAGTAATATTTTTAAAACTTCATTATCGTACGAACGCACCTAATTTGCTACGCTTCACGTGCAATTTCCAACTTGTTAACTTTTTGCAATCTCATGCCTGTCTGCTTAGATACAGCCATTTATTCATTTGCTTTCAACAGAGAAAACATTAAGCTATTAATAGTCCAAGATCTGACAACACAAAAACCTAGGGTATCAAGCAGAAGAAAAAAAAACCCTTTATTTTAGGGAAGAGGAGTAATAAGGGAATCTGATGATCCATGTCTGCCAGAAATGAAGTGCATAAGCCAAAAATTAATACCGCTAGTAATTTATTTGTAGGTTTATCATTATGTTTGCCGTACAATAAAAGGTAAATGAGTAAACCACTAGTGGTATTAATTTTTGGCATATGCACTACTTCACTTCCGGCAGACATAGATCATAAGAATCTCTTTTTACTGCTCATCCACAAAGTAAAGGGTTTTTTTCTTGTGCTCAGTTAGAGGTCTGCACGGGCCGGAATTTCTAGGCCCGGCCCGTAGGAAAAATTTTTCGGCCCGAACTGGCCCGTTGTAAAACTTAAAAGTTTGGCCCGGCCCGTACAGAAATCAGTGAAAACAGGCCTGGCCTGTTAAAATTTCTACGATTTCTAAAAAATTCAGATTTTTTTTCGTATAATTAAGATTTCTTTAAAGAATGCTGCATACATATCTATTATAGGTGAAAACTGGGAAATTCAATTAGTAGCCAGTGGCCGGTAGACCCAGTTTCATTAGTGGCCACTTTTTAAAAGTTAGTAGCCACTTTTTAAATATAGGTCAAAATTATTTTTTTTTTTTCTTTATTTAGCAGCTAGTGAGTAACAAAGTTACAAATATTTGGTTAAAAATAAAACTGGCATTCCACTGAATGGAAAAACATGAATTAGTAAATAATACTGCAGATAAAATTATAAGTGATAAACTATATTTAAATATATTATATATTAAAGCAAAGTACAAAACAAACAAGGAAATTGTATTTTTAAATTTCAAATTAAAAAATAATTTCACATCTTTCTTGGATATTTAATTTTTACTTAAAACTTAGTAGGATCTAATATCATCAAGGTTGGCAAGTAATAAGTATTAAGTTTGCCGAGTGTACATGTAAATATAAATATTCTTTGTTTTGGCTGAGATTTCAAAACTCTGGATGCCTTATTAAGGCAATCACAGAGTGCCAATGTGTTGCTGAGGTGGAGGAAGTCTGCTTGGTGGCAATAAAGTCAGATGCTAAATTTGCAGTATTACTCGCCTAGTGGCGAGTGCTAATTTTGTCCTACATTTTTAAAGTAATTGGCTATAGTGTTTTAATCTTTCTTGACACTTACATAAACTTTGATCATAAATGTAAAAAGTACTAGCCAATTATTACTGGTACAATTAGCGAGCATATGGCAAGAGTGAAAGATATAAGATACAGCAATCTCCTTAAAATCTCTTTACATTCAGAGGTAAAAATGGTATAATTTATTTGAAATGCATGTGGAATTAAAATTGATGACTATATTTTGTAGGAAAAAAACTATTTCTTGAAAACATAATCCAATTTTAAAGAGTTCATGGTAAAAAGCTAAAATATAGAAAATACAACAAAGTTGCTAAATCTGCTTGCATCTAATAGAAGAAAGAATTAACCTATTCACTAATTAGCAAATAAATAACATTTTTTAATCGCCAAGTGGCGACTGGGATGGCGATCGATCGCAGATTTTTAATCGGCACTTTCACAACTTAAATCGCCACGTGGCGAGTGGCGACCGTTAATTTACACCTATAATATCTATGGAATGATTTTACAGTACATTTTACAGGAAATACACATTAGCAACATTAGTGATTACTAAGTTCTTAGGTTTTCAACAATCAAATAAAGATTCATCAAAAAATTAATATGGCTTAGAATAAAAGAAAAAAAGAAAGAAAGTTAAAAACATCGTAACTTTTGAAGCTGTTTAATAAAAGATTTATAAAAATATTTCTATATCATTTTATTAAAGATTTTAAATCCAAATTCATTCGTTAACTCAAATATGTGCCTTTCTGATACATTTCTAAATTCATTTTTTTCTCAGAAACGCACTGCAGGTATCTTTATTCAGAAACTATATATTCAAGTGGCATTAACCGTTTTTTGATACAAGTAATTTAAGAATACTGAAAGGAAATAAATTATTGTTATAGTCAGCATTTTCAATAGAATTTCCGGAAGCGATAGCGTGGGAAGGGAGAAAAACCTGCAACCATTTGAGAAATTATTGTATCTGAACAAATTTATGCAAGTATTTTATTCATCAAAAATGAAAAATGGTATTCGATTCCAAATGCCTTCAATAGTCAGGCTTATCACTTTTATGTTTTTCAATTAAAAATTAATCTGAAAATGTGTCAAACTTTCGCGTTATTGAGAAATTAATTTAAAAACCATCAAGAAGTATATATCCATAAGATTAATCTAACATAAGTTCTTTATCGCTGTTAATAATTTTACAAATCATGTTGTCTGCCCTACAGATCTTGGGAACAATTAAGTCTTGTTCCAGTCCGGCAAGTCTATATGTAGAAAAATAATGCAAGCTTGATCTCGGCCCGGTATGAGTCAGCTAAAAAAATATTAAAACGGGTTACACACAATTTAACTGTTCGATGCCGATCTCACACTGTACAAGTTACATTTTTATATTGATGCTGTCAAACTAGTATGGCTCATGACGCACATTTATATTTATTCTCGTTAAAACCATTTGCATTGAAAATAGATCATATTTTATCGTTTCCGCTTAAATCTTCAGAACGGGCCAGCAGGCCCGAAAATTTTTTTATTGGCCCGTTCAATTTTTTTGCCGGCCCGGGCCGTTTATTTTGTTTGTCGGCCCGGCGCGGCCCGTTGAGAAAACTATTCTGATTTTGCCGTTTCGGCCCGTTAGAAAATTTGAAACGATTCCGCGGGTCGGCCACGGGCCAGGCCCGGGCCCGTGCAGACCTCTATGCTCAGTATCCTAGGATTTTCTGCAATTGCTCTTGGAGCATGAGAAGTGATGTTAAGCATACATGCCAACCTCCGGCTTTTTTTAAAACAAAGAAACATATTTCTAACCAGAAATTTATTTTGCTGATGAAATTAAAAAGATTTAGATTGACAATTACATTTAACAGAAGATACACTTAATTTAACAAATTTTCCGGTTGAAAGTATATTTCTTTATTTAGAAAAAGGCCGGAGGTTGGCAAGTATGTGTTAAGCCATTTTAGTTTTAAGGAAAAGAACAGAGGTCTGCTAATGGGGGAATCCAAGGACCGAAGGCGATTTAGAATAGTAAGTGTCAGCCTTACTCATATCCTTAACACTCATATCCATAAGCACATATACATATTGTAATAGCATGACTTACTGGTTTTTATTTTATTCCAATCTTATCTTATTTCCAATCTCTTTATTTTGTTTTTCCCTATTCCATGGCATATTCCTCTTTTAAATCGGTTACTTATTTGTTTACTTTCGATTTGAACACTTGCATGTGCGTTCATGGTTCGTGCGTTCACATCGTTTTCTTCCGTCTGATCGCGATTTGCGATCTTCGCAAATCGCAACTTACGAGTAGCCGTATATCCCTTTCGCAAAGCAGGAACGCATTCGCTCAACTTCTGCAGACGCAAAGGGGGCGTTGTCTTCTGGTGATGTATAGAACCGCGAGGGATATTTAAATCAGTTGGATTGTTTTGACTGCGGATGGTCTGACGATGTTTTGGCCTAGTAAAAGGCCGTTTGTTGTCATAAATATTAATTATGAAAGTTCAATTGTAGTTTATCTTAAGTGGTGAAAGATGGTGTAGTTTTATGAAATAATTTCTATTAGTTGATAGCGGAAATGTGATGATAAATATGTTGCTGTCATGAACTGTGTTAACATCCAAGGGTTTTTTTACTTTCTTTGAACTATTCCTGGACTTTATTTTTCGTCATCGTCCGATTTGAAAATTTCTTCTTCCAACTATGCCATGGTGAGTTGTTCGTTTTGCAACCTGTACCGGTCAGTTAAACTTTACTTTACGTCATGCTATTTGTTTAATTAAGTATTTTTTTATTGTGTCAAATATGACTTTAATTTTGTAAGATAACATATTTTCAGAAATTATCTTTTTGGTTGAATTTTACCAGATATAATTTTTCTTTGTTTATTATTTCATATATACATATATTTTTATTTTGAATATGTTTTTCTTGAAAATAAACGTTAGTTTATATTTTAATTTAAATGCTTCTTTAATGACTTTATTACGCAACCACACATTGCCAATATTTATTTCAGGTCACCAATTTTATTTTCTTTATCTCTGCTTAAGTTTTATTTAATTTTAGAACGGTTCTGGCCTCAGAACCGATCACGGGTTATGGGCCAAAGCTACTACGCTTTTTAACCTGTTATGGTGGCCATAACCTTCGTTGGCAATATCGTAAACTAGTGGTAGCATGCGGCCATTAGACCTCCAAGTGATTTCTAGTGGGGGGGGGGGGCGCAATAGCATTTTTTTTAATTTATAATCATATCTAATTATTCTGGTATAAAATAGAAAGGTTCTTTTATAAAAAAAAAAAAAAAATCTTTGTCGTACTATTTGATTGTTTTAAAGTACGTTTTTTTTGAAAAAAAATTTCTTTTCCTTTCTGGTTAAATTTCATAAAGTCTAGTTAAGAGCATGGCAATGACCAATGTACAGGTTAGCATAAACAAACTAAACTCTCACAACTATGCGACTTGGGCAGCGGACGTTAAATACCTGCTGCTCGACAAAAATGCTTGGGGCATCGTAAATGGTACTGAAGAAGCTCCGAATACCAGTGATGCAGTGGCAACAAAAGAATATCAGGCACGGCTCAGGTCAGCACTGTCCATAGTATACTTAAACGTCGAAACTGAGTTCCGGAGAATAATAGAAAACATCGACGACCCTCATGAAGCATGGACAAAGCTGAAGACTCACTTTCAACCTGATAACCGTGCACGCCACATGCAGTTGTTTGGCGAGATCCTGTCCTGCAGAATACAGCCTGATGAGCTGGTCGATATGTTTGCTGCTCGCCTACAGAGACTTGCTGATCAGCTGGCTGCCATGAATGAGCCAATAAAAGAAATTTATCTAACGTTCCAGTTGCTGAGATGGCTCCCTAAGAAGTTTGACAATCTCGTCCAGGGAATTCTGCGATGGCCCGAACAGCAGTTCAAATTTAAAGATGTCCTGACCGAGCTTGTAGCTGAGGAATCCCGCATCAAATTATGTGAAGAGGACAGAGGTAACCTGGTCCAGTCCCATTTTTCTCGAGCTCGCACACCCAAGAGGTCCGCATATAAGCCTAAGTTCAAGGGAAGGTGCCACAGGTGTGGTCAAGCCGGTCATGTGCTTCGACAGTGTAAATTGCCTCAACAAGCCTCTAGTCCTGAATCCTGCCTCCATACTACTTCTAGAGACTCCTCAGACTCCTCGTACCAGAACTCCTCGGTATCCAGAGGATCATCGGTGTCCAGTCCAGTTCGAGTCCAACCCTGTAATTCCAGACCTAGCAGAGATGTGCCTCGCAATAGAGCTAGAAACCAACGTCAACGTAAGCCAACAAGCCAGGTAAACTACCTCATTCAATCTAATCTTAGTAATATTAAATGTGGTGGAGACGCCTGGGTCTTTGACACAGGTGCCTCCCACCACTTTTGCAAAGATAAAAACCTCTATGTAAAATTTAAACCTTTGCAAAATGAGGAGTTGGCTGTTGCCGTTGACGGAGCAACTTTTCCTATTGAAGGAACTGGTCTAGTGGACTTAAAAATAAATGGGGAAATGGTTCGCTTCGGCGATGTTATGTATTGCCCAAGTTTAAGGCACAATTTGATATCTGGCCCTAGGCTTGATAAAACTGGTGCCAAGTTCAGAGGAGGTGAGGGCAGGGTTAGAGCATATCGTGACAGTGGTACCCTATTTCGTGCTTTTCTTAAAGATGGCATTTACTGCCTGTACCCAGATCCTAGCCCTAAAAATAAAACTAAAACTCAAAATAGTCAAAGTTCTAAAAAGGTGCGTTTTCAAGCCTCTACTGTCCAGAAAGACGACTTTAAGTTATGGCATAGACGCTTCGGACACATTAGCTCAGGGTTTGAAAAAACCCGGGTTTTTTTTTTGAAAAAGCCCAACCCACTGGGCCCAGTAGTCTAAAACCCGGGTTTTTTCGGGCTTTTTTGAAAAAACCCGGGTTTTTTCGGGTTTTATCAATTTTTTTAGAGAACTCTTCACATTTCTAATTTTCACATGCATAGTACCTAAATTTTTCATTTATCAGTGAAACAAAGGTATAATTTTGCATTAAGTATAGATTAACAATAAAAATAAATACATAAAATGAAAATATAAATATATTTAAAAAGATAATTTTGTATCTCATAGAACTAGATTACTGGAAGAATGATACATTAAATCAAGTGCAACTGAATTTCTTTATATAAATCTTAAGTTAAAGACTAATTTATGCAATTTCTTTCATTTACTTCAATAAAAATCAGTTTAAAGCAGCAACATTTATGTAAATATTTTTATTTTTGTGAAGAAAAAAATAGAATTCACACATATATATGTATATATACTACAATTTAAGCAACATTTATATTGCAATAGTATTAAATTGAATTATCTAAAAGTCAATGTCAGTCATATCTATAAAGTTAGATCGTAAATGGCAATACACTTTTACTAGTTTAGTTTTGCTTTTGTATGACATCTGTAAGCAATCTTTTAAAGTATCTGGATACAGTGGCGCAGCCAGAGGGGGGGTTTTGGGGTTAAAACCCCTCCCAGAGCTAAGAAAAGAAAGATCGCTATAATTGCCGCTTATATGAATCAAAAACCAAACTTAATATTTAAACATTTTGGCGTATTTCGGAATCCGCTGCATTATTGAATCGGATTTCATTAAATAAAGTGATTCAATTAAATGGCAAAAATTTTACTTAAAACTCTGAAAGTGCACATTACATGGATTAGTTAAATAAAATTTGGTTATTTAAACTAAATCACTTTTCTGAGACGTATTATGCTAAAAGAATGATGATTTCCTGCCACACAGATGCTCTTCTAGTTTAAGTAGTATACAGTGAATATTCTAATTTGTACTGATTCTATTAACCGGTGATTCAAATAACCGGCGAAAATAATTATCAGAAACTCAAAACCCCCCCTAGAACCGAATTCCGGCTGCGCCACTGTCTGGATACATTTTACATTAGATTTTATTTGGGTTTTTTGGATATTATCAAGGTTATTTATGTTTAAGAAACATGGTCCAGAATGTTTGAAAACAAGGTACTTAAACTACTAAATACAATTTAAAATAATTGATTACAAAAAGTTTATGAGGTTAAAGGTTAAAAGGTTATGACAATATTGAACATTATAATTTGAATTTACAAAAATTAATTATTAGTAATAATTTTAACAATGAAATTATTAAAGTACTATACTAAAACTTGTTCACTCTTTTTTTTTTTTTTTTTGTTATAACAGGATTCCCAGCAAAACATGACTGGCAAATTCCTTGACTTTCCATGACCAAATCTCAAAAAATTCCCTGACTTTCCCAAACCAAATCTAGAAAAATTCTCTGACCAAACGAGCATACAGCAAAATTTGATACTTATTTTCACAATCTTTTGCCAAAATTAGCAATTTTTTTCTGCAATCATACTTGTCTTTTTTTTTTTTTTTTTTTTTTTCGAACTGTTTAATGAATTTTATGTCATTTTTCATTTTTTCACTCAAATGTTTTCCATGACTTTTTTAGAAATTATTTGTAAATTCCCTGACTTTTCCTGTATATTTTGAGATTTTCCAGACTTTCCATGATGCTGGGAACCCTGTATAATCTGTCACCATTTTTGTGTTGAAAATTACTGTATAAACTTTCATTGAACATTGAAGCAGGATAATAAATGTTGCGATTAATCTTAAAAGCTATAACAATACAAGCAATCAGGATGAGGATCACATTTCAAGCGCCATCATTAGGTATACATTAAGATTTAAAGCACTTGGATGCATTTTAAAATATATGGCCATGAAAATCTTCCTTATTTACAAACTAATTTATTTTATGGTCATTTTATCAATACTTAGAAATTCTTTTAAATATGGTTAGTTTGAAATATATTTAAATTGGCATTTATCTTTCTATCCTCATATCTTAGATTAAATAATGATACAGATGTGAAAACACGAGAAAATTTGAAAAAACCCACAAATGGGTTTTTGATGGGTTTTTTCAAGTGGGCCCGCCCGAAAAAACCCGGGCGGGTTTTTTCGGGCTGGGCCCACTTCAGCGAACCCTGCATTAGCTCTACTTTAATTGAACACACTGTAAAATGTAATGGTGTAAGGGGCTTACCACCTATTAAAAGTAAAGACTTTGAATGTGAGACATGTAAAATTAACAAACACAGGCGAACTTCCTTCCGTCCTATAAATCAAATAAGATCAAAACGACCCCTTGAATTACTTCATACTGACTTGTGGGGACCGACACAAATAACAGGTAGAAACGGCGAGAAGTACTTTTTAACCATAACTGACGACTTCTCACGAAAAGTATCAGTCTACCCCTTATGTAATAAATCACAAGTATTCAAGGTATTCACTAATCATGTAAAAAGAGCTGAAAGATTTTTAGGTACTAAGGTAAAAGAGGTCCGTAGTGACAATGGGCGGGAGTTTGACAATGAAGCCTTTACAAGGTATTTTGAGGAAAACGGGATACACCATGAGTTTACCAACGTGTATTCTCCGGAACAAAATGGGGTCTCGGAACGTTTAAATCAGACTATAATGGACGGGGCACGCTCAATACTTAACGAAAGCAAACTCAGTTTAAAATTCTGGCCAGAAGCAGTTCTATACATCGCGTACACACTAAACAGGGTATGTCATAAAGCACAGAAAAAGACACCCTTTGAATATTATTGTGGCAACAAACCCTCAATAAGACACTTACGCCCTTTTGGTACTGTGGCGTACGTGGGGGTACCCAAACAATTAAGAAACTCAAAGTTTGATCCTAAAGCCAAAAAGGGGGTGATAGTTGGTTACGCGATGTCAACCAAAGGCTACAGAGTATGGATTCCCGACACAAACAAAATAATAGAAACCATAAATGTTAGATTTGGGGATGAATCTGTACCAAGAAATGTTCATAGACATAGCGAGCAAGGCCCAAGTTATTCAATAGGCACAAACCCTTTTACAACTTCAGAGCAGCACAACGGAAGCGACCTGGGACCCACATACATTTTAAGTTCAGAACAACCAGAAATTGACCCTTTAACCGACCTTCAACCTGACAGATTTCCTTTGGCAAGATCTCCATCACCTAAGCCAGGCACCTCAAAAACCGTTGAACCCGCCTCCGTTAACTCATCTGAAGATGAAAGTGACGAGGAGGGCGAGGAACTCTCGAGAACACTGAGGGATGCTGTATGGTTCCGTAAGGCCATAACTAGGCCTGATAAGTCGAGAACCGACATCTATTATTATGAGATGGGTGAAACGCAACGTTTAAGATCACTCAGAGAAGTGCGGGAATACTGTCAGTCTAATGGTATAAAATTTGATCCAACCATGTTCAGTTTCAAAGGGGAAAATAAATACCAGGGTATTGTAAAATCTACTTCCAGTGCTAGTTCAAGTCCTAGTTACACACCTCCACACACATCTTTATCAGAAACACGTAAAAACAATATATGACTAGAAGACTCCATACCAAACACATATAAGCAAGCCTTAAAATCCCCTCAGTGGGAACTCTGGAGACAGGCAATGCAGGAGGAAATAGACGTAATAAATAAAAGACATGTATGGGCATTAACATCACTACCACCCAACACTGAACCTCTAGGCTGCAGATGGGTCTTCACCATCAAACGAGACGATAAAGGGCAGGTGGCAAGATACAAAGCAAGACTAGTAGCCCAAGGCTACAAACAGGTCAGGGGTGAAATCTATGACGAGACGTTTTCACCAGTCGTAAATTTTAGTTTAATCCGCTTTTTCTTTGCCGCCCTTGTCTCATGTCTCGGATGGATTCACACGCAATGCGATGTGAAAGGAGCCTATCTGTACGCCCCTCTCTCAGATAACATATACATGAAACAGCCTCCTGGTTTTGAAATAAAAGGGAAAGAGCATTTGGTCTGTAAACTCCAGAGGGCACTTTATGGCCTCCATCAGAGTGGCCGGGTGTGGTTTTATGAATTACATAAAGTTTTAATTTCTCTTGGTTTTAACAAACTGGATTGGTGTAATTGCATCTATACATTTTCTAACTACGCTGTTTTATTATTATATGTTGATGACTTTGTTGTTTTAAGTAACCATCAGAAACACATAAATGAAATTTTAAAATTATTAGCTGAACATTTTGACATCAAAATCCTGGGGAAAACACGTAAACTCCTTGGAGTTGAGTTTGAGGAGGATAGGGAAGGTGTAGTGTCAATCTATCAAAGGCAATATATTGATGATATCTGCACACGTTTTAAGGAATATAACTTTCCCATCACATCACTTCCCATAAGTAAAGGAGTAGTGTACTCCAAAGCACAGTGCCCTCAAACAGATACTGAAATCCAGGAGATGTCAAAATATCCGTACCGAAGTGTTTTGGGTTGCTTATCTTTTCTTACAAGCAGGACTCGCCCCGACATATCCTATGCAGTAAATATCTTCAGTCAATTCCAGAGTAATCCAGGAATAATCCACTGGAATGGTCTTTTAAAGTTACTAGGATATGTACAAAGCACCAAACACTACAAATTGAAGCTACCTTGTCATAACATAAATCTAATAACATATACTGATGCCGATTTCGCCGCCAATCGTGATGACAGGACGTCAATGGGGGGACAACTTTTAATGTTAGACAAATCTCCTATCATGTGGAGGGCTTTTAAACAAAAATCTGTCTGCTTGTCTACCATGGAATCAGAGTTTGTGGCTTTAACAGAAGCAACTAAAGAGCTTCTTTGGTTCAGTAGAATCATAACTGAGTGTTATGATAAACACATTTTTACAGGCCCACAAACTAAACCAACCTTGTTAGTAGACAATATGGCCTCCATTGATTTCCTTAAGTCTCCCATAGAAAACTACTGAACAAAACACATTGATGTTAAATTATTTTTTGTTAGAGACCTTTTAAACCAAGAGATATTTAATGTAAAACACGTAACTAGTAAAGCTAATCTCTCAGACATCTTTACAAAACCCTTAACGAAGTTTGATCTTAAAAGATTCATTGAAGTGATCTTTAGTTATAAGTAATATATAATGTTTTTAAATATGTTTTATTTAAAAGTAAAAAGTAAAATGTATAATGTGAAAAAAAACTCCCCCTCCTCTGGGCTTGGGTCAAGCATTAAAATGCTTGTTTAGTTTTTTTAAGTTAAACCCTGAAGTTTAACACGTTTCATTTTTCAAATCTGAAATTTTTGTATATTTCAGTGTTTCCTTTTTATAATGTTTTGAATATGTGATTATACACTTGTTTTTCTTGTTATTTCATATTTTTGTCTCATATGCATATGTTCTATTTTCATACATAAGCTTCTCAATACCCTCATTTCCAACATCGCGGACAATTTAACTCCCGCTGGAATGTGATCAGACCTCAGGATGGTTCATCCTCCGGGACCCGAGCAGCCCCAGGAAGCGGCTCGCAGAGGTGCAATTGTAAATAGCCAGAGTGGTCTGCAGGGGGTAGTGGCCTTCTTGAGTGTTCTGATCACAGGAAGGCCTGTCGCGGGCATCGTTTCTTTTAAGTTTTGTAAGTCCCTATTTTGAAAAATGGAAATGTCACATAGGTCCCGTCCGTGGTGTTGAAAATTGAGCTGTATTTTTTTTTGCATATATAAATATGAAAAGGGGTTGTTTTACTTTTAAGAAATTGCATAACAAGTGTCCTTCACATTTTAAATCTTTGTTAAAACATTTGCAAATGTGTATTATTTCAAAAGCTTAAGCATGCATGTTGTTGTTGTTGTTGTTTGTTTTTATGTGAGCGCTCACCGTCCCTATCATTATCATATTCACAGTCATTATCATGATCATGATCATTAGTGTTATTATCATTGAATGTGTCTATTTTGCATATCATGAATTCCCCATACATTATCAAAGTGTTTTTGCATTGTAATTCATGTTTTGCTATTTTTCATATTTGTAATGTTTATGAGTCTGTCGTATGATAATCATTTACTCTAGTGTAATTATGCAAATGTATGTAAATATAATCGTGTATTGTCAAGGCAAGGATCAAGAATCGACATACTAAAGAATGTTATAGTATGTAACGGTAATCGTAGTCACTTGTACGTGACGAGGTAACATGGTAACAAATTTTTCACGAACTTTTCTTTGAAATGTTTGTATACCTGAAAGACTTTCAAATTTTTAAGTTACTATGGTAACTAAAGACTCTTGTGCTATGAAAAAAATTTGTTATTGTTATTCTTGTTGTTGTATGGTTATCAAATTGTTATTCATATTGTGTGGTTATTAACATTGTTATATTGTTATTAATTGTTAATGTTGTTGAGTTGTTCATTTTTGGAAATTAACCTTGTTATATGATATTGTGAATTTGTTGCATTTATGCACGTTAATGTTGAGTTGTTTTTCACTAGTAACTGTTAAAATACGATAGTAGATATACTGATATATTATGTTGTTCAATATGAACTTTGATGTTATTTATATTATTTGATAATACTTGGTAATTACTTAGTTTTTTTAGTATGAGTGTTAAGGGGGGGGGCGATTGTCAGCCTTACTCATATCCTTAACACTCATATCCATAAGCACATATACATATTGTAATAGCATGACTTACTGGTTTTTATTTTATTCCAATCTTATCTTATTTCCAATCTCTTTATTTTGTTTTTCCCTATTCCATGGCATATTCCTCTTTTAAATCGGTTACTTATTTGTTTACTTTCGATTTGAACACTTGCATGTGCGTTCATGGTTCGTGCGTTCACATCGTTTTCTTCCGTCTGATCGCGATTTGCGATCTTCGCAAATCGCAACTTACGAGTAGCCGTATATCCCTTTCGCAAAGCAGGAACGCATTCGCTCAACTTCTGCAGACGCAAAGGGGGCGTTGTCTTCTGGTGATGTATAGAACCGCGAGGGATATTTAAATCAGTTGGATTGTTTTGACTGCGGATGGTCTGACGATGTTTTGGCCTAGTAAAAGGCCGTTTGTTGTCATAAATATTAATTATGAAAGTTCAATTGTAGTTTATCTTAAGTGGTGAAAGATGGTGTAGTTTTATGAAATAATTTCTATTAGTTGATAGCGGAAATGTGATGATAAATATGTTGCTGTCATGAACTGTGTTAACATCCAAGGGTTTTTTTACTTTCTTTGAACTATTCCTGGACTTTATTTTTCGTCATCGTCCGATTTGAAAATTTCTTCTTCCAACTATGCCATGGTGAGTTGTTCGTTTTGCAACCTGTACCGGTCAGTTAAACTTTACTTTACGTCATGCTATTTGTTTAATTAAGTATTTTTTTATTGTGTCAAATATGACTTTAATTTTGTAAGATAACATATTTTCAGAAATTATCTTTTTGGTTGAATTTTACCAGATATAATTTTTCTTTGTTTATTATTTCATATATACATATATTTTTATTTTGAATATGTTTTTCTTGAAAATAAACGTTAGTTTATATTTTAATTTAAATGCTTCTTTAATGACTTTATTACGCAACCACACATTGCCAATATTTATTTCAGGTCACCAATTTTATTTTCTTTATCTCTGCTTAAGTTTTATTTAATTTTAGAATGGTTCTGGCCTCAGAACCGATCAGTAAGTATTATAAGAAATCCGTTAAGATTGAATGTAAAAAAGTATAACATAATAGTTCAACAAAAGAATAATATAAAATACATGTAACATATAATCTTGATTCGCAGAGAATTAGTTTTAAATTAAAAAAATATATATATTTAATTTTTGTACTGAACTGCATTCAAATTTTAGAAAGTACATATAACAGTGCTAATATTGAGCTTTTCCTTTTAGATAAACTGATTATAGGAATTGTATGTATCTACAGATAAAGTTATGTTATTAACAAATTAGATTTATTCAAAGTAATACTTTATTAATTAATTAGCAACAAGGTGTTGCAAATGCTACCTAAAAATATGCCAAGCTTTAAAAATTTTTATTTATACAAATGATACAAGATCAATATTTTGTATTGTGTATGGCTTGTCGCTATTTAATTTTATTGTTGTACATAAGGATTAATCCTGATTTCAAACAAAATTTTGTCACTTCTAAATAAAAATATGTTGCAGGAATTTTGAAAACTGAATTTAATATTTTATGTTTTTAATATTTGCAAGATTTTTTTTTAATTAGTTGCAATAAATTTTTATAAATTTAAATGTAAGGCAGGCTTCTTTATATGATTTCACAATTTTTTAAAGTAGGATTATTGTAGAAAAGTAAATTGAACATTACTATTCTAAAACATATGTGGTATCTTAATTATGAAATTCATTGTTAGAAATATTGTACCAAATAGTTCATAGACATTATGTCCTCTATTTTTATAACATTCTGATGTTTATTTATATTATACTGAAAGTAAAATAAATCAAATGTTAGACTATTTATTGTCTGAGAGAAAATAAGAATATTATGTATTTTATTTTTCATCTGTTTTTTCAGCATTTCAAAAATTTTGAAACTTGTATTCTGAGTATACCTTCTGAGCAACTACTTCAAGAGACAAAGCAGGGTATTATATCAAAACAGTATATTTTGTATGATATTCTAATCAAACATTTTCATTTGGTATGTAAATCTCTTTGTAATTTTTCATTCATTTATATTTTAATGAAATCAAATAATCTAGTTTCGTATGTAGTGAGTATGAATCATTGAGCATATTAGTTAGTATGCTTACGTTCTGATCACTTAAATTGAAATGCATGATTTGATCCTTAAAATACTCTTATAGTGTTCTAAGTTTGCAGTCTACCTACATTAATATTTAATACTTGTGGAAAAGTTTCAGATTTTGGCTAATAATTTGCTACAGTCAACTAACTGACTGGGTTTATTTAAAATTCTAGGGCTTTCTAAAAACTTCTAAATATATATATTTTTTTTTTACTATGAATTGATGTATATAATTATTACATTTGTTAGTTCAGAGTTTCCCCCAGGTTTAAAAAGGGGTAGGGCGCTATTGTTCTGAAAAGGGCACTTTTTACATTTTTCAGGGCACTTTTTTATTTTTAAGGGCACTTTTATAAAGTTGAATCCAGAATCTAGCTGTTCAAAAAGTCATGAAAAAAACCCAGAAATTTCATAAAAAAAATTTGAAAAAAAGGTTAATTTTATTAAAAGATCGTGAAAAAAAGGCAAATTTTGTTAAAAAATTGCGAAAATGGCAATTATTGTTAAAAGATCACGAAAAAAAAACGGCCAATTTTATTAATAGATCGCCAAAAAAACAGCAGTTTTTGTTAAAAGATCGCAAAAAACAGCATATTTTGCTTTAAAAAATCATGAGAAAAATGACAAATCTCTGAAAAAGATCGCAAAAAAACTACAATTATCGAGAAAAGACCGTGAAAAAAAAATGACAAATCTTGAGAAAAGATCGCAAAAACACTGAACTTTTCAAGAATTTTCTGTTTTATTGCAATTTTTGGACGAAATTTACCGTTTATTGCTAATCGTTTGCCAAATTTTTCAGTTTTATCGCGATTTTTGACAGAAATTTGCTGTTTTTCCACGATCTTTTGAGGAAATCTGCCGCTTTTTGAGATTTTATGACAAAATTAGCCTTTTTTTTTTTTTTTTTTTTTTTGCGAATCTTGCCAGAAATTAGTTTGTGATTTTTAAAGAAACTTGCCGTTTTTTGTAGCGATTTTTTGATGAAATTACCCGTTCCACAGGGTGCAAAAGAGCTATCTTTTGCGTTCTGTCACCGATTTGTTTGCGTAATTTATGCACTATTGTGCGTTTGGATCATCGCTGAAGGGCTGCATTTTTTCAAATGTGGGGCAAGAAGGGCACTATTTTTTTGAATGAGTGACAAGTGAGACGCTAGTTTTTGGATGAGGGGCAAGAGGGGCGCTATTTTTTAAACTAAAGGGCCAGAGGGGCGGAGCGCCCCCCTGAAACCCTCTGGGGGAAACTCTGGTTAGTTATAATATCTGCTTTTTCATTCCATTTTAACTTTGATTTATTTTGTTATTTTAAGTTAGAATTTCAGGATTAATTTGAATCTGCATAACTTAACACTGATCTATATACTGTCGAGGTTTTAAGGATTTTGGATAATTTTTATATTATCTTAAAGTCTCAAGCCTCGTAAAGTAAATAGCTATCTTCAATCCTCTGTTAATTTCAATAGTTAATCAGGCTCTTTTGTTAGCTATAATTCTAACTTTTAATATTTTCGAGTGTTTGTTTTAAATCTTTTTCAGAACTTTTTTAAGTATTTTCTCTTGTTACAGTGTAAACAGTACTTTTAAATGCGAAAAATGAACTTGACAATGCATAAATAAATAACAGGGATAATCCTGGGTTGACAGAGAATGGAAGTCATGGCTTAGCATACTGTCAGGGATTTCTTTTTTAAGTATTTTAGAAGATTTTTTGCTAAAATTTTAGTCTCCAAATTAAATTTTTCATGCATATTCAGTGCCCTTCTAAAGGAAGAAACTGGGGGAGTTTCTATTTCAAAAAATGTTCACGAATATTCTTACACCAGGCAAATTTACATACTTAGTTGGCAGATTTGTTTAAAACATTAATAAAAATTGTAATACACTTGCCAAAAGTTAAAAATCTAATTAAGAATATTGTTATATGTTTTACAATTAAGAACTATATTACATTTACTAATCATACAGGGAGGCTACAGAATCTGGAAATCATGGAATCAGGGAAGTTAATCAATCTGGAAAAATCAGGGAACTTTTAAAAAAACCCTCAAAAATCAAGGAAATTTTTCTCTCTGCAAAAATATTTTGTTTTCACCTTACCAACAACATTGATTCAGTACCAAACAGGCTACATTTAAACCAATAATAAGATGTGATAAAGAGACAAAAAGCCATACAGCTGTCAAGCAGTATCTGTTTGTATCAAAGCTAAATTGTCTCATGCCATAAACCCAAATTTTGAAAAGTTGGTTTATTTGCAATCTTTTGCAGACATGCTACTTTTCCGCGAAATTCCGCTTTTTCGGCGACGAATTTTATTATCCCTGGGATCGATGCAAATATGCATTAAAATTTGTTGACATTTATATGTAAGGGGGGGGGAAGGTAACGATGAAATACAACAAAAGCGCGAGTACAAACCATGCTAAATTAAGCAAATTTCTTGACGTGATTATCGTCAAAAAATTGCGGGGAAAACACGATTTTCGTGAACAGGTTGCGGAAAAACTCTAATTTTGTAAAATAATCATGATAAATACTTGCATTTTATCGAAAGATCGCAGAAAATGCTCGAATTCTGGCGAAAGATCACGGAAGATACGGAAATTTTGACGGAAAATGCACATATGTCGAATAAAGATTGCGGAAAAAATGCATATGTTGACAAATATCGCGGAAAACACGCAAATTTTGACGAAAGATCGCGAAAAACACGCAAATTTTGACAAAAAATCACAGAAAACACGCAAATTTTGATGAAAGATCGCGAAAAAATATGCAAATTTTGATGAAAGATCGTGGAAAATACGCATATTATGACAAAAGATTGCAGAAAATACGCATATATTGACGTAAGATCTCGGAAAATACAGAAATTTTGACGAAAAATCACGGAAAATACGGAAATTTCGACGAAAAATGCGAAATTTTGATGAAAGATCGCGGAAAATGCGCATAAGTCAACAGAAGATCGCGGAAAATGCGCGTAAGTCAACAGAAGATCGCGGAAAATGCGCATAAGTCAACAGAAGATCGCGGAAAAAATGCATATGGTGACAAATATCGCAGAAAACATGCAAATTTTGACAAAAAATCGCGATAAACATGCAAATTTTGACGAAAAATCGTGATAAACACGCAAATTTTGACGAAAAATCGCAGAAAACACGAAAATTTTGACGAAAGATCGTGGAAAAAGCGCATATTATGACGAAAGATTGCGGAAAATGCGCATATTTTGAAGTAAGATCGCGGAAAACGCGCAAATTTTGACGAAAAAGGATGAGAAAAACCCCGAATTTTGGTAAAAGAATCTAGAAATTTAAATTTCATTAAAAAAGCTGTTGGAGAAAAGGTGCTATTTTTCGTAAATTGGTCACGTAAACACGCTAATTTTGTTAAGAAATTGCAGAAAAACGAAGATTTCGCCAAAAGTCTGCGAGGCCGTAAAAGTTCAGCTTTTTTCTTACTGAGCCTGTAGCATGTCTGCTTTTGATGAAAATTGCATGTTTTTCGCGATTACTTGTCAAAATGTACACTTTTTCGTGAGTTCTTGACAAAATTTGCAGGTTTTTCACGTTTTTTTTGACAAAACTGGAATATTTTTTATGAAATTTGCACCTTGTTGCGGTTTTTTTAATGCATTTTGTGTGTTTTTCATGATTAGATGAAATTTGAACGTTTTTCGTGATATTAAGGTAAAATTTGAACGTTTTTCGCAATCTTTTGATTAAATTATTGCTTTTTTCCAAACCTTTCCCGAAATTCGCATTTTTTTACACAAGCCTTGTCTTAAATTTGCATTTTTTACGAGATCTTCAGGACAAATTTTGTAATTTTCCACAATTTTTAGACTTTTTTTTTTTTTTTTTTTTTTTTTTTTTTTCAAAATTTTGAAGAAATGAGTGTTTTTAGTTTTTTTTTATATACGATCTTTTGACAAAATTTCATGTATTTTCCACAATTTTATGTCAAAATTCGCATTATTTCAACCGATCCTTTGACTTAATCCGATTGTGTTCTTGTAATCCAAAACTGTGGAATACAAAATTTGAAAATTTTAGTTTGTGATAATTGTTAGCTTTTTTTTAGATAAAATTGGTTTAATAAAAAAAAAACAAAAAAAAAAAAACACTCATCTGAATTTTTCAAACGTGTGACCCAGCCCAATAGTTTTATCGTGCCAAAAAAATGCTGTATACAAAATTTCGTTAAAATTGATCCTACAGTGTTTTAAATATAAATAGCTTGACCCAGACCCTTTATGACCCAGTAATCGAAATTTCTCGAACATGAGACCTAGCCCAATAGCTTTCTTGTACCAAAAAAATGTTGTATCAGGACTTGAATTCCAGGGCGGGATGGCGGGATTCGCGCCCAAAATTTTGAAATCCCGTCCAAAAGAATAACGTGGACGGGAGGCTCCCGCCCAAAAAATTTTACATTTTCAAACTGTGATCAACTCCCACGACCGTTTTGCGAAGTTTGTGATATTTTCGTACGACTGATCGACACATTTTGCTAGTTTTTTACCGCGAAAAATCATTGAAAATCACGATTTTTTCCGCGACCAATCGACAAATTTCTTTTCCTGGAATCGATTGACGAGTTTCGTTCTATTTTCCGCGGCGTAAAAAAGGTGATTCTGTTCAAAATTTTCAATAAATAAATAAATAATTTAAATTAAAAAAATTAAACTTAACGCATTTAATAAAAAAAAAATTATGAAACAGTGATCCCACGGATGCGCTATAGTGCGTAAATTACGCAAAAAAATCGGAGATGGCACATAAAAAAACTGCTATTATGCGTCCCACAGGACCCGTGATTTCGTACAGGTTTGCGAAAAACGGCAAATATTGTTAAAAAAACGCCTAATTTCCCCCAAATTTCGTCAACAAAAGTCGATGAAAAACGTCAAACTTCGTCCAAAAATCACAAGAAATAACAAATTTCGACAAAAGATTCACCATAAATGACAAATTTCTCTAAAAGATCGCGAAAAATGGCGGTAGTTAAATGGTAGTTTTCGTCAAAAAAGTCGATGAAAAACGTCAAATTTCGTCCAAAAATCGCGAAAAACAACAAATTTTGACAAGATTCACTATAAACGTCAAATTTCTCCAAAAAATCGCGAAAAATGGCAACTTTCGTCAAAAAATCCCGATAAAACAGTAGATTTCATCAAAAGATAGCGAAAAAACGGCAAATTTCCTCAGAAGATTCGCGAAAAAAAAAGCAATTTTCGTCAAAAAATCCCGAAAAAACGGCAGATTTTCCTGAAATGATTGTAAAAAAGAGAAATTTCTTTAAAAGATAGCTAAAATATGCAAATTCTGACAAAGGGAACCTCTCACCCCGGCCTCCCCAAAAAATATTGCCGTTGTTAAATACCCGAGTTTTTTTTCAGAAAAAACCCACCCACTGTGTTTTTTCAGAGTTTTTGGGGTTTTTTCAGGGTTTTTGGGGTTTTATCAGGGTTTTTCGGGGTTTTTTCAGCGTTTGTTTGAGGTTTTGGGGGTTTATGGGAAGTGATTAAGAATGTTTGAAAAAAAAAAAAAAAAAAAAAGTACTTATTACTAAATTTAAAGTAGCTAATTGATTACAAATATATATAAATCAATGACAGTAATCAAAATTATGCTTTGCTTTTAGATAAATTGATTATTAGTAATAATTTATAAAGTATTTTTTATTATTACTAAATAATAGAATAAGCCATGTAATTCTACATGTCTACATAATTAAATTAGGATTCTAAGCATATCTGGTATTTTGTTATGAGTTTCTATTGTATAACATAGAAAGGATTACACATCAAAATATTTTTTTAATGGGAAAAAATTTTGTGTTACTTACACATGCAACAGAGATTAACTAACAATTATTTCTTTTAAAAATTGTGATGGTATAATTAGGACATTTCTTTTCTTTGGGGTGTAATGGCCATAAACTTTATGAGTGGTGTACTGATATTAGGAAATATATTACAATATATTATATACGCAATATAAATACATTATATATGCAATTTAAAGTTGAAATTTTGAAAAAACCCACTTGGGTTTTTTCCTGAGTTTTTTCAAGTGGGTTTTTTCAGAAAAAATCCACCCGGGTTTTTTGGGCTGGGCAAAATCATAACAACCCTGATTGCGGGGAGTGCATTTTTCTGTTAAATAAGTTAATTTTCTTGTTTCAATTTATATATATATATTTCTTTGCTGCTCTAAAATCAGTTTCTGGCAGCTCCAAATCTTTCTGAGTTAATGCAATTCCTGAAAGTAGCCATTCATTAAACAGAAAGCACCCCTTTACTTAATGAAAGTATTCGTTCTTTACGAAAAAATTTTTTTCAATAAATTTGACTTGCCCCATTTTAAAAGAAATGCGAACAATAGTGATACTTATCTTCTACACTCAAATAAGCATTATTTTATAATTAAATTTGTATCTTGTACATTTAATATACAGAAAATAATATTGGCTTCAATTATAACAATTATAAATATAAATTTATCAAATTAGAAGTTTTAATTATTTTTGAAACAATAATTAGCCTTAATTATTGTTAAAACAATAATTAGACCTGCAACAAAAATAATTAGCACTGGGAAAAGATTTACCACTGATAAAAACTAGACAGTATAAAAGTTTTTTTTTACACATTTTGCATAATTATTCTGAATTGTTGATAAAAATTGCTTCAGTGATATTTTGTCATGTCTGTATTCTGGTAATTCTTTAAATAGAACATAAAATAATAGTGGGTTTTAAACATTTTTTTTCTCCCTCCCAAACAGCTAAACTCCCCTCCATTTGTAAATGTTGGTAGGGAGACTCCCCTCCTTCGAAAAATTGAATTTCAAGCCCTGTGTATACAAAATTTCGTTAAAATCTATCCACCTGTTATTTAGCTATATCTCCGGGAGCAGAATCGGCACAAAAGGTTACAAAAAAAGGCAAATTTCTTAAAAAAAAAAAAAAAAAAAAAAAAAGAATTTTTTTTCAAAAGATCATGAAAAACATGGCAGTTTTTGTCAAACTCACGAAAAAATGGCTAATTTCTTCAAAAGATTGTGAAAAAACAGCAAATTTCTTATAAAAATCGCAAAGAAACGGCAGCTTTCGTGAAAAGATCGCAAAAAAAACAGCAGCTTTTGTTTAAAAAAAAAAAATCGCACAAACGGTAAATTTTTTCAAAAGATTGCAAAAAATGACAGTTTTTACAAAAAAAAAAATAAAATAAAATAAAATAAAAAAATGAAAAAACAGCAAATTTCTTCAAAAGATCGCGAAAAAACAGAAATTTTCTTCAAGAGTTCATGAAAAAACAGCAAATTTCTTCAATAGATCGCGACAAAATGACAGTTTTCATCAAGATATTGCAAAAAAAAAAATGGCAAATTTATTCAAAAGATCGCAAAAACAACAGTTTTCGTCAAAAAAATTGGAAAAACGTCAAATGTGCAAATTTTGTCAAAAAATTGTGAAAAACCTGCAAATTTTGTCAAAGAGGAGCCCCCCCCCCCTTCTTTTTTTTTCGGACAATGTAGGAGGTAATAAAAATTTTGAGAACAAAGGCAAATTCTTTTTTAAAGTGTATTTTTCTTTTATGTCCATCACAAATACTTGGGAGGTTTGGGTGCATATAATGTAATGAGAGTGATTGGTCTGCAGACTATTTTTTAAGTTTTTACTTGTGTTGCAGACTACAGAAAAAAATTCTGGTGCTGGGAATATAATCAAAGTTTGTAGATTAGAAATTATTACTATATTTAGATTCCTATTTAGACATTTTTAATAAGGTTATTCATACATATATACAACTTGATAAGATTCAATTGCTAAATGGCAACTTTTTATGCTATATGGCAAGATTTTTTTTTCTTCTTTAATCACTGTATTTGTAAAAGATTCAATTTGGAGATTAAACTTTTTTCCGAAATGTCTATTTTTCAAGAGAAATTTTGCGAAGAGTCTTGTGTTTCAAAGTAGAAAAAAAAAATGTGAAGGATCCTTTCATGTCTTTTCAAACAGATTTCTGTTGATCAGATTATCCACATTAAAATTTTCATGTGGGACACACAACATAAAAATAAATAAAATAAAAAGTATGTGAATGTAGCTATAACAAAATTATCAATATATTTTAAAAATAAAATTTCAATTTTTCCGGTTTGGAAAAATAAGCCTTCGGAACCCCCCCCCCCCCCCAAAAAAAAAAAAAAAAAAATTTTTTTTTTTTCCTTCAAAGTTTCCAGCTTTTTTCTGATCATTCCCTTCTCTGGGTGAAATTCAATATAACCTAATTTCTCAGTAATCAAGGCAATAATATTGGAATAATCCATATATAGATCTGCTAGTGATTTGTAATCAGAATTGCATATATTCAGATCAGCTAAGTTTTAAAATGGCATACCAATTGCTTTCTCTGGTTTACACTGATCTTAACACCCCCCCCCCCTTTTTTTTTTTTTTTTTTTTTTTTTTTTTTTATACTGCTTTATATAATTAAAAAGGATAATTGCTTAGTTACAAATTTCTTACTTAATTTATTTTAAGCGATATTAATATGTCTTATTTTATTGCTCATAAATATTTAAAATTGCACATAATCATTTAATAAAAATAGCAATTCTTTCTATTAAAACAGTATTATGAATAACATTTTGCAATAATTTATGAATGAATATGTACTTATTTTATGCATTTACATGTATTAAAATCTCCTCAAATATTATCTTCTTCCTAATTTCTCTTTCAACATAGTTTATTCTAGGATTTTAATCTGTCCTTATGGAATAAGTTACATAACTGCTTAGTTGGATAAAGACTTTTTGTATTATCATTTTTTATAGGTACTTATTATTGGGTGTTCTCAAATATTATATGAAATAATTTCAATGCGTGGAAATTTTTTCCAGAGAGAAAATTCGCCTTGAATATAACATATGAAATGAAAATAAAATTTTGAACATGTAATAGTGATAAGTTCCTTGCTGGGTGTCGTTCCATGTGGTTTAGTCGGTAGAACGTCAGTGCGCTATACTGATGGCCCGGGTTCGATTCCCGGCATGGAACCTTTTTCACTAGGTTGGCATTTGTGCCTTTTAAGCAATTCAAAATTTGATTTTCATTTGATATGTTATATTCAAGGCAAATTTTCTCTCTGGAAAAAATTTCTACACATTAATATATTCAATCGATGCTGGATAAATTTGAGTTTCGTGATTGCCCCAGATCGGTGGCTCGTGGATTGTATTCAATCTTGTGCTGCGTTTGTAGCCTTGCCAACATGTAATAGTGATAAGTTCCTTGCTGGGTGTCATTCCATGTGGTTTAGTCGGTAGAGCGTCAGTGCGCTATACTGATGGCCCGGGTTCGATTCCCGGCATGGAACCTTTTTCACTAGGTTGGCATTTGCGCCTTTTAAGCACTTCAAAATTTGATTTTCATTTGATATGAAATAATTTTAATTATTAAATACATAAGCTATTTAGTTTTAATCATTGCAAAAGTAAATAGCAGTATGTAAGAAAAATTCTATTTTATGTGACATTTTCTTATTCTTTAATTTTAAAATGTGTAGTAAATGTAGAGCTATACAACAAAAAATTCCTAACCATCACTTTAGAGTCTAATTTAATGTATTTTTCTAGATATTTATCATTTCTTTTCAGCCATAATACTTTCATAGATGCATTCTAGCAGTTATAAAGACTTATTTGTTTGATAAAATTTAGTTTATATTTTTTAGTAGAAAATATCTATAAGTGTATTAAAAATAAATTACAGCAAGTTTAATATGAAATATCGGTAAACCATCTTTTAAAAAGTAAAAGCTGTCTTTTTTTTTTTAATTATTATTAAAGTTGCCTTTTCTTAAACGGCTAAAACCAAAAAAAGCCAACTGGCTTTTTTTTTGCCTAATTAAGAGCCAGCAACCATGTCTGTAAATTAACTACAAACATTACATACTTTATTTCCAATACCGAACATGGCATAATAATTTTCAATAACCTATATCAATAACATTGCAATACCAATTCAACCTTATATTAGCACAAGTTTAGACAGAGAGATGGCTAACCAAACCAAAATCATTAACACTATGTTGGAAAGTGTTAAAAATGTGTAGTATGTTTAAATTTGACCTACACACAGCAATTTATGCCAATAGATGAAAGCATAACTGAAATCTTTTGTAAAGCTTTCTATTTTATCAAATATCTTACACCACATGCCACTATTTAATTGAAATTTATCTAAAACCGAAGCACTTAAAATATTAAAATCACTCTTTACAGATTGTAATGCTTAGCTGTCCATGTGTCCAATTCCGTGCATGACCTGTGTATCTTTTTCTCTCTATTCTATAAACATATTGTAGTATGCTTAATGTGTTTAGCATAAAAATGCATAACTTATTTATAAAATACTTTTAAGCCTTTTACTTTCACATTCAATAATGAATATGAATTCTTTTGTGTAGCCCTACATATGATTTACACAATTTATACACACAACATCATGTGCAAAAAATGTATAGTGTATCCCAACAAACCTCTTTCCGAATGAACTTGCGACCTGGGTCTCCTGCTAGTTCAGTAGAAAAAGTTATTTTAATGCAAATTATTAAATGATTAATTTATCTTTTCCAATCTTTCAGGTTGAAGTTTTGTATGGATGCTTCATGATGGCCAAAACTTCATCTAATGACTTAAGAGCTGAACTCGCTGAACTTGTGAAAAAGCGAGCAGAAATTGCAGAAACATTAGCAAATCTTGAACGTCAAATCTATGCTTTTGAAGGTAGTTATCTAGAAGATACTCAGTTATATGGAAACATAATACGAGGTTGGGACAGATACCTTGCAACCAACAGAAGTACCAGCAGTAAAGCTGATAAAAGAAACCGAAAATTTAAAGAAGCTGAAAGATTATTTTCAAAATCTTCCATTACTTCTATGGTATCTGTTAATGGTATCATTGAAGATGAAAGAAATAATGATACAGAGGTGAATACTAACACGGGAGAAAATGTGACAATCACTGATGGTCAAGCTAATGTGAACTCTTTAGGTCTTGATTCAAGAAGTAGTAGCAGTAGTAGCTCATCATCTACAGTCAATGGTAATAGGTCACCTCAAAATACTCCAGACTTTCCTGGGAAAATGAAAATGGGACAGAAGATAAAAAAGACAGCGAAAAAGCCTAGGAGAATGACTGATTTAGACTGAAAAGAGCGAGTTGGGGACCAAAATCTTTCATCGGTGTAATTTTTCATCTTTTCTGTAAATAGTTGCATTCCCATCTTCATTAATATTTAAATGTGCCACACTCTCCATGTATATAAATTTTTACTGGCAAATTGAAAATTTTTATTGCCAATATGTATCCTGCTATTCTTTATTGGTGCATTCCCATCCTTTAATAATTTATACATTTTCTTAGTTTCATTAAAATGTGACAAATAAAAAGTGAATTATCTTTTTTGGGTTTATTGCATTTAATTTTTATCATAAATGTTAAGTTGCATGAAAAGGCAGATCTCTCAATGATCTCAGATACTCACTTTGATTATTCATAAAAATTAACAAATAACTATTAGTGCTAACTATAATAACACAGAAAAAAAATGTTGGATGGAATTAAAAGGCATTCTGTTTTAATATTTATCTATAAGGTCATCCTTGGAACCTTTTCAAAAAATATTTTACACTTGTTTAGAGTTACCTTTTTATCAGTACATTTTACTTACCCATCATACGTAGTATAGGGTAAATCTTGCAATTGTTTTGAAAATCGAAAAAAAAATTTTGACGGATTTACACGTTTTAGATAGTGGAGATTCCGAAAAACAAATTTTTAGAAAAAATTTTTTGCCGTCCGTCTGTCTGTCTATAAACGCTCTATCTCCCGAACAAATTGAGATAGAGACTTGAAATTTTGTATGCAGTTGGTATGTAAGAATGGGACGAACCCTATTTAATATCAGCAACCTTGATTATCCGGAACTATTTTTTTTCAGACTCTCGAAAAATTCGTTCTGATGAAAGGTATATAAAAATTTTCGAATTTTTTTGTTCTAAGGAATGGACGTAAAAAGCAATAAAATAACACACATTTTGCATATAGAACGAAGTCAATCGGATTATTAGTTGCCGAGATATTTGTAATCCTGTTTTCCACATTCTTCGATTTTTCATGACCCTGTATTTCATTCAAATTTCAATTCAGAGGTATATTTTAATTGGAAATGAGACGCTTAATCCGATGCAGTTAATTGTTAGTTAATAGTTATTATTTTTGGAGTTATAAGGTTGTTTCTTTTACGCAGTTCGATACTACTTGAGTAGTTTGGCGTTTTATATAATTTGTCGATATTGGTAATCAGCAGTTCTTTAATAGAGCATTACTATGTATATTAACAATATTTAAATATTTATTTTAATTATAAAAACCATATATTATTTTAGAATCAATATTTAATTATTTAAATATTAAATATTTAAATAAAGTGTTTATGAATTGCAATGCATTGTATAAGTAGTTTTCACATGTTTTATTTTCATATACATATCCATGATGGGTAAGTATTACGATGGCCCCCAACGACTAGTTTGTATATGCAAATGTTTGCAGTAAGAAATAAATAGCAGATATAACAAAGAAAAATAGTCGGGTATTGTAAAACAGTTAGTGAAGACTACGATGCACTTGCAAGAGGAAGTGAGGTATTATGCAAAAGCTGTTTCACAGAAACATTAAGGAGAAAGGAGTTAAACTAGGTCTGAGAAGAGGTGTTGGGAGAGAGGAGTAACGATTTTATCTTATGGCTGTTTCAGGGTTCATTGATTATTATATATCAATGGATTTATATTTGATATTTACTTTCAAAATATCAAGATTTTTTATATTTTCACATACTTAGTATATATTTTCAAAATATCAAGATGCTTGATATTTTCTACATGGGATATTTATTTTCAAAATATTACTGTGCAGGATAATTTTGATATTTTCAGTCAAAACAAGTGTAAAATAAATTTTCAACAGACAATGTGATTTTGTACATACGAAATTTTTGTCTCTGATAATGACTTTTTTAACCAAAGAAGAAAACAAATATCTTTTTGAAACTTTAAAGATTTTATTTTTAAATGTAGAACTAATAATTATGTGGAACATAATTCAGAACAGTTATTGAAAGATAAACCTATCAATTTAAAAATTCAGTTATATGCAGTTTTATTAGAAAATCTCATCTGCCTTTGATTCAGTTGATTTTAAACTGCAAATCATCTTAGGAAATACAAAATAAGAAAAGCTTACATTTATGTTAAAAAATTTTAATTAAAAAAATTGTATTTAAAATTTTGGTTTATAAATGTTTTTTTAATACTTGAAATTAAATCCTGTAGCTTTTATTTATTTTTTTTAATATTAAGAAATGTGTAAAGCAAATTCTTTCAGTTTTCAATTAGTTGATCTTCAGTTTTGTTTAAAGTGGGGGAAATTAGAAATATTCATGGTTAAGTATATTTAAATTTTTATTTTATATTATGCTTTAAAATATTTATTATTAACAGCAAGTTGGAGTTTTTGAAAATATTGGGTATTTATGAACCCTGGACTGTGTGCTATAGTATATATTTGTTACTATAGTTTATCAGAGCATTAAAAAAAATATTTTTTATTCAAAATTTTGCGAGTTTTCATAGAAATAAGTATTTATGTAAATGCTGATTTTATTTCCTTTTTTACAAATAAAATTTTAAACTTGATAAAACTTTATTATATTTAATTGGTTTGCACATATAACTATATCCCAAAATTGTATGCTTTATATCTTTAGGATTTGTTTGAGTCATCAATTAATGGATAATTAGGAGAATAGTTTTTTATCGCAAACAGAAAAAATATATTCCTACAAAATTTAAAGGAATCCAACCTGTCAATTCCTATTTACGAACATTCAGCTGGAGGATGTCATACAACTTGGCTACAAAAACTCCAAATACTGTTCCACCTTCTTTTAGTTTGCTTTTTACTAAAAGGCGTTTAATACCTTCCTGTTAAATTTGTCTTTAGTGTAGCAAAATAGCAGCAGTCATTCTGAATGTGGCAATGGACTTGAATGGACACCCAATATAATATTTCATGAATACGTGAACTTTCAATTGTTTCCTAGTCTAAGCAAATTTTAAATTCTTTTTAATTTGAAAGTGGCATTAATTCTTAAGTGGTCAAAATTGCTATTTTATGAAAACCACATGTAAAAACCATATCGGAAAAGAAGATAATATAGGTGGGGGGGGGGGGGACTTGTGTATTTAATTTTCTATCTTTCAGTTCTAATTACAGGCTGGTAAACTCTTAATTAAATATAAACTTTAGCTCTTTTTATTATATTGAATCTTCTGCAGTTTTGATTAAAAATATTTTGTCATTAACCTGTTATTATTTTGAAACGAAAATAATGCATTTTGGTATCAGTAACACAAGAAATTGGGTAATAGCTATGGTGCAGTTAGTTGAGTAGAATTTAATGATATATAGTAAAATCAATGGTATGTAGCAAATTTTATCATTTACAATAATAAAAGTGTTTAATTGGTTCCTTACCTCCCAAAGGTACTACCTGTTTTTGCATGCTTTAAGCCAGGGTTCGATTTAAGCGGTATCTCATCGCAATTTGCGATTCAAATTTAACTAAAATGCAATCCAAGAAATGCATTAAATCACAATCATTGTGATGCCTATTTCCCACACCCTTTGTTATGTCATGTACACTTAAAGTTAAAATTTACACGACATACGTTGTGTTTTCACTCTCCCCAAGTATTTATTTACAATGGAAGTACAGCGAGACGCCATTGGTGGGTGCAGTTTTTCCAATAAACACATGATTTGTTCCCGCCCTGATGCTATGATTGATTACTGAATCACTGTTACTCGCTAATCACGGCGTTTGCTCATAGAAGTTTGACGTGCGTGTTGTAGTGGTTCTAAAATGAACACTCACTGTTACGATCCTTTTACTTTATATTGCTTTTTTTTTAAAAATGTAAATTTTCAAGAGTTAAAAGTTACGTTAGCTATTTTTTACTTGCTATACAAAAGTGTCTAACTGCTATTCAAAACTGACTTTGTATAGCAGTTACTGCTATGCAACTTTCTTTTTCTAAATCTACCCCTGCTTCAAGCAATGTGTTGTATAGTACAATACTTTACATTATTTTTATTATAAACTGTATAGTATTGTAGATTACATGGAACTGTTTTATAACATTTCAGTAAAAATAGTTGGGGTTTTGTTTAACTTTTATTTATTTGTGTCCTGTGAATGTGGTTTTGTTTGAAATTAATTTATGATAGCCAAATGCTTGTCTTTCGTATGTAAATAAGATAAAGCATAATGTTGGTATTATTTATTTTGTGTGTTTTTGTCTTGCGTACTGAAATTTCACATAAAATGTATTTTGCCAGTGTAACAACGTACTTGTTTTTTATTACAATGTTCATTGTTTATTTTTAGCACTTTTTGTATTAGGTGTTCTGTATATTTTAACCATTGTGATTGTTTTTAGCTTTGAGTGAATTGTTATGATTGTTAAGAATATAGCTTTCATACAACTTCATAATATGTTAGATATTTAAAATATTTTAACTGTATTGATGATTTTTAATGTATTTTTCAACTCTTAGTTATAATACACCATTGAATATAATGTAATCTTACTTATTATCTCAACCCTTACCACCTGAGAAATAGATTGCAAAGCAGCTTAGATAATTAGTTGATTGTATATGGTTTAAATGGCACAAATTGTGTCAAAAGCAACTTAGATGAAGAATCATGCTAAATATAGTTAATGTAATAATTGCTATGCAAATGTCATTCATTATGCATATATAGTGGAATACTGCTTAAAAATATCTAAAAATACTCAAGCCTAATAATTATCTTTGAAAAAAAAAAAAATTATGGAATAAATACAAAATTTAAATACACTTGAATTTAAGAAAATGCAAGAAATCCTTCATACTCTTGTATAATCGAAATTTTAGAAAAAATTTTAGTATATCTCAATGATATCTTACAAGAACTTTTAGATTTCTATTGGTTACAACGAGTCATAAGAATATAGCCATACTTATATAGTGTTGACTCTAACGGTCGTATTCATAAAGAACTTCGACCGAGAGTTAAACCACGGGTCCAGTAACACCGAGTTGAGATTTTTAACCGAGAGTTGAAAACTCGTATTTACCATAGACTTCGGATCAAAAGCTACCCAACCCGGAGTTCCTGGACGCCGGTTGAAAGAAGTATGCCTATTGGTTAAAAAATTCTCGTCTTCGGTTTCGCGACGCGACATTATTTTTGTTTTGGAAGAAAAGCGTTAAAAAAAAAAGAGGAAAGGGAACAAAAAGAAGGAAAAACAAAGATTCAATGTGATTTTTTATTTTTTCTTCACAAAATTTATGGAGAAAATTGAAACTTGCAACCACTAAATATGGAAATTTAATTTATTGATAGTTTAATATTTTTTTAAATAACTAGGGGGGCTCCGCCCCCCTGCTCGCTATGCTCGCCAACCCCCCGCGTAATCGCTTCGCGATTCCAAATTATTGTCTATCCCTGCTTGCTGCGCTCGCCAATAACCAATGGTATGAATAAGCAGTTGCAGACCTTCACACAATTGGTGTTGTAAAGAAATTACAAAATGCGCCCCCTCTGAGGGCAGAGGGGGGTGGGGTTACACACAAGGTATCCATAATATGAATAAGCAGTTGCAGACCTCTCAAATGTGTCACACAATTGGTGTTGTAAAGAAATTAAAAATGTGCCCCCCTGGGGGGCAGAGTGGGGGTGGCACACAACACATCCATAATATGAATAAGCAGTTGCAGACCTTTCAAATGATGTGTCACTGAACTGGTGTTGTAAAGAAATTAAAAATGTGACCCCCCCTGGGGAGAGCAGAGTGTGGGGGTGACACACAAGACATCCATAATATGAATAAGCAGTTGCAGAACTTTCAAATCTTGTGTAACACGACTGGTGTTGTAAAGAAAATAAAAATGTGTCCCCCCAGGGGAGCAGAATGGGGGATAACACACAAGACATCCATTATATGAATAAGCAGTTGCAAACCTCTCAAATGATGTATCCATAGCTGCCAACTTGTACGGTTTGGCCGTACAATGTACGGATTTTGCTCTAAGTGTACGGTTGTACGGATGAACAGTACGATTGTACGGTTTGCGCACGGAAAAAACAATCGCGGAGAAATGCAAATTTCGTGACAGGATCGCCGAAAAAGCGGAACCGTTCTTCAATATTTCGTGGATAAACGACGATTTTGTAACTGCTTTTGTCAACGGACTTTGTGAAAAAATCGCTGAAAAGCGCGAATTTCCTGTGCGGATCGCGGAAAAAGGCGATTTCACCAAAATATCGGAAATGAAACGCTGATTTCGTCTGAAGACCGCGGGAAAACGCCGATTTCGTCTAAGATTGCGGATATAACGCGATTTCGTCAAAATATCGCGGGAAAAACGCCGTTTTCGATAAAAGATCGCTTAAAAATGTTTTGTCAAAAGATCATTGAAAATAATGCCGATTTCATCAAAAGATCACGAAAAAAACGCCGATTTCGTCAAAAGATCGCGGGGATAAAACGTCCTTTTCGAGGAAAGATCGCATAAAATTGCAAATTTTGTCAAAAGATCGTCGAAAAACACAGATTTCGTCAAAAAATCGCGGGGATAAAACGTAGTTTTCGAGAAAAAATCACGCGAAAATGCAAATTTTATGAAAAGATCATCGGAAAAAAAACCCGCCGATTTCATCAAAAAACAGGAAAGCGCAGATTTCGTCAAAAGATCATGGAAAAACCGCCGATTTCGATAAAAAATCTCAATAAATCGCCGATTTTGCTAAACTATCGCAGATTAACCGCTGATTTCGTCTGAAGATCGCGGATAAAACGCCGATTTCGTGAAAAAGTTGCGGAAAACAGTGAATTTTGTCAAAGAATTGCTGGAAAAATTCAGATTTTGTCAAAAGATCGTTGAAAAAAGGATGATTTCAACAAAAGATCGCGTAAAAATCTTGAATTTTGTGAGAGGATCGCTGAAAAAAATGTGCACTTCATCAAAGATACCCAGTAAAATATGCATAATTAATGCCAGTAAATATACTTTCCCTCCCACTCCCTCAACTGCTGTAACCTTTCAGGGAATTTGCTGTGAATTTAATCTGCCTTATCTATTACAGATCATCATGCCGGACAGTTTTTTTAAAACACATTCCCAAAGTATGAAATTGGAAAAACATTTTCTTGTTCTCATGTTTTTATTTTTCAAAATATAAGTAGAAAAATAAATATAAAAGTAGCATAGAAAATATTGTTGAGAAATGATATTCCTTCTTGCATTGCATATGCAATGCATTTTTAAGCATGTAAGAATACATCGTGAAAATTGTAAGGATTTCAGAATTGACATGTTGACAGGTATGTGTATCAAACGACTGGTGTTGTAAAGAAATTAAAAAATTGGCGAAATATTACAGTTATCGCCAAGTTGGCGTCACTTTTGACAACTAATTTTGGTCGCCAAATTTGGCGATATATCGCCAAGTTGGCGATTGTTGGCGATGGTAACCTTTCCTCTCTTTATGGTAACCCATATGGCGATGCATAGACGGAGCCCTTTCCTGATTGGTCTATTTGACTCATGGAAGGAGTGGATAACCCGGATTCGTTAGTTCCGGAAATCTTCCACATCAGCATCATTCCAGGAGTCATTCCTTTTAAGGCTAGTTTTTTTTTACTATAGAAGGATTCATTCAACTATTTTTTTTTCTTTTTTTAAATTGATAAATAAGTTAGGTAAATGATATAAATCATGTTAAAGGCTAATAATGATAATAACAAAAGAGGGAAAAACAAAGATTCAATGTGATTTTTTATTTTTTCTTCACAAAATATATGGAGAAAATTAAAACTTGCAACCACTAAATATGGAAATTTAATTCTGATAGTTTAATATTTTTTAAATAATTCATTCAACTATTTTTTTTTCTTTTTTAAATTGATAAGTTAGGTAAATGAATAAATCGTGTTAAAAACTAAAAATAATAATAGATTTTTTTTTTTTTTTTTTTTTTTTTTTTTTTTTCCAAAATAAATTTTCACATAGTTGCTTAATAATGGAACTTGATTTGGATAAAAACTAATGAAATTTGACTTGAATAAAAACTAAAATTTTATTCCAGCAATTATTATGTTGATTTCCATTATTAATAGCTTTAATTAGTAATTAAGTAATTTCTGATAAGGAAAATATTAAAATAAAAAAAAAGGAAAAATGAAAAAAGTAGCCTGTATATCAGTATAGATCAGGCATGTCAAACTCGATTACCAACACGGGCCAAATACGATTCTGTGCATAAAGCCGTGGGCCACAATGCTTTTTAAAAAAAAAGAAAAAGCAACACGGTTTTTGTTTATGTTAGATTTATGATAAAATTACTCCCAGTTTTGAATCCAGGGGGTAGCCCGGAAGAGGGGACATTTCCCCGCCGGAAAATTTAATGTTTTGGGTTTTTAATGGTCATAAAGGGCAATTCTCCCCCCCCCCCTTCTCCATAATGTCCCTCCCGGAGAAAAGTGTCTCAACACTGATTACTCCGATAATAGGAAAAAGTTCCAGCAGTTTTTTACTCAGTTAAAGAAAATATATCGTTTTACAATTTATAGAATATTCTAGTTTTGGAAAATAAAGATAAATGCATATTTATTATTAAGTATTAGTTGAGGTACTTTTTAAAAAAATACTAGTTTATTTACGAGCAAAGAGAAAAAAAAAATAATAGATATATTTTGCATACTTTTCCATGCGGAAGTAATAATACCTATTGGGGTAAAATTCTTATAGAACTAACTCCTATTACACTCGAAGAAAAAGTCAGAAAAACTAGAGATTGCTAGTCAAATACATTAGAAATCTGCTTCATCTGTAGATTATTGCCATGCACAATAAAAATATAGCTTATAAAATAAAAATTGATTTTTTTTTTTTTTTTTTTTTTTTTTTTTTTAACTTTTGAGGAGTGAAAGTAAAACTTGCCAATAAACATTTTTTTTTTTTATACTTTAAACTTTATGACGAAAGAAACTCAAAACACAAAGATAATGTAACGCTTTTTTTACTTAATAGATTTACTTGAATTGATATTTTACACTTCGAAAAACTAAAGCGCTCTTACCATAATAATAATAATATAACTGAAGTAATATGATAATCAAAATAACAAGAAATAAATCATCGTACCCATAATACAAATCAAAATAATGAGGAAACAAAAAGTCATATGATTAAATGCAAAATGCTATTCATTTGTTTTCACAGCACCGTATAAGATTAGAGAGAAAGTACCGTTTGATTACTGCAAAACAAGATTATTAAAGTCCGGGTAGATATCAGAATGATTTAACACTTACAATGTACAAATAACTAATTCTAAATAAATAAAAATAATATGTAATAATAAGGCTTTAATTCTGCAGTGAATTGATTAAAATCTTCACGCTTAGATGTAATTTTTCCACAAAATCCATGTTTCCAGAGATAAAACTTACTGTTTGAAAAATAAGTTAACAGACAATTATGAAAACATAAAAAGTTCGATATTAAAAAACTATAAGGTAAATTATATTAAACATAGAAAAATAAAACATTTAGATTTATATTATAACACGAACATAAAATAGGGAAAGTATTTTTTTAAATATTAACAAAATATTAATACCATGCTAAAGGAAACGTTGTCTGATATATCAATGACTGGTATGATATGATGTTTAACCTTCCGTCTACCAGACAAAACACCCATTTATCTACGGCAACACCTAATTTTAATTCCAAACTTGCAAACGGCACCAGTAATATTTTAATATAATTTTGCTTTTACAATGAAAGCTTAAATTAAGGAATTCGTAATATCTAGACAAGTCCTTTATAAATTCCGGTGTCAATCGACAATTTCTCATTTTACCATTGACACCAGAAATATTGCTGTCGGGTCCAAAGGACCCGTCTGGTAGACGGAAGGTTAAACATCTCCAATAGAAGGAAAATACGAAATCCTAAATAGTTTTTTCTTTTACTTATCAAACTTTATGAGTTTTAATCTGATTTTTACTTTTTTGAAGAAATTTGACAACTTTTTCTTTAACTAAATCTTCAAAATTTGGTTCAATTTGCTGGGCTGTTATTATTTTTAAAATTGATTGTAAGTGGTGGTCAGTTAATCTTGATCTTTCGGGAGTTTTGTTGTTTTTTAAAATTGAAAATAATTGTTCGGACAAGTACGTGCTACCAAACATAGCCAAAATACGTCTGACAGTATATAACATATTAGGAAATCGGTCGGCTGATAAATAATTATAGAAATCTGGCATTCCTACATCCATATATTTTTGATTTAACATACTATCACACTGAATTTCTATTAACTCCATCTGTAAATTCTCATCAACAGTTTCAACATCAACTGAAAAAGGAGAAGCAAATAGAAGGAATTCCCTTTCACATTTTTTAAAATCTAAAAATCTCCTTTCGAATTCATTTTGTAGCAACTTAATTTGATCCACATATTCTGAAAACTTAAGTTCTGATGATTTTTTAAATAATTTCTGGCAGCATTCAAAATGTGATAAATTTTCTTTTCGAATTTGTGTTTCCCAAAGAACTAACTTTTTTCTGAATACATTAATATTATCATATAACAACGTAATAAGATGAAGTTTACCTTGAAGTTTAAGATTAAGTTGACTGAGATGATGTGTAATGTCAACTGAAAAAGCGAGATCCTTGATCCATTGTTTATCTTTTAATATAGTGCACTCATAATTTTTACATTCCAGAAAAATAGTGATTTTTTCTAGCAATTCGAAGAATCGTTTTAAAACTTTATGACTAGAAAGCCATCGAATTTCAGTGTAATAAGGTAGGTCGGTGCATTCACTATCAATATCTTCAAGAAACGAAATGAATTGGCGATGGTTCAGTCCATATGAACGAATATAATTAACGATTTTGCTAACATTTTTAAGCACGTGTCCAATGTTTAGAACTTTCGAACACAATGTTTGCTGATGAATAATGCAATGGAAATGATATAAATATGTATTTCCCTGTTGCTTGCATTCCTCTTTTAGTTTTGTAACTGCTCCTTTAATGGCACCAGTCATTGCAGGAGCACCATCAGTTGCAATGCAAACAAGCTTTTTTAAGGACAAATTGTATTCATTCAACCCCATGGGTGCAAGTTTTTCCGTCCTGAGACGGAAAATTCTTCGAGGATAGAAGCGGATAGTGAAAAACACGCGCTTTTCATCAAAGTATAGCGAAAAAAAAAAAAAATTTCGTGGAATGATCACGGAAAAAAAGTGCTATTTCTGTCAAAGGACTGCAAAAAAAAAGACACGTTTGGCTTCAAAAGCTTGCGGAAAAAACGCGATTCCTGTCGAAAGATCGCGAAAAACACTCTAATATCATCAAAGAATTGCGAAAAAAGGCATGATTTTTATCAAAAGCTTGTGAAGAAAATGCAATTCCTGTTAAAAGATCATGGAAAAGACGTCATCTCAGTCAGAGAATGTGAAATAGACGCAGTCTCTGTCAAAGGATCGCAAAAAAAGATGAGTTTTCTGTCAAAAAGTTGCAGAAAAAACGTAATTCCTGTCGAAGAATTGCGAAAAAGATGCTATTACTGTCGAAGAATTGCGAAAAAGATGCTATTCCTGTCGAAGAATAGCGAAAAAGATGCTACTCCTGTCGAAGAATTGCGAAAAAGATGCTATTTGTCGAAAAATCGCGAAAAAGATTATATTTCCGTCGAAGAATCGCGAAAAAGACGCTATTTCCGTAGAAGATACGCGAAAAAGGCACTGTTTCCGTAGAAGAATCGCGAAAAAGACGCTATTTCCGTAGAAGAATTGCGAAAAAGACGCTATTTCCGTAGAAGAATCGCGAAAAAGACGCTATTTCCGTAGAAGAATCGCAAAAAAGACGCAATTTTTGTCAAAAATTCGCGAAAAAGATGCTATTTCCGGTCAAAGAATACTAAATGATGCAATTTTTGTCAAAGGATCGTAAAAAAAACACAAAATCGCGTGAATTTTGTCAAAGGATCGTGGAAAAGTCGCGAATTTTGTCAAAGGATTGAGAAAAAGGAGATTTCCGTCAAATGATCGCAAAAAATTCCACGATATTCATCAAATGATTGCAGGAAAAACGTGATTTTTGTCAAATGATCGTGCAAAAGATACGAATTTTGCCAAAGCATCGTGAAAAGACACGATTTCTGTTAAAGCATCGCGAAAAAGACACTATTTCTGTCGAATAATCGCAAAAAATGACGCTATTTCTGGTAAAATACAAAATAGATACACTTTTTGTCAAAGGATCACAATAAAGATGTGAATTTAATCGAAGGATTGTGGAAAAGACGCAAATTTTGCCTAAAGATTGAGAAAACACGATTTCCGTGAAATGATTGCAAAAAACCCACGATTTTCATCAAATGATAGCAGAGAAAATGCAATTTTTGTCAAAGGATTGCGAAGAAGACGCGAATTTCGTCAAAAGATTGTATATAAAATAATTTGATTTCATCGAAAAATCTCATATTTCTGCTGAAAACTAGGAAAATCGCAAGTTTCGGTTTAAAATTATAGAAAAATCACAAATTTCGGCAAAATATTGTAGAAAAGTCGAAAATTTTGTTGAAAGATTGGGGGAAGAAACGAATTTCATCATATGGTCATGGAAAAAAACATGAGTTATGTGCTTATGTTCTCACTCAGTGGATCAGTGGGAGGGTGGAGTGTCAAAATATTTTCAGTCTTGGCAAAATTTCAAACTTGCACCCATGTTCAACCCTTTCATAAGAGAATCGAAAATATATTTTCCTGTGGTGGTATCATGCATTGATATCATTTCTAGAAGCTCTTCACTTACTTTTAAATTTAAATCACATCCACGAATAAAAATTGCCAACTGAGCGGTATCCCGCACATCCGTACTTTCGTCAATTGTGATGGAATAAGTTTCAAAAATTGTAATTACAGATTTCAGTTGTTTTCTTAAATTTTCAGCTATATCATCAATACGATTTTCAACTGTATTTCGCGTTAAACTAATATTTTTGAATTTTTTTAATTGTACCGGACGCTACATTACAATCCAGAAAGACTTGAGACCCTTTGGCGGGTTGGAGTTGGCAGCTTTTGGCACTTTCGTTGGTAGAGAAAAACCAGTTTTTAGGGAGGCGAAATGAATTGCAGGCTCTTTGTATCGTATAAACAGGATACTGTGTAAATCTAGAGTTAAACGCTTTGGAAATAGAATATGACTCCCCTATTCCCAAAACAAATGATAATTTTTGTTATTTTAAAAAATAATTTATAATTCTGATTTTTATAATGCAAATAAATTATTTCTTTTATTTAGATTTTTCAAATCTTTACAACTTTTAATGATTTTATTACGCATTGTTACTATTTTATTACTACACCTGCAACATTTTTTTTATTGTTTTGTTTATACAGTTTCTTAGTTTTTGTAAAATCGTAAAACTCTTCAAACAGAAATGTAAATTTAAAATTTTATAAAAAAATTCTAAAATTGGTTTGGATGATAAAGCAGATAGAAAATGATAATAATAATAATAATAATAATAATAATAAAATGACTATTCAGATAAACGTTGATTGTTTGAACTGCTGTTAAAAGTCAAATTGCCCCCGAAAAGATATTTTGAACCTTATAAGTTTAATACTTATACCAAAAGAAAAAAATCTATTAACTGTGTTAGAAGAATTGCAAACGTAAAAAAAAGTTTTTGTACGTAATATACTATCAGAGGTGGCGGAAAACCGCTGCCAATAATATATATACATATACAAGCCAACGATTTTACTATTTAAAAAATACCAGATTTACAACTTGAAAAAGGAAAAAAAAGTTTATTTTGTATTTGAATTTTATCATATAAACAATTTTTTAGGTGTAATATTTTTTGTTTATAAGATTTAAGATTTATTCTAAATTAAAATACATAGCAAAATTATGTATTTTGAGTAATTATTAAATTTCTAAACATTGTGGATTATCAATTTTATTATTACATTAAGACCTATGAATAATTGTTTCCTTTCAGAAAATAAATTTTATAGTGAAATAATCTAAACAATAATGATTAATAAAAGCAAGTTAATAATGAAATATCGCGACAAAAACAAAGACCAACATTTGAGATAATCTAATAGAGTAGGGACAATATAACTTTTTATAGCTAAAAAACATTATTTTTGCACACATATTTTTCACAAAAAAGCAGCTTTTTTTTTTATTTTTCTTTCACTTTAAAATTGAATTTGGAAGTTTGATAACTTGTGGTACAAAGATAAAAAAATCTATGATGAACATATTTAATATCGCTGCCTTTAAATTTTATTCTTTCATGACATAGAACGATTAACATTTAAAGAAAATGTTATTGAAGCGTTGCTGTCATTATCTTTTCTAATATATACACACATATATATTCAGTAAAACTTTTCTAAAGCGACCACATTCCGTTAAAATAAAAAGTACTCGCTCTAAAAAGTGGTCTCTTAATGGAGGTCATGTTTAAATCTAGATTTTAATTATTGGAAAAAGGTAACAATTAACGTTACTAAAATTTATTTTTACATCAGAAAAAAAATTAATTTAACTATCAAAACAAAAGTTACAGCAGATTAAAAAAATTAATTTATTGACGCTTGTTTTGTGGTTACGCTTTTATCTTTTATAACTTTTATTTTAAGGTCCTTTCAAAATTCAGTAAATAAATGCATTTTTTATGGGCAGCAACAAATAATGATGATTTCATTACTTATCTATTTCTTTGAGAGTTTCCTGACAAAAGAGGACAGCGGAGTTTATTGACAAACATCTTTAATTCGCCAACAGAGTTAAATACGTTGAATATAAAGACAATAAGAGATTTAAACATTTAAAAGTCACCTGAATAAAAAAAAATTCTAAACGTAGTTTAGAATTTTGATGAATAATGCACTCTCCGTAATTCTTTTTCTAATAAAACCTTCTTCAAGCGACCAAAAAAAAAAAAAAAAAGAATTTGTTTAAATTTTTTTAAAGAAATGGGTCGCCCAGGTAGTTAGTTCAACTGGGATGATGACTGAATGGAGGTAAAATTTGTATTGAGCCTATGGGAATAAATTTTGTTCCATGAAAAAATGGCTGTTCAGGGGGGTTTCACTGTATTTAATTTTTATGGTAACAGACATCATTTTATTAAAATATTATGATTTTTAAAAATGCAAATGTTCTAATGATTAACCACACACACTCTTTTTTAAACTCATTTCACGTATGAGTCAATAAATAAAAGCAAATAAAAACTAGCCGTTGGGGGCCACCGTAATACTTACCCATCAAGGATATGTATATGAAAATAAAACATATGAAAACTATTTATACAATGCATAGCAATTCATAAACAAAATTTAAATATTGTTAATATACATAGTAATGCTATATTAAAGAACTGCTGATGTACAAATTTCAACAAATTATATAAAACGCCAAACTACTCAAGTAGTACCAAACTGCGTAAAAGAAACATCCTTATAACTCCAAAAATAATAATTCTATTAACTAACAATTAACTGCGTCGGATTAAGCATCTCATTTCCAATTAAAATATACCTCTGAATTGAAATTTGAATGAAATACAGGGTCATGAAAAATCTACAAATGTGGAAAACAGGATTACAAATATCTCGGCAATTAATAATCCGATCGATTTCGTTTTATATGCAAAATGTGTTTTATTTTATTGCCTTTTACGTCCATTCCTTAGAACAAAAAAATTCGAAAATTTTTATATACCTTTCATCAGAACGAATTTTTCGAGAGTCCGAAAAAAATAGTTCCGGATAATCGAGGTTGCTGATATTAAATAGGCTTCTTCCCATTCTTACATACTAACTACATACAAAATTTCAAGTCTCTATCTCAATTTGTTCGGGAGATAGAGCGTTTACAGACAGACAGACGGACGGCAAAATTGTTTTTCTAAAAATATGTTTTTCGGAATCTCCACTATCTAAAACGTGTAAATCCGTCAAAAAAAAATTTCGATTTTCAAAACGATTGCAAGACTTACCCTATACTACGTATGATGGGTAAGTAAAAAAGTCTCATTATTGATTACAAATTTTAAAAAGAACTTTGAATATTTAGCAATTGAAGCTTTTAACAATAATTTAAATGTTGTTTGTGTTATGTGTTATAGATCTAGTTGATAAATGAAGTTAAGAATGATAGTAACAACATGTAAAATAATGTTTAATTTTACTTTTAGATGCTTTCTAAATGTTATTATTTCTTTTTAAAAATAACTTTGACAATTTGCCGTTTTAACATACATATTACGGTTATTTTTCTCATTTTCATTTTACTTAATAAACGAACAAATGTATTTTTCTATTCAACCCATTAATGCCTGCATTATTGTCTTCGTTAAAATTTAGATTTTGCATTTCCTACCATTTTTTAAATATGAGCAACTTTTATCTTAACTTATCCAGCAATTTGTCTCGCGAAAGAAAGTATTTATTTATCTTTCTTTTTACGGGTGTGAAAAGCGTTTACTTGTCATTTTTATAACCGTCCCGAAAATGGGATGCCAGGCACTAATGGGTTAAATAAATTTAGCAAACATTTTATTAAATAACCATGTACATATATATATTTTTTAAATGCAACATATATAGCTATAATGTAAGACATGTACAAGTTATGTACACAGAACATGCACTTAAAAACCAATAACAAACAGATCTCTAGCTCTTAGATAATGCAGATCAGCGGTTCCTAAGCTGGGGTGTCCGAAAATAGTATTAATAATGACGGAATCACAAGAGGATTAGTAAAGTCACTAAAATAATATAAATGACAATGTAATTTGTATCAATTTATTATATGATTGAAATAAGAAGATTGCTAATAAACAAAAGCATTTTTACGTTATCTTGGTGAGTGGACAAGGGGGGGGGGGTATTTATGAGAAATGGGGTTATTTCAAAATGAAATGACTAATAAAAGGTAGCAGGAAAAAAAAAGATTGGGATTTGGAAAGCGCTGATGCAGAAGATTTTCACTAACTTGAAAATAACATTTTAATAACATCTTTCACAAGAGTTGTGATTTCTCTTCCTCCTGTAAACAAATGGGTTACTGGAGAAAGGGTAGAAAGATTTTAGCGCTCTTGGCTCATTGCGTTTTATCGCGCCAAAGGTCTCAAGTCTTTCTGGATTGTAATGTAGCGTACCGGACACATGACTTCCACTGCTTTAAGTATGCATTCGTGAACAAATTCCCCTTCTGTGAATGGTTTTGACTTCCTTGCAATTAAATGTGACAATAAATAACTTGTTTTTACAGCTGCTATACTATCCTCATTTGGCTTAGTAAATGTACTTTGTTGCTTTTGAAGTTTCAACTTTAATTCTGACAATTTATCTTCCCTAAGTTTGTCAGTATATTTTTCATAAATTACTTTATGGTTGGTGTCGTAATGTCTTTTAACATTATACTCTTTCCAAACACCAATAGTGTTTCTACATATTAAACATAAAACTTTGTTTTTGTTTTGAATGCAAAAATATTGCAATTCCCATCTTTCTTGAAATCTTCGATGCTTTTCATTTGATCGCTCTGTACTCATATTGATGAAAAATGTCGATCTTATTTTTGAAAATCATTAATTACTTAAAGAAAATACTATATGTTTCATAATTGAAAATTCACTAGAAATTATAGACTGGATTCGATAGAGAACAAGCAGCTAAAATAATTTACTGCTGCAGTGCAAAATCTTTGCGTAACATACGACAAGTGATATTCAAATATTCCCTCAAAATTTCCCTAATGATCATAACATTTTCCCTATTAATAAATCTCAAATGCCTTTCAATAAATGTTTTGAAATTTTTGACGAGAACGTTAAAGTATGAGTGCGAAAGATAAATATAATATCAAATGATCTATTTTCGCAAGTTTAAATTTTATCACAGCTTTTTCAATAATTTGAATTTATTACAATATATTATTTAATTCTTTACCAATAATCTAAATATCGAAAATTAATTTGGGTAGGGAGAAATGACAAGCTACAAAGTTAATTTTTTCCCTGATTTAAGTAGACAATACGGATGTAGGCTGGTGCCAATCTACTTGCAAACATTTTTCTATGTATCAATGAGCGAATCAGAATCCCTATATGTTTGGGTGAAAAACAGTCTGTCTGCCAAAAAACAAAAAGATTCGAACCTCATTTATAAATTGTGTGATTTACGAGACCACGTTTTTAATAAAAACATTACTGTTAAATAAGCTATATTTTTAATGCGACGCACAATTCATAATTTATGATGAATCAAGTATTAAATTATTAGTAAAATGTAAACAGAAAAAGTATTTTTTTTTTCTGAAACCCGATCCTTTTTTTTTCTTTTCTTTTGCTTGTGAATATTCGTGAAACTGAGTAAAACTCACAAATAATGCCAGAGGGCTGGGGGGCCACTCACAACTGCCCGGCGGGCCACGTGTTTGACATGCCTGGTATAGATGGTATCCAGATATAATAATTTTATTGTTTGGATTTTCAGAGAAAAGGGTTAATTCTAATTGAACTAGATAGCTATTAATATTCTAAATAGACTAAAAAAAGGTAGTGAAATAATATTAAGAGAACTGCAGAAAAAGATGAGCGGGATAGATTAAGTCCTTTTAAAAATAATGATAAATGAATTCTGAATACTAACCTATTAAATAAATGTGAAATATTACAGAAAGTTGATTTTTTATTGATCAGCTTTTAGAGCCCCCCCCCCCCCCTCTCCAACTCTTTATTTTTGAGAATTGTCTTTCCCAGATACAAGATCAAATTTGAAGGGAAAAAGTCAAAGAATCAAATGAGTTAAGCTCATTTGATTCTTTTTGACTATTATTTTTTGATAAATTAGTCTACTATTATGAAATATTATTACATGCAAGTAAGCACCTGCTTTTGGATGCAGTATTCCATTTGAAAGAATGCATTTACTTCTCAAAGTAAATTTAGAAAATCATATTTTATTTTCTATATTTTTTCCAGCTTCATTATTTTATATTTTTTACTCATTTAAATATCATTTCATTAGATGTAATAAAAATTTTATTTAGTACAGAAAGAAAACAAACTTTTTTTTATGATTGATTAATGATAGATTTCTAGACTAGATTGCTAATGTACTATAGCAATCTATTAAAACAGTTCGAATTCATTATTAATAATTTCATGCAATTTTACATTATCAAAAAAAAAAAAAAAAAAAAGGTTGGTTTTTGTTTGTGAATTTGTGGAGAAGAATAAGTCCCCATTTGCACCATCCTATCTATTCCCTCTTCATTATTATTAATTTATTTGTTTATTTATTTATTTATTTATGTGTGTGTCATTCGTTAAAGTACTCAAGATGCTATGTAAGATATAGAAATGAAAAGAAATTTTAAAATACCATTAAAATAGAACAATGTATGTAATCTCATATATGTATGTTATCTGTTTTTAACTAATTTATTTATATTTATACAGATATTCCCTACATTATTTGTTGAATTGTTTGCTTTCATACTTATGGTCGCCAAAAGTTTATTTGCCTTAAAAATAATCAGCATTATTGAAAGAGCTGTTAAAATTATTTTTGGTATGGGGTTATTTTTAAAAAAAATAAGTTTTTTTTTTTTAATCATTGTATTTCAACCCTTTAGTAATTTATTTTTATTTAGCTAATTAAGGAGCAAAAATTATAAGTGATCCAGGGGTGATTCTCGTCCGAAAATTCCGAAATTTCCGAAAATTTAAGACATCCTCTTCCGAAAATTTGAAATTGAGTTATCAGTTCCGCATAGTTGCCAACTTGTACGGTTTTGCGCGCGGAAAAAACAATTGCGTAGAAATGCAAATTTCGTGATAGGATCGCCGAAATAGCATACATTTCGTCAATATTTCGTGAAAAAACGACGATTTCGTCAACGTTTTTTGAACGAACTTTGTCAAAAGATCGATGAAAAACGCGAATTTCCCGTGCGGATCGCGAAAAAAACGGCAATTTCATCAAATATCTCAGACAAAACGCTGATTTCTTCTGAAGACGGCGGGAAAACGCAGATTTCGTCTAAAGGTTGCGGATATAAGGTCGATTTCGTTAAAAGATCGCGGGAAAAAAACGCCGTTTTCGATAAAAGATCGGTTAAAAATATTTTGTCAAAAGAATATTTGAAAAAATACTCCCATTTCATCAAAAGATCACGGAAAAAACGCCGATATTGTCAAAAGATCGAGGTAATAAAACGCCGTTTTCGAGAAAAAATCGCGTTAAAAAGCAAATTTTGCCAAAAGATCGTCGAAAAAACGCCGATTTCGTCAAAAGATCGCGGAAAAACCGCCGATTTTGGCAAAAGATCGCAATACATCGCCGATTTCGCTAAAATATTGCTGATTTCGTCTGAAGATAGCGGGAAAACGCCGATTTTGTCCGAAGATCGCTAAAGGGGGGAGGGACTCGCTTCGTCAATATTTCGTGAAAAAACGACGATTTCGTCAACGTTTTTTAAACGAACTTTGTCAAAAGATCGATGAAAAACGCGAATTTCCCCTGCGGATCGCGAAAAAAAAGGCAATTTCACCAAATATCGCAGACAAAACGCTGATTTCTTCTGAAGACGGCTGGAAAACGCAGATTTCGTCTAAAGGTTGCGGATATAACGCCGATTTCGTTAAAAGATCACGGGAAAAAACGCCGTTTTCGATAAAAGATCGCTTAAAAATATTTTGTCAAAAGAATATTTGAAAAAATACGCCCATTTCATCAAAAGATCACGGAAAAAACGCCGATATCGTCAAAAGATCGCGGGAATAAAACGCCGTTTTCGAGAAAAAATCGCGTTAAAAAGCAAATTTTGCCTAAAGATCGTCGAAAAAACGCCGATTTCGTTTTAAAAAAAAATGGGAGAACGCCGATTTCGTCAAAAGATCGCGGAAAAACTGCCGATTTTGGCAAAAGATCGCAATACATCGCCGATTTCGCTAAAATATTGCTGATTTCGTCTGAAGATAGCAGGAAAACGCCGATTTTGTCCGAAGATAGCTAAAGGGGGGAGGGACTCACGACCCCCCCCCCCCCCCCCCGCCGATTTCCGAAAATGCGATGCGAATTTCCGAAAAAAAATTCCATTCAGAATCACCCCTGAAGTGATCTCTAAAAGAAATCTCACAATTTCAGGAGGTAATTCATTTTTATTTAAAAATTGTGAAGCTCATGTTTTAAGTAGCCAAAAGGGATTTATTATTACTATTATTACTTTCGTATAAAATGGCATTTCTAATGCAATATTTTATACTGTATATAATTTTAAAATTAAAGTGCAGTTCAAAAATAAATGTATTTAAATTAAAAATTTGAAATTTCGCAAAACTTCGGATACAAATAATAACAACAATACTACAGCTCATATTCAAAATATTAGAATAATTACCTTTTTTTTAGAAATTGAAAATATCGTTTGGTAATTTGATGTCTTTTAATGAAAATATGCAAACGATATTTTTATTAAGAACTTATTGTTGATTAAACTTACTTGTTATCTTAAATTTAATATCATTTTTGAAAAGATTAATTGCAAAAAAAATTATTTTGAAAAGTCAAAATATTAGAATATTTATTCAAGTGGTTCAAAATATTAGAATATTTCACATTAATTCTCCTTTAATTATTACCAATTCTTAACTGGTGGCATCATTGATTAAATTCAGACTATTTTATTTAAAATCAGTATTATTTTTTGCAGTTTGTTTCTTTTTCGTCTTAAAATGGCCGTGTGAGTGATATTCCTGAATCTACTAAACTTCGTATGGTTGATTTGTATCGGCACGGTAAAAATGAATGTTTTATAGCGAATTATTTACATTGTTCGCAATCGAGTGTTAGTAAAATACTAACACAATATTCAAAAATTGGAAAATTTCAAAATAATCGCCGAAATGGTGGCCGAAAACCAAAAACATCTGCTAGAGATGACAGGAAACTGAAGCGTATAGTTAAGAAAAACCGTTTTAAAAGTGTGCGATTCTTGCACCGAAAATGGAAAGAAGGAGTTGAAGTTTCTACATCGACAACATTAAGACGTCTCCATAAATTTAAATTTGAATCTCGTGTACCGAAAACAAAACCTCTCATGACTGCAAGACAAAAGCGTATAAGATTGAATTGGTGTAAATCAAGACGTTTATGGAGCAATGAAGATTGGAAAAATATATTATTTAGTGATGAAAGTATGTTTTGTGTTTCATACGGTTATCAAGGTATTCGAGTTTGGAGAATGAAGCAAGAAGCATTTGATAAAGAATGCCTTAAACGTTCCGTAAAATTTGCTGCTAGTGTCATGGTTTGGGGTTGTATGAGTGCAGAAGGACCTGGAAAGTTATGCATCGTCTACGAAAAGGTTAACTCTCTGCTATATCAAGAAATTTTAGAATATTACATGATTCCATCACCAGAAGATTTATTTGAAGATGATTTCATCTTTCAACAAGATTTAGCGTCCCCGCATACCTCGGTGTCAACTAAGAATTGGTTCCGCCAACGCAACATTAAGGTACTTCCTTGGCCACCAAATTCACCAGATCTTAATCCCATCGAAAACTTATGGTGTATAATGAAGAAAAAACTTCAAGAAAATCCTCCTTCAAGTAAAACTGAGTTAGTGGCACGTATAAAGTCTATTTGGGCTAATATTGATAGAAATGTTTGTAAACACCTTGTATATAGTATGCAAGATCGATTGTACGCTGTTATGAAAGCTAAAGGGGATGCTACAAAATATTAACTACCATTTACTTCATATTCATAAGGTAATATTGTTGCGTAAAATAAAATATTCTAATATTTTGAACCAATTTAAATTTTATTCTAATATTCTGGTGTGTTTAAGGAAGCTGTATACCTAATTTATTGTGCTGTATTTTATATTTTATAAATGTTAAAATCTTATCTAAACATTCCAGATTTAATTTATAAGAAATTTAATTGCATTTACTTAGTATAAAAAATAAATAAATGACAAATAATTTTTTCTTATTACTTTTTCTCAATTATTCTAATATTTTGAATATGAGCTGTATAGTGTTAATGATAGGAGGTATTTCATTTAATACGATTCATAATTTAAAAAAGAACAAACCTTCTAAAAGTCTTCAATAAACCGATAAAATCCAAATGAATTGTTTAAATTTTAAGTAAAAAAATCTAATTTATAGATCTGATATACATTTATCTAAGTTTGTACATAAACAATAAATCTTTCGGACAATAAAACCAAAATTTAATTTTCAAATTTACTATAAGCATGGATAAAAAATCTACAGAGAATGTACGGATATTTAAAAATAATCTTCGTATTTTTCTACTTTAACAAAAATGCAAATCAGAAAGGTATCTCACATTTTAATTAGACCTTATGTAAGTACGACATTTATTTCGGTACTGTTAAAATATTTGTTCTCTTTTTTTTTTTTTTTTTTTTTTTTTTAACATCAAAATTCCAAAATGCAAATGACTTTAAACAAACTTTAGACAGACGCATCAGTTATTACTGTTGGCTATTTTAAAGCAAATATTTTTTTTTTTCGCGACCACGCGTATTTTTGTAAACAAACAATTCAACGCATAATATATAGAGTATTTATACCAGGGATGGCAAGTTTTTGCCGAAAGTGGAAAATACCTGGTAAAAACTGTCCTGGCAAAAATAGGTTATTGCCGAAGAGGTGGCAAAAATAGGCTGTCAATTTTTTTTCCTCCAGAAAGAGAAAAAATATTTCATGAAAGAAAAAAACTGCATATTTAATTAAAAAATTAATATTATTCTAAATTTATTTTAACTTTTAAGCTAAATAAGTATAATTATGCATTTATGCATTTTATGAAAGAATACTAATTTTTAAAACAAGATTATAAATGAAAAAAATACCTATTTTATATAAATAAATAGAAACTTCATTTATTCATGTTTATACAATTAACAATTCACATAATAGAGCTGTTGAGACTGCGTAAAACATTTATGTGTATAGTTTATATATGTTAGAAATTCTAAGAAACAGTTATAGTAATCTAAATTTAACTTAATATAAAATTATATTTAAAGCAGAAAACTATCAAATTTCAAATATTTCAGCAATATCTTCCTCACAACCTAAATTTTGCTGCTTAACATGGCGCTTTGCATGGCATAACAGTAAACAAGTTTTGAAAGAGTATCTGTTGATAGCTTATTTCGAATCGTAGTTTGCACAAATGAAAAATTTGAAAAAAAAAAAAAATCTTTCAATAGCAGCACTACTTGCTGGACATATTTGAAGGTGTACTACTATGGTGTGCTTAAATGATTAAATTTGTGAAAAGTTCAATTTGAAGGTGAAATGTCTATTTGAGAGACAAATAATTTTATGAAGGGTCTTGTTTGAGGTTAAAGAATTTTGTGAAAGGTCCTGTTTTAAGATAAATTATTTTATGAAGGGTCCTTTAAAGGACCTAAAATTTTCCTAAACATATTCCTGACTTAAGGTAAAAAAAAAAAAATTAGGTATGTAATTTTTTTATTTTGTTCTGAAATTCCTAAGACTGTATCCCACTTATTTTTCAAAGATTTAAAACTTTTAATATTAATTAGAAAATTAAAATATTTAATAGTACACTGTTAAATGTAATTGTTTATATCATTACTATCCTTATTAGCGTGCCGCTTTTATTACATATTAAAGAGCTTTTATTACATTACAAATAGGTTTTTCCATTTTTGCCGGTTTTTTCCATTTTTCCCCTAGTTTTTTCCAGTTTTTGCCACTGGCCTGGCAAAAATACCAACCCTGATTTATACGTAAATATAAATAAATCGGATAAAAACATTTTTGAACGTAATACACATATGAGATTACATACCTTTTACATAATGTTCTTCTGCTTTATTTGATTGTAAAACTTTTATATTTTGACAGCACCTATATTCAGTACGAAAATACGGTCATCGCCATTGTAAAATGTCAGTCTCCTCTTTCTCTCTTCCTGCTTGTTTTTTGTAAACTATGCATGCTCGGTTACGAGAAACAAACTTGAACCTAGCTGGAGAGCTTGGTTAGGTTATTTGACCCGACCTTGTATTTTCCCCTCGAATAGGTTGATGAAGAATACCGATCTTGCTTTGAACCTGGGTTTCGGCCAAAACTCCGGGTCCAAGTTGATCGTCGATACGAATGTAAGGCATTTTAGCAGGGTGCAGTGCCCAGTGGTTCTTTTAAATCTTGCAGATGTGCCCGGCGGCTTTTTTTTTTAATCATTTTCTGTGCGACCCATGGCAATTCAATTGATCCTGAAAAAATATCGCTAATTTTTAGAGGACTCTAAACAAACCACTTAAAAATATTTTGGGTGAACTAGGTACAAACTTGCCCTTTTTGAAAAAAAAAACATATCAATTTTTTTGGAATATGTTCTCTCCAATGACCTATAATACCTACGTAGACACCAAAATGGCAACCTTTTCGTAGGCCGGCATGTCTGCCTTCCGTCACGTGACGGAGGGCAGATTTAGCACGCCAAACCGGTTTTTCTCCCGCCGAAACTCATATTGCTCTGTTTGTCTTCAATTGGACCGCACTTCTTCTTTTCTCTTTGTGAAATCTGAAAGTTGCCAATAAAGCGATCACCGCCAAAAAACAGCATCTTTTCGCCAAAGATGTTGGATTCGAAACCATGCCGAGATAACAATGGGATTTGGCGTCTACGTATATGAGAAAGTCAATGGTTCCCTCTTTGAAACATTCGCTCCTGGCGACCTTTTTTTTTTTTTTCTCTCTCTTCTCTCTCTTTTTCTTCTTCTAGAATAAACACTACTATAAAGAAAGGGCAGCTGATGTCACTGCTGGTTGAATTACTGTGGATCAGCACGAAAAACCTGTTCGTTCTTTACGACTCCTATTGTACTGATGAGCTTCCGAAATGTTTGCCCGACCTATGATATGATTGGCCTATGTCGACAAGACTATTCTGCAATGATCGCTATGAAAAAAAAAGTGTAGCAGTAGATTGGTTGACAGAAGTGTTTGTTTGTAAACCTGCTCTTTCCTAATAGTCTTGTCCTTTTCTTATTGTTATGACACCATGGGTGCAAGACCTTCAGTCACGGGACTGACTTCAATCTTGAAGAAACTTTTGACTGATAATAAATTCTATTTTATGTACTTAAATAATTGCAGTTTTACTATCAAGCACTTTTAATCTCTCTATTTTATTGTAAGAGATCAATTGTTAGCCATAATGAAGACGTAGAAGTCTTCTAAGACCATTTCCATTTTACTATTTCTAGAACTCAGAAAATTTTTTAGTCTTGGATTAGATGAACTTCTTGCACCCATGTATGACACTAATAATACTGAATATACCAAAAGTGATTAGGGTTCTAGTATTTACTGAAATTCCCTTTTTCTATCCCCCCTTTAATTCATATGTACCAAAATTTTAATCTTTGATAAATCAATTAATTTTTTGTATAGTTTCTTTTTTGTTATTTAAATGTTATTATATCGATATTAGATACAAATACATTCATGTGAACTTGCTATCTTCCTTGTTATTTGAGATGAGGAAGCAGTGTGGACTCATTTTTTAGCAGAATTGATACTATTTTGAAAGAAAATACTATTGAATATAGTTAATAATTAAAAAATAAGTGTGAACTAAGATGTTTAATGTATCATTAATAATTTTCATTGAGGAAAAAATAATGCTTAAAAATGCCAACTTATCTAAGCTCTATTTTTATAAGAAATATGAAAACAAAAATATTAATTTTAAGAGAGTTGATTATCAGAGTTTTATTTAGAAAATTATAATGCAATAAATTTTTGTTTAGGTCTAGTTTAAAATTAACAAGTGTGTTAAATTTAAGATTAAAATGTTTGTTGGGTATCAATGTCTATTTAGTTCAAATTTATTTTTAATTAAAATGTATTAACTCTGCAAATATATAACATCTATTGGTAAATATATATATATCTCATATATCTATCTTTTGTAAGAGCAAGTGGCCAGTGTTTTATCTTCAAAGACTGAAATTTTGAAAAACTAATCACTTTGAACTAATTATTTTTACCCATTGCAATAGTTTTGTATTTAATCTTTTTGCTGAGATCACCAAGTTTGACTATATTGTGAAATACTAAAAGTATTGACTTTAATTTTATGCAAGTTTTAATTAATTCTAATTTTTATAAATTTAGTTTATTTTGCCACTCATATTTGTATTATCTCTTAGCCCATGGCATAGTTTTCGTTAATTATAAAAATAAATTTAATAATATTGTTATCAGTGTGATATCTGTGCTTTTTTAATGTTTTCTGTTTATTTATACACTAACATGGTATTCATCATTTATGAGATGGATAAAGAAAACAAGAATAGTTGTATCCTGACCAAATGTGACAATTCTGGTGTTTCCCTTCTTTTCAGAAAAGGCAGTAGATTTTCTCATAAAACATGTATTTTAAAAACATAGATCATTTTCATATTTGTAACAATAACTGTTTATCTTCCAAAAAAAAATATTTAGTATAAATATTGCTCATTCATGTTTCGGAAAAGGTTGAAATACAATCGACTCTCGTTAATTCGAACTCGTCGGGACCACAAGAAATGTTCGAATTATGGAAAATATGAAATGAAAACATTCTTAATATGGTACTATTACAAAGGAATTAATGTTATAGTGTTTTTTAAATTTGTTTAGTCTATTATCATTAGAATACGACCTAATTATTAAATTATAATGTATAAATACAAAAACTAATTAAAAGATTAGAAACAAGCGCAATGGAAGAAAGATTTAAAGCATCACTGATGGACAGACGAGGCTCTAAGAAAGTGGATATCAAATGCATTGTATTATATGTATACTCGTTCGGAACAATTGTAATAAAAATGAAAGAAAGAAAGTTATTCAAATGATCTGGAATTCGTGAGAAAGTAAAGAAAAATGAAAAATCGGAATTCTCGTTATTCGAATTAAGTGAAGTCTAGAAAAAATGAGTTCTAATTAATGAAAATTTCTAACGTTATTCTGCCATTGAAAATTTTGGGACTTCATGTTTAGTTCGAAATAAGCGAAGATTCGAATTATCATATTTCGAATTAACGAGAGTCGACTGTATTTCGTACTACTACAAGTAATGCATTTTGTATGCAATTTTATTTTAGGGATGGGACAAATGATTTGGCTAAATACTGAATATTCGGCAGCCAAATATTAATTTTTCTTCTTTTTTCAATAAACAAATAAAAAATTGATTATATGTATATATGTAAATTGATTATTTTAAAAAAGAATTAAAGACAAATTTATGTAATATTAATAATCTTTTAATTTTTTTTAATAACTCCATTTAAAGAATTTCTCTTGTGCAAATCACCATCATCATAAAATTTTAAGTCCATTTTATACTTTTCTTTTTGAGAAGGTAGTCAAGAAACGTTTAAAAATTATTGTTCACAATGTATATATTTTTTAATTGTATATTGTATTATTAAAAATTAGGGATGCACCGAATAGAGATTTTGGCCGAATGCCAAATATTCGGCCAACCGAATAGGAATTGTTCGGGTGTCAAATATTTTTTATAATTCAAAGTTTAAAGGTATTAAAATGTTACTTTTTAAAACAATTTTACATAATCCTTAACAAAAGAAACTTACAGTTTGATAACCAAGAGCTTTTTAAAAGTACATTTAATATTGAAAAAAAAAAAAAAAAAAATCTGCCTTGACTTATTTAAGGAGCACAATTAATTTTAATTTATAAAATTTTAAATTTCATGGTCTCTTCTACGAAATAAAAAAAATAATGGAAGAAAAACTTTACAGTCTCATAGATGTTCTTTTGAAATAACTCGAGGCAGACTTCTTTCCAATATAAAGTTTACTTATAAAAAGCTCTTTTTTATCAAAATGTAAGTTTCTTTTATTACTGTTTGTCGTGAGAAAAAAAAAATTAAATCAAGTGGTGACAATTCAATAAAAATAACTTTTCTACTTCTTACAATTTAGCAGGAAAGTTTTTAAAAGGACCCTATATCAATGCCTGGAACTGGAATAAGCGATAATTTTCAGAGATTGTAAACATTCAGGTTTTTCCCAAAATCTTGCAACAAATTTTAAATAAGATCAAGACAAACATTATTTCAGCAAAAAAAAATCTCAATCTATTTATTCTATCAATATTAGAATACATGTTAATCAAATGTATACTAGGTACGAAAGAAGCTGAAACTGAATAATAATTCGTAACTTTGACTCAATATGTTAATTACGATTATGGTTTCATGAACAAAAGTTGTCAGTCTTGATAGTTATTATCAATCCTAAAAGTTTTTGTTTAAAGATTTTAAGCAAAAAACAGATTATTTACCGGACAAAATTTAAGAATTTGTATTTGTACATTATTTATTCCTAATTAATCACCATTTTAATCCTTCTCATGGCTAATTTTCTTAAGTTATACGTTACAAACAGGAAATAATGTAAAAGCATTCTCTTTTATTTAAATATAATTTTGTTTCTAATTATTTTAAGTATATAAGTAGAAATTGTAAAAAGTTTTTTAAAATGTGTTGCAAAAAGTTTTATTAAATATTCGATTCATCCAAATATTTTTATATTCGGCTTAACCGAATATTAGTTGCCATGGCCGGATGCCGAATATTCTGTGCACCCCTATTAAAAAGTTTTCATAATTATGGTGAATAATTCCAGTAACTGACACCAAACCCATTTTGAATAGTGAGTAAAAGACTCAATGTGAACTAGTGTTCAAGGAAATCGTGCTTTAAAAATACTTTAATTATTAAAATAAATTACTTAGCCTTAATTATACTACTCATGTGTCTCTTTTTTCGCATTCTAAATTATTAGTAATGAAAATATCCAATAATAGATATTTATGAACCTGTAATTTACAAACGATATCAGGCCCTGGTAGAACAACTTAAATTTTAATGGTGTTGATTACAATTTATTATTTCAAGTACAGTCGAATCCCGTTATAACGACTTCAAGGGACCGAAGCTTTAGTTCGCTACATCCGAACCGTTAGAAAATGTTAGAGTTTACAAAATATGTGTATATTACTGGATACCTATATGTTCAAAACTGATGTATTGAGAAATGAAAAACGTAAACCTATTAGATATGGCCATTAATGAATTAAATTGACTAAAATTTATTAATTAAACTGGCACAATACTAAATAAATTAGATAAAAATGAAGACAAATATAGAAATACAGTAAAACGCCGATTATCTAAACATTCAAGACCAACCCTAGTTCGGATAAATAAGCAAACAATTTAAGAAATGATCCTGACTATACTAAAGTCTTTGCACTTTTTCCAGGCTTAGGATGACTAGCACTAATTATATTGGCGTAATGTAGTAGATTAGTAAAATACACTGCTCAAAACAATTAAAGGATATTGCAGTTTTAGGTGGATTTTGTATCCGGGAAACATTTTAGCTGATTGATACATGGTCGACAGACATAGTAGGTTATATGAGAATAAATTACACATGTTTGGCAGAAAAAAATGCATTTTATTGCGCATTTGTGTACAAAAGCAAAAAAAACACAATTTGTGCATATGAGAAAAAAAGAATAAGAAAAGGTGTTTTCTTCAAAGAAAATCATTTTCAGTAGGGGGTATGGTTTCCACGAGCGGCCAGCAACGTTGAACACCTTTGAGGCATGTACTCTATGAGGCTATTAATGACGAGTTGGGGTATTCTGCCCCACTCTTCCAGAAGAGCTCTTTCCAGTTTGTCGGACGCTCCTCTCAGTCCGCAAAACTTCGAAGAATGTCCTAGGTAGTTTTAGCTGCCACCACCGATATTAATGGGTGATATCGGTCACCTGCTGTGAGGATTTGGTAAAATAACACTGACGCTGTTAATGAACTGAACTAACAGTTTATTTAAGATATAGATAGGTACACAAGAAATAATATTTACAACTATATACAATTACAACTCGGATATAGATGATCCGGTTCAACATTAAATTAACTACAATAAACGTTGGTTGTGTACCGTTCAACTTACACTTTCTTCCTCACACTCAACGCACGTTGGATACGCTTTATCAGAGATTACTGCAGAATCTCAATACACAAGGGTACTAGGCCTCACTTCTCGGCCTATAACACTATCCACTGGGACGCCTTGTCCCACGCTCAAAATATACGCTATCCAACAGGACCACAAATCCTGAGCGACCTATCGGTCTCAACGCCAAGCGAGAACTGTCTCCAACCTCTCAGTCCAGAGTTGACCTTGTCAGAGATCTTCCTTCCCCCAGCAGGGCCTCTTAGAGTTCCTCCATTGGTTCAATTCCGCATACCAACCTTGAGTCATGACATCTACTGTTTACACATCACTTAAATACTAAATGACAGCTGAGCCATGCCCCGTGGTCATCACTTTCATTCAGCAACGAGTGCGTCATCCGCACACCTGCGCCTGGATAACCACCTGTCATTTGTCACTATAAGAAAAGAAAGAAATGTATTTCGAAAGCTTCACGGATACACAACTAACAATACATAAAAATATTCAGATGAGGAAATGTTATTCCTTTCTAATTCAGGGCAGATGTCTTCTAGGAACCTGACACCCACCTTAGCGGAAAATATGCCTCTTAGGGGCTAATTTTCCCCAAACATATAATAATATTACGGAAGAGTTCAATAGTCTCTTTGCAGATTTCTTCATTCTAAATATTACATAGGCATTTTCAGGTGTCTGAACATTCTCTACTGACATCTTTACTGAACCTTATACTAATACTACTATTGCATAAACAATACACATGCTAATTAACTATCATAAACACAAAACTTAAAAAAAAATATTTACACACACACAAAAAAAAATTAGACATGTGATGACATCCTTTAAGGTTGTCTACTATTTTGACGTTGATACTGATGGGCTAGTAACTGGTTGTTCTTCCCAGCTCTTTCTCTGTAGCCTCGAAATTGCATCAGCATTCAAATGTTGAACTCCGGGACGATGAGAAATGCTCAGGTTCCAGCGTTGCAAGGCTAGAGCCCACCTAGTGAGTTTGGGCGACCTTGGGGTTGTTTCCGTGAGAAATTTTAATGGATTATGATCGGTAATGACCTCAATTTGAGATCCATAAGTCCACTTTTCAAACTTCCGCAACCCGAAGAGAACACTCCAAGCCTCTTTCTCTATACTCGGCCAAGCACGCTGAGCCCCTGACAATTTCTGACTGGCAAAAGCTATAGGTTTAAACTGACCTTTTTCATCTTTTTGAGTAAGACAACATCCTACTGCAAGGTCGGAAGCATCGGCGTGAAGCTGATATTCCCGGCCTACGATAGGTGTAGCCAAACTCGTCACTTTACACAACTCATCTTTAAGAGTATTAAATGCTTTTTCTGCCCTTTCATCCCATGGTACAGTATTTTTGACATTTCCTTTGGTTAATTCGGTTAAAGGTATAGCTATCTCAGCATAATTTGGAATATAAGATCGGTAGAATCCCATTAATCCCAAAACTGATCTAACTTCCTTTTTAGTCCTTGGTCTCTTTAAGTCCCTTATTGCTCCGATTTTCTCCTCATCAGGTGCATGAGTTCCACCCCCAATAACATGACCTAAAAACTTAGTCAATTTCTCTCCAAATTTACATTTGTCTAGTCTAATCGTAAAATTTCTATTTTTCAACTCTTCAATGACAGCCCTGACATGCTCACAATGCTCTTCCCAGGTATCGGAGAAAATGATGACATCATCAATATATGCTTCTGCATACCTCCGATGACCTTGGAGAACCTCATTCATGTCTTTTTGAAACGTAGCAGCAGCCCCTGATAATCCAAAAGGCATTGTACGCCACTGATAAGTTCCGTTATGCGTCGTAAAAGCTGTCAAAGGTTTACAATCCTCAGCCATTTTAATTTGCCAATAACCCTCAATAAATCTATTGAAGATAAATATTTAGCCGCCCCTGCGGTATACATAATTTCTTGGGAATCTTTCATCGGGAAGGTGGGAACCTGCGTTACAGAATTTAAAGCTCTGTAATCAATACACATTCTGACAGTTGCATCTTTTTTCGCAACGCAAACAATTGGATGGCTAATTTCAGCATTCGACGGTTCGATTAGATTTAATTCTAATAACTCCTGAATCTGCCTATCCACTTCCTCATTATAAGTTACCGGCACGCTATATAACTTTGGTTTTTTCCTTTCTACACCCGGTTTCAGATCAATACGATGTTCCCCTACTTCCGCTGGTCGTACAGGACCCATAAACACTTCTTTATTTTCCCTCAAAATGGACTTTAAATCTTTGACTTGACTATTAGATAGCCCTTTTATTTCAAACCTCTCAATATCCCGTTCTATCTCTTGATCCTGGTTCAAAATAGGAATTTCCCCAACTTCTCCAAATTCCTCATCACCTTCGAAAACAATATTAACTATATTACATTTAGCGATAAATTCTCTTATCTTATTTTGGTGCACATGCTTCCTACTCCCGTCGGCTAACTCAACAATAAACGAATGCTGGTTTCGTTTTTCTACAATAGTTGCCGGCCCTTGCCACCTAGAATATAACTTATTAGTCGAATCGGGGATTAACAGTATAACTTTATCGCCTACCTCAAACGTTTTTTCTTTTGACCTTAAATTATAATGATACGCCATTCTATTTTGTTGAACCTCAGACGACAATTTTGCCTCATTTGCGGCTCTTTCTAAGCGGTTCTTAAGTTTATCCAAGTACTCATGAATCGGCGTAGTATCTAACTGCGCTCCCTTATTTTCTCCTGCCCATGACGACTTAAGAATCGATAACGGACCCTCCGGCGCTCTACCATATAATAACTGGAAAGGTGCGATTCCCGTCGTAGAATTTGGGAACTTCCCTATACGCCCATAATATAAATGGTATTTGTTCATGTCATTTTTTTCCTTCTTCCCTAATCGTATGATGTAGCATACGTTTAAGAGTCTGATTAAATCGTTCCACAAGTCCGTTGGACTGTGGATACTGTGGAGTCGAAAATCTTGGACTAGCACCTAACCTTTTCTCAAATTCTTTCGTTAAGTCGGCAGTAAAATTGGTTCCATTGTCGCAGGCAATTACATTAGGAATTCCTGTTCTCATAAATATTTGAAGTAACGCCTCACACGCGGTTTTAGCAGTTAAACTTTTTAGAGGGATTGCATCCGCCCATCTGGTATGCTGATCAATTAAAGTCAGTATATACCGATGCCCTTGTGAACTTTTAGGATCAATAGGCCCAATTAAATCAACATTAACAACCTGAAATGGAAGTTCCGGCCGCGACACTGGGGAAATAGGAGCTCTATCATTTACTTTAACCCCTCTAGTCAATTGGCACTCTAAACATGATTCACAAAACTGTTTAGCTTCTTTTGCCATTCCCTCCCAATAAAAAGAATACCTTATTCTTTGCAACGTTTTCTTGGCTGCATGATGCCCTCCAAATACCGATGAATGCACTAATTTTAAGATTTCTTCCCTTCTTACCTTGGGTACTACTAATTGCGCTATAGTTTCGCCTAACAATTTCTCTTTATGATACAATAATTCGTTTACAATATAATAATCCCCTTTTTCCTTTTTAGCTAATTCCCAAGCTTTCTCTAATTCTTTACATTCCAACTGGGATTTCTTAAACATATCTGAGTTACTAACAATAGATTCATTATTTTCCTCCGTTTCAGTTTTTTCTGGATCCTGACTTTGTACATTTTGCGATCTCGCGTCTATTACGTGAACATTACAGCTATCGTTACTTACATCTTCCTTTTCATTCGAGTTATCAATAATAATTTCGGAACTTTTTAATTCTTCGGACTCTATCAATGGCTCCTCAAGATTGTGACCTGACAACTCATTAATCACCTCGGGATGTAAAATTACTTGCTCATTAATATTATCAGTTACTGCGCAAAGTACTTCCTGATGAATAATATTAGTTTGCCCGAATTGCGGAATAGCTAGCGGTAGTTTAACTAACGGTGATTTAACAGCTTCACCAAATAACCCTTGTAAATAAATACTACCCGCTCCCTTTAATTTCTCTTCCGGGACTAAATCTTTATGAACAACACTAATCTCACATCCAGAATCAACCAATCCCTTTGCTTTTTGCCCATTAACACTAACTTCAATTTTCTCAAGTTTATTTAATTTCTCACCAATAACATTAGTTTTCTGCTCGGCCTTTGCCGATATTCTAGCCACAATAGCCCCATTAGGTAACTCTTGATTTTCTTTCACCATAATCTTATGAACACCTGCTTTCTGGTCTCGCCCTTTATTGCCATTATTAGTTCCCTCATTACCCACTTTATTACAAAAACGTTGGTAATGACCTCTCAAACCACACTTAAAACATTTAGGCCCTGAAGCATCATTCGTCTTCTTAAACTCTGTTTTCCTATCCGGAAAAGAATTACACTCATTACTACCATTTTGCCTCCAACTACCCCTAAATTTATTATCCTCCCTCGGTCTCATTTTTTCATTGTTTACGTACTTATCTTTACCTTTAAAGCTTTTATGCGTAACCGCATAAGACTTATGTTTATGGTCAAAATAATGGTCACATTCTCTAGCAATTTTAGAAGCTTCTAACCATTTATCTTGGTGAGTTAACCCAATATATGACGCGGTATCCTCATCTAACGTACTTACTAATTTATCAGTAACTATTAACTGGTTGACCTTTTCATAAGTGTCCGCACCTCTAATTTTACAATAATTTTCCCACGTAGCTATTAAACGCGATACAAATAATACATGGGTTTCGTTCGGATTTCTCCTAGCTTTCCGGAAATTTTCTAAACATGCCTTCGGGGTTGGCTCATGTTCCCTTAGGACTAACTCCTTTAATTCCTCATAATTCTCCATTTGTTCCTTAGTGGTATAAATTAACAAATTATCCGCCTTATCTCCTAACATATTTAGTAGAATTTCGGCCTGCTGGTTTTCCGGTACATCTTTAGTTTGGAATGCCCTTTCTAAACTGTTGAAAAATAAATTCCATCCCTCAGTCCCTTCTGGTACTTTGATAGATAGAGTTTTAACACTTTTGATCAATTTTTCAATGTTACTTTCATTACTAGATTCCCTAGATCCATTAGAGTTATTTACTGAACCTTGAACTCTGAGCCTTTCCATTTCTAATTCATGTCCCATCCTCAATTTCTCCATTTCTAACTTTTCCTGTTTTTCTAACTTTTCGAGTTCTAACTTTTCGCGTTCTAATTTTTCCTGTTTTTCTTCACGCTCTAACCTTTCCTGTTTTTCTAACTTTTCGCGTTCTAACTTTTCCTGTTTTTCTAACCTTTCGCGCTCTAATTTTTCTTGTTCTAATCGTTCTGCAACAATAGCGTCAGATAATTCCTTAATAACCCCCTCGTCATACTCATCACTGTCCATTATCTTTTTCTTAAGCTGAATTCTGGTATCATCTTCCGCGAATTCAACACCCAATTCTTCAGCTATCACCTGAAGATCAACCTTTTTTAGTTTCAATAAGAAAGCCATACCTTCACCGATTGTTATAACCACCCCACAAGAATAGTTAAACCTACCAACTTAATATTTCCTAAATTTCTAACTTAGTACAGATATTTCTCCACTTATTATGCTAATTAATACCATTTCAGATAATCAATACATTTCATTTCTAATTAACCTACTGAATACTCTAATTTTCCTCAACCATTGATATCACACAATATACTTCCAATAAAACAAAAGGTAAAAGAGTAATTCGATTTGATTACTATGCAATATAGGTCTCAATGTATACACTTAGATAACAACATACAATTTACATAATCATACTGATTACTGATACGTTGATATTGAATAGAAGTATTGATGTCAATCAAGAAATCCACATAAAGAAAAATTGTACAACATGCATATATAAATTTCTACAATTATCCTCATAAAATATTTCCGAACTCAATACTGGTTCTTACACTTAAAACAAATATACTGAAAATCTTTACTTTAATTTTTACTCACTATGGCTCTCTTTTGAGCCTTTTTTTTTCCACTATGGCTCTCTTTTGGGCCTTTTTTTTTCACTATGGCTCTCTTTTGAGCCTTTTTTTTTTCACTATGGCTCTCTTTTGAGCCTTTTTTTTTTTTCTCACTAGTATTGGCCAATTAAAATTTTAAGCAACTGTTATTATACACTCTTCAAACTTAAAAAATGTTGCTTCATTTAAATATTACTTTAACAATAATTTAGATTTAATGCATTAATTTAGTTCACTAATATCATTATAACTAGAATATCATTATCATCTCAAATTATTATGACCTTTCTTTAAAACAATAGCAATATGGTTACTAATTCTTTACACCTATCAGAACACAATTATTTCATTGCACATAAATTACCTAGACAATTTACTTAAATTACTATTAATTATACAACAATACAATTTGGTTCGAGATGTCAGAAGAAATGAATGATCAAAACACCTTACCTTATACTTAATTTGGTGGGGTACTCTTCTATTCACAGATAGCTCCACGATGTAGCGGTAATATGGCACAACAGTTCAGTTTAGTTCTTTCTAATAAAGATACGCACAACACTTTAGTCCACACTAGACGATATGGCAAGATACTTTATCACACACTCGACGATCCGGCACGATACTTTAGCACATACTCGACGATACGGCACAACACTTTACACACATTCGACGCTACGGCACGACACTTTACACACATTCGACGATACGGCACGACACTTTAGCATACAATCGACGATCCGGCACGATGCTTTAGCACATACTCGACGATATGGCACGACCACACAAGAATTCCACTGGATACTCTGGCATTAACAGACTGCAACACGGCTCGCTGGTCACTGGTTTCAGGCGATTCTATCCCACCGCTGCCAACAATTTGTCGGACGCTCCTCTCAGCCCGCAAAACTTCGAAGAATGTCCTAGGTAGTTTTAGCTGCCACCACCGATATTAATGGGTGATATCGGTCACCTGCTGTGAGGATTTGGTAAAATAACACTGACGCTGTTAATGAACTGAACTAACAGTTTATTTAAGATATAGATAGGTACACAAGAAATAATATTTACAACTATATACAATTACAACTCGGATATAGATGATCCGGTTCAACATTAAATTAACTACAATAAACGTTGGTTGTGTACCGTTCAACTTACACTTTCTTCCTCACACTCAACGCACGTTGGATACGCTTTATCAGAGATTACTGCAGAATCTCAATACACAAGGGTACTAGGCCTCACTTCTCGGCCTATAACACTATCCACTGGGACGCCTTGTCCCACGCTCAAAATATACGCTATCCAACAGGACCACAAATCCTGAGCGACCTATCGGTCTCAACGCCAAGCGAGAACTGTCTCCAACCTCTCAGTCCAGAGTTGACCTTGTCAGAGATCTTCCTTCCCCCAGCAGGGCCTCTTAGAGTTCCTCCATTGGTTCAATTCCGCATACCAACCTTGAGTCATGACATCTACTGTTTACACATCACTTAAATACTAAATGACAGCTGAGCCATGCCCCGTGGTCATCACTTTCATTCAGCAACGAGTGCGTCATCCGCACACCTGCGCCTGGATAACCACCTGTCATTTGTCATTATAAGAAAAGAAAGAAAGGTATTTCGAAAGCTTCACGGATACACAACTAACAATACATAAAAATATTCAGATGAGGAAATGTTATTCCTTTCTAATTCAGGGCAGATGTCTTCTAGGAACCTGACACAGTTCTTGGAGAGTTTGTGCGGGTTGTTGGCGGCCAGAAACTCATCTTCCTAGAGCGTCCCAAACGTGCTCGATTGGATTCATGTCTGGAGAACACACTGGCCATTATATTCGAACGATTCCTTCCTCGAAAAGGAAATCCTCCACCAGGTTTGCACGATATGGCCTGCAGTTATCGTCCATTAAAATGAAGTTATCTCCGACTGCTGCAGCGTAAGGGACTACGATAGGTCTGAGGATCTCATCCCTATATCGGCGACCAGTCAGAACCGCCAAATCTGACACTTTCGTGCACGAACGCAGGATTATTCCTACTGCCACGGTCCCTCCAGATGAAAATACGCCTATTATCCGGATGCAAAGAAAAACGGGACTCGTCAGAAAACAGAATATTGCGCCATTCATTTCTCCTCCAGTTGACATGCTTGGTTGCCCGCTCCCTGCGGTCGCGACGATGCCTTGATGTTAATCTAATACATACCATCGGTCGACGAGCATACAGACCTACAGCATGGAGCCGGTTTCGGACAGTCTGAGTTGAAATCGTGGTACCTGAGCCGAGCGAAGGTGTTGTTGGAGAAGAGTAGCGTTCATGTTTCGGTGTCTCCGAGCTGTTAACGCTAAATACCGATCTTCATTGGGCGTTGTTACCCGTCTACGACCTTGCCCTGGTCTTCGGCCTGCACATCCACTCTCCAAAAAACGGTTCCAGATCCTGGAAATGACACTTTGTGACACTCCAATGGCTTGCGCTACTTCGGCTTGAGTTTGGCCCCCTTCTAACCTACCAACAATTCTCCAAGCTTCTGAATCTGTCAAATGACTTCGCTGAGACATCGTACTCATCGAAACAAAGCAATCACTGTATGCCGATCATCCTTGTATTCATTCTCTTTTATCCAGTTGAAAGTCAAATTTCATTCGCTGCCGCTGAAGCGACGTTTTTGACGTCGAACTCAAAATTTGCATACTCCACAGTTTGAAACCCAGAAAAATTTGCATTTGTGATTCTCTTCTTCTTCTTTACTCGGCCAAAAAAATTTCGTTTATATCTTTATTTTATATAAAACTTCAAATATCCTTTAATTGTTTTGAGCAGTGTAGTTAAAAATAGTTTTTTTTTTACTTTCTTCTGTCTTTACAAGAAGAAAGTATTGGATTCATGAAAATTTTCGACTTCCGATTTTCGACGGATTTATATGTTTTAGAAGGTCCTGAACACGTTTTGACTATTTTTAGAAAATGTCTGCCTGTGAGTCTGTCTGTCTGTATGTGACAAAAAATTTGTGGGCGCTCTATCTCAAGAACTAATGCTCGAAATTTAATAAAATTTTATATTTAGTTAGACCTTGATATGAATTAGTGCCTATTGGTTTTAGGTAAAAATTGGCCTGCAGGTGGCGCTGCTATACTGCGTTTTTCATGATTTTCAAGATTGCTATATCTCAAGAACTAATGCACAAAATTTCACCAAACTTTAGATTCTGTGACCCCTTGATATAAATAACACGCTGATTAGGTTTTGGTGTAAATTGGCCAGCAGGTGGCGCTGCTATGCCACGTTTTTCATGATTGCTATATCTCAAGAACTAATGAACAGAATTTCGCCAAACTTTAGATTCCGCGATACCTTGAAATACATAGCCGCTGATAAGGTTTTGGTGTGAACAGCGCTATAGGTGTCGCTGCTATGCTACATTTTGCACTATTTTTGCGATAGCTATATCCCAAGAACTAACACAGAGAACTTCATCAAATTTTAGATTCTGTTATACTAGAATATATAACATAATTAGACGCTGATTACATTTTGGTATTAACCTTGCAACAGGTGGTGCAGCTATGCTGCATTTTGCACGATTTTTCCGATAGCTATATCTCAACAACCAACGCTCAGAATTTCATCAAACTTCAGATTTTGTTACAAAATGACATATAACATAATTACATGATGATTACGTCTTGTTATAAATCCTTCAATTGATGGTGCTGCTGTGCTATATTTTACACGTTTTTTTTTTTTTTTTTTTTTTAACTAGCTATATCTCAAGAACTAATGCACAGAATTTCATTCTTTTACACCATAACATAATTAGACGCTTTTTTACGTTTTGGCATAAATTGTCCAATCCAAGATATGGTGTTGCTGTGCTACGTTTTGCAAATTTTTTGTTATAACTATATCTCAAGAACTAAAGGACGAAATTCCATCAAATTTCAGATTCTGTTAGGTCTTGACATAAATAGATGCTTTTTAGGTTTTAGTATAAATTACCCAACATGAGGCACTACTAAGCTCATTTTCTCAGAATATTAATTAAATTTTGCGTTTTAGGCTTTTCGGATACCAGAATCTCATTAGGTTAGGTCAAATGTTCGAGGAAATTCGATAGTGTGTAACTTTGGGGTCACTACGTTTTTTTTTTTTAAGCTATTGCATAGCTTTTATCGCGGGCTTTGAGCGCGGTGACCGAATCCAAAAATTCCGTAACGCGAAAAATCCTAACACATCCACAACGAAAAAACCTAACACTCAGCTAACGTCGTTTCCGTTCGGAAAACTTCGGGACGGTATCCTTCGGTAGACTTCGGCAGACATTGACGTGGTATTTTTCAGATATTAGGATATCAAGTCTCAAACTTATGTTTCTTATGATCTAATTTTCATAGCGCGGCCAAATTTTGTTTGGTAATTTATTATGAGACAGTGTTTATTTTGGTGGTCTTATTTATTTTGGTGACAGAAGACCCCCCACCGTGAGGGTCGAAAAATTTTAAAATGCTTATAACTCGCGATCTAACTTTCGTAGCGCGGCCAAACTTTGTTTGGTAATTTATTATGAGACATTGTTAATTTCTGGTGACAAGAGACACCCCACGGTGAGGGTCGAAAAATTTAAAATGCTTATAACTCGCGATCTAATTTTCGTAGCGCGGCCAAACTTGTTTGGTAATTTATTATGAGACAGTGTTAATTTTTGGTGACAGGAGACCCCACACGGTGAGAATCGAAAAATTTAAAATGCTCATAAGTCGCGATCTAAATTTCGTAGCGCGGCCAAATTTTGTTTGGTAATTTAATATGAGACTGTTAATTTTTGGTGACAGGAGACCCCCCCCCCCCACGGTGAGGGTTGAAAAATTTAAAATGCTTATAACTCGCTATCTAATTTTCGTAGCGCGGCCAAATTTTGTTTGGTAATTTAATATGAGACTGTTAATTTTTGGTGACAGGAGACCCCACACGGTGAGGGTCGAAAAATTTAAAATGCTTATAACTCGCGATCTAATTTTTTTAGCGCGGCCAAATTTTGTTAGGTAATTTATTATGAGACATTGTTAATTGTTGGTGACAGAAGACACCCCACGATGAGGGTCGAAAAATTAAAAATGCTTATACCTCGCGATCTAATTTTCGCAGCGCGGCCAAATTTTGTTTGGTAATTTATTATGAGACAGTGTTAATTGTTGGTGACAAAAGACAGCCCACGGTGAGGGTCGAAAAATTAAAAATGCTTATAACTCGCGATCTAATTTTCATAGCGGCCAAATTTTGTTTGGTAATTTATTATGAGGCAGTGTTAATTTTTGGGGACATTAGACCCCCCACGGTGAGGGTAAAAAAAATTTAAATGCTTATAACTCGCGATCTAATTTTTTTCGCGCGGCCAAATTTTGTTTGGTAATTTATTATGAGGCAGTGTTAATTTTTGGGGACATTAGAACCCCCACGGTGAGGGTCGAAAAATTTAAAATGCTTATAATTCGCGATCTAATTTTCGTAGCGTGGCCAAATTTTGTTTGGTAATTTAATATGAGACTGTTAATTTTTGGTGACAGGAGACCCCTCCACGGTGAGGGTCGAAAAATTTAAAATGCTTATAACTCGCTATCTAATTTTCGTAGCGCGGCCAAATTTTGTTTGGTAATTTAATATGAGACAGTGTTAATTTTTGGTGACAGGAGACCCCCCACGGTGAAGGTAGAAAAAATTAAAATGCTTATATCTCGCGATCTAATTTTCGTAGCGCGGCCAAATTTTGTTTGGTAATTTATTATGAGTCAGTGTTAATTTTTGGTGACAGGAGACCCCCCACGGTGAGGGTAAAAAAATTTAAATGCTTATAACTCGCGATCTAATTTTTTTCGTGCGGCCAAATTTTGTTTGGTAATTTATTATGAGGCAGTGTTAATTTTTGGGGACATTAGACCCCTCCCCCACGGTGAGGGTCGAAAAACTTAAAATGCTTTTAACTCACGATATAATTTTCGTAGTGCGGGCAAATTTTGTTTGGTAATTTAATATGAGACTGTTAATTTTTGCTGACAGGAGACCCCACACGGTGAGGGTCGAAAAATTTAAAATGCTTATAACTCGCGATCTAATTTTCGTTTCGCGGCCAAATTTTGTTTGGTAATTTATTATGAGACAGTGTTAATTTTTGGGGACATTAGACCCCCCCACGGTGAGGGTCGAAAAATTTAAAATGCTTATAACTCACGATCTAATTTTCCTAGCGCGGGCAAATTTTGTTTGGTAATTTAATATGAGACTGTTAATTTTTGGTGACAGGAGACCCCCCACAGTGAGGGTTGAAAAATTTAAAAGGCTTATAACTCGCGATCTAATTTTCGTAGCTCGGCCAAATTTGGTTTGGTAATTTATTATGAGACAGTGTTAATTTTTGGTGACAGGAGACCCCCCACGTTGAAGGTAGAAAAAATTAAAATGCTTATATCTCGCGATCTAATTTTCGTAGCGCGGCCAAATTTTGTTTGGTAATTTATTATGAGTCATTGTTAATTTTTGGTGACAGGAGACCCCCCCACGGTGAGGGTAAAAAAATTTAAATGCTTATAACTCGCGATCTAATTTTTTTCGTGCGGCCAAATTTTGTTTGGTAATTTATTATTAGGCAGAGTTAATTTTTGGGGACATTAGAACCCCCACGGTGATGGTCGAAAAATTTAAATGCTTATAACTCGCGATCTAATTTTCGTAGCGCGTCCAAATTTTGTTTGGTAATTTTTTATGCGACAGTGTTAATTTTTGGTGACAGGAGACCCCCCACCGTGAGGGTCGAAAAATTTAAAATGCTTATAACTCGCGATCTAATTTTCGTAGCGCGAAAAATTTTTATTTGGTAATTTATTAAGCTATTGCATAGCTATTATCGCGGGCTTTGAGCGCGGCAACCGAATCTAGGAATTCCGTAACGAGCAAAAAATCCTAACACTCCGGCTAACGACGTTTGAGTTTGGAAGACTTCGACGCGGTATCCTTCGATAGACTTCAGCAGACGTTGACGCGGTATTTTTGCATAAGTTGATGAAAAATGCTATGCATTAGGTTTACCGCGGCAGTCCCCGAGTGCCACATATATATATATTTTTTTATATATTAAAATGTACTTATGAGATAGAAGAAAGTTTTGGGATTGACACATCCGACTAGTTTTTTTTTATCATTTAAATATTCCTTTTTAAGTGCGTTCGTAATTATGTAAATACGTAGCACCTATAATTGTTCAGTCCGTCCGCATATAACAACGCAAAAATTACCCAACAGTAGTAGGAAAATAAGAGTACGGGCTCAGGATGTGGGGGCACGGAGGCACCGTGCCTCCACCGTCCCACGCAGCAACTGTCCCTCCTTGTCCCGCCGCTCGAAATCATACTATAAGATGAAGATTAAATTTATATTTGAGTTTTGAACAACCATAATTTTAAAGAGTATTATTAATTAAGCGAAACATTTAAAATATCAGTTTTTAACCATTTTATTTAGATTTCTTCAACTACAAGATGAGGTTTTCAATGTAACACAAGAAAGTTAAACATATGTTTGAATTTTGCTTGATAGACATCCTAATGAGTAGTATTAATTAAGTAAAAACAATAGAAAATATCAAGTTTTATAGAAAAAGACTGATTTCTTACGATTTTTATCAACTACATGGTCAGTGTATCGACTTTAAAGTTGAAAGTTAAACATTCATCTCAGTTTTTAACAGCTATAATCTTAATGAGTATCGTTAGTTAAGTAAAAAGCAATGGAAAAAAACAAGTTATAGAAAAAGACTGATTTCTTACGATTTTTATCAACTACAAGATCAATGTATCGACTTAAAACTTAAAAGTTAAACATACATCCTTGTTTTTCAACAGCTATAGCCTTAATGAGTATCGTTAATTAGTAAAAAACAATGGAAAATATCAAGTTTTATAGAAAAAGACTGATTTCTTACGATTTTTATCAACTTAAGAGAGAAAACTTAAACGTACATTTCAGTTTTTCAACAGCTATAACCTAATGAACATTGTCAATTAAGCAAAAAACAATGGAACATATAAATTTTCAATCGATTTCTTTATATGTATATATATATATTAATATAAAATCAGAATAAACAACTTAAAATGGAAATTTAAACATTTTTTTTAAAGTTTTTGAACAGTCATTATCTTAAACAATATCAATAATTGAACAAATAACAAAGAAACTAATGATTTTTTAACGGAAAAATGCTTAACTTTTTCTCTAAATGGAAATTTCATCGTACTTTATATATACCAACTAAGTAGAATTTTAATACATAAACGAATAATTTAAAGAAGTACTCAACACACACACACAAATGTGAACCTGCAGAGCATTTCTTATTACGTCATATCTAAACTAAAACTTTTTTCTGCAACCCCTCCACCCATGCATTGCAGATAGGGGAGGGAACATAACAAAGAATTTTGACGTCACAACTTACAAAGGTATACAACAAAATGTTTACGTTCAAGAAAAAGTATCACTTAGAGAGAAAAAAGAAGAGATTTAAACTATTTATCCATTCTACTTTTATAACAGTTACCACAATATCTCCAAATTAAAATTTGGAAGTCATAATGAGTGTAATTAATTAAGCAAAATAATAGAAATATCAGTTTTTCAGAGGGGAAAAGACGAATTTAAACAATTTTTTTTAGTTTTACACTATTTTTTCTCATCTCCAACACGGATATATCAATTTTAACAGAAGAATTAAACGTATATTTTAGTTTTTAACAACAGAAAAGTAATAAGTATCATTAATTAAACAAAAATAAATATCGATTTTCAAGAAAACACAATTTTTTACACAAATTTTCAACTTTGAAATACATTTGCTTACATATATTATTACAATATATTACCAAACTAACTATTTTTAAAATTTTGAATGTCTTTACAAATCTTTCAACAAATAGTATGTATTTTTTTTTCATTCTAGAAAACCGAAAAAGTCACTTTTCGCTGCTTTAGATACTTGACATATTAAAACTACTTCGAGATATTCTACCCATATATTATTAATCAAATCAAGACATGATTCATCTTACGCTTCAAAAATTTCTTAATTTTTGCAATACTTAGTTTCATTAAACTTTATTCTTGATCCTATATGTGTTAGCAGTACAGAATTTTAACATCTGTTTTTATCAATTTATCAGAAAATTATTGAAACACACAGCAATTTCCAAATATGAATATTATCTTTACAGTTTAATAACACAAAACATACACAAATACAAAGTTTAATTTTTACAAACATTTCATATTTCAAGTCAAACTATTCGAAATTTTCACAACATAAGAGCAAACATTACACGAACTTTTTAACATTAATATTGCTTAGATCTTTTCATGATAACTTTTAACTATGGTAATTATCCATTTTTGGGTTGATTGTCGAAAAACTGTAACTGAAATTACATAAACTCAATGTAAAAAAACCTGTTCTCAAATAAATTCTTGAAATTCAACAAAGAATTGACTATTACTGCAATACTTATCTACATCAATCTCGACTCTCTATAGTATATAGGTATTTTATCATTACACACCTACAAATCTTTTCAAACGTTTATCAGAAAATAAGTCAATCAAAGTTTAGTAGTAATCACACCTGTTCCTCAGAAATATTACTATCATATGAAACAGTAAAGAAAATTGATAGATATTTAATATTTAATAACCTCATACACGAAATTACTATCGAATGAGAATACTAATAATCAATAAAATCAACTGTTGAACGAAAAATAGTACAAATTACCAAAAATTTAAATGTTTTTTCTACAAAAGTTACAAAAATTAACATACGAATGACAAGTTAGAGAAATAACTAAAAAAATTAATGAACATATTTACAAATTTATTAAAATCACACATTTTTCTGGATTACAAACGGCAATTTCTTGAAAAATTAACACCTAATTTGTAAGATTTTAATCCTTGTATTACATACACTCAATAAATATTCAAAATTAAACAAAAAATAATTATTTTAGTCTCATCAATAAGCAGAAATTCTATATTAAAAGAATATTTTCATCGTAGTACTTATAAAAATGAGAGTTTACAAACTGATTTTCATAATTTTATCACATTCAAACTTAATTTTTATACAGAAAATATTAAAGAAAATTAATAGTTATTTAATATTTAATAACCTCATGCATGAAATTACTGTCAAATGAGAATACTAATAATCAATAAAATCAACTGTTGAACAAAAAAATAGTACAAATTACCAAAAATTCAAATGTTTTTTCTACAAAAGTTATAAAAATTAACATATGAATGACAAGTTAGAGAAATAACTAAAACAAATTAATGAACATATTCACAAATTTATTAAAATCACACATTTTTCTGGATTACAAACGACAATGTCTTGAAAAAATTGACACTTAATTTGTAAGATTTTAATCCTTCTATTACATACACTCAATAAATATTCAAAATTAAACAAAAAAAAATATTTTAGTCTCATCAATAAGCAGAAATTCTATATTAAAAGAATATTTTCATAGTAGTACCTATAAAAATGAGAGTTTACAAACTGATTTTCGTAATTTTATCATATTCAAACTTAATTTTTATACATAAAACATTATCTCAAATTTTATACTTTCAAATTCAGTAAAATTCAATACTTATTTAGTTTTTTAACCCAATACCGCAATATTTATTTACATCAAACTTGATTCTTTACCTTTTATATTTCAGCATTACACAAGTGAGATAAATACTAACTTGGAACGATTATAGAGTTGAAGTCAATTGATTCTATTCGATTTTCACCTTATACACATTGCTCCTACACGAAATTTCTTACTGCTATGATCATCTAATGTATTAAAACTAATCTACTCATGTGTATTAATCAAATTATATGTTTCCTCTTGCACTTCTGAATTATCGTTTATCAAGTTGCTTAAAATATAAATACTATCTATGCAGTTTTAATAAATCATAGTATACATGATTAATCTTGGGTTAGCACTTCCATAGTATTAATCAAATTATATGTTTCATCTTACACTTCTGAATTATCGTCCATCAAGGTAATTAAAATACAAATACTTAATTTGTTTTAATGATGCATAGTGTACATGACTAATCTTTAGTTAGCCTTTCCATAGTATTTTAACATTTCATTGAATTTTAACATTCCATATTTCAAATAACCTATTTTCGAAACCAAACTATGTGAATTTTAGCACATAAAATGATTTGTGTTTCACACTTTTCTCAAAATTATCAGATATGTACTCCTCAGAGGAATTACTATCATGTGAATAAATGAAGAAAATTTAATTTATATTAAATGTACACGAAATTGATTGCAATATACATTTATTTAATAAAAATAAATAAATAAGCGATTATTTATACATTAAAACTTTACTAAATATATATTTCTTTCATTATACAGATGTTTCAACAAGACGAACCAAAACAGACCAAACTTCAGAAATTAATGATCTGAATGATTCATCCCTAGCACATGTAGCGTTAAAGAATAATATATATGTGAATACTTATATGAGAAACACTAGAATTCGTATATGAAAAGTAATAAGAGTAAATATAAAATGATTTGTCTTACTGCCTCTACTTTAACAAGTGCCTTTTTACTTAATTGTTGAAGAGAACCTTAATTGTTTCCATTTATTTCTATTACAGATGTGCCCTATTTGCTACAAACACTTCTTAAGTAAATGGAATTTAACAGAACATACAAAAATCCATACAGGTGAAAAACCTTACACTTGGGAAGATTACCAAATGCTGTTTCCAAGAAGACGTGAATCAAAAATGCACACATCATCATATAAAGCATCGTCAGTTATATGTAAACTTAGTGAAGATATTCACAAATTAGTCAGACTTTTGGAGAATTTAGACATAAAGGAAGATATTTAGACTATTTATCCATCATATTTTCATAACACTTACCACAATATCTCAAACTTAAAATTTGGAATACATACACACTGCTGAAAAGTAATGTTGTTACGTGATTCTTCTAACCAGCATGAATGTATAGATATTATTTTGCAATGTATTCTTTAAATGGTCACATTAAATATTCTTTTATATGCATATATCGTTGTGTTTATTTTTTTAAAACTTATTACATTAATGAAATACATAACATTTTAAGTGAAACAACACTCTCACAACTTAAAAAATGCATAAGAACATACAAAAATAAGCAGATGTATGAAAATATATGCAAGTTTATAAAATAAATTCACTGTTTTCTAGAAATATTAACAAAAAATACTTACAATATAAAAAAATTGCAAAAGTGGAAAGAAAAAAACACAAATGTAAAACAAAAAAATCACAAAGTGAAAAACTCACAACAAAGTTTTTGAAAAAAAAAATTACAACAAAAATTTTTTTACAAAAACCAAGAAATTTTTTTTTTCAAAAACATTTTTTACAATTTTTTTTTCAAAATAAGTTTTTACAAAAGTAAAAAAAAAATCACAACGTTAAAAAATGAAAAATTTTTGTTAAAAAAAGTGTAAAAAAAATTGCAAAAAAAAGGAGAAAATTTCAAAAAAAGTTATGAAAAAAGTATAAAAAAATTTTGTTATTTTTAATACAGTATGCAATGGCGAAACCATTGTATTTGCTATTAAAAATAACAAAATTTTTTTATACTTTTTTCATATTTTTTGTAAAATTTTTTACACTTTTTTTGCTATTTTTTTTAACAAATATTTTTCATTTTTTAACGTTGTGATTTTTTTTTTAACTTTTGTAAAAACTTATTTTGAAAAAAAAATTGTAAAAAATGTTTTTGAAAAAAAGTTTTTTTGTAAAAATATTTTTTGAAGTTTTGGTTTTTAAAAAAAAACTTTTGTTGTAATTTTTTTTTTCAAAAACTTTGTTGTGAGTTTTTCACTTTGTGATTTTTTTTGTTTTACATTTGTGTTTTTTTCTTTTTACTTTTGCAATTTTTTTATATTGTATTTTTTGTTAATATTTCTAGAAAACAGTGAAATTATTTTGTAAACTTGCGTATTTTTTCATACATCTGCTTATTTTTGTATGTTCTTGTGCATTTTTTAAGTTCTGAGAGTGTTGTTTCATTTAAAATGTTATGTATTTCATTAATGTAATAGGTTTTAAAAAAATAAACACAACGATATATGCTTATAAAAGAATATTTAATGTGACCATTTAAAGAATACATTGCAAAATAATATCTATACATTCATGCTGGTTAGAAGAATCACGGGTAACACCATTACTTTTCAGCAGTGTGTATGTATTCCAAATTTTAAGTTTGAAATATTGTGGTAAGTGTTATGAAAATATGATGGATAAATAGTCTAAATATCTTCCTTTAGTCTAAATTCTTCAAAAGTCTGACTAATTTGTGAATATCTTCACTAAGTTTACATATAACTGACGATGTTTTATATGATGATGTGTGCATTTTTGATTCACGTCTTCTTGGAAACAGAATTTGGTAATCTTCCCAAGTGTAAGGTTTTTCACCTGTATGGATTTTTGTATGTTCTGTTAAATTCCATTTACTTAAGAAGTGTTTGTAGCAAATAGGGCACATCTGTAATAGAAATAAATGGAAACAATTAAGGTTCTCTTCAACAATATAAGTAAAAAGGCACTTGTTAAAGTATAGGCAGTAAGACAAATCATTTTATATTTACTCTTATTACTTTTCATATACGAATTCTAATATTTCTCATATAAGTACTCATATATATATTATTCGTTAACGCTACATGTGCTAGGGATGAATCATTCAGATCATTAATTTCTAAAGTTTGCTGCTGTTTTGGTTCGTCTTGTTGAAACATCTGTATAATGAAAGAAATATATATTTAGTAAAGTTTTAATGTATAAATAATCGCTTATTTATTTATTTTTATTAAATAAATGTATATTGCAATCAATTTCGTGTACATTTAATATAAATTAAATTTTCTTCATTTATTCACATGATAGTAATTCCTCTGAGGAGTACATATCTGATAATTTTGAGAAAAGTGTGAAACACAAATCATTTTATGGGCTAAAATTCACATACTTTGGTTTCGAAAATAGGTTATTTGAAATATGGAATGTTAAAATTCAATGAAATGTTAAAATACTATGGAAGGACTAACTAAAGATTTGTCATGTACACTATGCATCATTAAAACAAATTAAGTATTTGTATTTTAATTACCTTGATGGACGATAATTCAGAAGTGTAAGATGAAACATATAATTTGATTAATACTATGGAAGTGCTAACCCAAGATTAATCATGTATACTATGATTTATTAAAACTGCATAGATAGTATTTATATTTTAAGCAACTTGATGAACGATAATTCAGAAGTGCAAGAGGAAATATATAATTTGATTAATACTATGAGTAGATTAGTTTTAATACATTAGATAATTATAGCAGTAAGAAATTTCGTGTAGTTGCAATGTGTATAAGGTGAAAATCGAATAGAATCAATTGACTTCAACTCTATAATCGTTCCAAGTTAGTATTTATCTCACTTGTGTAATGCTGAAATATAAAAGGTAAAGAATCAAGTTTGATGTAAATAAATATTGCGGTATTGGGTTAAAAAACTAAAAAAGTATTGAATTTTACTGAATTAGAATGTATAAAATTTGACTAAATAATGTTTTATGTATAAAAATTAAGTTTGAATATGATAAAATTACGAAAATCAGTTTGTAAACTTTCATTTTTAAAGGTACTACTATGAAAATATTCTTTTAATATAGAATTTCTGCTTATTGATGAGACTAAAATAATTATTTTTTTGTTTAATTTTGAATATTTATTGAGTGTATGTAATGCAAGGATTAAAATCTTACAAATTAGGTGTCAATTTTTTCAAGAAATTGTTGTTTGTAATCCAGAAAAATGTGTGATTTTAATAAATTTGTAAATATGTTCATTAATTTTTTTTAGTTATTTCTCTAACTTGTCATTCATATGTTAATTTTTATAACTTTTGTAGAAAAAACATTTGAATTTTTGGTAATTTGTACTATTTTTTTGTTCAACAGTTGATTTTATTGATTATTAGTATTCTCATTTGACAGTAATTTCATGCATGAGGTTATTAAATATTAAATAACTATTAATTTTCTTTAATATTTTCTGTATAAAAATTAAGTTTGAATGTGATAAAATTATGAAAATCAGTTTGTAAACTCTCATTTTTATAAGTACTACTATGAAAATATTCTTTTAACATAAAATTTCTGCTTATTGATGAGACTAAAATAATTATTTTTTGTTTAATTTTGAATATTTATTGAGTGTATGTAATACAAGGATTAAAATCTTACAAATTAGGTGTTAATTTTTCAAGAAATTGCCATTTGTAATTCAGAAAAATGTGTGATTTTAATAAATTTGTAAATATGTTCATTAATTTTTTTAGTTAATTCTCTAACTTGTCATTCGTATGTTAATTTTTATAACTTTTGTAGAAAAAACATTTAAATTTTTGGTAATTTGTACTATTTTTCGTTCAACAGTTGATTTTATTGATTATTAGTATTCTCATTCGACAGTAATTTCGTGTATGAGGTTATTAAATATTAAATATATCTCAATTTTCTTTACTGTTTCATATGATAGTAATATTTCTGAGGAACAGGTGTGATAACTACTAGACTTTGATTGACTTGTTTTCTGATAAACGTTTGAAAGGAGTTGTAGGTGTGTAATGATAAAATACCTATATACTATCGAGAGTCGAGATTGATGTAGATAAGTATTGCAGTAATAGTCAAATCTTTGTTGAACTTCAAGAATTTGTGTGAGAACAGGTTTTTTTACATTGAGTTTATGTAATTTCAGTTACAGTTTTTCGACAATCAACCCAAAAATGGATAATTACCATAGTTAAAAGTTATGATGAAAAGATCTAAGCAATATTAATGTTAAAAAGTTCGTGTAATGTTTGCTCTTATGTTGTGAAAATTTCGAATAGTTTGACTTGAAATATGAAATGTTTGTAATAATTAAACTTTGTATTTGTGTATGTTTTGTGTTATTAAACTGTAAAGATAATATTCATATTTGGAAATTGCTGTGTGTTTCAATAATTTTCTGATAAATTGATAAAAACAGATGTTAAAATTCTGTACTGCTAACACATATAGGATCAAGAATAAAGTTTAATGAAAGTAAGTATTGTAAAAATTAAGACATTTTTGAAGCGTAAGATGAATCATGTCTTGATTTGATTAATAATATGGGTAGAATATCTCGAAGTAGTTTTAATATGTCAAGTATCTAAAGCAGCGAGAAGTGACTTTTTCGGTTTTCTAGAATAAAAAAAATACATACTATTTGTTGAAAGATTTGTAAAGACATTCAAAATTTTAAAAATAGTTAGTTTGGTAATATATTGTAATAATATATGTAAACAAATGTATTTCAAAGTTGAAAATTTGTGTAAAAAATTGTCTTTTCTTGAAAATCGATATTTATTTTTGTTTAATTAATGATACTTATTATTTTTCTGTTGTTAAAAAGTAAAATATACGTTTAATTCTTCTATTAAAATTCATGCATCCGTGTTAGAGATGAGAAAAAATAGTGTAAAACTAAAAAAAATTGTTTAAATTCGTCCTTTTCCTCTTAAAATTATTATTAAACTAGTGTAAAACTAATAAAATTTGTTTAAATTCGTCTTTTCCTCTCTGAAAAACTAATATTTCTATTATTTTGCTTAATTAATTACACTCATTATGACTTCCAAATTTTAATTTGGAGATGTTGTGGTAACTTTTATAAAACTAGAATGGATAAATAGTTTAAATCTCTTCTTTTTTCTCTCTAAGTGATACTTTTTCTTGAACGTAAACATTTTGTTGTATACCTTTGTAAGTTGTGACGTCAAAATTCTTTGTTATGTTCCCTCTCGTATCTGGAATGCATGGGTGGAGGGGTTGCAGAAAAAAGTTTTAGTTTAGATATGACGTAATAAGAAATGCTCTGCAGGTTCACATTTGTGTGTGTGTGTGTTGAGTATTTCTTTAAATTATTCGTTTATGTATTAAAATTCTACTTATTTGGTATATATAAAGTACGATGAAATTTCCATTTAGAGAAAAAGTTAAGTATTTTTCCGTTAAAAAATCATTAGTTCCTTTGTTATTTGTTCAATTATTGATATTCTTTAAGATAATGACTGTTCAAAAACTACAAAAAAAAAATGTTTAAATTACCATTTTAAGATGTTTATTCTGATTTTATATTAATATATATATATATATAAAGAAATCGATTAAAAATTTATATTTTCCATTGTTTTTTTGCTTAATTAACAATGTTCATTAAGGTTATAGCTGTTGAAAAACTGAAATGTACGTTTAAGTTTTCTCTCTTAAGTTGATAAAAATCGTAAGAAATCAGTCTTTTTCTATAAAACTTGATATTTTCCATTGTTTTTTACTTAATTAACGATACTCATTAAGGCTATAGCTGTTGAAAAACTAGGATGTATGTTTAACTTTTAAGTTTTAAGTCGATACATTGATCTTGTAGTTGATAAAAATCGTAAAAAATCAGTCTTTTTCTATAAAACTTGATATTTTCCATTGTTTTTTATTTAACTAACGATACTCATTAAGGTTATAGCTGTTGAAAAACTGAGATGAATGTTTAACTTTCAACTTATAAGTCGATACACTGACCATGTAGTTGATAAAAATCGTAAGAAATCAGTCTTTTTCTATAAAACTTGATATTTTCTATTGTTTTTACTTAATTAATACTACTCATTAGGATGTCTATCAAGCAAAATTCAAATATATGTTTAACTTTCTTGTGTTAAATTGATAACCTCATCTTGTAGTTGAAGAAATCTAAATAAAATGGTTAAAAACTGAGATTTTAATTGTTTCGCTTAATTAATAATACTCTTTAAAATTACGGTTGTTCAAAATTCAAATATAAATTTAATCTTCATCTTATAGTATGATTTCGAGCGGCGGGACGGCAGGGGGGACCAGGAGGGACAGTTGCTGCGTGCTGCGTGGGACGGTGGAGGCACGGTGCCTCCGTGCCTCCACCTCCTGAGCCCGTACTCTTATTTTCCTACTACTCCCAACTGAATCTTTTGAAATTAAAAAAATATAATTATTACCTAATTTTGTCGAGTCATTTCAAATTTTATGAGAATCGGATGGATAGATCAATTACAGGGAAGATCAAAAGTATTCCGTTACATTACGGTCAATGGGGGAAAATGTTGCAAATGCATTTTAATCGTTTGAAATTTAAATTACATACTCATTACATAATTTTGTCAAGTCATTTCAATTTTTTTTGAAAATACGATCCATAGATCAAATACAGGGACAATCAAAAGTACTCCGTTACATTACAGTAGTAGGGGAAAAGTGTCTGTCCGACCTCGGGAGTAGGGCTCCTCACTCCTCCTCCTCCTGACATCGTCTTGTAAGAGAAGGGGTTAAAAGGGGGGTTAAATTTTTTTCACGAAATTTGAATATTTTCTGCTATAAGAGGGGGGTAAAAGGGGGATAGTTTTTTTTCTGTGTTTTAGAGTACGAGGGGATATTTTGACTGCTGATTAAGAAATGAATGATTCATATTAAATTAAAAATAGTAATTAATTAAAAAGTAATTAAAAATAATGAAGGGAATTTTTCGGGGAAATTTTTTCACCATACTGTAGTACGAAGGTGATTTTTTTTATTTCGATTTAATTTGTGAACTTTAATTTTTTTTTTTTTTTCCCCGCGGATTTTACATTTTTAAGCCTGTTATAGTAGGAAGTGATATTTATGAATGGGAATTTTTTTACTCGTAATAATTAAGAAAGTTTAATGATTTAAATGGGTGCTTTCATTTTTTAAGTATACTACAGTACGAGCGGTTCTTTTGACTGTTGATTAAGAAATGAATGATTCATATTAAACTAAAAATAGTAATTAATTAAAAATAATGAAGGGACTTAGAATTTTTCGAGCGTTTTTTTTAGTCAAGTATAGTACGTAGTTGAATTTAAGAAATGAATAATAGCAATTAACGATAATTGGTAATTAATTAAAAAGTAATTAAAAATAATGAGTGAAAAAATAATGAAGAAACGTACAATTTTTCAAGCGTTATTTTTTTTTTTTATCAAGTATAGTACGTAGTTGAATTTTAAATGTGGATATGAAATTAGTAATTAATTAAAGGTAGTAATTAAAATATTTAATTGACGACTGTGCGTGAGTTCAAAATTATTTTTAGTATGTGTACGAATTTAAGAAATGAATGAAAAGTTTTGTGTAAAAATAGTAAGTAATTAAAAACTATAAAGTAAAATATTTCAGGGTAGAAATAAAAACACTTCTAAACTTTTGTGCAACCATATATTACTAGAGATTTCGTATGCATTTGATTACTGAAATAGCGAACTTTTTTTTTTTAATTTTACGTACTAACATTTACTTACGCTCGTCGACCTAACTGTTCAGAGTCCTTGATTTAGCAATGGAAAATTTAATTTTATTAATTTATTTATTTAGTTAGATTATTTTTTGATGATCCTGGTTTGAGGATGTTATTTTTCTATAATGAATAAATTTTAATGGTGGTACTTTATTTTTAAGGGGTATCTTATGAAGCGACTTAGATTGTTTTCGAGTGGAAAATTTACTCACATTTAATTTAAGAAATGATTAATTAAAGGAAAAAAAGACAATTCAATTTAATTGGGTTCCTTTTTCGATAGATAAAAATAGGAATTAAAAATTTTATGAGAAATTTATTAATGAGGATTACCCTCATTAATGGAAAATAACACACATACATACATAGAATTTACTATCAGTATTTTTAAACTAGAATAACAAACTGAACAATTTTCCTGAATATTATGAAAATATAATTGCGCTTAAAAAAATGAAACTTTACTATTTGATTGTTATTTAATATTATAAAAATATTTAAATCTTAGCATTTCGTTTTAAGTAACAAACTTTCTTTATTTGTTTAGTTCATATTAATTTTCATTTTATAGCATTCAAATCAACTATGTTCATGCAATACGGATTTACCTACTTATCGCATGCGAATCAGTAAGCGTGATTCATTCTTATCTTAGATAAGGTTTTACCCCAGTCTTCAATTCAATCGACGTCATATTTTAACTATGATTAACTAATGAAGGTACCAATTGCTTCGCAATAATGATTTTATTAATTCAGATTTTAAATTAATATCAAATTAGAGGCCTTTTTTTTTTCTCACAGATTAACTTTAAATAAAACTAAAATTTTTATATATTCATTTACTTTATTAGTAAAATAATAAATGTATCACATTCATGAAGGATTTAACTATTTGAAAATTTAAACTAACCTTATATTTAAACGATCACATAATTAAAACTATTATAAAATTAAGTGTTTAAAAATATAAACGAAGGGTTCATTTTAAAATGTACTCATACTTAAGGATAATTTACTTGGGGAATATTTCTTAGATGACTTATCACGAATAACCAAGTGTACACTCAGAAACAAGAACCAGTGAAAATTTTTAACGAAAGGTTTTCATAAATATAGACTAAGGTATATATATATAGTAACATTTCATATAACATCAAATTTTAGCAAGTGCATGTACTGGAACCCCCCCCCCCTTTTTTTTTCCTATCATACTTTTTCTCTTTGTTGTACTACTTTGTTTGAGAAATGTGGTTCAAAAAACCCAATTTGACGACATGTATTTGAAAAAACGGAGTATGATTAGGTAGTTTTTGAATGCATGCTATACGAAAATAAATTTAAACTTTTGACATAAAGCTGTTCTTTAATAATTTAAAACAGAATGAGTTGGGTAAAAAAGTAAATTTTTAAACGAAATACAGTTAACACTTTTTAAGAAAAACGCATTCATATAAAACTTTAATTATATCACATAAAATTTAATAATTAACAAATAGTTAAATCATTTCATCTTTCATATTAATAATAAAACATTTCAGTTATTTAGCATATTCATTTTAATCTCATTATTATAAAATATTATAATCTAATCACATTCATTTAAATTTAAAACAACTAGAAAATGTCAGTTCATTCATTATAAAACATTTAAAACCTATTGTCAGGTTCTGAGACCACCTCTGCTGAAGATTGGAATTTCCATTATTTCTCTATCTTAATCTTTTGTATATTGTACCGGCTGTGTACTAGAATTTTCAAGGTGACATTCTTTCTTTGTTGAAGGGAGAATTGACAGGTAATCCTGTACAGGTTGGGAAAAAGAGGAGATTGCTGAGAGGCGTGTTCATCCGTCAGTGAAGTATGTGGATGATGAGCTGACAAGCAACATGTCATTAATCAAGAAAGGAATGTGGAATGTGTCCAATGAATAAGCTCCAAAGGGGGTTGACATTGGGGAAACACAGTGATTTGAGAAGAGCAAGTCTTGTCTCAGATTGGAACAGTTGGTATCTGGGCTCGTATCTAGAGAGTACTGTAGGACCGAGGTCCTTGTGCGTAGTGTTCTGGGCCGGATATCGTAGGCCGAGTATCCATGCGTTGGGAGATTCGAAGCTGATCTCCGATAAAGTGAATCTAACGTGCATTGAATGTGAGGTGGAAGGTGTAATTTGAATAGTATACAGCCAACCTTTACTGTAATTAATTTAATGTTGAACCGGATCACCTATATCCGAGTTGTAATTGTATATAATTGTAAATAGCTTATTTAGTGTGTACATATATTCTAAATAAACTGTTAATTCAGTTAATTGACAGCGTCAGTGTTCATTTACACAATCCTCACAGTGGGTGACAGATCACCTAATAATATCGGTGGTGGCCGCTATAACTACCACTGACTTTCTTCAAAGTTGTGCGGGCTGAGAGGAACGTCCGACACCTATTCATTACAAACACATTGAAAAATATTAATTCCTTATGTAATTAAAAAATTGCAATTAGTAAAATATTAATTAAAAATTGCGTTGATTAAAATTTTACTTAAATGAAAATTATTCATTGAAAAAAAATATATAAATCAAATATTCTTGCCTAAAACTTTCTCTAATCAGGCCTTCAGTTGAACCTGCATCGTTGCTTGCCTGTTGGGAACTGTCTGATAACCACATTTCTTATCTTTGACGGTTTTTTCCTAACATCTGACTCACTAGATAAATATGTTGTCACGTTCAAATAGATATTTAAGACTTGTGTTAATGAATTTACTTTATTCAAATCAAATATAATTAACATAACATGAAATTAAAAAAGACTTAATTTATTTGATACGTTATAATTTAGAATATAATTTAATCCTAATATAATTTTTTTTATCTTAATTAATAGAATAAAAAAGAAATTTTTTCCCAAATTTTCAAGAAACACCAAGTTATTATTAAGCAATATTTTGAATAACTACAAACTTTAATCACGATGAGTCATCACTGAGAATATTACTAAATATTTTCATATTAACAAAGAAAATTGACTATTGAATACCAACTATTAAACATATTCTTTTCTTCTCGTATGTTATAAAAACAAGTTTAGCTAGCCAAATTTATTGATATATTCCGTTGTGTGTTGGATCCTTCTTTACTAATTATTGTTAAAATTATTCATTTATCAATGATTTAAACTTCCCATTTTTAAAGTTATTTATATAATATACTAACATTTAATTATAATAGGTATAATTTTATTAAAAATACTGAATAAAATTAAATTTATACTAAGTAAAAAATTAAAACACCATTTAAAAATACTAAACAACAACAACAAACTTGCAATTAACGGATGCATAAATTTAAATATTTATGCAGGGTGATTATAATTAAAGTCCGAGTTTCAAAACGCTCTAAAAAGTGAACCACTCGTTAGAATGGCGTCAAAATTTAACAGCTTATTATTTAAGAAGGGGGGAAGAACATGAACCAAAAAAGTTCCAAATTTTAGCGACAGGTGGCGCTGTAAGCGTCAGAATTTCGACTACAAAGGACAAATCGTAAAACAACAGCTAAGGCGTAAGTTACACGATATAAACCAACTGTATTGTTCAGTGTGCATGATTGTACGCGTGTGATACTGTTAGTTACGTAAGCCCGTCCACCACGGCAAGGTCGTACCACATCGGATGGGAAAAATCGGTTTTTAATTGTCCTGAGGCCAAAAACCGCATAAAAAGCATCCCTCCAATCGGTTTTTAATTGTCCTGAGGCCAAAAACCGCATAAAAAGCAACCCTCCAATCGGTTTTTAAGATTGGCGAGACTGGCGCAAAACATGTTCAATATGCTGCCCGCCGTTGTGGGCAACAAGATTAAATCGGGAAACAGCATGTTCCACAACCGATCGAAGTGTATCCGGGGTCAAGTTCAGAATGTGTTGCGCTATGCGTGTCTTTAATTCAGCTACGTTGGCAATCGGAGTACTGAACACAATATCTTTCAGATAGCCCCACAGCCAGAAATCACATGGATTAAGATCAGGTGATCGGGCCGGCCAGGCTGGATCACTCTACCAGGGAGCCAACCAAGAAATGGCAAAGTCATGAACCCCTGGAAGAAAATCCCTCTCCGCCATCCATAGACACAACCACAAGCAAACAGTGACAGAATAGCAACGACAATATATATATAAAAAATTAATTAGTTAAATAAATTAAAATATATATATGTAAATAAATAATAATAATAAATAAATAAATAAATAAATAAATAAATAAATAAATAAATAAAATAAACAATACAATACAATAAAATAAAATGAATGAATAAAGATTACAAAGACACCCTATTATCCAAAACGGAGCAAAAGACATAGTAAATCATAAATAATAAAGTGTAACAGAAATACAGGGTGATTCATAAAAGATGGGCAGAACTTTAAGGGGTTATAGTACACTTAAAGACAAATAATATTAAATAGGAGACTAAGGGTCCCAGACGTATTCCCAAGGAGATAGGGGGCATTAAAGTTTAGGGTCCGAAATTTCAAATGATTATAAAAAATGGAAAAATTGGTCGATTCGTTTGCGGTTTTTGCAAAAAATTTTCTTTATGCCAGCATTTTCTTGAAATAAAATTTTAAAGTTCAATTTCAAAAAATGCCGATAGGGGGCGCTTTAGACTTTGGAGTAACAAACAACTATTTTTTAATGTTATTTTTTGTATTTCTTTAAATGATTTCGAAAGCTTAGACTTAAACTTAAATTTTGATCTAAAAATCTGAGTCCTAACGAGTAGTTAAGTAGCGTAAACTGAAATTTGAAATTTGAAACCCTTCTCCCCCCAGAACAAAAATCAGTTATTCCCGATCTTTGTGTCGTAGATTACGCTCTAACTACTGCCGCGTTTTGCTAAAATTATTCTTTATGTCAGTATTTTCTTGAAAATAAATTTTAAAGAAAATTTTCAAAAAATTCCGATAGAGGGCGCTTTAGACTTTGGAGTAACGAACAACTATTTTATACCGTTATTTTTTGTGTCTCATTAAATGCTTTCTAAAGCTTAGACTTAAATTTTCAGCCCAAAATCTGAATCGTTAGACGTGGTTAAGTTTCTGGGGAGAGGGGTTTGAAATTTCTACTCCTGAGCACAGTTCAGTTTACCATGTCCACACATTGTGTGCTGTGATACGAGGTAAAAAGACACAAATTAGGATTATGTTACCAAAGCATATTTATTAACATGTAATTACAATAAATGTTCAAAATTGTGACCACCAGAGGTTATGCACGCAGAACAACGGCGAAGAATGGAACGGCGAACATTCGCGAAAACATCAGGCTTTTCGAGCACTTCCCCTACAGCGGCGGAAAGTCTGGCGACCAGTTCCTCGGGGGATTCAATGAGTGTCTCATACATAAGAGCCTTCAATAGTCCCCAAAAAAAGAAATCGAGGGGTGAAAGATCTGGCGAGCGAGCAGGCCAAGCAACAGGACCACCTCGACCAATCCATCTGTTCGGAAATGTGATGTCCAGATAGTTGCGGACGTCTCGTACGTAATGGGCTGGCGCTCCATCGTGCTGGAACCACATGACCCGCCGGATGCGTGGAGGAACAACGTTTAACAGGTCTGGCAGCACATGTTGCAGAAATGTGAGGTATGTTTTACCGTTGAGGCGTTCAGGAAGAAGGTACGGTCCGATTAGGTGGTCTCTGAGGATTCCTGCCCAAACATTGATTGAAAAGCGTCTCTGATGAGCATGTGGATACGTAGCATGTGGATTGACATCCGCCCATACATGTGCATTGTGTGTGTTAAATGTACCTTCACGTGTGAAGGTACATTCATCGGTGAAAAGCACAGTTCGTCCAAAATGTGGATTTAGCGCGTTCTGCTGCAGAAACCAGCGGGCGAATTCAATACGATTTGGATAATCCCCTGGAGACAGTTTCTGGACTCGTTGCACATGAAACGGGAGCAAATGTTCATCCTTCAGTACCGTCCAAGTCATGGACTGTGAGGTATCCACCTGCCTAGCCACTGTTCGTGCACTTGTACTTGGCTGCGCCGCTACTACATCCAAAATGGCTTCTGCAACAACTACTGATTCGTCCTTTTTTGCACGACCTGCATTCGACCGGGAAGCGAGAAATGATCCCGCCTCACACAACTGTCTGTCGAAGTGCTCGAAAGTTTTGCGGTTAGGCAACCGCCTGTTGCGAAATCGCTCTCCGTACATTCGTTGTGCCTCTGCACCATTTCCATCTGCCGCTCCGTAAATTAAATGCATCTCAGCCTTTTCCTTATTCGTGAAGGGCACCATCTTCCGATTCATTACTACAGCGACTTACACTTGACTCACCGTTCAGTGGTTTTTATGCCTGAATCGTGTCGAAATTTTGCATACGTGTTCTTCTTCTTCCCCATTTGACATTTGCATACTTTCTGTCTCCTTCTTCACCCGGTGACTAGCGTCAGGAATGGAGCTTTAATGTTTGCATGAGCGACGTTTCCAACTGTGCCAGTGCCTTTATGAGTGAATTCCGACTATGCAGTCCTTGACGAAAGTTGTATTTTTGCCTCGTATCACAGCACAGAATCGTTGGGCATGGTTAAGTAGTGCAAACTGAACTATGTTCAGAAGTTGAAATTTGAACCCCCTCCCCTCGCTACTGAACCACGCTCAGCGATTCAGATTTTGAGCTGAAAATTTAAGTTTAAGTCTAAGCTTTAGAAAGCATTTAATGAGACACAAAAAATAACGGTATAAAATAGTTGTTCGTTACTCCAAAGTCTAAAGCGCCCTCTATCGGAATTTTTTGAAACTTTTCTTTAAAATTTATTTTCAAGAAAATACTGACATAAAGAATAATTTTAGCAAAACGCGGCAGTAGTTAGAGCCTAATCTACGACACAAAGATCGAGAATAACTGATTTTTGTTCTGGGGGGGAGAAGGGTTTCAAATTTCAAATTTCAGTTTACGCTACTTAACTACTCGTTAGGACTCAGATTTTTAGATCAAAATTTAAGTTTAAGTCTAAGCTTTTGAAATCATTTAAAGAAATACAAAAAATAACGTTAAAAAATAGTTGTTTGTTACTCCAAAGTCTAAAGCGCCCTCTATCGGCATTTTTTGAAATTGAACTTTAAAATTTTATTTCAAGAAAGTACTGGCATAAAGAAAATTTTTTGCAAAAACCGCAAACGAATCGACCAATTTTTCCATTTTTTATAATCATTTGAAATTTCGGACCCTAAACTTTAATGCCCCTATCTCCTTGGGAATACGTCTGGGACCCTTAGTCTCCTATTTAATATTATTTGTCTTTAAGTGTACTATACCCCTTAAAGTTCTGCCCATCTTTTATGAATCACCCTGTATACGTCAATAAAACAAAGATCGAGGTAGTTAACAGACTTTTAACGTCATTTTGGGTTACAAATGACGAGGAAAAATAAATTCTAAAGCAACAAAAATAAATAAATAAATAAATAAATATACATATATAATAATAATAATAATAAATATATTTAGATCTACACATACACAGATAAACCCCACACAAATTTAAAAGAACAAAAATTTCAAAGGCCAGGCTGTAGGGAAATGACGACTGATAATTCTAGCATTTCCGAAATGCCGCCTCAACAACTGCTTCACTCGATTTGCAATGTGCGGAGGAGCGCCATCTTGCATAAAAATGATACTATCCAGACATTCAAGCTGTTGCAGAGCTGGAATGACGTCATTACGCAAAAGAAATTCATAGCGCTGACCATTGACGGTAACGGTAACAGGACCTAAAGCACCCGTCTCCTCGAAAAAATACGGCCCTATGATAAATGATGCCGTAAATCCGCATCACACAGTGACCTTTGCAGGATGAAGTTGTACTGGGTTCGTTACGAGTGGATTTTCTGTTGCCCATATTCGGCAATTCTGTGTATTGACATATCCCGTCAGGTGGAAATGGGCTTCGTCTGTCCACAGAATTTTCCACGCCCAATCATTGTCCACTTCCATGCGAGCGAGAACTTCCAAAGCAAAACGCTCTCTTGCTGGCAGGTCAGAAGGGAACAACTCCTGCACATAGCTAATTTTATACGGATAGCATTGCAGGATGTTTCGTAGAATGTTATGTACCGTGCTCACAGGCCTGTTCAATGTTCGGGCAATTCTCCGTGCACTGCATGGTTGCTCACCACCGCTAGACTCTTCCTGAACTGCTGAGGCCACTTCTTCAACTACCGCCGAATCACATCTTTTCCTTCCTCTACCAGACTGCACATCAAACGAACCTGTATTTTCGATTTTTTGCATCATTTTCACCAGACCTCTGACAGTCATCGGTCCAGCACCTTTTTTCATACCCTTGAGAGTCCTGAACTTCTGCAGAGCCACTGGTGCAGAATCACCGTTCTTGTAATAAAGCTTTACAATCAGAGCACGATCCTTCTTTGAGACACTCATGGCCAATGTCTGAGAAGCGAAATGAGGAAACGCCGTTTACCCAACGCTTTTATAACACCTGAAATTGTCGTGCGCATGCCAGGTATTTTAATTTACATATACTGACGCTTACAGCGCCATCTGTCACTCAAATTTGGAACTTTTTTTGGTTCATATTCTTTCCCCCTTCTTCAATAATACGCTGTTAAATTTTGACGCCATTCTAATAAGTGGTTCGCTTTTTAGAGCGTTTTGAAACTCGGACTTTAATTATAATCACCCTGTATATCTATATATATATATCACGCAATAATAAAAAGGAATACTTAATCATTCATAAAAATTCTTCCCTTAACAATCCCATGTATGTTAGTAAGAATATTATACTAAAGTTTTCAAAAAGATTATAAGCATTTCCAAATTAACAAAGAAAATTGACTATTAAATATAAAATAATGGACATACACTTTTTACACTCACATCTTACAATGTACTTAGTAACCAAATATAATGATTTTTAAACATGTCTTCTTCTTCTTTTTTTTTTTTCAATGAAAGACTGTCACAGTTGAATATTTAGCTTTCTCTTCATAACTTTATCGAGAAATATATAATGCATACCACACGATTTCATTAAATGAATCAATCCCAATACAATTCAAACTTCTCATTTTCTATGTTTTTTTATACTAGTGTTTATCAAATAGTTGTTTATTCCGAACAATCATTACTTAGTATAATGATGTAAAGTTTATATTGAACGGTTTTTAACTCAAATGGTGTGAGAAGTGAGAGAAGGATTTATGCGGGGGAAAGTTATTAAATATTTTAAATCTTTCAAAAAAATAAGAAAAAGCCTTTCAAGCAGCAGAAATTTAACATATTTGTAAACAAATTTTTGGAGAAAAACACTCATCTTCTCATAATCATATATCACTGGAGAGTATAGAGGAGCTGCCCATGTTGTGCAAAATTTGAATTTTCATTAACACATTATTATAACCGAAGTTTTTCGACAGTTTGAAAGATTATGACGTACACCACCTCATGAGCAAATTAGGAAAGATTCAAAGATCATGAAATTGACGTGATTACATTGATCCTGGAAAAACTTATAACCTTCAAGATAAGAAAGCGGTCAACTCCTATACAGCTGATATTTTTAAATTCATTTCAATTTTTGCCTATGTCATTAGAATTACTCGCAGGTTTCGAACCCATAGTCATTCAATCATACTTCTCATTTTTTAACTCGTGACGCTAACCCTTGGGGCATTAAGACCCGTAATTTAGTAACTAAAAAGTAAGAAAGATCATCGAAAGTGGTTACTTCGCACATGTAAAAATAATTTTTATTGTGACTGAACATATAAAAATCACGTATATTTAGGATTACTTTGAGATTTTATGAGTCACCTTATCAGTAAGATAGAAATGTACAATTCTTATGAATCACTACTTATGCTTAAATTTTCAAACACTTGCTTAATTAGAATCTTTTATATTTTAGTTTAACAGAGATAGTATGATTATTTGGTAATGATTTTAGTGTCATTTAAAAAAATAATAATAATTAAACTTTTAAGGTTTGAACAAATTGTTAAAATAATTTGTAAAACTTCACAAATTATTTAAAAATGTTTCACTAATATTTAGTAATCGATAAATGTTAATGTCGGTAATCATTTATGTGAGTTAGGTTTTCTGTTTTAACTGTTAAGTTATTAGATTCCTCCTTCAAATACATCTCACTGATAAGTTTTAATCAACCAATCTACTATTTATTTACCCTAGCAACCAGCTATTTGTTTACCCTAGTAACCAAAAAGCCTTTGTCGACACATGAACAAAATTTTTAAGATGCAAGATTCTTCATTTTCATTCGAAAAAACAATAACTTATATAATACATTTTTTCCTTACTTAAATGAAACCCTTGCATGTGTATGGTAAAACTTGGAAAATTCATTTAATGCATAAATTTAAAGTTAACAGACAAGGTCTTCACACTTCTTTTGATATTTTACTAACATTTTACGAAATATCTTTAGAAACCAACAGATTTTAAATAATTATTTTAATAAAAATTCTCACTTGAAAGTGACATTATTAAACTAACTTGAAAAAATTAACTTGGCAAAGCAGGTTTTCATTGTTCCAACTTAGTAATATTCATAAGTTTTATATGATAATCAACTTGTTTGGTTATGCCCCAGCATAGCTTTATAAAAAAGTCTCACATGTAAATAACATTACTAAACTAACTTGAAAAATTAACTTGGCAAAGCAGGTTCGGGACCGTTCAAGTATTAGGTAAGCACTAAAGGGGGAGGGTGGAGTCTAGAGTCTGCTTATTTTTTCTGACAAGGGGAAGGGGGGTCACAACAATTCTTACGTAAGCATTAAACAACGAAGCAACTGCAGTTCAAATTCAACAAGCAAACAAAGTATGATGAGAAAGAGCGTTCTACAGTCCGTTCGAAATTCGCGGGTTGTTTTGGATTTTTTCCTTTGCTTATCCATCGGCAGTCGCGTGACCTGCATCACCCACTCGCCCTTTGTCTTCATTGTTGTCTGTTAAGTTGTGTGCCAAGTCAAGTACATTGCAAGACTAGAAAAACACGGAAACCGGTGTGACTGGTTCTGTTGCCAGGGTAACTGGTCAGTTGACTTTATTTTAGGTAAGTCCGGTATTTTCTTTTCTCCCGTTCAATCGATCATGGAATTCCAGGAATTTTTGGAGGATATCCGGAAATTTTTGTCTTTCCGCTCCTATTGTCGTACTTCCTTCTCTACAGGTTTCGGAACTTTATAAAGCAGAAAAGCTACTTGGGGTTTATTTTGCTAAACTACACATGTTTGGCAGAAAAAAATGCATTTTATTGCGCATTTGTGTACAAAAGGAAAAAAAATACAATTTGTGAATATGAGAAAAAAAGAATAAGAAAAGGAGTTTTCTTCAAAGAAAATCATTTTCAGTAGAGGGTATGGTTTCCACGGGCGGCCAGCAACGTTGAACACCTTTGGGGCATGGACTCAATGAGGCTATTAATGACGAGTTGGGGTATCCTGCCCCACTCTTCCAGAAGAGCTCTTTCCAGTTCTTGGAGAGTTTGTGGGGGTTGTTGGCGGCCATAAACTCGTCTTCCTAGAGCGTCCCAAACGTGCTCGATTGGATTTATGTCTGGAGAACACGCTGGCCATTCCATTCGAACGATTCCTTCCTCGAAAAGGAAATCCTCCACCAGGTTTGCACGATGTGGCCTGCAGTTATCGTCCATTAAAATGAAGTTATCTCCGATTGCTGCAGCGTAAAGGACTACAATAGGTCTGAGGATCTCATCCCTATATCGGCGACCAATCAGAGCTTCATCTCGAATGGTGTAGAGGTCAGTGCGCCCGTCAATGGAGATGCCACCATACACCAACACTCCTCCACCGCCAAATCTGACACTTTCGTGCACGAACGCAGGATTATTCTTACTGCCACGGTCCCTCCAGATGAAAATACGCCTATTATCCGGATGCACAGAAAAACGGGACTCGTCAGAAAGCAGAATATTGCTCCATTCATTTCTCCTCCAGTTGACATGCTCGGTTACCCACTCCCTGCGGTCGCGACGATGCCTTGATGTTAATCTAACACATACCATCGGTCGGCGAGCATACAGACCTACAGCATGGAGCCGGTTTCGGACAGTCTGAGTTGAAATCGTGGTACCTGTAGCTGAGCGAATGTGTTGTTGGAGAAGAGTAGCGTTCATGTTTCGGTGTCTCCGAGCTGTTAATGCTAAATACCGATCTTCATTGGGCGACCTTGCCCTGGTCATCGGCCTGCACATCCACTCTTCAAAAAACGGTTCCAGATCCTGGAAATGACACTTTGTGACACTCCAATGGCTTGCGCTACTTCGGCTTGAGTTCGGCCCCCTTCTAACCTATCAACAATTCTCCAAGCTTCTGAATCTGTCAAATGACTTCGCTGAGACATCGTACTCATCGAAACAAAGCAATCACTGAATGCCGATCATCCTTGTCATTATTCTCTTTTATCCAGTTGAAAGTCAAATTTCATTCGCTGCCGCTGAAGCGACGTTTTTGACGTCGAACTCAAAATTTGCATACTCCACAGTTTGAAAACCAGAAAAATTTGCATTTGTGATTCTCTTCTTCCATTTTCGGCTAACAAAATTTCCTCTATATCTTTATTTTATATAAAACTTCAAATATCCTTTAATTGTTTTGAGCAGTGTATTAATGTTTAAAAATATCCAGTTAGTCTTTTATATATAATTATTTTCACTTCTATTATTTAAAAAACATTTTTAAATAAAATTATTACTGTTGCACGTCCAACTCAGTCAAGGGTCTGGGAAGAAATGAAAAATTCAAAGTCCTTATCAGAAAATGTTATCAGATAACCTTATCAAAAGATCTGTGACGTCATAGAACATATGACATCAACTGGTCACGTGATGTATACCACGTGACTAGTACTTCGTTTTCTAGATATCATCGTAATCAAACATCATATCATAAAATCAAATGCATATAATATAACATATAATCAAATGCATTTGATATCCACTTTCTTAGTGTCCTGTCTGTCCATCAGTGACGCTTTAAATTTTCTCCCATTGTGCTTGTTTCTAATCTTTTAGTTAGTTTATGTATTTACACATTCTAATTTAATATTAAGTCATTTTATAAAAATAATATTATAAAATAGACGAAATAAATTAAAAAAACACGATAACATTAATTCATATATAATAGCACCATATTAAGCATGTTTTCATTTCATATTTTCCATAATTCGAACATTCTTGCGGTTCCGACGAGTTCGAATTAACGAGAGCCGACTGTATGTGAAACTATTTGACAGAACTGATCTTTTATTTATGAATTTCCATGTAAGGAAAAAGTGTTTGTCTCAATTTCTATTTTAAATTTAAAACATCTCTCCCGTGAAAAATTGCATCCTTATGCTTTTCAACAAGTAATTGTTGATATTTTAAAATTTCCCTGCGAACTTATGCAGAAAATATTTCACCTGCAATAAAAATTAGAAAATTGAAAAAAAATGAAGGAAAATGCAAATTAGTATTTTTTTTCATTTTCTATGCAACACAAGGGCTGAAGGTCTCGCATCTTAGGCCATACAGTAGATTGAGCAGTAGATAACTGTCCAGTCTCACGTATTCATAGAATTGGTAAAACAAAGTGAGTTTATTTTGCAAAAACCTATTCTTTATCAAACAAAATTCGCGATCAAGTTCAGTATTCGCGAATGTTGAAATGTACAGCATTTTGTATTTCGAAATAATGAAAACTCGCGAATGTTAAGGGATTATTGTATTTAGTATGGAGAAAAAAAATCTTGTTTTTATCTAGATTAAAGAGGGGGGGAATCCAGCTGAACCATCCAGAGATGAGAACATAGTGGTTGTCTCTTCACTTTATGTCTGCTCAAGTGTAATGAATAAACAACATGGAAATAAGTGAAACATTACATTTTATTTAAGAAATACATTATAATAAATACATTTTAGAATTAATATAAAAGTGTCTGTCAGAAATATGCTTTTTTCTCATCTTGCAGTTTACAAAATTATAAGTAATTTTCAGCTTCTCTGGGCTTTGGAAATCCTTTAATAATACGAAAAAGTTTTATAACCATGTGGACAACAATTGATGGAACTCGTTCAGCCATGTAAACGAGAACTTGGTATAAAAAGTTTCGACAAGGTTTGTACACAGTGCTAGGATATTTCAGACTTATTGCATCATCCAAAGCATCTATGACGGCATCTATATCTTCAGAGCAGAAACCAGTCACATGTTCGGAAAAGCTTCTTAAGCTTTTTAAATATTTTTCTCCATAGTCTTCCAAAACTTCAGGTTTAACTGCTGCAGCACACATGTCGATCCTTTTTTTCACCTCTTCAGGATCTGTCAATCCTGTCCTGCAGAAAATAATAACAAATACATAAATGTGTTACTAATAATTTGTTTATTTTGTGTTATATTTTATTACTTAAATTTTTAACTAAGTTATATTGTCATGTTCATCTTGACCTCGTTGGCCCTCTTCCACGTTCCCAAGGCAACTTCACTGTCTCACCATGATAGACAGATTCACACGATGGCCAGAAGCTGTGGCTATCCCAGATATTAGTGCTCACCACGGTAGCTACAGTTTTCTATAATCAGTGGATTGCCAGGTTCGGTTGCTCTTTCCATATCACAACAGACCAGGGAAGGCAATTCGAAAGTCTGTTTTGCCAGATTCTATCCCGATTCTTAGGAATAAAATGAATCACCATACCAGCTACAAGCAAACGGCTTGATTGAAGAATTTCACCGCCCACTGAAAACCGCCCTAGTACTGATCAGTGTATTGACAGTGGACCGTAGCATTGCCCACCATCCCACTGGATTTTCGCACAGTGTTCAAAGAAGACATCCAGGTCAAGGCAGCAAACCTAGTCTATGGCACAACTTAGAGGTCTGCACGGGCCGAAATTTCCAAGCCCGAGCCCGGCCCGGCCCGAACGAAAAAAATATTGGCCCGACCTGGCCCGGCCCGGAAGTTAAAATTTCGGCCCGAACTCGGCCCGGTCCGGAAAAAAGTTTAAAATTTGGCCCGACTCGAGTGAATTTCTACAGAACATTGATCTTTACTCTTACGGAAGAATTCTGATCAAGTAAACTTATATTAGTCTGGTTTTTTTTCCATGTTTGTAATCTCCATTTATGCAGAAGTGCCACAGGTTGGGATATTTACGTTTTTAATGAACCTTTGTTTGTTGTATATAAATGTTTCAGTTATCATTAATAATATAAATCATATTCCATGTAACGGAGACACAAAAAATCTAAAAAATGGTATATGGTAAAATTTCCTAATACGGAATCTCTTTAGAAGAAACAAAAATAAATAAATACTTTCCCTTCTTAACACAAATATTTAGTATATTTTTTTCTCGCGTACTGTTGTATTCATTTTGCATGGATGAACAGTTTAAAAGAAACTTGCAGTTTTCAGTTTAAAAGAAAATTCTGTCATAATCATGTTTTTTTTTTATATATCTGTTTAATTCTATTTTAAAAGTCTAGTAATCTACGATACTTTAAAAGGAATAAATTATAATGTTCAGTTGTAGAATAATGACGGCTTAAAAGTATATGCCTTTTTTGCAAAAATTTTTGGACAAAGCCAAATTTTACTTATTTATGAAGAGTCGAGAAAAGGATTTTCATATTGGAAGATTCAATAGGAACTGATTATTTTAGTCCGTAAAACTAGGAAGAATGAAATCAGTCTCGGCTTCGTACGGAAAAAATAGTTAGGCCCGGCCCGATACTCCAGCAAAGAAATTAAGGCCTGAGCCCGTCCCGGCCCGAAAAGAATAGTGACTAGGCCCGGCCCGTGCAGACCTCTAGCACAACTCTTTGGCTTCCTGGCAGATTTTTTGTCCCCATTGAAATTGACGCATCACCGCAACTGTTGGTTGATTATTTAAAACAGCATTTTAAGGACATTCATCCAACAGCTGCATCTGGACATGGGACTAAATCAATTTTTATTCATCCAATCTCAAAGACTGCTCTCATATGTCTGTGTGTTATGACGTAGTAAAAATATTTTTGCAAAATCCGTATGACCTGAAAATTCCGGCCCATACAGACGTCTAAATTGAACCAAAGGGAATTTTGATTAAAAATAACACACAATTCATGAAATGTTACATATGTGCCAATTAGAATCATGACAAATCCTCTAAAAGTGCTATTACAAATAAAAATTTCAAGCGACAAAAATCGCTTGCGTTTTTCCATTTTCTAAGCATTTCATTGGCTGTTCAAGCAAAAGCTTACCCATCATCCGGATTTTTAAGCATTTGATTGGCTGTTACTGGCAACTCGCTTCGTTTCAGGCGTCAAAGACTCTCCGACTCAAGAGAATCGCGCGCTTTCCGAGCGACTCCCCTGGCGTCATAGAATAACATGGAGACGCCTGGAATTTGACGCGACTTTGACCCCTCGTGTAATAGCACTATAGGTGATACGCGTTCGTTTTTCCTTTGGACATTTTTTATAACGTCCAATTCGTCGATTGAATCAGAGTCGATATTATAGGAATAAGTTCTCACTTTACCCACTCCTACGTCTGAGTATTTGACGGCAATTTTCAATTTCGCGTCTTTTAAGCTCATCTTCGCTCACTTCTAAAGTCAAACCGCCCACAGCAAAAAAGTAGAAGTCAACCAACCTGAACTTCGCCTCAGCAAAAATGTAGAAGTTAAATCAACTCGCAATGAAAAAAATAGCCTCTTCCCGACCCGACGGTTAGATTGAAATCTCCAACTATTGATTGGAACCTTCCAACCTAAAATCGTCCCTTCCCGCTTGAAGACATTCTAGCTTCGCCGTTGCTCCCTCCTATATTCTTATACATGCATATATATTATACATGATTCTTATAGATGGATAAATGCTGACATAATGTTAACATACTGCATTTTTATAAAAATTACAAATATTACTTACTTAAAAAATTCAGGTTCAATTGATATCACACGAATTCCCCAGACATCCAATTCTTGTTTGAGGCATTCAGTAAATGCTACTGCTGCATATTTGCTCATAGTGTATGGTGTGCAGTAAGGTAGAGGCAATCTGCCTATTGCGAGGAAAAGTAAAATATTAGAAAAGTTATTTTGGATTTCAAACAGAAAGTTATTGATTTTAACGAAAATTGAGATATTTTAAATAATTGTCAGAGCACAGCTCCGGCGTCCCTGCAAAAATTACACTTTTATGAACACGATAGCGTTCAAAATAATTGCCGAATCGGTGAAAAAAATGAGCTGGAAGCATTTGGCGCCCTACCCCCCCCCCCCCAAAAAAAAAGTTATGAATATTTAAAAATGTATAGTTGCCATTCTTTTGGAGTTTTTTGAATCAGAAAATTTATTTAATAAACATGTCTTGTTTCTTTACAATTCGTACTTTATTTCATTAAATAAATTAATTTCTGTTTCCAAACATGCTTAAATTACTTGAAAAATAAAGAAGGATGGCAGCTATGTAAATAAAATTTGTAACACATTAAAACCTGTACAAATGAAGCACTCTCTATCAGAATCCTGCGTTACAGTAAAATTTCATTATCCTGGAGAAAATAATTCAATGCAATAACAATAGATTGCATCTAAAAGATAGAAGTGTTGGCGATGGCTACGAAAATCTACTGCACATAGACATATGAAAATTTGGATAAGGATAGATGATGGTAGATGTACCGTGCACCTGACACTCATTTTTTTTATTTTTTGTTAATTACCCGAAATATTAATTAAAAACCCTTAATGATAATCGCAAAATGGCGAACTTTTATTCCTCAACGAGATTATGCTTGTGTGATTTAGAGGTCTGCACGGGCCGAAATTTCCAGGCCCGAGCCCGGCCCGGAAGTTAAAATTTTGGCCCGGGCCCGGCCCGGCCCGAATGAAAGATATATTGGCCCGACCCGAAAGTTAAAATTTCGGCCCGAGCCCGGCCCGGCTCTGGTGAATTTCTACAGAACATTGATCTTTACTCTAACGGAAGAGTTCAGACCAAAAAAACTTATCTTAGTCTTTTTTTCCCCCATGTTTATAATCTCTATTTATGCAGAAATGCCATAGGCTGCGATATTTATGCTTTTAATGAACCCTTGTTCGTTGTATGTAAATTTTTCAGTTATAATTAGTATTATTAATACATTAAAAAAAAATCTAAAACATGGTATATGGTAAAAGTAAAATCTTCTAAGACATTGGAAAAAAAAAAGTTTCCTTCTTAGCTGATGTAAATGTTTAATATATATATATATTTTTTCGCGTATTGTTGTATTCATTTTGCATGAATGAGCAGTTTAAAAGAAATCTGCGGTTTTCAGTTTAAACAAAAATTCCGTCATAATCATATATATATATATATATATTTTTTTTTTTTTAATGTGTTTAATTCTATTTTAAGACGCCTAGTGATCTACGATTCTTTAAAAAGAATAAATTCTAATGTTTAATTGTAGAATAATGGCGAGTTAAAAGTATATGTCTATTTTGCAAAAATTTTTGGACCAAACCAAACTTTACTGATTTATGAACACTTTTCCACGTCGAGAAAAGGATTTTCATACGGGAAGATTCAACAGGAACTGATTATTTTGGACTGTGAAGACTAGGAAGAACAAAATCAGTCTCGGCTTCGTTCGGAAAAAATAAGTTAACCCCGGCCCGGCCAGGCTTAAGGCCCGAGCCCGGCCCAGCCCGAAAAAATTAGTGACTAGGCCCGTCCGGCCCGGTCCGAGCCTTCGGAAGCAAGGCCCGAACCCGGCCAGGCCCGAATGCCGTTAATCAAAATCGGCCCGAACCCGGCCCGTGCAGACCTCTAGTGTGCTTCCCCAAGCAGTCCTTCCCACTGACAAAAAGCGTAACGTTTGATTTCTTCTGCATTTTCAAATTGGGATATAGTGAGATCCCGGTAGAATAATAAATAAATAAATAATAATATAGAAAGAAAGAAAAGGTATTTTTCAATGGTATTTTTAATTACTATTTCAAAAAATCTTTTTATTTGGCAGCGATTCGCATCAGTTTTCAAGTTTTCCATTTCTCTGAAGTTTCAAACGTAAAAAAACAAACAACAATAATAAAAAACTGTTGATACATTCACGGTATTTTTCAGGTTCTAATAATATATCTGGTGCGAAAATATTAATATTTACTGTTCAAAAAAATTTGTGAAGTCATTTCATGGATTCGCCAAACATTTTTTCTCTCGGTGCAAATTATCTCAAGATATAGTTTCCCAATTAAAAAAATATGTGATTTGAATATCATTTCGCGTTTATAAATAAAAACAATATGTATGAGGGGTTGTGCACATTTCCATTATTTATTTTATCAAGATTTTTTTTTTCTTTTGGTCAAAATTGAAAGTTTTATATCTAAATGTCAGTAAATAAATACAAATTAACGGTTAGCTTGAAAAATCAGACTGGAACATGAATAGCACCGCCGGTATACTCTATTGAAGGCAGTGGGAAATCAACTCGAGCTTCGATTGGATGGATTTTCATTTAAAAAGGAAACATCATACAAATTCAAGATTATACACTGCCAACAATATAATGTTCGTTCGAAAATATTGTTACGAATTTTGTAAATAGTTAGTGTTTGTACTGTAAAATAATGTAAATAATCTTATTAAGCTCCATTCCTTTACTTATATTAGTTTTTGTTACATTGTCTCTGTTATCAAGCAAACTTGTCCATTATTTTCAGTGTATGTCTACGGCAGATTGGCGAAATAATGAAGATATCGCCAAGTTGGCGTCACTTTTGGCGACTAACTTTGGTCGCCAAATTTGGCGATATATCGCCAAGTTGGCGACAAACTTGGCGATGGTAACCCTTTCCTCTCTGGTAACCCCCCTTAGATATACTGATACATTGTTTGTTGTTCCGTGGATTTTTTCGAGTAGGTTCTAGAAATTTCTAGCACATGCTCCGAACCTATATAAGAAGAGAAGCGATGCGAGCTGTTATTATTATTTACCAGTCAGTCATTGAGTGAGCTACTAGAGATTGTCCAAGCAAGTTTGCTTGATGTATTGAGTTTTATCTACGTTGTTTTGAATGTGATATAGTGTTGAGACATTGTATAAAGAGTCTCTGCGACCTATATTTGTACTTGTTCGATAGATTTAAACAGTTATTTTGGAATATCTTGTAATATTTGTGAGTTTCGAAGACTCTGTTGTTCTGAAGATCTGTAAATAAATTATTTTCTACTTTTCTAAGAGAAAAGAGTTTGAAGTTGTCTAACCATAAGATCGAAAGAACCCTATATACGCTGTAACATTTGGTGTCAGAAGTGGGATCTTATGGCGAAAACACGAACAATGGACGTACAACTGAAAGAACTGTTAGAAGCTATTAACGGATTAAGAACAGAGCTGACAAATAAAATTGATAAAGGCCAAGAAGAGTTGGCGGAAAAGATGAATAAAGGCCAAGAAGAGTTGGCGGATAAAATGAATAAAGGCCAAGAAGAGTTGGCGGATAAAATGAATAAAAACGAAGAAAGAATGGAACAGTTGACAAACAAAATTGACAAATGCCAAGAAGAAGTGACGGAAAAGATTAATATAGGCCAAGAAGAAATGAAGAAAACTTTAGAAGAAAAGTTCTCGTCGGTAGAGAGACGAATAGAGGAAGTAGAAGAGAAAATTCAGAAAGAAGTTAGTAATGTAGAAGAGAAAATGGAAAGGAAAATAGAGGAAGTAGAAGAGAAAATTCAGAATGATGTTAAAAATGTTGAAGAAAAAATGGAAGGAAAAATAGTTGAAATAGATGAAAAGCTAAATAAAAGAGTACAAGATCTCGAGAAGAAGCTTTCAGCGTCCAGTGGTAATTATGAAGAATTTAGGAATCCGCCTGCTTCTCCCGTGCACATCAAACTGTCGACATATGACGGAAAGAGTTCCTGGCAAGTTTATAAGACCCAATTCACCATTGTAGCCGAAGCGAACAAATGGAGTGACGAGGTGAAAGCTTGTCAGCTGGCAGCATCTTTAAGAGGAGAAGCCGCCGACGTGCTGCAAACATTGCCCGATATGACGCAACTCAATTTTGAGACTTTAAGTTGTGCACTTGAAATGAGATTCGGCGAAAAATTCTTCAAGGATTATACGAGAATACAAATGAAGAGCCGCCATCAAAAATCGAGTGAAACCCTTCAAGAGTTTGCCTCGGAAATTGAACGGCTTGCAAATTTAGCCTTCATCGACTGTCCAACAAATGTACGGGAAATGCTTTCACTGCAATATTTCGTAGACGGAATAAAAGATCCAGATGTGCAGAGAGCGGTACGAATGGCAGATGTACAGGATTTAAAAGCTGCATTACTATATGCCTTAAAGTTGGAAGCAGCTACACAAGCCAGCCGAAGAGATCGTCATTCAGTCCGAGGGTCAACGGTGAACAAAAGCTCAGACACTGAGAGCGACGTCTTGAAAGAAATTAGGAAAATAAATCAAGAGCTGGAAGCTTTAAAATATGGAAGAACAAGCTCAAGAAGACAGAATCTCAGGTGCTGGGGATGCGGTGATACAGGACATCTCCGAAGAAACTGCCCCAAAGTCCACGAACGTGAGATGAATTCAAGACCAGAGAATAAAAAGCCCTACCTGAAGATCCTTCAAATATCGAAAATGAGTGGCGGCGATAATGAATTATATGTGATAGGCTTTATTAACGGAATTCAGTGCCGTATGATTGTCGATACAGGAGCCAATGTTACAATAATAAGAGAAGATTTGGCTCGAAAATTGAAATGTAAACTCATCTGGAATCCTCCATGCGTTACCCTGCAAACTGTGACCGGCGACAAAATAGGCATATATGGAAAGGCCAATTTAACTATCAACTTTGGAGGAACGAAATATTACCATACGGCATATGTGGCTGACATAACAGATCCTTGCTTAATCGGACTAGATTTTCTGAAGAAGTTTGACTTCAGACTTGATTTCAAAAATAACAAAATGATCTCAAAATTTGAAGAAATAAGTCTTTTTGGATTAAATAACGAAATTGAATGTAAACAAATAGTAATAGCCAAAGAAGACATTAATCTAGATCCAAGAACAGAATTTTTAGTTCCAGCTGAAATTAAAAATGAAACTAATTACCGATTTGGCCATATAGATTATCCAGTAGACAATAGTACACAAGCAGGAGTATTGGTGGCTTCTTCTGTAGTAGACCTCTCGAAAAAGACCATTCCAGTCAGAATTGCTAACATCAGTGATAGGACAAAGACTATCAAGAAAGGAGAGGTGATAGCGTCATGTGCTCCTGTGACGTGCATAAGTCAAAATTCCAGTCACTCTGAGAAATCTTCAGATAATTTAGTCAAGGATTTGTTACAAAATACAGACTTAAATCCAAAACAGTTGGAAGCTGCGGAAAATTTAATTAGAGAATTCCAAAGTTTATTTTCCCAAACATCTGAAGACTTTGGACGAACTAAAATGGCACAACACCGAATTGACACGGGAGATCACTCTCCTATTAAACAGCACCCTAGACGATTACCTTTTGCCAAGCAAGAAGAGGTGCAGAATTTAATTAAAGATATGGAAGAAAATGACGTCATCGAACCATCAATAAGTCCATGGGCGTCTCCCATTGTATTAGTAAGAAAGAAGGATGGTTCTACAAGATTTTGTGTAGACTACCGCCGACTGAATGACGTCACCAAAAAGGATAGTTACCCTCTGCCAAGGATTGACGACACTCTTGACACACTTGCGGGCAACACTTGGTTCTCGACTTTAGACTTGAAGAGTGGTTACTGGCAGGTAGAGATCCATCCCGACGACCGCGAGAAGACTGCCTTTACAACGGGACAAGGATTATGGCAGTTCAAGGTAATGCCTTTTGGTCTATGTAACGCACCTGCAACTTTTGAACGCCTTATGGAAACGGTTCTTCGGGGACTGTCATATGAGGCATGTCTTGTTTATTTAGACGATATCATAATCATAGGAAAATCTTTTGATGAACATCTGAACAACCTCAGGCGGGTGCTACAAAAATTAAAGGAAGCTAATTTGAAGTTAAGCCCTTCGAAGTGCAGTTTGTTTCGTAATGAAGTCGCCTACCTTGGACACATCATTTCGGCGGAAGGAGTTAGGACTGATCCGGAGAAGATATCGGCCGTGAAAAATTGGAGTCGTCCAGCAGATGTTCACCAGCTTCGAAGTTTTCTAGGATTATGCACCTATTACAGAAAATTCGTCAAAGGCTTCTCGATGATTGCAAGACAACTTCATAAATTAACAGAAGCCAATCAAAAATTTATGTGGACACAGGAATGTGACGCTGCTTTCGAAAAGCTTAAGGAGGCCTTGACATCCACTCCAATTCTGTCGTATCCTCAAATCGATAAACAGTTTATACTTGATACGGATGCAAGCAACGAAAGCATTGGCGCTGTACTGTCCCAGGAAATCGACGGCGAGGAGCGTGTTATCGCCTATTTCAGCAAGTGCTTGTCAAAGGCAGAGCGAAACTACTGCGTAACAAGAAAAGAGCTTCTTGCTGTAGTGAAAGCAATAGACCATTTTCATCATTATCTTTACGGTCGGAAATTCCTGATCCGAACTGATCATGCTTCTCTAACTTGGCTATTGAATTTTAAGAACCCTGAAGGCCAGATAGCCAGGTGGATACAAAAGCTTCAAGAGTACGATATGGAGATACGCCATCGAAAAGGCTCATCACATGGAAATGCAGATGCTCTCTCAAGAAGACCCTGCTCAGAGAATTGTAGATACTGCGACCGGGTTGAGAAAAAATTTAATGTCCAAGTTCGTGTAGTAAGACAAGTTACAACTGGGTCTACATCATCGCAAGATCCGTGGAGTGACGAGAGCCTGCGTAAAGATCAACTTGCTGATCCTGAAATTAAGCCAATTCTAGAGCTGAAAGAGGAGTCCAACAGGAAGCCCAGCTGGCAAGACATGGCCCATTACCATCCTACGACTAAACGTTATTGGGCTCTCTGGTATTCCTTACATTTGAAGAACGGCATCTTGTACCGAAAATGGGAGTCTGACGATGGAAAGACATGTATATGGCAACTACTACTCCCTAAGTCGAGAATTTCTATGGTCCTTCAAGAACTGCATGGTAGTCCCACAGGAGGTCATTTTGGTGTAATGAAGACCCTGCAAAAGGTTCGAGAGCGTTTCTACTGGAATAATGTTCGCAGTGATGTGAAGAAGTGGTGTCGAACTTGTGACACCTGTTTAGCACGTAAAGGTCCAAAGAAGCGCACCCGTGGACGATTGCAACGTTATAATGTATAGGAGCTCCTTTCGAACGAATTGCACTAGACATCCTGGGTCCACTTCCTAGAACATCTGATGGCAATAAGTACATCCTCGTTGTCATGGACTACTTCACTAAGTGGCCTGAAGCATATGCCATTCCTAATCAAGAGGCGGTAACCGTAGCAGACATACTGGTTCAACACTGGGTTTCCAGATACGGAGTTCCTCTTCAAATCCATTCTGATCAAGGAAGAAACTTTGATTCGGCTGTGTTTAAGGAAATGTGAGGACTACTCGGCATGGACAAAACTCGAACAACACCTCTACACCTTCAATCGGACGGCATGGTGGAACGGTTCAATCGTACCATCCTAAATAACCTCTCTCTCCTGGTGTCTAGAGACCAACAGGACTGGGACAAGAAATTGCCTCTTTTCCTGCTTGCCTACAGGAGTGCCACTCATGAGGCCACTGGTTACTCCCCTTCTCAAATACTCCTTGGTCGTGATCTTCGTCTGCCTGCGGATCTTTTGTTTGGCCGTCCTCCTGACGCTCCTTTGTCGCCTGAAGAATACGTGGATGAACTCCAGGCACGGATTGAGGAGATTCATTGCCTAGCGAGGAACCGAATCGGACTGGCATCGGAAAAGATGAAGACACGGTACGACACAAAGGCAACAGGACATGAGTTCAACGAAGGTGACAAAGTTTGGTTGTGGAATCCGATCCGTCGTAAGGGACTGTCGCCAAAATTACAAAGAAACTGGGACGGTCCTTACATAGTCGTCAACAGGCTGAATGACGTCGTCGTACGCATACGAAAATCGCCACACGCCAAACCCAAGGTCGTACACTATAACCGGCTAGCCCCTTATTTTGGCCAAAGTGATTAGAAATTCAAAACTAGAATTTTAGACCATGGTCATGAAAGTCACTTTTTGTAAATATGTAAATAGTAATTAGTTCTTATTTATGTAAATTTTATTATTATTGTTATTATTTATTTATTTATTTATTTGTTTATTTATTTTAAGTGTTCTCCTCTAACTCAAGGATTGCACTGCCCGGGACGTGCAGTCTTTGAGGAGGGGGTAGTGTTACGAATTTTGTAAATAGTTAGTGTTTGTACTGTAAAATAATGTAAATAATCTTATTAAGCTCCATTCCTTTACTTATATTAGTTTTTGTTACATTGTCTCTGTTATCAAGCAAACTTGTCCATTATTTTCAGTGTATGTCTACGGCAGATTGGCGAAATAATGAAGATATCGCCAAGTTGGCGTCACTTTTGGCGACTAATTTTGGTCGCCAAATTTGGCGATATATCGCCAAGTTGGCGACAAACTTGGCGATTGTTGGCGATGGTAACCCTTTCCTCTCTGGTAACCCCCCTTAGATATACTGATACATTGTTTGTTGTTCCGTGGATTTTTTCGAGTAGGTTCTAGAAATTTCTAGCACATGCTCCGAACCTATATAAGAAGAGAAGCGATGCGAGCTGTTATTATTATTTACCAGTCAGTCATTGAGTGAGCTACTAGAGATTGTCCAAGCAAGTTTGCTTGATGTATTGAGTTTTATCTACGTTGTTTTGAATGTGATATAGTGTTGAGACATTGTATAAAGAGTCTCTGCGACCTATATTTGTACTTGTTCGATAGATTTAAACAGTTATTTTGGAATATCTTGTAATATTTGTGAGTTTCGAAGACTCTGTTGTTCTGAAGATCTGTAAATAAATTATTTTCTACTTTTCTAAGAGAAAAGAGTTTGAAGTTGTCTAACCATAAGATCGAAAGAACCCTATATACGCTGTAACAATATTTTTATTCAAAATTATAAAGTCAAATCAGCATGCTGCTGAAGACATTGCCCTCCCCACACCCCATCCCTACATTCGTTTGAAAAAAATAACATTCAATATTTGACTTTAGAATATTTAAGGTTATTGTAATTGGCCTAGGTGATCCAAGGTAGTTGGTTAGTAGGATATAAAGTGCACGGGATTTAAAAACACCTTATACATAAATCTATATTTTTCCATTCATATTAACAGTCATCATTGTAGTTTCTAATTTATTTATGTCTAAATTGATTTTTTTTTTTTTTTTTTTTTTTTTTTTTTTTTTTTTTTTTTTAGTATTTGTAACGTCTACGGTTATGTGTAATGCTAATAAGTGCTCTTATTTCAAAAATTCAATTTTATGTTCGGAAATGAAATGTACAAATCTTACAATCATTACAATAATTTATGCAGTATTTGAATAGACATGAGTGTACGCAGGGAGTGCAGGAAACAGCCCCCCCTTCAACCTTCGAAAAAATTAGAAAATTTGGACATCTATGGCCAAATTTAGTCTATCTTCATCAATTCTCCCCCTTTTTCGCTATCATGATAATTTCAGAGTACTAGACAGGTAAAAGATAGATAAAAGGTATTTATTTCGCTCAGAAATCTATAGTGTGAAAAAAAAAACAAAAAAAAAAACACTTTTATTCAATACATAATAGTTTCCACCAGAAATCATCATTAGTAGAAGTGCTGAACAAAATTATTGCTTTGGCCGCTTAAAGTAAGCTTTACTCTTTAAGTGCGAAAACCAGTATTAAACCTACGACACGGAATGCCAACAACTTCACAAACGGCTGATGCTCCATTTTTACCAGTTAAAATTTGTTACATAGCTGAAGCCAGTATCTCCAATCAAAAATCTGTACACTGAACAGGACAGAGAACACTAGCATACAAAAGGCTATACAAATGTAATGAACGTTATCAACATTTGGCAATTTCTGGACCTCCACTACCCCTTACGATATCATACGTTATCATTCCTCAATAACATTTATCTTTTCTTCATTGGTAAACACAAGTATTATTTCAAACATATTTTACACCTGTTTTCTTAAACGCAGATTATGTATATGCATGTACATAAGACGGAAGAATAGGAATACCAAACATTGAGATATTCAATATTTTGAAAATAAATAATTTTATAATGATTTAATTATTTTAATTTTCATAAAAATAGTTAACAAACTAATATATATATATATATATTGCAGACTATTTTGATATAACGAACAAATTATAAATAAAAGTAAAAAAAAAAATTATATAAAAAAAAAGGAAACAGAAAGAGAACATTTTGGTTGGATCATTCAAAAATGATAAATATATCAAGACACCCCATCCCTCATTAAAGATATCTTCCGATATCATATGCTAGATTCTCCCCCCCTTCCCCCTAAAGTATGTATGCATAACGTTATGTATGCATAGCCAGTGCCGTAGCTAGAAGTGAATAATGGGAAAAGGGGGGATCATATTTCTCTCTTTCTCTCTGTGACGCAGAAAAATAAATTAGTACATGTTCACTCTGTAGTTACTATGTTTTTCATTAAACTGTTGTAATAGTTTCATTTTACGCTAAGAAAATAATAGGATGATGAAAAATTCTAGTGTAAAACGAGTGACATCTTAAACAACTTGTTAGCTTCATATGTGTAAATTGGATGAGCAAGTGTTGAAACACTTATTTTAGTCACAATTTAGTATTTTTGAAAAAGCTGTGAAAGGTCCTCAAAACTTAATTAGATTTTTAAACAGAATTTCATTTGAATTTTTGGAATAGAAATCAATTTAGTGACTTTGGAGTCTTTTTCAGGGAGGCTCAAAATGTTTGAGGGGAAGCTGAGCCGCCCATAGCACCCCCTTAGCTACGGCCCTGTGCATAGCCCCCAAGTTCTGGTTTTACATTGTTTCTCTATTCAGGATTCTCCAAAGCGTCCCCCGCGGACGCCGCGATTGCGCCCTTAGGTTTTCTTGGCACCCATTCGAATGTATCCTCTTATACTAACTATTTTTAAGATTAACAATCCATTTTAAGGGATGCATTTTTAAAAGTAAAAAATATTTAAATAGTTTTCTTGTAATACTTATCGATTACCTTAAATGAGTTTTAATTATTTAATGCTATTAAGTTGTTATTCAGTGATTAAGGTTTCTATAGTTTCTTCATCTACAAAACTTTTGAAGATAGACTGTCCTGTGAAAATCTAATTTTAAATTTATTCTAAATTAAATTATTGCTGCAAATTATTTTAAAATAGTTTCTGAATCATAGGGGACTTATAGCTATCAGCGTGAGATGCACGCGCATCATATAAGACGTTTCTAACATACAAGTCTACCTCTATTCATGGACTGATAATGTAGGAGAAACTTTTACCAGTATATCCGAATAGTAATTTTCTTCTTATTTATGATAAATTCTGAAGTAAAGTGACAATTGTTTCTTATAAATAATAATAATAATAATAATAATAAAAACAAGTGAAATTTAGCTCTTACGGTAATAAAACTGTATATTATGCTTTTCCACCGCAGTGAGATTATAATGTAACATATTTTCAGCTATGTGGCGCCTTTTATTATTTATAACTATATGAGGTGGTCCTCCGCTTATAAAGGTTGGGCAAGTCTTGTCTAAATGATTTATTAGAGGACTTTATAAGTAGAATGAAATAAAATTTTAAAGAAAGAAATGAATATTTATAAATAATTTCTATAAGGTAAATCTACAAAAGATAATTCAGATGCCAAGAAAATATAATCCATTTTAGTATAAATAAATTAAAGATTTTTAAAAAAAATATTTGCTTTTCAACTGAAATTTTTTGGCGCCTTTACTGCTTTGGCGCCTGTGTGCGCCGCACACTTTGCACACTGGGTCGGAACGCCCCTGGTTACAATTCAATACTTTTTCATTCCGCTGATACTGAATTTTAGACACTATGCAAAAACGCTTCAGAAGGCAAAATGACATATTACTTACCCATCATACGTAGTATAGGGTAAGTCTTGCAATCGTTTTGAAAATCGAAAAATTTTTTTTGACGGATTTACACGTTTTAGATAGTAGAGATTCCGAAAAACATATTTTTAGAAAAAAAAATTTGCCGTCCGTCTGTCTGTCAGTCTGTAAACGCTCTATCTCCCGAACAAATTGAGATAGAGAGTTGAAATTTTGTATGCAGTTAGTATGTAAGAATGGGACGAACCCTACTTAATATCAGCAACCTCGATTACCTGGAACTATTTTTTTCGGACTCTCGAAAAATTCGTTCTGATGAAAGGTATATAAAAATTTTCGAATTTTTTTGTTCTAAGGAACGTAATGGACGTAAAAGGCAATAAAATAACACAGATTTTGCATATAGAACGAAGTCGATCGCATAATTAGTTGCCGAGATATTTGTAATCTTGTTTTCCACATTCTTCGATTTTTCATGACCCTGTATTTCATTCAAATTTCAATTCAGAAGTATATTTTAATCGGAAATGAGACGCTTAATCCGACGCAGTTAATTGTTAGTTAATAGAATTATTATTTTTGGAGTTATAAGGATGTTTCTTTTACGCAGTTCGGTACTACTTGAGTAGTTTCGCGTTTTATATAATTTGTCGAAATTGGTACATCATCAGTTCTTTAATATAGCATTACTATGCATATTAACAATATTTAAGTTTTGTTTATGAATTGCAATGCATTGTATAAATAGTTTCACATGTTTCATTTTCATATACATATCCATGATGGGTAAGTATTACGGTGGCCCCCAACGCCTAGTTTTTAAATGAAAACGATAAATTTCTTTGATGAAACTACATGATTTATTACGAATGCTTCTAAAAGATATAAATTTCTGGAACTTCACTCGCCGATACAGACATTAAAACCTTTAACCAAGTGCGGGAAGTATAAAAGCATTGTCGACAGCGATTTTGGAAAAAAATCATCGGTAATTAGCCGAGATGTTAACCTTTGAACACACGAACGGGTTGGACATAAAGAATGATAAGAGCGGCGTACTCTGCATGACATCCGTTTTTAAAGCCTAGCTAACATCTTTTAATAATATATTTGTGTAATGGAATACCTACTAGCAGCAAAAAAGTAATAAACTTCATGTTGTTGGAAACGCTAATTTGCATTGAGTGGGTCTGTCATTACGATTTTTGTGCCCAAAAGCGTACAGTGGGCTGAAACATTTTTGAGCAAAATAACACACACACACGCACACACACATATATATTACCTTAGTGTGCATTAGCGTGGAGAAAGAGAGAGGAGGAGCGAATGGCTAAAGATAATAATTCGAAATTAATTTTTTTGTCTAAGCGAATTTTTAAATTATCATAATTTAATTGTAATTATATATATAAAACCCCTCCGTGTATAACGATTCCGGGTTTAACCCATCCACGAGAAAAAGAAACTTATTGCGATTCGGCGTCCACGTTAGGCTTAGGTATTCCGAGCCGTTCACAATCACAAATAATTTAATCGTTCAACTTATGGAAATAGGAAATATACATGTAAAAGATTTATTCATCACTCATTTTCTATAAAACCTACAAAAACTATCTAATTATAAGGTTTAAGTACTAAATAAAACAAACAGTAATTACGAGAAACGAACAAACGATGTAAGCAAACTAATGCTGTTGCTGTAGGTGTGTTCTGCGGTTACGCGCGCTGAGCGCGCGCGTTTAGGAGTCAGGGACATCAGTGGATTTTTATCGCGGATGTTCAGTACTCGGTACTGTGCGCTCAGGAACAAATTAAGTAAAGATCATGGATTTGATTAATTACGATGCTAATTTTAAAAATAACCTGTTACCATCAAAAATGAACTATATGGGGAATGGATAGACCGTTGAGCTCAAAACCGGCGATTGTGGTTTCGAATCCTTCGCGTCTGTGTTTATGTTTTTTTTTTTTTTTTTTTTTTTTTTAATTATTATTGGTTGGTTTATATTAATAAATAAGACATTTTTATTAAAGATAAATTTTTATACTAATACAGAAGCACGTGTATTTCTATTATCATAATAAAATACTTATTTAAATGCGAAAAAATAAGATATTTTACGAAGAAGTTAAGTTTTAAGAAAACGTTAAAGTTTTTCAAGTTAAGTTTACTTAATTTGAAGTGTTAAGTGTTACACTTGAACCCCTTTTAATATTCTAAGTATCATTCCAAAGTGATTTATATATATATTAAGCTAATAAAAAAAAAAGTATTGTGCGAAAATATCCGTATACGCGCAAAATAATTTCTTGATGTTTTTCATTCTTTCTTTTAGTACTTTAGAAGTGAGTTTAGGATGAAAATAATATTTTATATTGTTAAAATACACAATAAAAATATTATAAAAAGCAAAATGTAATATATGCACATTTTTCAAACTAAAAATATCTGCACTTATATTTTTTAAAGAGATATCTCTTTAAAAAAATATGAGAGTAACCTTTAACTGGGTATGCTTATTTTACTTCATACCATGGGAATGGAGTAAAACAGTTAATTCACAAATGTTTTAAAGTAGCATTATTAGTGCTAATTTGCATGTTTTTTGTCAAATAGTTACTCTGATTTCATGAGTGAAATTCATTAGCTGCATATTTTATGCTATTATTTGACCCATTCAATTAATATTTTGGCTACTCTTGCATATTCGTCTGGAAATAGGCAAAGTGGGAAAAAGTTTTTATACCTTTTGGATATTTTTATTATTTTCTCTCAGTGTTTTTATATATTTTTTTGGCTGTAGTTTTACAATATATTCTTTTATAATTGATTTTTTGCCTTACTTTATTCTTTTAAAATTTATGCATTTACCATTTGTTCATTACGATCACCCCCCCCCCCCCCCCATCCACCAGATAGTTTTGTTATAATTTTGAATGCAGATTTCTGTTGATTTTTTTTGTTTTTTTAGATTCCCCCCCCCCTCCCCCATGTTTGATAGTTGTATTTTTCAAAATTGTTTAAGCCTAAAGTGGCTATGATTGACTACAGTTGTAATTTTTTTATCTCTCTCTCTCTCTTTTTTTTAATTAAATTATATTTTTATAAGTCTTTCCTTATAAATATAGTAATATTAATTTTAAAGATACTTGGAATTAGTAATTATTGAAAGAGCAAAATTCTAACTGTCAAGAAAAGCACACATTTAGATCACCTAAGTCTTTTATCAATTTGAACCATCAAAATAGATGGCAAAACACACAGAAAATTTGTTTTTGAGAGAATTTTAACTATACATTCACTGAAGGATGTTTCAGTATTCCTGTAAGTCTAATGAATGTCCTTTCTATTTTCAAACAAAACTATTTTGAGAATGTTAATGAAATCAAATTTCATTTTAGGGATTAAATAACTGAAAAAAATGTATTACGAATTAAATCAATTAAAATTGTGTGGGCGGCAAGATCAAATTATTAGGTGGGCTCGCTCCCCATGGGCTCTTATAAATTGGTACCTGATTAGGCGTAAGCCTTAAATAAAAAAAACAAATTTATTGATAGTAATGTATTTGACCTTGACAGGTTAATTACTGTCAAATAATAATTCTTGATATTAATGGATTTGACCTTGAGAAAACCCAATTACTGTCAAAATAAAAGTCTTGATTAATATTTATGACTAAAATAATGATTTAAAAATGCTTAATATTGATTTATTATTAAATTAATGTTTGTTTCTTGACAAGTTGACAGCTTAATTTAATTTAAATTCATTTAAAGAGATTTATTGGTCTTATAATTATTTTATGTCAAAATTAATATTTTATTTATTGATAAGTTGTCAACTTGAGTACTTTTTAAATCATTATTAGAGATTTATTGAGTTTTTAATTATTTTATGTCAAGTTAATGATATATTTTTAAATTTATGATCATTTTAATTTTATCTCTATGCTTTCTTGTTATATTTCTCCAAAGGGGGTTTTTTAGTCTTGGATCTGCAACCAAGCAGATAAAACATGTAGGTCCTGGCTCTGCAATCAGGCAGAGTACACATGTAAATTGACTTTGTATTCAAATTAAGATTGTGAAATTTTATGGCCTTGTACAAAAGGAATATTGATTTGGCTCTGTATCTACAAATGTGCAAGTTCAGAATCTTGAAATAGATTCATGGCTCTCTATGAGAGAGTGACATTTGATATCACTAATGCATATAATCTAATGTGAATTTATTTAATTAATAAACTATTTATTAATCTAATTTGCTCTCCCGTTTGACCATCATGAACATTGTGACTGATACACCCATTTTCTTTTGATGCGCCTCAACCCGGCAGTGTTAAATAGTGAATAGTGTTGAATAGTGTTAAATAGTGACTAAATTGTGTGACTATTGTGACTTTTGTGCATGAACACAGTTTTCTCCTTATAATTGGATTTATACGAATGAACATTTGACTTGGATTACCTAAGGATTACCTGAAATAAACAGGTAAGAAGCTTTATTATTCAATTAGAAATTAAGATTTTATTATTGTTATGGAAAATTTAGAAAAACTTAAAGCAAAGCGTTCTGTTGAACGAACAAGTTTTACAAAGTTATTAACAAAATTAGACACGTTATTAGCAGATGATATTGATAATACAAAAACTGATGAATTATTAGAGCTTCACGAAACATTGTCTTTAAAAGAATCTGCATTTCAAAAATTAAATCATGAAATTGAAGCTCAAATATCAGACTTAAAAGAATATGAAAAGGATATTGCTAGCAGTGAAAAGTATAATGATCAGTTGATAAGTGCTAAATTTAAAATTAAAAATAGATTAAGTAAGTGCAATAAAGGCAATATTTCTACTATGATATCAGGTAGTTCTGTGAATGCATTGAATAGTTCTGTCAGTGGAACAGAAGCAAGTTCTTATTCGGCCATGAAATTACCCAAATTAAATGTTCCAAAATTTTCTGGTGAAATCGAAGAATGGGTAGAATTTTTTGTTTTGAAACATCGATACACCAGAATAAATCACTGTCAAAGATAGAGAAATTTGCATATTTAAAATCTTTGTTATGTAATCGTGCATACAATGTGGTAGAAGGATTTCCATTGACAGAACAAAATTATGATACCTGTATTGATTTATTAAAGGACCGATTTGGTAAAGTTGATGTAATTATAAATAAACATATGTCTAATTTGTTAAACATGGAACCCGTGAAAAATTGCTCAAATTTAAATGCATTAAGAAGATTGCATGACGTGTGTGAAATAAACATAAGAAGTTTAAGAAATTTAGGAGTAACATCTAATTCCTATGGGCATTTATTAAATCCTGTTTTGATTAAGTTATTACCCCATGAACTTGTGATTGAATATCACAGAAGACGTGATACTAGTAAAGACCTTGATGTAACAGATCTAATTGCCTTTCTTAAATCAGAAATTGAATGCAGAGAAAAAGCTTTGCTTATGACTAGTTCTAAAACTGATACAACTTCTTCGTTTGTATATAAAAATAAAACTGAATATCGTGAAAGAAAACAATCAAATAAATATCAACATGCTAATACTCTAAATGCTAATATTAAAGTTTTTTGTGTTTTCTGTAAAAATAATGAACATTTATCGTCTGAGTGTAAAAATTTAGCTGATGAAAAGAAAAGATTAATGTTAAAAAAAGAAGGTAGATGCTATCGGTGTTTTTTCAAATCCCATTTATCTTCGCAGTGCCGCGTAAAATTGCAGCCATGTATAAATTGTAAAAGCACTGAACATAACAAATTATTTTGTTTTAAGAAAAACTTGAAACCAGAAATATCCGAAAATCAAACAATTGTATCTAATTCTCATTGTAATTTAAAAAATTCTAATCATGCTGTTTTATTGCAAACATGTTGTGTAACTGCTCAAGGTAACTCGAAATCAAAATTAGTTCGTTTATTGCTTGATTCTGCAAGCGAGAAAAGCTTCATAACAAAAACATTAGCTCGTGAATTAAATTTGCCTGTTTTACGAAAGGAACATTTAACTGTATTTGCCTTTGGTATTGATCAAGGTCGGGAAGAAGAATATGATGTTTTCAAAATTAAATTAAGAAGTAAATTGAATTATCGCCGTTTCATAAATGTTGAGGTATTAGCTACGGATTTAATAAGCGCAACAACTTTGAAGGTTCCAAATTCTGATCCTTTAATTACGAAATATGTTGAGAGTAAGGGATGGAAATTAGCAGATCCTACCCCCCAGGAATCAGCAGTGCAAATCCTTCTTGGAGCTGATTATTTTTGGAATGTGCAGAAAGGCATCGTAGAAGAAATTAATGAGCATTTATATGTAGCTAATACACTTTTTGGTTACACAATAGTGGGAAAAATTAACTCTGAAAGCAACAAAACAATTAACGCTCATCATGTATCGGTGAATGAAAGGGAAAATTTTGATTTGCAAAGATTTTGGGATCTAGAATCATTGGGTATTTCTGATAGTAAAAGTGAACTATTTTCACAAAAGGATTTAGATGCAATGGATTTATTTAAAGATAATTTCAATTTTGTTAATGGAAGATATGAAACGAAACTTTTGTGGAAGGTAAACAAAAATGAATTGGAATCCAATTTTGATGAAACTAAACAGAGACTTTGGGGATTAAAATCAAAATTATGCAAAAATGAATGGTTATTAAATGAATATAAGAAAATATTAAATGAGCAGTCTGATTTGGGGATAATTGAAGAATGTAAATTTGATAAAAACGAAGTGAACACATATTATATGCCTCACAGACCAGTAATAAGGGAAGACAAACTGACAACGAAAGTAAGAATAGTATATGACGCGTCATCTAAAGATAAAAGAGCAAAATCCTTAAATGATTGCTTATTTTGTGGTCCCAATTTAAATCCCAATATTTTGGATATTATTTTAAGATTCCGTCTTCACAAGATTGCCTTCTCAGGAGACATAGAGAAGGCATTTTTACAAATTCAGATAGAAGATGAAGATAGAAATTTTTTGAGGTTCTTGTGGTTTGATAATATCACTAGTAATAATCCCATCTTGAAGGTCTTCCGCATGACTCGTGTAACTTTTGGTGTAACAACCTCACCATTTCTCCTTTCTGCAACCATCAAACATCACATTGAGGGATATAAAGATCTTTTTTAGAAAATAGTTAATATGTTAAATACTTCATTGTATGTTGATGACTTGTTCCATGGCGCAGATTCAGTAAATGAAGCTTTTGTTTTATCGAAAGGTGCAGAGAAGATATTGAGTGAGGCCAATATGAAATTAAGAAAATTCAAAACCAACTCAATGGAATTAAAAAATTTATGGAAAGAACATGGGATAAACTTTGAGGAAGACACCCTTGAACAAAATCTTTCAAAGATATTGGGAATCAAATGGATGACAGAAAGTGACACATTAAAATTAGATTTACAACCACTTTTGGTAGAATTTGATAGTCAAATTATCACTAAGCGTCTTGTTTTACAAACCATGGCGAAAATTTATGACCCTCTTGGACTCATTTCTCCCTTTGTAATAAGAATGAAGTTTTTGATGCAAGAAATCTGGGAACATGGAATGGACTGGGATTCTATGTTGCCAGATCCTTTAAGTGAAAATTTCAGAAAATGGGTTTATGAGGTTAAGGAGTTAGTAAATTTTGAAATGCATAGAAAATATTTTGTAAATAATGTAAAACTAAATCCTGAAACTGCTCAGCTTTTTATTTTTTCTGATGCTAGTATAAAGGGATATGGGTCAGTAGCCTATATTCGTGATCCCCTTTCTTGTGAAACTTCATTTGTTATTGCAAAATCTAGAGTGGCACCTCTAAAAAAAGTTACGTTACCTCGTCTTGAACTTCTTGGAGCCCTTACAGCTGCAAGATTAGCAAATTATTTAAGGGGGATACTTGAAATTGATAATGAAAATATATTTTGTCTTTGCGACTCACAAATTGTTTTGCACTGGATAAAAGGCAGTGCCAGTAAATGGAAACCCTTTGTCGCAAATCGCGTACGTGAAATTCAAGAACTTGTTGCTCCTGTGCAATGGAAATTTTGTAAGGGAAAAGAAAATCCTGCAGATGTTCTCTCTCGTGGTTGTTCTGCATCTGAATTCATTAATAACTCTGTGTGGTTAAATGGTCCCTGCTGGTTGAAGGAAAATTCTTTACCAATATTTACGCATGAAATTCCAATAAATCTGTCTGATGAAGAGGTCCTGCAGGAAAAACGTAAAATGCTTGTTTGCTCCGTATCCCAAAATATTCCTGAATTCGAACTTTTGTATAAATTTTCATCCTGGACCAAATTGAGACGAATTATGGCTTGGTGTCTCAGATTCATTAAAAACAGTAGATGTCCATCTGAAAAAATCAGTGGTTTCTTAACTGTTCAAGAACTTGAAGGGGCAACAAACACTATTGTGAAATTGATTCAACGCCATGAATTCGGAGAAGAACTGAAAACGCTAAATTCAAAAAGGAACCTAAATTCTAAAAGTAAATTACTTCCTTTACACCCTTTTCTTGACGAAAATGGTATTCTTCGTGTAGGAGGTAGGTTAAAAAATGCAAACCTCTCTGAATACCAAAAACACCAAATAATCGTACCTAAAAGACATCATGTTACAGATTTGATCATAAAATACTTTCATGATAAACATCTTCATAGTGGTACTCAGTTAACAATTTCGGCCATTCGACAAAATTTTTGGATAGTTAATGCTAAAGAAGCTGTAAAAAGAGAAATAAGGAAATGTATTAAATGCTTCCGAAATATGCCACACCTTTCATCTCAAATAATGGGAAATCTTCCATCATCACGTGTAACACAAGCTCGAGTTTTTTCGAGAGTAGGAGTGGATTTAGCTGGCCCTTTTTTGATCAAACCTCGTAAGGGGCGTGGTGTGAAACCCTTTAAGCATTATATTTGCCTTTACATTTGTTTTGCAACAGAGGCTATCCATCTTGAAATTGTCACAGATCTTACCACTGAAACATTTTTAGCCTCGCTGAAAAGGTTTGAAGCTCGACGTGGAAAGCCTCAAGAAATATATTCAGACAGAGGTACAAATTTTGTAGGAGCTGACCGAGAAATGAAGAAAATGATGGCTCGAATTGTTTCTGATGAAAATTTTCGCAAATATCTGACTGACGAAATGATAATATGGAAATTTAATCCACCTTCTGCCCCCCACTTTGGAGGCCTTTGGGAAGCGGGAATAAAACAAATGAAAAATCATTTAAAAAGAACAATTGGTGAACAAATTTTGACTTATGAAGAGTTCTTAACATTGATTGCACAAATTGAATCTTGTTTAAATTCGAGACCGCTCGTGGCTGAATCTTCTGACCCCAATGACTTCACTGCTTTGACACCAGGACACTTCATTATAGGAGCACCAATGACATCCTTGCCTGAACCTGACATCTCCTCTACATATGTTACTCCCTTGGAACGTTGGAAATTGCTGCAAAAGATTTTCCAGAGCTTTTGGAAAAGATGGTCTTCAGACTACCTCTCACAATTGCAACAACGGTTGAAGAGTAACCCGAACTTAAAAATCAATGACTTAGTACTAATAAAGGAAGAAAACCAGCCCCCATTAAGGTGGAAATTGGGCCGAATAATTGAGCTTTTTCCTGGTGAAGATAGTCATGTTCGGGTTGTTAAACTGAAAACTTTGCACGGGGAACTGAAACGCCCCATTCAAAAACTCTCTCTTTTACCAATAGAAAATAACTGTACTTGATTTATTATTTTCTTTTGTATGTTTAATTTTTGTGATTTATTGAATTATAATGTATATTAATTTTTCTTTCTCTATTTTTAGTTATACAACTTTTAACTCCTGAGGACAGTTAGAATTGTTAGAATTCATATTGAAGTTGTTTTATTTTATTTAAATACTAAAAAAAAAAAAAAAAAAATTACAGGTAAAATGTTTTCATTTTATTGTTTTAATATTTGATTAAGAAAACTGGTAAGATTAATTATTTTAAATTTGATGAACTCTGTTCATGGAGGCGGAGGATGATTAGGCGTAAGCCTTAAATAAAAAAAACAAATTTATTGATAGTAATGTATTTGACCTTGACAGGTTAATTACTGTCAAATAATAATTCTTGATATTAATGGATTTGACCTTGAGAAAACCCAATTACTGTCAAAATAAAAGTCTTGATTAATATTTATGACTAAAATAATGATTTAAAAATGCTTAATATTGATTTATTATTAAATTAATGTTTGTTTCTTGACAAGTTGACAGCTTAATTTAATTTAAATTCATTTAAAGAGATTTATTGGTCTTATAATTATTTTATGTCAAAATTAATATTTTATTTATTGATAAGTTGTCAACTTGAGTACTTTTTAAATCATTAATAGAGATTTATTGAGTTTTTAATTATTTTATGTCAAGTTAATGATATATTTTTAAATTTATGATCATTTTAATTTTATCTCTATGCTTTCTTGTTATATTTCTCCAAAGGGGGTTTTTTAGTCTTGGATCTGCAACCAAGCAGATAAAACATGTAGGTCCTGGCTCTGCAATCAGGCAGAGTACACATGTAAATTGACTTTGTATTCAAATTAAGATTGTGAAATTTCATGGCCTTGTACAAAAGGAATATTGATTTGGCTCTGTATCTACAAATGTGTAAGTTCAGAATCTTGAAATAGATTCATGGCTCTCTATGAGAGAGTGACATTTGATATCACTAATGCATATACTCTAATGTGAATTTATTTAATTAATAAACTATTTATTAATCTAATTTGCTCTCCCGTTTGACCATCATGAACATTGTGACTGATACACCCAGTACCACTGCTTGTGTCTTTAAATGTTAATTATAAACCTATCTAGAAAATTGAGTCACGGACCAAAGCAGCTCTGTAAATTTGCGAGCTGCTTGAATGCCAAGATTAAACTTTCAACAAGGGTTTTATGTTAGTTACACTGTAAAAAAAAGAAAGATTATTAATACGCTGAATTTAGTTTTATGAAATGTCAAATGAAGTTTAAATATGCACTACCTTTTATTCTCAGTACCGAGTTAGTTCCTTACAAATAGATAAGGATAAGGAAAAAAAAGAGTTATACAGAATAGGAATATTTGATACTATTTAGACCATATCTCTTTGAATTTTTATGGTATACCCATTCATACTTCTCTAGTATATACAGCTGCTATAACCAACCATACGTTGTTTTGTTTTTTACAAAGTCTTATTATTCTTTCAGCAACGATTTTCTTTTAATAATACAGTTAATTCCTTCGCGACGAGAGTACTTTATTTAATTTTTAAGCTTTAACCACCGGTTTTTTCAAACAAAAAATTTTCTTTTGTTGAATCGCGAAAATGCTCCGATTATAAGGTAAAATTTTACAATAAAAAGTATTTGGTGAGAATAATGAAGGATTATGAGAATTTTAAGTGGTACATACATAAATCATTCCCAAAGGGTTATTCATATGTTGATTGTATGGAACCCTTTGAGCGCGAGTACTTCTCACAATTGATCATTTATTTAATTACATAAATTATTTTGTTTTATAGTTTTTTATTAAAGTTTTTTTAATTTATTGTTATTCCGTTTTTAAAAATATGAAACTGGTATTCGAAAACGAAGTTTTCGTCAATTTGGCGTCAGAAAAAAATCGTGCCAATGTGGTGCGTACTGATCTGAGCCCGAGTAAATACTAATGAATGTATAAGTTCTTTTTTAAAGATTTTTTTTTTTTTTTTTTTTTTTTTTGTCAAAATTAGATCTATTTTATTGCGTTATTAATTAAAATTGTTCAATTTTAAATTAATTTTTCAATAAATTTTTCAATTTTAAAAGCTCAATTGTTGAAAATTATGCATTTTAACCTCATCCGAATTGTTATGGCGTCGTCAACATTTATGACCTGAGATATAAATTGACTTTCAGAAGTTTTACTTCCTATGTACGTAATGACTCTTTTTTTCTGAACTTTCATTTTTTGCAACTTTTCAAATTGATGCGATTCATTTTGAATTTTAAATTAAGAGAAATGAAGAGAAATCGAATTCGGGGAATACGATTTTGGTTATCAGCCGCATAGCTACGAATGGTATCGAGAAAAATAACACCCAGATGCCTTCCGAGTACTTGCAGAATAATGATATTACAACAACAAACAACTGAGATGAATATAGGTATCAAGTTTTATGCTGGAGTACAAAAGAATACTTATATGAGTGTGCGTTACATCCCTTAGCAAAAAATGGCATTTAATTACCATAAAAAAATCCATAAATGAAAATCATATGGTTTTTGGCCTATGTTAAAAAATATCCTATGGAAAACTGTATAAACATTAAGTGTGTGGTAAAAAAATAATAATAATTTTGGCGACGTCATCTATGAAGAATATTGGGAAGTGTCATTACTAATGTATTTTGACCTTGGGAATGGCAGGATTTCGATCCAAGGATCCCAGGGCTGGCAGGCGGATGCCTTAACCAATCGGCCATAGAGAGTTGTTGTGCGGAGCTTATGATGATTCTTACATCCATGATTCATGCAGATGATTATTTACAAAAAATCATACTACCATACAATTTACTGTATAAGAAATTGTCATATGATTTTACCGTACTTCATGCTATGGTATACCATACAATTTATGGTACAAGCAATTATCATATGATTTTACTATATATCATGCTATGGAACATCATAACGAAGTTACAGTTCTTACAAAATAGATTTTAAATGAACTAGTAAGAAATTTTTGCACTTAAAAAAATTACATTTATTACAAAATTACAAAGCGAATAATATTTACAAGCACTAAAATTAAATGTTAATAGCTATTAAACAATTTTTAATAATAATTAAGATTTTTTTTTTTTTTTTTTTTTTTTTTTTGATAATTTAAATTTTGAATGCATCAAAATAAAAAAGAAATTAAAGAAAAAAAGGAACACTTTTGTTCGTGTTCATAATATCATTTAACAGAAGAAATTCTTTGACCAAATTTTCGCTTACGCAGAAAAGAAGCAAATTTGCCACACATGGGTTTTCGAACCTTAATATTCAAAAGAAAAATGGTTGTGCCATCTTTTGTTGTACTTCAAAAACACTAATGAACTTCACATGGGAAAAATAAATCTTTTATTATTATCACAATCCTTTAAAAGATCTTTTTTTATTCAACCTCACATTACAAGCTATTATATGCATAAGAAGCTTAATCTTTTTTCTCTTTTGTAATATATAACTTACCAGCAATGCTTGTCAGATTGACTACTCTTCCCCTAGACTGCCGCAATAAAGGCAAAAAGGCTTTTGTTACTCTGACAAGTCCAAATGCGTTCACTTCCATTACATCTTTAAAGCATTCCATACCAGATAATTCCACTTCGAAGCCTTTTTGAATGCCTGCATTATTCACAATAGTCCACAGCTCTAAAATAAGGACAAACAGTTATAAAAAATAATATTGAGCAGAGCATGATGTTATGACATCAATTATTAGATACAGCAATAATTATAGGAAAGCAAATAAAGCAGTGGCCAAAATCAAGCAGTATTAGTTCAAGAGTCGACAACACAAAAACCTAAGGTGTCGAGCACACGTTATTTTATGGAAGAGTATTAATAAGAGTATCTAATGTTCCATGTATGCCGGAAGTGAAGTGGTACATAAGTCAAAAATTAATACCATTAGTGGCTCACTCGTAGATTTAACACTGTGTTTGCCGTACTATCAAAGGTTGAAATGATTGTACAGCTAAAGCAATGATGAACCTACGAGTAAACCACTAGTGGTATTAATTTTTGACTTATGCACCACTTCACTTCCGGCATACATGGATCATTAGATACTCTTATTGTAGCGGAGATTATCGCTACATATCTTTTCCTCTTCATAAATGCAATAATTATTTCCCTTTAATAAATTCTTTGGTTTATTTTAGTTTCCCTTTTCACTAATAAACCCAGTAGTTTAAATTAATTCTACATTTAATAGTTAAGTTCTAACTTTCATACTCCCACTAATAGAAGTAAAACTTTTCATCTTTTGGAGCTCTCTGTATAAAATTAATAATACATCTTCCTTGCTCACAAATTTTCTGTTGTGTCTGGAAAAACATCTGCCCATAGAAACCGCACTTATTAACAAAAGAAAGAAAGCTCTGGGCTTAGTTCATCATAATCTCTTATCCATTACATTTTTATTAACATCTGTCTTACACACCCTGTTTTCATTCTCACAATTAATGCTTAAAACTAGAAATACGTTTATCTCTGTTTATCCTGACTGTGCGTTCTTTCTATTCAATTGCGCATCTGGATAACTTAAGGTTTTGTCTGCAAAAGGCAAATGTATGTAATGATTTGCTTATCTCAGTTACTTCCCAAGCTTAAGATATTTCTTTAACCCTATAAAATATTCGCAGATGTGAAAATAATCCTGGGGTTCCCAGACCGCAAATGTACTCAATGATACTGAACGTGTGGTTTATCAAATATCGCCAAAATTCTTTGTATGGAAGACTTCTGATCCCTTTTGGCGATAAGAGCTATGACATTGTATCGTCACTTCGCTGATTGCTTTGATACTGACAAGATGTAGACTAGAGCTCTCTCAGAATCCCCTCCCCTTATGGGGAGTTGCACTGTCGTATCTCAAGTTAAATAAATGCATCGTCGTAAAATGTAACTCTCGCCTTTTCGGAGTTTTTTTGTGTGTGCTTCTTTTGGTAAATCACCTGGGCCTATGAACTAACACCTTTACACTTATTACTATACTTTTTTCTTTTTATTTATTTTTTATCCCTCGTGCTTGGCACCTTAGGTTTTTGTGTTGTTGACTCTTGGACTATATGGACATCAATTTAAAGTGTGTGACATATATAGGCTGTTCCCTCTTATCACTGACCAATAGCTAATTTCTAAACTATTTTAATATAAAGAAAAAAACTGAAAAACTTATAACTGAAAAAAAAAATGCTCTCTAGTATATAAAAAGACATCTACGTCAAACTAATTATTTTATAGCTGTAATGAAATGTATATTTTCATGTGATCCACGAATTTTATATTTTGAAAAATGGTCTACTTTCTTTTAATAAATATTAGGGGTGCACTGAATTGTGGTTTTGGCCGAATACCGTATATTGAATATTCGGCTAGCCAAATAGTGCAAAATAATAAACAAGATCTTTTTTACAAGTGAATTTTACAAAAAAAAAAATATGCTATAAATTGTTATTTAAAAATATCCTTAAAACTTCTTTAATTCAACCCGAATACCGAATATTCGACTTGCCGTATAATTCAAAATTTCACAATTCGAAAGCATTAAAAAGTTAAATTTTGCAACAATTTTACATAATATTTAATATATATGCTAGCGAATTGATGAACAAGATCTTTTTACAATAAATTTTACAAACCGTAAAATCTATGAATTAACTGAACTAATCCATCAAACTATCTAACTGAATCTATGTTGTAAATTGTTATTTTTAAAAAACCTTAAAGCTCCTTTAATTGAAAAAAAAATCATGGATTTCTCTTTTAATTAAAACAAATTAAAATTCTATATTCTAAATTCTAAAACAAATATGTAAAAATCACAGAAATTTTGTAGGAATTGGAAGAAAAATTTTATAGCCATACACTGTTTATTTGTAGAAAGAGACTAAAATAATCATTATTGGCTAATTTTCTTACGTGATAGTTTTCAAATAACAAATAAAAAATGTAAAAGCATTCGCTTTTATTTAAACGAGGTGGAACCCGTCGAAATTCGACGAAAGAAAATCTTTAAGAAAGAACTGTTTCATTGATTTATAATAAATCTACAAAATTAGTTACAGTAAAAAATACATCTTATATTGGTCAGTCTAACTCTCTAACCAATATTATTTTAAGCTAAAATTAACAAAAACAATAAAACACAATTATCCAAAGTATTAAACGAAATATTATCGAAATTCGTCGGATTCTATAACAGACGATATTTTTTGAAATAGTATACGCATTTTAATTTCTATTTTTTTTTTTTTTTTTTTTTTCAATTTTAAGAGAAAATGGAGTGAATCTGTTGCCACGATTACAAACTTGGTACTAAAAATTATAAAAAAAAAATAATATCTCAAAAATAAATTGAGATACAACTTTGAAACAAATTGCATTTAAAAGTACTTTTTTTTTCTCTATACGACGGTGTAAAATTTAATATGTACAATGTTTAGAAGTGTAAAATTTGCAGTACCGAAAATTGTAAAACCGAAATTGCATTGGAAAGTGTTGCACATTTTAATTTCTATTTTTCTTTTCAATCTTAAATGAAAATGGAGTGATTCTGTTGCCACAATTACAAAATTGGTACTAAAAATTATATTAAAAAAAATTAATATCTCAAAAATAAATTGAGACAGCTTTCAAATTGCATTTAAAAGTAAATTTTTTTTTCTCTATACGACGGTGTAAAAATTTAAAATGTGCGATGTTTAGAAGTATAAAATTTGCAGCAGCGAAAATTGCAAAACCTAAATTGGAGAGGTAAGTGTTGCCATTCGTAAAATGACGTATGCGTTACGCACAGGTATACGTTTGGCCTTTATCATATAGATATAATTATGTTTCTAATTATTCTAAGTATCTTTATTAATTGGCTGTTAAAAATAGGAGTTGTTTTAAGGTTTTAAAAAATAGTTATTATTATTTTTTAAGTATTCTGTCTGGACGAATATTTCGATATTCGACCAAACCGAATATTCGGCAGTCTGGCCGAATAGCGAATATTTACAGTATAGATATGTATCCCTAATAAATATACAGAAATTTTTAATTTAAAAATAATAAAAAAATTAATGCATTAACAATAGTACTATTCATCATGTATTCATCATGTAAAGTAAAATAACAGAAAAAGAATAATGAAAATTTGGAAAACCAAAACAGATTCATCATGGCATAAGTGTAACTAGGGATGGGACGAATAGTGATTTGGCCGAATAGCCGAATACCGAATATTCGGCTGGCTGAATAGTAAATTTTTTTTCCAATAAAGAAAATAAATTTTTACTATATATAATTTCAAAAATAGGAGCTCATTAATAATTATTACTCTTAAATGTGCTTTTAAATGTATTTTTAAATTTGAAAAACTTATTTTAACACAAAAAAATTATGAAATTGCATTATATCCTTTATTCTAATGTACATCAAATTGATTTTCAGTAAGTCAAGATAGGAAAATATTTCCATTAAAATATGAAGAATCTACTTCTCTTTTACTATCAATTGATGCTTCTTGTATCCAAAATCAATAATATTCTTAATCTCTCTCTCTCTCTCAGAACTCACAAGGACATATTTTCTGAAATAACCTTTAATGAAGTAAATTTTATCATTTAGAGTTTGTGTCCCTAGTGATAAGCAAATTTGTAAGAATGAGACTGTTCTGAATTCAGATGCCAAGCTTTAAATTACAAATTACGTTAAAGCAAAAGTTTATGCTTAAAGTAGAATGCATATGTTAACAAAATCTTTGACATTTGAATCGGCACATACAATATTCAACTTCAATATTTCACTTATTCAACAAGCATTAAAAGGATAACCAGAAATTGATAACAACATGAAGGAAGGAAGATTAAATTAAAAATATATGCATAATAATGTTACATATTTAAGTCAGTAGTAATTATGCAAATAATTATTTAAAAGTGAAAATTATAGAATGAAAAATTATTTTGTTGAGTATTTAGAATTTATATTAAAATATTTATAAAACCATCTTCATGAAGCAAGTTGTGTCATCTAATGTGTATCGAGTTTGACACCAGTTCTGCTTTCAGATGTACTGTTGTATTTGGAATGGTGATATATTATATTTAATTTTGAAAAGGAATCTTCATTAACACACCTAGTGAATAAATTTTTTCATCTCTTACTTTATAGAAAATGAGTTATGAATTTCATAAGAGCCTTTTTTATATGTGCATGGAATTTGCAGACATTAATAAATATTCGAGCGTTTTAGAATAAGGCAGTATTTTTATATTTTGAATTGTAATATATCATTCTCTAATGACGACATTTCCCGTACAATTAAATCCCCAACTTGGGCAGCATTTTCTAGAATATCACTAACTTTTATAGGAAATACAGAAAGGTTGTATATTTTTTAGTATCTGAATAACTCTATATTTTGTAAGTAAGAGTGAGAATGACTTCATAAATGAAGTAGCCAATTTGGATTAGAGGAAAAAAAATTACAAGAATGAAATTCTTTAAATCCGAAATTTATTTGGCAAGATATCTTTCACTATTCGGCGAGATTTTAGCAATATTCGGCAAGATATCTCTAAATATTCGGCTACAGGTATTCGGCCGAAGTATTCGGTCAACAAGCCTTCAATATTCGGTCAACCGAATATTCGGCAAAAGGGCCGAATAGGCCGAATACCGAATAGTGGCCGAATACTCGTCCCATCCCTAAGTGTAACACATAAATAGCTTGTGGTTTCATCTTCGTATTAACCATAAAAATAGTTTACGAATTTAGGACTAATGTGTCACTTTGAAAACCTATATAAATATAGCTATTAGTGTGTATGGTATACTTAAAAAAAATCGTAGATGGTAATTAGATAAATTCATAATAATTATCAATAATTATTTTTAAAAATTCTTAAATTTAGAATCGGAGTACAAACCTGAAGTTCCAAGATTATCTTCGACGAATTTGACAGCATTATTAACACTGTCATCTTTCGTGACGTCAACTTCTATAATTTGCAGTCTCTTGGAACAGCTTCGTTTGAGTTCTTTTGCACCAGCACCATCTCCGAAGAGAACACCCGCAAAAACTGGGTAGCCAAGAGCATCTAGTCGTTTAGCCAAATTATGACCAAATCCAGAATCGCATCCTAATGAAAGAAGAAATGTTTCATTATGAGCATTTACCAAAGAATTTTACTGTGCACTTAAAGCCCAACTTTGGCTATGATAGCGGTGCTGAATATGTCCGAATCGGCGATATAGGATCGGGGGGAAATTTGCAGAAAAATATACAATTTATTTTGATTTAACCCTTATTTATCTACCGAATTATGAATTCATGGAAATTTTACATTCTAGAGCATTTTATGTAAATTGTTTAAACTAAATTAAAAGATTTACATAATCATTTAATAAATTTTTGAAGGATTTTAGAAGAATTGAAGGATTTAGAAGGATTAATTAAATTTGAATTTAGAGGGATTTTGTGCAATGTTTATAACTCCACTCAAATATTTTATTTTAAATTGTTTTCTTAGTATTTTGTAGAATTATAATATGTACAAATATGATCTTCTTACAATATAAGTATAAAAATATTTCCGAATTGAAAAATCCCCATCCCTCTTCCTCAGTGCCAAGAAACCTAAAAAGATACAAAGACAAAAGAAATCATCCTTTTAAAAATATTTTTGTTTTGTGTAACCAATAATGCTTTCTGAACAAAATAAAATAATGTATTTGTATCTCATTATTAACAGTATTACAACTAATTGACGTTTTAAAAGAATTTTATAAATAAGTAATTTTAATGGTACTTATAAGTATCATCGGTAGATAAAGAGTTAACAATGAATTATATACAGGGTGACACATAAATACTGTGACGCAAATAAAAAATAACTTTTATCTGAAAGGAAAAAAACAACCCGTTTTATTCACCATTCGAAAGAGAAGAAAATTCTCTACAAGAAATAATCCAGATTATTCGTAATGATTTCCTTCTGCGGCGATGCAGGAAACTATAGTGCTTTTGAAAAATTAGTCAAGATATCCGCGACAGAATATTTCTGGCGTGATTTCAGCTCAGGATTTTTTAAAAGCAAGTTTCGGTGAATTCAGGAACTCGTGCTTGATTGCACAAGCTTTTAACTCCAGGATCCCTCAAACTGCGAAGTTTGCTTGAGAAGGGGGAGGGGTTGTTGTAAAAAATTAGGATTAATCTTTGCACACCCTGTTTTTCTGCCAAACAGTGGATTAATATCAATGAAAAGAGCAATTAGACAACAAAAAAGCACGATGAATATGAACAAAACAATAGTTTGGCTCAAAACCGCGAAGAAAACATTAACTAAATTGTCTTTTTGTCACCCTAAATTCCCAGAGACAAAAAAAAAAAAAAAAAAAAAAAAAAAAAAAATCCCAACAAAGAAAAAGATTCTTATGGTGACCTTCACAAAATCGGACTCAGAATAATATGGTACTGTATATACTCGTACATAAGTTGAGAAATATTGGAAAAAAAAAAAATGTCTATACTTACGGTAAAGAATTTATGTAAGCCATAAAATTTTGGGGAAATTTTCTTATGACTTGGGAAAAATGTTGGAAATAAAGACATTTTCTGCACCCCTGTAGGACCCAAGAGCAAACATAATTCTGCCTTTCCCCCCCCCCCCCCCTGTTCTATCTATCTATAGAAATTGCTTGCGAATAATGCAAAAGTGGCTAGTGCTAAACTTCATACATGTTGCATGCATGTATCATTTTGTACCAGGTATTATTCACATTTGTGTATAAGGCATCCCCCCCCCCCAAAAAAAAAAAAAAGCTAGTAGGATGATTGTAGGAAATAGGTTAAATTGATTGGAAGGAGTGTTTGTTTGCAAATTTATATTCTGCTTATCTACGCAGATGTCTTAAAAGAAAATACCCCCAACTGGCCATAATATTAAGGAATTCATAACTTACCTCGTTGCGAGGAAAACGTCAACAAAGAATTTCTTTTAAAAACAATGGAATACTAAGTTGTTATTATATAATTTTAATAATTAGTTTTCTATGATGATACAATTCGTTTTTTTTTTTTTTTTTTTTTTTTTTTTTTGCGAGTGTGTGTGGGGGGAGGATAGTAGGGAAAGCAGCTGGAGCAAGAAGGGCAGCATTCCCTTCCTAAATGTTTGAAATTACATGAACTTTGATCACTTTGGGTCAATTTTAATCATTTGGCACCTTTTAGTGAAAATCCTCATTATTAAAAAAAGTGATCACTATTTTACTAACTCTGCGCAAGCCATTGTACTAGAATGTGACTACTGGTACAAATAGATTAATAATAACTTTACTTATTGTTAAGGATCGACAAAAACAGGTTTTTAAGGCCAAAATCAACAGAGTATGTCGATGATCTTCCTATTTTCGGCCGAAAACGAAAATGTTCAAAAAAATTTTAAGGGGGTTCTTGACGCAAAAACTTCAAATTTCCTAAAAAAAAATTAACTCCCAAGCATTAAAAATGTCTCTGTTTTTTTATTCTTAAAAGGACGTTTAAATCATGTTTATATTTTATTTTTATATTTTAACTGGAAGAGGAAATATTATTTTTTTCGTTTGATTTGTTTATAATATCTAGCTTTAAAACAATGGTTGTCATGAAATGACCTCTTGTAAAAATGCGTTTTTCTTCACAATTTCTCGGATTTAAATTGTTCTAACTCAAAAATCATTAAAGATAAATGCTTCAAACTTGGAGAATGTATTTTTTGATTATTTTATTTAATTTTGATTCAGAAAATTTGGAAAAATATTTACATTTAAAAAATGATTTTTTTTTTAAATGTTACATCTTTTTTTTTTTTTTTTTTTCAAATTTTTACTTAAAACATTAATTTTTTATTAATATTTTTAAAAATTCTGATTCAACATTAATATTTAGATATTTCTGTTTATTTTAATGTAAAAATAGTGACATTCTACAAATATTATTCTGAGTTATAACGATTTTAAATTACCCCACTTTTTTAATAAATTTTAAATTTAAAAAAATATGAAAAGTTTTATCACGTGATTTTGTTTACAAATAACATGGCTAATCATCAGGAAACAGTTCAAATTTTTTAACTCAATAAACCATATGTTAGAATTAAATGATTTTATAATAATTTAGGAATTTTAATAACAACCTTGTATTTTCATAAAAATAAATAACAAGATTAAAAAAAAAAAAAAAAAAAAAAAAAAAAGATGACATGCTATTTTTTTAACAAAGACCATGCTAAAAACAAAAAGAATCAATTTGATTGGATCATAAAGAATATCGATGTCAAAAGAAAACTCCTCTTCCACTAGAAACATCTTAGGATATTATATGCCAGACCCTTCCTCCCCCTAAAATCATAACGTTATATTTGTACAGCCCCAAACAGTGGCGTAGCTAAGGGGGGCGGGGGGGCGGTCCGCCCCGGGTGTCACCCTCGAAGGGGTGACACCCGAGCGGCCTTTATTTGCAAAAAAATATGCATAGTCTTACAAGATTTTGGAAAAAATTCTGACGTAAAATGAATTTTCTAGAGCAAAACAAGGCGCAACAGACTTAGTTTTCTTTTCTTGGAGAAAGTGAAATTGTACACTAAATGCGGCGTCTAAATTAGGTTTGCAACAGTGAGCAAAAACCCATTTACACAATGTGTGGGTAACTAAGACAAACTTTAAAAGAAAGAATTTTTTTCTACACGCAGCGCCGTGCGAAATGGAAGAAGAGAGCGAAGGGGGGGGGGGGGGGGAGCGCGGTCCCGGGCGCTGAAATTTAGGGGCGTCAAATTTATACTGTCATCGTCATTTTTGATCTGTCATAAGAAAAAGTTGGGATGGGAATGGGAGGGGGAGTGCCAATTTCTAACTTTGCCCCGGACGCAATTTTCTCTTTGCATGTCCCTGTACATACGCGCTGCATTGACTTATGCAGAATTCGCGATGAGTGATGAGTCATTGTTGTCAGGGGTGTAGTCATAAAAATAACAGAGGATATACGCTCTAAGCAGAGGGGGTATATTCTGAAGACAGAGGGTATACCCTAGAGTATGTATACTGCAAGCTTTCTTGGGTAACAGAGGGTATAAGGCGTGTCTTTAAAAATTACAGAAGGTATACGGCGTATACCCCCGTATACCCTTCATTACATCTCTGATTGTTGTGATCTTCTTATTTTGGAGATCCTGTTCGCTTTCGTCAACGTGAAACTAACAGAAAAAAATTATGAAGCACTAGAATAGCTAGAACATGATTGTCTGAGCGAAGCGAAGTCTTTATACTCAGAGATACGTAACGATATTAAAATTCAAAAAAATTCTTTCGTCAAGTAAATCTCAAAAAGTACTTGTCGGATTTTGATTCTGTTTGTACCAATAGGTACCTATGAAGGTAATCTGGTGAATGCACCTACTTTTAAAAATTAATTCCAAATAGTTTAAAAGTTATATTTAAAAAACTGATAAAAAATCACAATTTATGTGCATACGTCACAGAAATTTGGTGAGCGTGATTTTCACCGGCTGGACATTTTCGTAGATAACCGAATCAGTACATGGAGTAAATAGTAATCATTTACGCACTCAGAAATATTGAATGCAATAAAACATTTTAAAATTTAATCATGCAGGAAAATAAAACTGTTATTTTTTTATATTAAAAAATGTCATAAAAACTTTGATTTTGAGATTCTGTGATAATCTCTTTACAGCACTTTTTGATCGCTAAAAGAATGTTTTACATATTTCGCGTGTGAAAATTAGAAACAATTACGTTTTTAAATAAAAAGTTTCTTTTATGACATCATTTTCCCTTTATATTTATTTTCATTGCATGTTTTCTTTTAACTTATATTTTGTTTGTGTATGGAAGTCAATTCTGGTCACTAATTTTTCGGCACGGATACCACAAGCGCATCAGATTTGGCGCAATTTTTTTCAAAGCCCATTTGGCGAAAACTCCCTTTTCAAATAACGCTTACATACACATTTTTAAATTATTTTCTATTTTCAAAAAGAACTTACAGTAAATAAAATAATAATAATAATTAATAACTATAAAAAGAAATATTTTGTATAATTAAAACAAGGAAGTGAAAGTAAATAAACATTTTATGAGTAAATAAACAAATAATAAATAAATAAAGCCGGGTTACCATCTCAGGTAAAATAATGCCATTTTGACGCCAATTATGTACCCTGGTGCATATGTGACATTTTTTCCCATTTTTCATCCGTTTCCTGTTGGCGTACAACTTTGAAATATGGAGTATGTATGCATACCTGGGAGCAATACCGGAATTAGAGATTGATTTTTTTTATTTTGATCCAAAAAGGGGCAACGGGGCTATTTTTTAAAGTTTTATACAATTTATACTGCATAAAGGAGCCACTTACCTATTTCTATATACCAGAAGAAGTAAGTGGTATGTAAAAACAATTATAGTATACATAAATAAAATACTTGAGATAATATACTAGAGATATAAGCACCGGGTTTGGCGAGATTTTTTATGCCAATTAGGCGAAAACATCGTTTTGATTACCAGATACATATATAGCATGCTACAATAACACGTTATTTATTTATTTCAAAATAAAACTAGTCGTTGGAGGCCACCGTAATACTTACCCATCATGGATACGTATATATGAAAATAAAACACGTGAAACTATTTATACAATGCATTGCAATTCATAAACAAAATTTAAATATTGTTAATATACATAGTAATGCTATATTAAAGAACTGCTGATGTACCAATTTCGACAAATTATGTAAAACGGCAAACTACTCAAGTAGTACCGAACTGCGTAAAAGAAACATCCTTATAACTCCAAAAATAATAATTCTATTAACTAACAATTAACTGCGTTGGATTAAGCTTCTCATTTCCAATAAAAATATACTTCTGAATTGAAATTTGAATGAAATACAGGGTCATGAAAAATCGAAGAATGTTGAAAATAAGATTACAAATATCTCGGCAACTAATAATCCGATCAACTTCGTTCTATATGCAAAATGTGTGTTATTTTATTGCCTTTTACGTACATTCCTTAGAACAAAAAAATTCGAAAATTTTTATATACCTTTCATCAGAACGAATTTTTCGAGAGTCCGAAAAAAATAGTTCCGGATAATCGAGGTTGCTGATATTAAATAGAGTTCGTCCCATTCTTACATACTAACTACATACAAAATTTCAAGTCTCTATCTCAATTTGTTCGGGAGATAGAACGTTTACAGACAGACAGACAGACAGACGGACGGCAAAATTTTTTTTCTAAAAATATGTTTTTCGGAATCTCTACTATCTAAAACGTGTAAATCCGTCAAAAAAATTTTTTCGATTTTCAAAACGATTGCAAGACTTACCCTATACTACGTATGATGGGTAAGTAAAAAAAAGGAATAAACGAAACATTTCCTGTTATTAAAAAAGATATAACAATCAATAAATGATAATATTTTTAGAACAAACAATTTATTATAACATTTATATGATAACCAGCATGTTAGGCAACTAAACGCCATTTTGGCACCAATTAGGTACCTCGGTGTATATAGGGCATATATGTGCCATATTTATTTGTAAAACTGAGCATGAAAGTTTACCAGGTGTGTTTTCATAGGCGCTTATATCTTTTTGCAACATAGCGCACCTTTCGAAGCCGAAACTGCACAAAAGAAAAAATAATCAATATTTGCAGCATTTTTTTTTTTTTTTTTTTTTTATGTAATGCACATTTTGTAATCAGTAGGCTCGATGATCAGACCTCGTTTTTTTTGCTTTAAAAGATGATATTGCATACGACGTCCTTTTGGGATTCGTCGTTTTTCCATATTTGATAGTATGTGTCTACTCGTTTTGTACCCTTTTTCGTAACTTTCTTCTTTATTAACAGCGGCATCTGGATTTCCTATTTAAATAAAAATTCTTCTAAATACAAAGAATTTTATTAAAATAAATAAATAAACAGATGTATCAATATTACAATCAGTATTTTGTATGCAAAATGGAACAATTAGCAATACTTTTTGTACCCGAAAAATGGTCGTTGCTTTTTTTAAGGTTAAAAAGTAGATTACGAAATATTCCTATATAGAGATGCCAAACCCTCGCTTATTGCATAGCAGAATTTTCTTATAGGAAAAGTTATTTTTTTAATCCGCAGAATGTTCCAATTTAATAAAACATTTTCTGTATTAAAATACCGGTACCCAAAATGCCGCAGACTTGGCACCTCTGCCTATAACATTTTAATTAATCACGGTACTTTTTTTAAATCGGATTCAAATTTAGTGAAGACAACGTTTTTTGGCCGAAAGCAGCTTTTTTCCACGTGTGTAACTACGATACAATTCCTTGATGCTGAAATAAAATGTTTTGACTTATGCTATTATTGCTTCCTCTCATTTATTTGTTTGAATTTTAAATAAGATGACTTAAAATCGTGTTTTTTAAATATACGAAAAAAAAAAGCATTTCGAGAGAGGGCGAAAAGGACAATATTTGGCGATTTATTACCTGCGTTTGGCTAAGTGTCTTGCTACCTTGTATTTAATACTCTTCACAATACTTCGCTGTTATATGGACTTAGACGCTTTTATAAAAAGTTTGACGTAATTCGGGCTTAAGAAAGTGAGTTTTTTACTGAATAATACAAATAAATGAAAAATGAATACTAAGAAATACTAATAAAAGGAAAATGAAGCATTATATCTATCTATGTATATTTAAAAATTCATCTGCTAGCACTAATTAGATAATTTATGTCGTGTATATAATAGGAGATAAATAGCTTTTGATTCTGTATTTCTATGCTATAAAGCATTTAACGTTTGTGTGTTTTTCGTTAGCCTTATGAGTATCTAGCCGATTTAAAAAATAATGTGGGCAAAAAATTTTGGTAACCATCTTTGCTGCAAAATATACTATATTTTGCGTAGGAACAATAATCACCATCAATGCACGAGCAAGAAAAGTTCTAAAATTGAGAATTCTTTGATGTTGATATGACTAAAAATTTAAAATCTTTTTTTTTTTTTTTTTGGTGGCAACTTTTAAGATATAATATTCTCGTTATGAATGATTTCTAAAACCAAGGCCCCCTTATCATAATATCAAGGCCTCGCATTCAGGAGAAAATATATTGTTGAAATTGTCCCTATAATTGCCAACTTATTATATGACTTTGTCTCGTATGTAACGCCACCTGGTGCATACTACTGCTAATAATCCCATAGGAAATAATGGAAAACATTTCAGTTTCTAACATTAGATGACGCTACCAACATGAAAATCATGTAGTTCAGCGCCCCCTGTACTGCGGTCAAAGGAAACTTGGTGAATGACAAGCCTTTATATTATGATAAGTTAGCCTTGTCTAAAACATTCGACAATTTAATTTCACATATTAAACACTTTTTTCCTAGAAAAAGTTTTAAACCCAATTTATTGAGAATATTGCAATTTCTAGGATACTGTTGGGGTCAGAAACTATAACTTTGGCATCACAATAATTTATAAGATGTAAGTGCTCGTTTAGGACAAATTTTTAAAAAAGGATTCCTTAACTCTTATCGACAACCTCATTGCATCCGTGGAAAACAGATATTCAACATTATAAACTATTCGGACGGATTTTACACCATATAAAATACACTCCATTTCTCTTCAAACATAATAGTTTATGTTATTTATAGTTTCTCAAATCGGTGCGAAGCTTCTGTTTATGCTCATGACATCATTTCAAAGAGCTATATTCCCAATATAGGAAAATTTGGTAGTTTATTTTCTGTATTACTTTTAACATTTTGCATATTTCCAATTTTATATCCATGCATGGTTTGCTTTTCTTTTATAAAAATAGTATATGCAACAAGATTTTGTAGTTCTACGATTCATATGCTTATTTTCATCATTATATTTTATCACAATGAATGACCAATTAAATGTAACATCTCATTTCTTTACTTATTAAATGTGTATTCTCAGCAATATCGCTCAGACTAATCCCTCTGAGGGAAGTCCTAGTTAAAAATATTATCTGTATACATTTAAAAATAATATTAATTTTGTAAGCCTTAAAAAGCAAATGAGTTTTTTTTTTATATAAAAAAGGGGAACTATAAAATTTAAATTTATACTCAAAATTTAAAAACTAATACTTCTTACAAATGTTAAAAAAAGTCTCAAAAAGCAAAAAATTCTACAAATAACATAAAAAAATAAAAAATAATAAAAATAGAATTGCAAGCAAATTTTATTGAAAAGAGGAAAGCATTATTTTTATTGAGTTAAAACATTAAAGCCAAATTCTCCAAAAATCTATTTAAATCAGAAATTTTTTTATTTTTACTGGGGGAAATCTAGAAAAAGCCAGGTACCACGCTATCAGGCTAAGTATCTCTCAACTTTAATGCATATAAAATTATAGATATTTGGGTGTAAAAACGTCATGATTTTTAAAAGATCAAATTATTTTATAATTTTTTTATTATCGCCCCCGCCTTTGCTTTAAAATACATAATTTCTGATAAAGAGTTTGTTTCATAAACGATTACAGCTTTAATTACTAATATAAAATATGTTACTTTAATTCTAAAAATTATAATTATTAGTTAGAAATTTCGAAAATTATATAAACTGCAAATTAGTAATTTCATTATTTATTAATATCCAATAACATTATGTTCGTAAAAATTCTATAATAATTATGGAAAACTATATTAAATGTAACAAATATTTACATTTATTAAAATAATTTAAAACTGCATTTAACACTAAATTGCCAACACTGCTTAAAATTAAGGGGCTACTTCACTCATGCAAAAACACTCCAATTCAATACTATGGACGATTTTTTAAAAATATCTCGTTTGCATTTCAATATTTTATTGAGGTATTTTTTATTCTTGCTTGGATAGTTGAGCTCAATCTTTACAAAGACCCTTTTTAAAATTTTTAGGTTTTGTCAGTAGGATTTCATTTTCGGGGGGGAGGGGAGGGTTTCAACAGTGGCGTAGCTAAGGGGGGGCAAGGGGGGCGATCGCCCCGGGCGCCGAGGTCAAGGGGCGCCAAATTGAGAGAGGTTTAAATTGAAATTATCTCATATACTTTGATAATAAATGAAAGAAATGTTTTTTTCTATCTATCTATCTTTCTTTTTTTTTGTATGTGTGTCGGGTGTATGAAAATTTTCTTTAGTAAGATACTTTATTATATCCAAATATTTAAGAACGAAATGTTTCTAAAGGGATGGCTGAACGCACTTTGTATTTATCTATCTATACCTGACTTCAGGCACAAAAGGTTTAAGCTGGCGCTAAATTCAGAGAAGCTTTAAACCGAAATTATTTCACATATTTTGACAATAAATAAAAATTATCGGTTTTTCTTTTGTGCGTGTGCATGTAAATGTTTTGAAGGAATTCGATGAATGTGAGAGAAATGGAGTGATTCTTAATTGTTAATTATTGATGAAGATTTTTAACTGTTTAGCCTCCAGTTTATAAATCAAAAGGCCTATTGGTAACTTGTAGTCATATTTTTAATATGAAAAGAACATTTTTTATTTACTAGTCACCCACCCGATGATTTTTCCAAATGAATCGCGAATGTTTAAAACCTCTATTCATATTAAAATTAAAAAACAAAAAAACAAAAACAAAAAAACAAAAAAAAAAAACGAAGAAATGACCCTCTCAGAAATGAATGTCTGGCATGTATCCCCACTGTCTTCGGCAGCGTACACTGTAAAGAAATAAAAGGACGATTTTGCGGAAACTTTACTGGAAATCTGGACGCCAGTGAAATTTACTGCTTTTTAACGGAATTTTTGAGATTTTGTTGTTTTCGGTTTTTTTTTTCTTCTGAAATTTACAGAAATGTTTCCTTTAAAAAGCAGTAAATTGTATTGGTATTCCGATTGCCAGCACAATTTCCATAAAATTGTCCGTTTTTTACAATGTTGTTCTGGCGCGCTACGCACGCATTTGTAACCACTAAAAACATCCATTCAAATTTATCTCTTTCAAAATGAATCTCTTGCACTGGCCCTTGCTGCCTACGTTAGAGGTCTGCACGGGTCGGAATTTCCGTGCTTGGTTCCGGCATCGTCTGAAAGAAAGTTACTTCGGGCCGGCCAGGCCCGATGTAAAATTCAAAAGTTCGACCCGATCCCGGCCCAGCCCGTTTATATTTTTACATTTTTAGGCCGATCTCGTTTAACACAATTTCTACTATTTCGAAAAATTTAGAGTTTTATCACATAATTAAGTTTTTTAAAAAAATACTGCATACATATTTATAAGATGATTTTACAGTATATTTTACAGGAAATACACAATAGCAATATTAATTATCACTTAGATTCTTAGACTCTCAACATTCAAATAAAGATTCATTAAAAATTTACTATAGTTAATAAAAAAAGTTCTGCGCGGGCCGAAATTTCCATGCGCGGGCCCGATCGAAGGACAATTATTTTGACCCGGCCCGGTGAAAAACTAAAAAGTGCCCGGCCCGATCTGGTCCGACACAATTTCTACTATTTTGAAAAAAATCAATTTTTTATAATATAATTAAGATTCTTTTAAAGAATACTGCAAACATATTTATGAGATTATTTTACAGTATATTTTACAGAAAATACACAATAGCAACATTAATGATTACTTAGATTCTTAGACTTTCAACATTCCAATTAGAGGTCTGCACGGGCTGGGCAAGCGGAATGCTTCCAAATTTTCTAACGGGTCGGACCGGCAGAATTAGAATAATTTTTTCAACGTGCCGGGCCGGGCCGGCAAAAAAATTTAACGGACCAGGCCTTGGAGAAAACTGGAAAAAAATCATATGCTAATGAATGAATTAATCCTCGTTGAAATCTGACCCACAAAATCCGAGAAAAGAACTCGACGTTACTTTTGATTAACATAAATAAAATTCGTTATTAACAGAACACACTAATAATCTTCGATTAAATTGATAAAATGCTTTTAAATTATGTCTATAGTCTTCATTTTATAAATCAAAAAGCCTGTTTGGTTACTTGAAGTCGCATTTCGGATATCAAACGAACATCTTTGATTTGTATGCTAGCTGACCCGTCCGTTGATTTTTCCAAACGAAATGATTAAATAGGGAGTGCCAAATTGAGAGGAACTTTAAACTGTAGTTATTTCATATATTTTGACAATAAATAAGAATTGTTGACCTTTTCTGTTGTGTATGTGCAACGTTTAATAATTAAGGCGATTGCATATATGTCATATAATGTCTGATTCACCAATTTTTGGAAATTCCATTACTTTTTGACCTTTGCCAATTTTCTGTTGATTTTATAAGCACTGTATTTTCAGCACTGTAATAAAATGTGGGCGGCTTAGTCCCTAATTTTCATTTCTTAAATCATATTAAAAAAAGAAGTAGGACTTTTCTGCCTTCTCAGTACAACCAGTACAAATGGCTGTTTCCGTCATATTAAAAGTTAAATATATTTGATATATGCTTTAATTTAGTGCATATGCATTAGAAAATACTATTTCTATATCTGTCTATGTTGGGAATAACTGGGAAAATAATGGATGAAAATAATTTGACTCGGAAACCTCTATGGTCACCGAACTCGTTTATTTCATTGCTGCATCTTAAAGTCATCTTTGCAAGTTCGGTCGGAGGTCCCACGAACCATTTACGTAAATCTCGGGACCTACATGGTCATAGGTTGTACACTGTGTATGCATCTCAAATAAGCAAAATCTAATTTTTTTTTTTTTTTTTTTTTTTTTCGTGCGGGCTCATGTCAATTTGTTTGGGATTGTAATATTTTTTGCATCTGGGGACGAATGTGTCAATTCGGCAGGAATATTTAGTTTAATTAGTTAATTAGCTCTTGATTGGCAATTGGTCAAGAATCGCACACAAGCTCCGGGATCTGTGATGTACAAGGTTTACCGATTGAATAATCGTGCTATAAATAAATTAATCTAATATAATTTTGTATGTTCATTTTCTGCAGTTCTATATATTAACCTTCTATTTATTCTGTTGATCTGATTCAAAATATCAGACAAGATTGTGTGATCGTTAAGGTTGGTTGGATAAACGAGTCCTCCAATATTCGTCCGGGAAGGCTCAGTTGGAAGAGCTTTGGCGGTTTTAGCCAATAAATCCCTGCTTCGAATCGATGCCCAGACTTTTATCACCCACATGGGAAATTTACATTCTGCGAAAATTATAAACCTTTAATAATCGGGTTCCACACATTTTAATTTCGTATGTTTGTGTAATCAGCTGAATCGTTAAAAACAAGGAAGAGTGAAGACTCCTTACAAGTCCAAAAAAAGGTATTTTCTACTCTCAAGGGAAAATAATGAAAATATTTTATTTTTTTTCTGGGGGGGGGGCGCAAAATTTCTTCCTGCCCCGGGCGCCAAAATACCTAGCTACGCCACTGGGTTTCAATTTTCAGACTTTGTATCGAAAGTGAAATCATCCTAGCAAAAAAAGTCCTAAAACAAAAACAAGAAAGTAAAAAGGGTCGTTGAAAAACTCGACCTCCAATGTCGAATTCAGGAGATGGCCATGGGGACATTCCTTTCCGGAACAATGAAATCCCCCCCTCCGAAAATTTTGAAATTATGGGTTTTCAATGGTCAAAAAATTGCAATTTCTTTCCAGTAATTTAAAATATCCCTCCCCTTCTCCGAAGCCGCAGAAATCTCTCCCGGAGAAAAATATCTGAATTCAACACTGTCGACCTCAGCTATTAAATGCAAAGTTAATAATTTAAAAATACGGAAAAGCAAATTAGATATTTTTTATAATTTCTTCCGTAGAAGTAATATTAGCGAACGGGATTTTTCATGATTGAAGTAGCATCTTAATAATTATTAAACAATTAATTCTCCAAGTAGTAACATAATTTTAATATACAGTATTATATTTCAGAACATTTCATAAAAACAATAAGAATGCGATAAGTGAGAATGACAAGTTAAACAATTGACAGACGCTTAAAAAAGCGCGCCAGATATTTAACCTTGAAGATTTGCTCCTCGCCAAAGGAGAATTTTTTACGCCAAGATTTTTACTTTATACGTGCGCCAATGACCTAAGATACTTAGACTCCACAATGGCAACCTTTTCGTAGGCCGACATGTCTGCCTTACGTCACGTGACGGAGGGCAGATTTAGCGCGCCAAACCGGTTTTTCTCCCGCCAGCTTGTAGTTTCGCTTCTATGTTTACATTTATTTCACTGCGAGAATGAAATCTGAAAGTTGGCAATATAGCGATCACCGCCAAAAAACAGCATCTTTTCGCCAAAGATGTTTGATTCGAAACCATGCGGAGGAAACAATGGGATGTGTCGTCTACGTATATTAGAAAGTCAATGACGTGCGCTTAAAATAAAAATTACTTTTGAATTAAATACTTTTAACAGAGAAATTACTTTGAATATATGTTACAAAATCTCGAATTTATTAATTTATAAACATAACCATGTAAATTTCTATGTATTTTCATCACAAGATTAAAAAATATCGGAGAACTATTTTTCACGGCGGAATGTTACTGTTTCTACCTTTCACAGTGCTGCCAAGTTAAGGTGGAACAGAGTATAGTTTGTTCTTGAATGTTTCTTTGTTTCAATTATCCAATCAAAATCTTTTAAATATGTTCGATATGTATCCAATGACGGGATCTTCATCGCGAAAAATACATAGACTGTCTGGCACCGAAGAGCGTCACTTCTGTTTCATTTTTTATCCTTTCTTACAAGGAAGGCCTCCATACGGGCATACTCAGAAAAATCTGAAAAAATTACAGAATGTTCTTCTCATATAGTTATACATGTTTATAAAAAACATTTCGGCGGAATCTCCTTATAACGTCCGTAAAAAAATAATAAAAATTTCGTTTATTTGGCGATTTATCTCCGGTTGGCGAAAAAACGAAAGTTTGAAAAATACGCTTTTACGCTTCGAATACTTTTTAAAGAAAAAATTTTCTATGTTCAATTTATTTAAATAAGTTTAGTTTAAGTAATTTTAGTTTTGCATTTTTACTTTACCTTAAGTGTAATTTTGTCACATACGTTTATACGTACTTAAACAAAATGAAATTAATATATTTTATCATTTAAAACACAATTTAAATTGATTAAAATTGTTCCAAATTGAAAAATATGACACGGCCAATACACGGTGCTATGGAGCATTCTCATTGGTCAGAAGAGAGATATTCTTTAAAAGTAGTGGAGTGACGTTGCAGTAAATGCTGCAGATTTTTAACAGTGAAGTCAATTGAAATCAATTTTCAGATTCGTTGAAATCGTCTGCTTTTGGCGAGGAAATGCACTGTACGCCAAATCCCGCGTCGCTTTCAGCTTTTCACGCCAATTATTCCAAACTATTTTATTTTTTTACATATCTAATAATGTAATTCCGCCGCTAATTTTCACTGATCCTTTATTACCTACATGAGTAGTTTAATTCGTATTTTTTTCAAAAAATTCTGAGTATGCCCCCAATGGAGACCTTCCTTGTTAGTATTTAGTTCATTATAAAATCATGTATAAGTATTCATTTGAAAGATGTATTATTATAATTTGTATTATTATAATTTGAAATGTTATAATTGTTAGAATATAGGGTTTTATCATTTAAATTTTTTGTATATTTAATACAAAACGGTATATTTATGTACGTGTATCGACAACATTACTATAGCGAGTTAAGAGCCTACACTAGTTATGTGGTATCTCGAACGCTAATGTTAAACCTGTTGGAGTATTTTTTACGATTTTTTCTCTTTATTGTTTTAAATGTTTTTTTTTTTTTTAATGGGATACCGGAAGTCAATATCTATTGTCCATTTGTACTTTTTGAGTTTGGTTATAGTTTTTTTACTTAAGGATAGTAGTATCACTTTTAAAACCGGGTATAAATAAGGTTACTGATCTCTTGTCTAAATTTGTATTTTGTTTGTGATCTTTTTTTTTTAAACTAGTTTTTATGCAGTCCTTTGTCGAAATAATAGTTTTTTATGCAGTCCTTTGTCGAAATGCATGTTTTTTACGCGATTCTTTGTTGAAATTCGCAATTTTTACAAAGTCTTTCGGAGAAATTCGCATTTTTCTCACGATCTTTTGGCGAATTTTTTTCCCCCTGTCTTTTGATGAAATTTGCATTTTTTCGTGGTCCTTTAACGATATTTGGCGCTTTTTTCCCGCAGAACTTTGAATAAGTTCGTGTTTTTTCCATGATAATTTGACGAAATTGGAGGGTTTTTCCTGAAAACGATTGACAAAATTGATTTTTTAAGACAACTGCGATGTATGAAATTCACGACTTTTAGTGTTCGATATACCGGATTGAGGAATTTTAAAGTTTTCAACATGAAATGACTTAAATTTTCGACTTTGCTGTTAATTGGACGCTAATAGCAAATAAATCGTACATAAAATTGGCAGAATATTTTTAATTTTTTGACGCTAAAACAGTTTAAAAAATAAAAATTGTTTCGTTCCTAAAATTTTCTGCAAAGTTCATAAATTTTTTCTGCACATGGCGTGCACGCGTGCGTCTATATTATAGAACTCTGGGTATTGGTATTTGTATAATTAACATTTTGATGCTCCCTGAATCCATTTCCCCCATTTATATGAATGTATGTTGATTTCTTCTTTTTTTTAAAGATTCCAAACCAAGTGGTCCCAAACTTTGTTTTTGGTGTTTTTTCGATAATGTCTCAATGTAATTTGTGTGTATGTGTGTGTGAGAGAGCTAATACAATATTGCCAAAGTTTTGAAATTCTAATCACGCACATATATATGCAATAAGCAGAGCCGCCCCTCGCAAAGGCGAGGCCGGGTGCGAAAACTTTTGCGAGGCCTTTCCCTTCATATCGAATCAGGGCCATTACTAGCAGTGGTGTAAAAACAACAGAGGGTATACGCTGAAGGCAGAAGGTATACCCTAGAATGTATATATTATATGTTTCTTGGGAAGGAGAGGGTATACGGTATTCCTTTTAAAAAAGTCAGAGGTATACGATGACCCCGTATACCCTCCACTACTTCCCAGATAACTAGGAGGGGTGGGGGGTTCTGCCAACACTAAAACATTTCGAGCCTTCCCTGGAAAAGATTCCAAGGTCATTAAAGAAATTTCTGTTCCAAAAATCCAAATAAAATTTTGTTAAAAATTTTATTTGGAATTTCGACTTTAATTTTCAAGCTCACATTTTGCAGAAGTACAAAATTGTAGCATTTGTACAAAAAATACAAATAAGTGTTTAAATACTCGCACGTCTCATTCGTACATATGAAGTTAATAGGATGCATAATTTCGTACTAATTATACACTCGAATTTTTCATTCTGATTCTTTTTCATTCTGAGAATTTTTCATTCTTTTCTTATCATAAAATGAAGTTATTACAAACCATTTAATAAGAAACGTACTGTCTAAAACGTGTTTTTGTGTGCATTTGTCAGAGGAGGAGAGAGGGAGAAAATATGAGCCCCTCACCTTACATTTTCTTCCATAAATTTCCATTAAATTTTCGCTAAATGTTTAATCCCTAGGGAACGACCGATGTATACGTTTCACTTAAGCTGCTCAGATTCCTTCGTTATTCTCACCGGTTATTTTTAATTTCAAAGTTTACCTTATTTAATTAAAACATTTTCGCAATTAAAAAAAAAATCTGTTAGAAAACAGCGGTAAAAGATAAAAATTAAGCAAAGGGCTCTCGTAGCAAAGGGGTTGAAAGTTTGGAATTTTAAGTGTTATTTTAACAAATTGTTTTACTTTGAGAAAATTTGAAATTTTGCTTTAAAATCCACTAAATTCTTGAAAATTTTCAGCAATTTAAATTTTATTTAAATTTATTCTTTTTATTTATTTATTTAAGTTAAACTTAGTCAATGTTTAAATTCTAAATGAATGCACTATTTTAAGCGCTATTTAACAACGACGACTTGGTCGTGCTAGTTTAAAGTTCTCACCAGTCTCAACAGTTTAAATTCAGGTATTTTTCTTTGGAAGGGATTTCTTGAGTTCCGGAGGACATCTCGTTACTGCGGGGAGAAATTGCTCCCACCCTCGGTTGCTTCTCTGAATTCAACACTGATACATTATCTGAATTCTTATGACGAAATACGAAGCGATTAATTATTTAATACGGCTGATGATTATAATTTTCATATTAATCATGTAAGATGTAAAGATATATTTCCACCTTTCTAAATACAATTATTTATGCTAAAAGAAATCTAACAAATACTCTCACAAGTTTCAGTAATAATCGAAAAATCTAGATAAATACCTGATCTTGTGAAACCCTAGAATCAAGAATATTGAATGCGTTTAATTCAAATGATACTAAAATAAAATTAATCACTTATTGTTTCATCAGCACTAACTACTGAATTAGCGCCAAAATGTCTACAGTGAGGGGAAGGGAAGCTCAGAACTGTTACCTATTCGAGGCTTGTGTTATTTTTCTGTTAAGACAATTTTATTCCACAAGAATGCTGCAAGAATTCTGCAAGAATTCCACAAGAATTCTGCAAGAATGTCGCAACATGTTCACAAAACTCAAGATAAACTATGGAGAATAGACGACCACAGGAAATATTTTTTGCTGTCGAATATCCACGCTTAACTTTTTATTGAAAAAATTTTTACATTTTAAAAATAACCATTTTAAATATCTAAATTTTATTGTGAACTAAATAACACGCAGCCATTAAAAAATGCTTAGATATTTTTAAAACTGAATTATTATTATTATTATTATTATTATTATTATTATTATTATTATTATTATCATTATTATTATCCAAGCGCAAGGCCTTTCTAGGCGCGAGGCCCTGTGCGCTCGCACCTGTCGCACACCCCTAAGAACGGCTCTGGCAATAAGTTTTAAATAGCAAAAACGGATTCATGGATCCTCAGATGTAAAAATATATCAATTTTGTCGTAATCTGGTTTTAAACATGAATACAATCAGGGTATGTTAATGTATAGCAGATAAATTTTGACTATACTATCTGAAATATAAAGATAATTCTCTTCTTCCTGCTCACGTTTATGTTGGTGGTGTATGTGTGTGTGTGTGTGTGTGGGGGGGGGTGACACCATTTACGTCCGCCCCGGTTGTCACCCACCCTAGCTACGCCACTGGCCCCAAAGATGCCCAAAAGATTTGGTTCAATTATATGCATAACTTCATATTTTTTTCGATGGAATAATAAAGAAAATGGCACAGACGTCGCTATTATATATACAATTGTGGCAGATTTTTTTTTTTTTTTTTTTCAAATTCAGGAAGGACCTACTAATCATTTAATTTTTAAGATAGAGTTATTGCAAAACTTCAAAAAAAAAAAAAAAAAGCATAACAGCGCCACTTGTTGGGTGATGTACATTAAAAACTAATTAGGATCAATTTTTTATCAGATACTAACTGAATCTGAGGTTTTAGAAAATCAATGCATAAGTCCTTGAAATACATTTATTGCGAAATCGTAAAAAAGCAGCGCCATCTGTAAGACGATTTACATTAAAAACTAAACAACACTAATTTATATCAGGGACAAACTGAATCTGACGATTTAGAAAATTTCATGCATTAGTTTCTGAGGTAGAACTATTGCCATATTCACGAATAAAGAACCATGGCAGCGCCACCCGTTGAGCAATTTACTTCAAAACATAATCGCACCATGTTACATCAAGTACTAACTAAATATAAAATTCATGCACTTTTGTTCTTGAGATATAGCTATTGTGATAATTGTAAATAATGGAGCGTAGCAGCGCCACCTGTTGTGCGATATAACCAAAATAATCAGACCTAGTTTATATCAAGTTCTCACAGAATCTAAAGTTTTCTGAAATCCCGTGCTTCCGTTCTTCAGATAGAACTATTGCGATAATCACGAATGATGCACCACGGCAGCGTCACCTGTTGAACGATTTGCACCAAAACATAATCAGCACCATGTTATATCAAGTACTAACTAAATCTAATTTTTTATAAAAATCCATGCGCTAGTTCTTGAGATATGGCTATTGAGGAAATTGTAAATAATGCGGTATAGCAAATGCCATCTGATGAGCGATATACACCATAAACTAATCAGATTTATATCAAGGTCTAACAGAATTTAAAGTTTTGTGAAATTACATGCATTAGTTCTTAAGATAGAGTGCCCACAAAAGTTTTGTCACATACTGACAGACATTTTGTAAAAAAATGTTTTTCGGGATCTCTGATCTTCAAAACATAAAAAGCCGTCGAAAACCGAATTTCAAAAATTTTCACGAATCAAATACTTTCTTCTTGTAAAAGTAGAAGAAAGTAAAAATTTGGTTCAACTCTATGCATAACTGAATACACTTTTCGATGGTACACTAATGAAAACGGCTCAAAAATTGTTATTACAGCGATCCCTTCAGGCGGAATATTTTCAAATTCAATTAGGGACTGCTGGCCATAGCCAAAAACATACACAAAAAACTTGGTTCAATTCCGTCCATAACTTTATACAGTTTTCGATGATACAATAATGAAAAGAACACAAAAATCGCTATTACAGCGCCCTTTGTTGGCAGATTCCTTTAAAATTCAGGGAGGAACTGCTGACCATAGCCAAAAACATGCCCAAAAAATTGTTTCAATTCTATGCATAACTTCATACACTTTTTGATAATACAATAATAAAATGGCACAGACATTTCTATTGTAGAGTCCCCCTCCCCCTTCGGCGGAATTTTTTTTTCAAATTTAGGGAGGACATCCTGACCATAACCAAAAACATACACAAAAAATTTAGTTTATCCGTTTGTATAACTCATTACACTTTTCGATAGCACAAAAATATAAATCGCACAAAAATTTCTATTACAGCGAACCCTTCAGGCGAAATATTTTCAAATTTAATTAGAAACTGCTGGCCATAGCCAAAAACATACACAAAAAATTTGGTTCAATTCCATGCATAATTTTATACAGTTTTTGATGGTACAATAATGAAAATGGCACAAACATTGCTATTAACGTGTTCCCTTCCGACAGAATTTTTTTCAAATTCAGGGAAGATCAGCTTGCCATAGCAAAAACCACACACAAAAAATTTGGTTCAATTCGATGCATTTCATACACTTTTCAATGGTACAAAATTGAAAATGTCACAAAAATTGTTATTACAGCTTCACCTTCCGGCGGAATATTTCTAAATTGAAGGAATACCTGCAATAGCCACAAACATACACAAAAAATTTTGTTTAATTCTGTGCATAAGTGCATATACTTTTCGATGATAGAATGGCGACACATGGACAGACAGTCATTTTGTATGTTTTTTGGAGATCTCTGACTTTTTAAACATGTAAATCCATCGAAAAAACTTTCCACTGCAATACTTTCTTCTATTCAAGATAGAAGAGGCAGGAGATGTGATAATATTGGAAATAAAACACAGCGGTCATTCATTGCAGCCCCCCCCCCCAAAAAAAACAATTTTGAGCCCCCCCCCCCCCCCCCCTCCTGGAAAAGATTCTAAGGTCACTAAATGCTATGTTCCGAAAATCCAAATGAAATTCTGTTCAAAAATCTAATTTAGTTTTGAGAATCTTTCACAGTTTTACAGAAATACTAAATTGTTACTAAACTAAATGTTTCAACTCTTGCTCATCCTATTTTCACATATGAAGCTAACATGATGTTTAATATTGCACTCGTTTTACACTCGATTTTTTCATCATCCTGTCACTTTCTTAGCATAAAATGAAGTTATTACAACAGTTGAATGAGAAACATCGTAACTAAACTGTGAATATGCACTAATTTATCTTTCTGCATGAGAGAAAATATGAGCCCCCTCCCCTATTCACTTCTAGCTACGGCCCTGATTTGTTGAGGATTCCCTACTTTAATAAATAAATTCAAGAAGTAAAATATTGATTTATTTCTAGGCGTTAAAAATCGTGTGAAATATTGGTTTTATTAACGCAATTTAACGTTAATTGTATTGCAATAAATAATAGAAAACATTTTCTTGTGTTTCAATTTTATAAAGAATTTTATTTGAGGATATTTTTTTACAAAGCGGCAAACCTCTAATTTTTTTTTTTTTTTTTTTTTTTTTTTAATACCATTATTACCGAATAATAGCCTCTATCTTATTATATCTCAAAACTTTTGTATTTAATAAAATTAATATTTCTATTCGAAAGTAACGGTACTAAAAAATTCATTCTGCCTATAACGATTTTTTTCGTTATATAAAGTCAACTAGCAATATAAAATATATCATTACCTGTTATAAACACAGCTCTGTTTTCCGGTTGTATTCGTTCGTTGAGGTGCCATCTTTTTGTGATCTCAAATGTGAATCTCGCCAAGTAAAGATACAACAGAAAATTTGCAATGCAAGAATAGTAACAAGTAATACAGCATGGTAGTATAAGCCCCAGAAATTTTAGGACGACGGCCGCCACTGCAAAGTGGGTACCGCCCACGATTATCCACTTGTCAATCATCTCCTCATCGGGATCAGAAGTCAAAAAGGTTTCAACAAAGTCGTACACAATCACCGAAATGCGACACTTTCTAAAGTCTACGCTACTTGTCTACATCTGATAAAATATTACGACCCGACTGATAAGGTATTATCTAATAACGTAAAAAAAAAGTACGTTCGATTATTTTAAAGATTTTTGTTAATCGATTGCGAAAAGATCGTTTATGGAATACTAATATGCTTCATGATGGATATTTGTAGTTAATTAACTTGAAATTAATTCCGACACATACCTCTTTCTATTGTAGTCTATACACAATTTAAGCGGGAAAAAATGTACAATAACTATTATTGAACATGACAAAAATTTCCTTTCTTTGTCAATTTTTCCGCGTATTTTTTTTTTTTTTTTTTTTTTAAGAAGCTTTTTTGAGTGATAAGCATAAATAATTGCATTGTGATGTGAATTCGTATGCTAATTTTTAAAGAAGAGCCATTTCCATAACAAAATTATATCCTGTACGATATTTGTTAGCCTGATACTGTTTGCATTGTCTTAAATTAAACAAACACAAAACGTTCGACATTTCAGGCAAATGCAGTAAAAGACCAGTAATCCGCACAGCTTTGGTTCCAAAAGTTTTTCGGATAAGACACTTTATGCAGATTACAGGTCATGTGTATTTATTATTTGTTTACGCGTATTTTATTCATACTTTGGGCAAATTTAGATTGTTAATGCTCAAAACAAATAAATTACACATCTAGAGTTAATTAAGAGTTGATTAAAAAAAGTATTATATTTTAGGTGCGTTCGTACACTGTTGAAAAAATAAATCTGAAGTTCACGGATATATTTTTCCTGATTTTCACAGAATAATTCCCTTTTCACAACAAAAGAGCATTTTCCGTTAAAAATCAGAAAAGTCCCCCATATTTTCTGAAAATAACGAAACAGATGGAAACAGAAATAAAAAACGGAGACACTCCATAAACGGGGGATCTCCGTGGCCGAGTGGCCAAAGCATCACGCTGCTGTTTGCCCAGAAGCGCAGATTGTGGGTTCGAATCCCCTTTGAATTACATTTTTTCGGTTTATTTTTCTCTTATTTCTTATTTAAAAAAAATCTTTTAACTAATTCACCCCCCCCCCAAAAAAAAAAAAATAAAAATAAATAGTGGGCGACTGTTATATGTATATATAGCAGTGATTTTTTTAAAAAAAATTTAAACTAGCTAAAAAATTAAAATTGATTTTGAAAAATAATAAGTATTATGCATCGGTCAAAAATAAAATAAAATAAACCGTTTACGAATATTCTAAAAAATATATTTGAAATGGAATCTTAAATAGGTAGCTTTTTACTTTTTGTAATGAAAGCTACCTAAAAGCACGTCAGATTTTCCCACTCACTCATAAAAGACATACTTAATACGAAATGGCATCAGTAGCTTTGGCTCAGTCAGTAAGGACTTATTCCGCTGTCAAAAGGTCTCGAGTTTGATCCTCAGGACGGCTTGAAGTAAAGTATATATAAAAAAAAAAATAACAATAATAATTAAATTAAATAATATAGCGACTCAAAATCACTCGGAAAGTTCGAATTGATTGATCGATTAATTAATTTTAAAAGTTAAATTAAATTATTATCATTAAAAATCAAACCTTGCAACGAAAAGATACCGCTTCTTCAAACGGAGTTTTCTTTTTTTTTATTTCCCAAAACGGAAAATCTGTTAAAGGAACGGTAAATATCTGGCAACTTTGCTGTCACTAGTTTTATCGTGAATTCACAGATTTTTTTTTCTTTTTTTAACAGTGTAATTATAAAAATACGTAGCACCTATAGCCTACGTTTAATCTGTGCGTCTATCTGTCCGTCCGGCTGTCTATCTGTTCATCCGTCTGTCTGTCCGTATATAACCAGGGGCGTGCCGACCCAGTGTGCAAAGTGTGCACCGCACACAGGCGCCAGAATAGTAAAGGCGCCAAATATTTTAGGTAAAGCTGAAATATTTGAATAACTTTTTTAATTTATTAAAGCGGTATTGTAAATCTAAAATGCTTATTTCTGAGTTCATTTTTATTTTTAAAGTATATAATATTAGCATATCTCTTCATCGGTTTCGCCGTGGGAGGGGGAGGGGGGAGTCTCAAACTGAAGGGCACCACTGTGGCGAAAAGTCATGGTTGAAAGGCGCCACTGAATTCTTAAAAGCGCCATCAAGCACCTGAAATGCATTAAAAAAAGCCAGAAACTTTAAAAATTTGGAGCAACGACTTGAATGTTGCATTTGACAAATGCTGCTCTACACTAGGCCTGTCCAACATTTAAGAAAGCAGAAGTGCACTACAACTGCTGGCAAACATGGAAGGGCTCCATTATTAAAAAGATTGAAAATATGCAACATTTCTCTTTTATTGTAGTACTAGATCGATATACATACTGACGGTATATAAACAAGTAGAATTTTACATTGCACTAGTGGCGTAGCTAAAGTGGGTGACACTCGGAGCGGATGTAAATGGTGTCACCCCCCCCCCCCCCGCCGATTCTTTCAATTCCAAGCCAGCGTTAATACAACAAATAAGCATACCATTACTAATTACCTTTTGTCCTCCTGCATAAAAAAAAGACCACAGGAAAGACTAGAGAAAATTGCGCCCGAGACAAAGTTAGAATTTGGCGCCCCTCTCTCAACTTTTTCTTGTACAGGTCGAAAATGACATTTGTAGTATAAATCTGGCGTCCTCAAAACTTCCGCGCCTGGGGCGATGCCCCTTCGCCCCCCCCCCTTTCACACGGCGCTGATAATCGGCATAAATCAATGTGGTTTCTATAATTAGAAGATAAGTGTTTATTTTAAAGTTAGCTTTTGCTACCTGTTCGTTAGGTAGGCTGGTTTTTGTTCTCTGGTGCATATCTTATTTAGAAAAATTTCACATTCTCAAAGAAAAGAAAATTAACTCTGATGCATCTTGCGCTAGAATTTTCATTTTATTTCAAAATTCTTTTAAAAAATCTAATAAGATTATATATATGAAAGGATAAAAACTAACCTCTTTTTAAACTAAAATTTAAAATTCAAAAGTTTAAAATCCAAATTAATATTTTTAACTTTAATTCTTAAGCTTAAAGCTATTTTGCCCCTGGTAACTTTCTTTCCCAGCCTAACATTTATTACTTTCAGAGATCAATTTCGGACGTTCCTTAAGATTAAAATTGATGATCTAAGGGCTTTTTGCAACCATTTGTGGTTACAGTCACATACGTCACCGACCCGGGAATTGTGCGGGCTCTGACCACATATCAATCAAAATCTAACGAACCAATTAAATTAAATGTTCCTCTCTAATTCACAACTGTGCCCTCTGCTGGAAAATATGACAATCCCCGATATATTAGCAAGAACACGCGCGAAAAAGGAGAGATTTGGCAGTTTTGAGATGCCTGCTGAAACTACGGCCATGTAATCTCCATAATCCCCGTAAACGGCTCGGGCCAGAGCTTTCTTGATATACCGGGCTTGGACAGCAGCTGTTCTGGGGAAAGTCACGTGATCAAAGGAGGGAAGTAGAAAATCACTTGAAATCTTCACCCCATTTTGATTTCCACCTGGGCAGGCTTATGATGTATGTTGTTAGCACGTGCTTTGATATTTTTTATATTAAAACATGCTTTTTTCCCCGAAAGATACAAATTAATGCACAAAATTGTTTAGAAGATTTAAAAATTGATTTAGTGGTACAATTACATCCGGCTATGGAATATTTAATTAATATTAAGGATACAATTTGAAATATCACATGAATCTTATCAACCATATTCAGGATCTGTAATTGCAAGTAACTGTCTTTACAGGTAAGCAAATAATTCATATTATTTATATTGTTTTAACTAATATCGTGAATTGTTTTGGAGAGAATTACAAAATATTTTAATAAGTATTCAAAATTATGAAATTCCTGAATCTCATAAAAATAAAATATCTAAATATCTAAACTGCTTGTAGATAAAAATTATAATGGTGAAATTAATGATTAAATAACATTTATTTCAGAAACAAATTTTATCAGCAATAATAATAATAATATGTAAATGACAGAAATTACAGCAGTAACATATAATTTTCTTATTTATTTAAAGATTTGTGAAACCTTTTCATTAGAGATGTTTTATACAATAAATATAATATATTTTAATTCATTTAAGTGACTTTATTTTATTATTAATATTGATAAAAGTCAATTGTATTCGTAATTTAAATTACTTACTCTTTAAATTGAAAAAAAAAAAATCTCAAGATATTAATTTTGCATATTAAAATATTAGTAAATTCACAATTATTTTTCTTTAAGTTAAATAATACTGTATTTCATCAATTGTAATACATTTACCATATTTTAAATTTTTTATTTTATTTTATTTTATTTTATTTTATTTTATTTTATTTTTTTAAGTGGAATGATATTGTATTTCATCTATTGCAAAGTAAAAATTTAAAAATGTTTCTGTTAGAACTGTTTTATACAATAAATATATCTAGATTACACAATATCTTTTCATTCGCATAGATGGTCTTTTTAGAATTTATCTAAAACTTTGTTCTATTATTGATAATGATAAAAATTAATTGTGTTCATAATATAAATAATTTTCTCTCTGAACCAAGTAAAAGTAAATCAAGATATGATTTTATACATTAAACACACTAGTATATTTATATAGATTTTTTTCTTTTTGTATTTCATGAATTGCAAAAATTTACAGCCGCTTTTGTTAGAGCTGTTTTGTACAATAAACATATGTAGAATAAACAATATCTTATCATTCATTTAGATATTTTTTCTTCTTATAATTCATGTGAAATTTTGTTTTATTATTAATAATGATGAAAACTAACTGTATGCATAATATAAATTATTAACTCTTTGAAAAAAAAAAATCACGATATAATTTTACGTATTAAGTATGTCTGAAAATTTATACATAATTTAAAAAAATAAATATTGTATTTCATCTATTGCAAGGCAAAGGTTTAAAGAGCTCTTGATACAGCTGTTTTAAACAATAAATATATCTAGAATACCTAATAACTTTTCATTCATTTAGATGTTTTTTGATTTCTTGTGAAATTTTGTTTTATATTTATAACTTACTAATAATTATAAAGGATAGTTGTATTCATTATACAATTTATTTCCTTTTAAACTGAAGAACAAAAATAATAATGATAATAGTAATTTTGTATAAGTGATTAAACTCCAATAACCTATTATTATTTGTAATGTATTTTAATAGATGTTAAATATATATGCAAATTTAAAAAAAAAAAAAAAAAAAAAAAAAAAAGTATAATAATTATCATGAGATTCAATTTTAAATTTATTAAAAAGCAAAGATTTAAGTTTTTGTTTGAGTTGTGTTATACAAATATTAAATAAATAAATAAATGCCTTTTTTCATTCATTCAAGTAGTTTTTAAACATTAATGTGATTTTAATATGTATATAACACACACACACACATATATATATACTCTATGAAAACTTACAAAATTGATTTTTTTTTTTTTTTTAAATTAATTGCACTTAGTTTAAATGTTTAATGTTTGTTAATGCTTAATTTTTGTATGATAGCCTTTTAACTATTATTTTTTTAAATAATAGAGGTGACATTTAATATCTTCTAAGTTCGAAGCTGTATATTTTATTGTAATTATGCAATAGATCTTTAATATTTGTCTTTAAAAATTTGTATTTATTTATTGAGTACTAATTTCTGCGAATTGATTTCCTATATGTTGATAAAGAGAAGTAAATTTATATTTTTCTACATTTTTTTTTTTTTTTTTTTTTTTTTTTTTTTTTTTTTTTTTAGTAAAACAACAAAACAAATAACAAAACAAATTTACAAAAACAAATAACAAAAATTATTTTTTTATAAACAAGAAAAGGTTTCACAAATCTTTAAAAAAATAAGAAAATTGTATGTTACTGCTGTAATTTCTGACATTTATATATTATTATTATTGCTAATAAAAATTTGTTTCTAAATTAAATGTTACTTAATCATTAATTTCACCATTATATTTTTTATATAAAGACGATTTCATAATTTTATAATTTCATAATTTTGAATATTAATTAAATATTTTGTAATTCACTCCAAAACAATTCACGATATTAGTTAAAATAATATAAATAATATGAATTATTTGCTTACCCGTAAAGACAGTTGCTTGCAATTACAGATTCTGAATATGTTATTTTTATTTAGAAAATAAATGACAATAAAAGAATATCGGTGTTACTTTAGATATAAACCCCTTAATGTAGCATGGTACTAATATATTTCAACCTTCCCTCCTTTCCCCTAGCGGCGAAAACACTGTCCCGGCCTGTTATTATCAAGATGGCCTTGCTCGGGCGACCTCCGACCGGACTCGCGAATCCCTCTGAACGAAGAGCGACCTAATAAAAGAGTTCGAACCAACAAGAGGCTCCCGAGTCCAAGTTTTTATGCCACGATTTATGACACCCAAGAAGTCGTTATAATATAATTAAGGGGATATTATGCCACGATTCACGACTACAACACCCCTGAGTCGTTATATATACATATATATATATATATATTGATTTGCAGGAAAAAAAAGATTGGGTGTCACTCCCTTAGAGGGTGACACCCGGGGCGGACCGCCCCCTCCACCCCCCGCTTGCTACGCTACTGCATTGCACGATGGTAAAGCAACACAACTTTATAGGTTATGCAGATTCCTATGTAAAAGTAAATTGCTGAAAAAGAGACAAATCAATCATATCAATCGGCAACATATAACTAAAACAATTAATAAATAAAATTATTATTTTTTTCACCCTGGGCAAACATGGATTTTGGCGCTCCCACCTCTTCTACATAAATGAAATTTACAAAGATTATTTTACTAAGTTGCAAAGAGCTGACTTATTTAGAGTATATAATCCTAAAATATGTTATATTGAACTGCGTAATCAATTTTTTAAAATATTGATTCATTAAAACCATGAAAAAGAAATAGAAAAGAATATAAAAGAGAATCTGCTTTATACAGGATCCTTATACTCTATCATCCTTAGATTCTTCTATGCTATGGAATAATCTAGATAGGGCAATAATAGCAATGCTGTTCTAAACTTAGACCTGAGAAAAATCGATAAACAAAATCTTCATTTGGCGCCCCCCTTCACTTTATCTCTCCTTCATTACATTTTTGAGAAAATACTGTCAAAATTGGCGTTTTGAATCTAATTTCCGGAAGCAGCAGTTTGGGAAGGGCGAAAAATCTGCAGCCACTGGACAAGAATCTCTTATATCAAGACAAGTAATGTATTTACCAAAAATGGAAAACGCTATTCGATTTCAAATCCCATTAATAGACAGGCTTGCCAATTTTATACCTTTACAGTTCAAAATTAGTCAGAAAATGTGTGAAAATTTCGCGTAGTTGAGTGAATTTAAGAACCACCTTTAGGTATAATTCCATAGATTACGTTAACAGAAGTTCATTATTGCTATTAATACTTCTAAAAAACATATTGTCTACCCTACACATCTTGAGAGCAATTAAGTCCAGTTCCCGTTCTGCTCATATAGAAAAGTAATACAAGGCTGATCTCGGCCCGGCAAGAGCCTGCTAAAAAAATTAAGCCTGGGTCAGACACAATGTAACTGTCCCATGCATATCTCTAAGCTCAGCAAGTTATATCTGGGTATTGATGTTGTCAAACTAGCATCGGCTCTTAACGCAAATTTATACTTTTTCTTGTTAAAGCCCTATTCATTGGAAATAGTTCATATTTTATTGTTTTTACTCTTACATTCATATCGGGTCAATATACCCGCTACAATTTTTTTATTGGCCCGTACGACCCGTTCTTTTTTTTTTTTTTTTTTTTTTTTTTTTGCCGGCCCGGCAAGGTTTGGGCTTTGGGCCAGGGCCGGGCCTTTGCAGACCTCTATGATATAATACCTATCCTATATTTAGATTTTTCTTTTAAAATACACTTTGAAGCAGATAAAATAATTTGTCCTACAATTATCATATTTGTCGGAGCATAATAAAAATATGTGAAAAATGTCAAATTTTTTCGAAGAAGAAATTACTTATTTTACTTCAAATTAACAAATGAATGCATATCTTTTTTGCCACATTAAATTGAATTAAGCTGTCTCTTTTTGTTTAAGATAAACCATTCTTTCTAGATTCTAGAAGGTAAAATTCAGCAATACTGTATTGGCGCCAATCGTATTAGCGCCGTAGTATGTTACATTCACTTTTTGCTGAGACATGAAATTCTGAAGATTTTGCAATTCAGTCTGCCTTTCGCTGTTATAGGAGGTGCAATAAGAAAAGATAAAAAAAAAAAAAAATCGTTATTTTAATTGGATCCAAGGTATAAATTGAGAGATAAATTTCGATGCTTCATTAATAATAAGGTATGAAGAATTCAATTTGTTCGAAAGTTTATTAATATTTTACTCAACTCAAAATTAATTACTCATATCTGGTTTTAAACAGTTTATTCTCATGAGTAAACTCAACTCAGGTTCTTTCGAACATTAATAATTTCACAAAACACAACTCCAATAAAAACCGTAACATTTTTTCACATAACTCATTAAAAAATATTCTAATCAAACTCAAAAACAAAAAGAATATTGTTTCACACAGCTTAGGTAAAAGCTGAAGAAATAAAACAGATAATGTATTTATCACAAAAAATCGTTTGCACAGAAAACTTTTTACATTTTGAAATAATTAGGTATATCTTGGTTGCTAGGTGACAAAGTCAGTAGAAAATTAAATAGCCTTTTATCAAACATACCGCCCCTCTTGAAACCTCTGAGGGGGGTTTCAAACTAAAACACTGCAATTACAACCATTGTAAAAAATATAAAGAACAATACAATTAAATACAATATAAATGAGTCACAGTTAAGTTAAATTTAAGCAAATATTTAAAAAAATTTACATAATACATAATAAATAAAGAAATTTTACAATAATGTACACTTTCTTATTAAAACTGAATTACTTTTCAAGAGGTAATACAGCAATTTTGGATACTGCTCTTTTATATATTCCATTTGGGGTTTTTATATTTACAACTCTTATTCTATTATCATTACCAAAAAATACTTCTACAATTCTCCCTAATAACCATTTAGACACTGGAAGATCATCTTCCTTTATTACAACCATATCTCCTATTTTGAGGTTGTTTTTTGATATCATCCACTTATGCCTTTGCTGCAATGTACTTAAATAACTATTTTTCCACTTTTTCCAGATGGTCTGAACCATTTTAGTGGTCTTTTGCCATAAGTTTAGTCTATTATCTTCAATATTACTCAGGTCAGATTCAGCAATGGCATTAAGTGGGCGACCAATAAGAAAATGTCCCGGGGTCAAGACCTCCAAGTCATCAATATCTGTACTCAAGGGAGTAAGCGGGCGCGAATTTAAGATACCTTCAATTTGGACAATTATAGTTAACATTTCTTCATAAGTTAATTTAGAGTTGCCCACAACACGTTTAAAGTGATACTTGAAGGACTTGACTCCCGATTCCCATATACCTCCAAAATTTGGAGCTTTAGGGGGAATAAATTCCCAAGCAATACCTTCAGATATCAAGTAATTAGTAAGGTTCTGGTCTGGTTTGTTTACCAATTCATGCAACCTTTTAAGCTCTACATTAGTCTTCACAAAATTGCCTGCATTATCACTGAAAATTTTTCGAGGTTTTTTGTGGTCCTATATGTAGATATTTTTTGTGATAAAACTCGATAATTAATTCTGTTAATTTGTGTTTAGAGGGCAGTACAATTGGGTGTTTTTGGGCATAATTTACCGTGCTATTTTGGAGACGACCTCCAACTCTGATTAAATTATTTTTATCCAAGAAAGGATTTAATGAAAGTAATCTACTATTTTTTGGTAACTCCTTACCCTTAGATAACAATGTGAATTCAGAACTGAACTCTTTTTCTTGAACAGATTTTATGATAAACTGCTCAGCCTTCTTCAATTCAGCAGATGTTAGCTTACCTGAATACCTTTCTTTTGGCTTCTTGACATTCTGAATGAACCTGAAAACATAGCTAAGAATTCTTATTAATTTAGCATAATTATTACTCAATTGCAAAAAATAGTCAATAAAAAATGAACAGTCTGATATTAAAAGTGAAGTCTCTGAAAAAGTCTTTTTAAATTCACTTCTGTATAGATCCTTATCATTTTGCTCAAGTTCGACAGTATTTAAAGAAGGTTCAGTTTGTTGTGTTAGGAATAGTGGACCCTTCCACCATAAGTTACTCTGGAGAAGTTTGTCTGGATCTACACCTCGTGACACAAGATCAGCAGGATTATCAGAAGAAGCCACATGTCCCCAATGACTGATATCAGAAAGATTCTGAATCGTAGCCACACGTGATGACACAAAGGTTTTTAAGTCACACGGCTGTTTTTGAATCCAACATAATACAATAGTACTATCTGAATAATAGTAAACAGATTCTTTAGGAACTTTTAAGGTTTTGGCAACCTTATTCATCAATTTGGCTAATAAAACTGCACCACAGAGCTCCAAGCGAGGAATAGTGATTGTTTTGATTGGTGCAACTCGACTTTTACTGCAAAGCAACTGAGAAATTTGCTCTCCTGAAGAATTTGAAGACACAGCATACAATGCCACACCGTAGGCTTTCTCCGAAGCATCTGAAAAGCCACAAATTTTAATTTGCACTGGATTATTTGTAAAAATGTATCTAACAGCACTTATATTATTGATGGCTCTTAATGATTCTAAAAACTGCAACCAATCATCAAGCTCAGCTGTAGGGAGATTTTCATCCCAATCAATTTGCAGTCTCCACAGTCTTTGTAGGAAAATTTTTGCTTTCGTCACAACTGGTCCAAGTAGACCCAAGGGGTCGAAAATGCGAGCAATATTTGACAGCACACTTCTTTTAGTTACCTTGGTTTGCTCACTGAATGATACACTAAAAGTAAAAGTATCATCATTGGCATTCCAGCAAAGTCCTAGTGCCTTAGTTTCACTCATATTTTCAAAAGTGTAATTCTCATTTTTGAAGGCTGGCTCCATTAATTCTGGATGGTTACTAAACCATTTATGTAAGTTCATGCCACACGTATTTAATAGTTGAATAAGCTCAATTTGCAGTCTCTTAGCCGATTTTAGGTCAGCTGCTCCAGTCAGGACATCGTCCATGTATAAGTCTGATTGTACCACACCAGAAGCATACGGAAATTGAGATTCACCATCTATACCAAGCTGTTTAAGGCAGCGCATGGCTAAATAAGGGGCACTAGTTGTGCCATATGTGACTGTACATAGTCTGTAATATTTCATCTCACCATTTACAGAATCTTTCCAAACTATGCGCTGTAAATCACGTTGACTTTTATCGATAAGTATCATGCGATACATCATTTTTACATCTGCTGTAAATGCCTAGCGGTGTGTACGAAATCTAAGTATTATGCTAAACAAATCATCTTGAATGACACCTCCATTCAGCTGTATGGAATTTAGGGATTCTCCTGATGAAGTTGCATGTGAACCATTAAAGACAACTCTCAATTTTGTAGAACTTTTATCTGGGCGATAAACAGCATGATGAGGTAGATAATTCGCATGTATTGGCTCATCTGTTTTCTCTATTTCCTCCATATGGCCTAACTCTCTATACTCTGCCATAAATGCGCAATAAAACTCTAAAAGATTTGGATTTTTGACTAGCCTATTCCAAAGTGAATTTAATCTATTTTCCGCAAATTGCTTTGATTCTCCCAAAGAACTAGGATCTTTTTTCAACGGCATTTGTACTATGAATTTGCCCGTTATATCTCTCTGATGTGTGTTTATAAAGTGGGTGTCGCATGCTAATTCTTCTGTATTTTTCAATGGTGTACTTTCTTCTACTCTTTCAATTTCCCAAAATTTTTTCATTTCGAAATTTAAATCTGTTTCAGTAATTAACCCACAATGTATTTGTTCTTGATCGTTACAATCGTAAACACTCCCACTTACTATGCAACCGAACACCGTATTTTGCAGTATTAATTTAGAATTTGGTAGCTTCATACGACCCACCTTTATCAATTCTAGAAATACTTCAGCTCCTAGCAAAAGATCTATTTTCCCTGGTCTATTAAATTCAGGATCGGCAAGAATAATAGACTCTGGAATTCCTAGCTCTGAAATATTAATGTATTTCGAGGGCATAATTTGCGAAATCTTTGGTATGATAAGGAAATCTAACTCCCGACTATAATCTCCCGAATTATTACTGATCAAGGCAGTAGTTTTATTTTTTACCGCTACAGAGGATCCACTTAAACACGATACTGAAATATTACTTTTTTCTTTTCGAATTCCTAATCTTTCAACTAACTGCAATGTTAAAAAATTGCTCATTGAACCATTGTCCAATAAAGCACGCACCGGAACTTTATTTCCGAATTTATCTCTCATATAAACAATAGCAGTGGAAAGAAGAACTGTTTTAACATTATTCGATCTCACATTTGAAGTACCAGTGAAATTTTGAATTTGGTTATTTAACTCAAATGGTATGGCGTCAACATTTAATGTTGGTTTACTTTCATTCGTCGACAATGCATTTGGCACTTCCTTATCACTATAATTTTTTGTGTTTCCCACCGCATTGGAATTTCTCTCACGCCTATCAAAACAAAGAAGTATATTGTGGCGTTTATGGCATTTTGAACACGAGAATGTTGAGTTACATTTTTTGACGCAGTGGAATTCTGAAAGACAGTTAAAGCACATATTGTTTTTTTTCACAAAATCTACTCTTTCCTGTACATTAAATTTTTGAAATTTGGGACATTTAAAAACACTGTGATTTTCCTGGTTACATACAACACATTTGCGCATATTTTCTCATTTAAACTCGCAACCATGGATGTTACCTTTGAAAAGCTATGCTTTGTTTGGCTTTCGTTTTGAAAATTTCGCTTTGTATTTACTTGTTTGGACGCACTTAGTGTACGCGCGTGGTCTCTCAAGAATTCTAGCAATTCAGTTAAACTCGGTAAATTATCCTGCTTAAGATGTCTTTCCCACCACATTTTTGTATTTACATCTAATTTTTGAGCCAAAATATAAGCAAACATAGTAGTAGAAAACCCCTCAACTTTTTGTTCTAAAATCTCTAACGACCTAATACATTCATTTGTTATATCTATTAGATTTAATAATGCTGCTGGGGACTCATTCTGAATAACAGGAATATTTAAAAAAACGTTTTAAATGCGCGTAAACTTGTTCTCTCGAATTTGAAAACCGTTCTTCCAAAAGCGACCATGCAACTTCATAATTAGAATCCACGATTGAAATAGATTGAATTATACGAAAGGCATCTCCTCTCAATGAAGACTTCAAATATTGTAATTTCATTGCCCCTGACAAATTAGAATTTTCATGTACAGTAGCCTTAAATATATCTTTGAAAGAAAGCCACTAATGCAAATTACCCGTAAATACAGGAAGAGTTAACTTTGGCAATTTAATGTTATTATCAGCCTTTGTGGCGTTTTCTAAATTAACAGTTTGCACTTTCATTTTTGATAACTTTTTTGTAAGTTCAAATTCCATTATTTCTAAAATTTCATTAATTTCTTCGTTTTCCTTAATAAAATCCTCAATTTCATCTTCTTTACTTATCTTATAAATAGACTCAAAAAACTCAGAAAAGTTTTTCTCTAATTTATTCCGTTTCTCCTTTATGAGAATTAATTCATTTAATTCTAGCTCAGTATTCGATAACTTTTCTTTTAATTTTGTCAAGTTTGTTTTGAAAATTTTCTTTTTTGCTTTTAATTCTTTCATACTCATTTTTAATGAATAAAAATTAAATGGGTGCACTTACCCCTCTTGGCTCTTTAAAAGATGAGTTCTAACATCGAAGAAATAGCAAAACAGCACAAAATATTCACCAGTTATCCTTCAATCATTGACGTAGAACAACTCGCTGATTTTTCTCCGTAGAGACGGACCATATGAAGAATTCAATTTGTTCGAAAGTTTATTAATATTTTACTCAACTCAAAATTAATTACTCATATCTGGTTTTAAACAGTTTATTCTCATGAGTAAACTCAACTCAGGTTCTTTCGAACATTAATAATTTCACAAAACACAACTCCAATAAAAACCGTAACATTTTTTCACATAACTCATTAAAAAACATTCTAATCAAACTCAAAAACAAAAAGAATATTGTTTCACACAGCTTAGGTAAAAGCTGAAGAAATAAAACAGATAATGTATTTATCACAAAAAATCGTTTGCACAGAAAACTTTTTACATTTTGAAATAATTAGGTATATCTTGGTTGCTAGGTGACAAAGTCAGTAGAAAATTAAATAGCCTTTTATCAAACAAGGTAAGTTACTCACTTTTTACATGTACAGTTGTAATTATAACTCTGTCTTTTCTTAATGTGAACTTTTATAATTTCAAACACTTATACTTTACCTCGCATATAATACTATTCTTATACTAATACTATACTATAAGTATAATACGTATAATATTCTAGTTCAAACTTACGATTATGCTTTTTGGAAGCTGTATTTAAAAACACCATGTAAAAATTTCTAATTTTCGAGCAACTTGTTTGGATAATATGTACAGTAGACTCCCTCAAACCCAAACAGCTTGGGACCAAAGTATTTTGAGGATTTCTGGTCATTGCTTTGTTTACTTTTTTTAAACAGTAATTTGAATGCAATTAATGATGCAAACGAAACTATAATGAATACTTACAATATGATAAAATATTGAAATACGTAATAATCTAAAATAATAAAAATTTAGATATTTTTAAAATGATTAAAATATTAAAAGCAGACTTCAAGTTAATAATCAATAATGTATGAATACATATTCATTATATTGATGAAATGTATTTTTCTTAAACTATTTAATGAAACTTGCCTCACAAAGGTACATTACTGATTCATATATAAAATCATAAAATAAGGAAGTTTTATTTCAGGTTTAGCCAGACTTAATGAAAAAAAAACTTGATTAATACATAAATATATTTGGTAAGAAGATTGCGAATTATATCTGAACTGAATGTTTCATTGTTTACATCCATAACTTATGTGCGGATGGTAGAGGGTTGTGGATTTGAGGGAGTCTACTGTATATATTGAGTTTTCGCGATTTTTTTTCCTTGTTTTTTACCCTGCACAGACAGATATCAGGTCAGAAAAGTTTACTTTTGTTTTGTATTTTTAATTTTCTCCAAGAAAGCATGTATATAATATGAATTTTAGTTGGTTAGTTGCTAGTAAATATTTTTAATGAATAAAAGAAATTATTTTTTTAATCGTGTTTAAAAAAAAAAAAAAAAAAAAAAAAAAAAAAAAGCAGCATACTACAGATAAATTTGTGGGTTTTTAAAATGAATAGTGCGAATGTATCTTGTTTTGTTCAGGTGAATGATTTTTTTATGTTTTATTGCAGTGTTCAATTCAGGGGGGTGGCCCCGGGAGAGAGCATCCCCCTCCTTTCCTCAAAATTCGAGAATTTGGATTTTAGGTCAAAAAACTTTTTGGAAGAAAAAGTGCAATTTTCTACCCGGAGCTCTATAATATCCCTCCTCCCGGAGTACAGAAGTTCCTCTCGGGGAAAAGTGTTTGAATTCAACACGGTTTTATTGAACCCACAACATATATTTACCGTATATACGTGTTTAAGTCGACTTCCCTCCCACTCTTCAATTTTAAATTTAAACATATTTTTTTTATTTATTAACGCGAAATGATATTCAAATTACATATTTCTTAATTGGGAAACGATATCTTGAGATAATTTGCACCGAGAGAAAAAATATGGCGAATCCTTGAGACGACTTCAAAAATTTTTTTGAACAGTAAATATTAATATTTTCACACCAGATGTATTATTAGAACCTGAAAAATACCATGAATGTATCAACAGTTTTTTTTTTTTTTTTTTTTTTTTTGTTCTTGTTTCTTTGTTTGTTTTTTATGCGTTGGAAATTTCAGAGAAATGGAAAGCTTGAAAACTGATGCGAATCGCTGCCAAATAAAAAGGTTTTTTGAAATAGTAATTAAAAATACCATTGAAATCGTTTTTCTTTCTTTCTTTTTTACTATTTATTTATTTATTTGTAAATCTACCGGGATCTCACTATATCCCGATTTGAAAATGCAGAAAAAATCAAACGTTACGCTTTTGGTCAGTGGGAAGCACTACTTGGGGAATTACATAAGCATGATCTCGTTGAAGAATAAAAGATCGCCATTTTGCGATGATCATTAAGGGTTTTTAATTAATATTTCGGGTAATTAACGGAAAAAAAATGAGAATCAGGTGCAAAGTGCATCTACCATCATCGATCCTTATCGAAATTTTCAGATCTCTATGTGCGGTAGATTTTCTTAGTCATCGCCAATCCATGCAAAGTACAAACAAACTTCTTTCTTTTAGATGCAATCTATTGTTATTGCATTAAATTATTTTCTCCGGGATAATGAAATTTTACGGTAACGCAGGATTCTGATAGAAAGTGCTTTCATTTACACAGGTTTTACTGTGTTACGAATTTTATTTACATAGCTGCCATCCTTCTTTATTTTTTCAAGTAATTTAAGCATGTTTGGAAACAGAAATTTATTTATTTAATGAAATGAAATACGAACTGTGAAGAAACAAGACATATTTTATTAAATAAATTTTCTAGTTTAAAAAAAAACTCCAAAAGAATGACAACTATACATTTATAAATATTCTTAGTTTTTTTTTGTTTTTTTTTGGGGGGGGGGGATAAAGTTTTATTTTTACAGGCGATTGGATGGGGGGGGGGTGTAGGACGCTAAATGCAGTTCTGCACACAGGCGCCGAATACTGCTGGCACGCCCCTGTATATAACAACGCAAAAAGTGCCCAATCGAATCGTTTGAAATTTAAGATTATATAATTGTTGCACAATTTTGTCGAGTCATTTCAGATTTTATCAGAAAATCAGATGTACAGTTTAATTACATGGACAATCAAAAGTATTCTGTTACATTACGATCAATGGGTAAAAATAGTTTCAAGTACATTTTAATGATGCTACACTTTTTCGAACATAATAAAATTGAAATGCATTTATGCAGTATATATTAAAATATACATTATGCACAATCTATGATATAAAGAATATTTGATATTAATTTACAGAGTCACACAAAAGTGTTCTATTATATAATAGTACATGGGGAAACGTTGATTGGAGCGTGTTTTTATTATATTAGGCTATTTCACGTTTTATGAAATTGATGCACGTTCCTGAGATTTACTACAAGGATACTTCCCGTCAGGGCCTTATTACCGCATGGGCAAATCGGGACTTTGCCCATGGGCCCCAGACCTTAAGGGACCCCCAATTATGTACATTAAATTATAAAACATTTATTTTCTTTTTCCAATTACAACTCTTCTATATTGTTGAAGTTATTAAATTCATCTTAAAGTAATATAACATGCTGTTAAAGTTATATAAAAGATTTTCGTTCTGTACTAAGGAAAAAACAAGGGGTACTTTTATTAAGATATTTAATTTAGAAATGGCAAAGCTAAGCGTTTTCTTCTATTTATATGCAAGATGCGAAAATATGTTTATGTATTACACATACGCATATGAATGGCCATCAGTTCTATTTGAATAAAGTTGCAATAATTCGAAAGGGGCCCCCTAATTTATCTTTGCCCAGGGTCCCAATTAGTCATAATCGGGCCCTGCTTCCCGTGTAATAGAAAGCAGATAGCATTTACAGGGACACACAAAAGATTACGTCAACTACTGTATCCGAAGTACTGTATGCTATTACACCAAGATCTGAATATTTTAAAAACTTCGTTATAGTACGAAACGCACCTCATTTGCTACGCTTCACGTACAATTTCCGACTTGTTTAAAAGTATGTTTCTCAAAGGTAATATGAATTAGCTTCCAGTCAGTTAAAAATTAGATAAAATAAACTTACATTACACAATATGACATTAATCACTTTTCTGAGTCTCCTATTTTGTAAAGGAAGAGACATTTTGTATAGTTAAAAAATGATGTTATGTGTCTGTACAGTGCTGAATTGATATTTCACTATCAAAAGTTTTCTACAAGAAAAAGTACACGAAAAAAAAAACCCTCAATTTTTATCAACCTCAAATGATTAAAATAATTACGTAAATTTATTCCTCTCATGACTTGCGAAATTCTTATCATAATTCGAGATCAATGGGAATAGTATTCATGTTTCTATAACTCAAAGTTTTTTTAAAATTATTATTATTATTATTTCGGAGTAATTATCATCACTTTATTTAACAATAGATTTACTCGTGCTTAAATTAAGCAATCTTTTTATGCAAAATGCGTACTAGAATTTCCTTGTAGCTATATAACTACGGAAAGTAAGTCTGTCATTAAATAAAATTAAGATTACTAACTGAAAATTTCGGTGTAGATTTTGAAAATAAACAAGTTGGAAATTGCACGTGAACGTAGCAAATGAGATACGTCAGGGCCGTAGCTAGAAGTGTATGATAGGGGGGGCTCAGGGGAATATAGGGGGGGCTCAAGGGAATGTAGGGGGGGGGCTCATATTTTTTTGTTCTCTCTCTAATGCAGAAAGATAAATTAGTGCATATTCACATTGTAGGTACTATTAAACTGTTGTAATAACTTCATTTTATGCTAAGAAAAGTATAGGATGATGAAAATTTTGAATGTATAACTGATGCAAAATTAAACATCCTGTTAGCTTCATATGTACCAATAGGATGAGGGAGTGTTGAAACACGTATTTTAGATACAATTTAGTAACTCTGCAAAACTGTGAAAGGGTCTCAAAACTAAATTAGATTTTTGAACAGAATTTCATTTGAATTTTCGGAACATTTAGTGACCTTGGAACTTTTTCCAGGGGGGGGCTCAAAATATTTCAGGGAGGGCTGAGCTGCCCATAGCACCCCCTTAGCTACGGCCCTGAGGTACGTTCGTACGATAACGAAGTTTTAAAAATATTCAGATCTTGCTAATATAGTAGAGCGTATTTCGGATACAGCACAGTAGTCGAAATCTTTGTGTTTCTGTAAATATGCAGGAAGTAATTTTTATTACACCTCAGCAACGTACATCTTATTCATAAAATATGAAATAGTTGAATATAATTAAAACACGCCCCAAACAATGTTTCCCCGTATAGCATTATGTAGTGGAATACTTTTGTGTGGCCCTGTAATTTAATAACAAAAATTCTTTGCATCACAGATTGTACAGAATGCATATTTTAGTATATATTTCATAGATTCATGCCAATTCTATTATGTTCGAATGAGTGTAACATCATTAAAATGCATTTGAAACTTTTTTCCCGTTGACCGTAATGTAATGGAATACTTTTGATTGTCCCTGTAAATGATCTATGCATCTGACTTTCATAACATTTGAAATGACACGACAAAATTACGTAATAATTATATGTTTTAATTTTCAAACGATTAAAATGCATTTGAAACTTTTTCCCCCATTGACCGTAATGCAACAGAATCCTTTTGATTGTCCCTCAGAGCCGTCCCCAGCGAAGGCGAGGCCGTGTGCGAGAATTTTTGCGAGGCCTTTTCCTTCTAGAAGCTTTTATCAAATCGGAACAGGTTGACAAATTTTTAGAATTTCATTCATCTGAATAAACTCTATCCGTCCCACGTTCCTGTTTGTCTCTCAGACTTCGATATCTGAAATTGTATAATGAATACCACGGCAAATCATAAAATTTTGAAAAAAGTCTTATATTATTTTAACCAAATGGATTAATTTAATATCATTTCTGCAATTTAGATTTTAAAAAAGAACCTCTTGAATTAATGCCAATGAGTCTGCAGTCAGGAAAAGAGATGGCACAGGGAGGGTAGCATAGAGCTGTTAATGAGACGAAACCTGCAGGGTGACGACTAGAGGATTTTTATTTTTATTTATTTTTTATTTATTTATTTATTTATTTTTTGTTAAGAAAATTTATTTCCCATATTCTGTAACAATGTCGCAACACGTTAACAAAACTATTAAAGCATAACAGAGGCTTCAGATTGAAGATGGACTAGACGACTACAAACAATAATTTCTGCTTTCGAATGTCCGCGCCTATCATTTTATTTATTTAAAGGTTTTACATTTTATAAATAGCCATTTTTAAATATTTAAATTTAATCGTGAACTAAGTAATGTGCAGCAATTTTTTTTTTTTTTTGAAAATTTTAGATGCTTGTAAAATTGAATGGAAACTTTTTTTACTCGAACGCGAGGCCTTTTCATGCGCGAGGCCCTGTGCGACCGCACCTGTCGCACACCCCTAAGGACGGCTCTGTGTCCCTGTAATTGATTTATGCATCCGATTTTCATAACATTTGAAATGACTCGACAAAATTATGCAATAATTAGTATATGTTTTAATTTTCAAACGATTCGGTTGGGTAGTTTCTGCGTTGTTATATGCGGACAGACAGACGGACAGACTGAGCGACAACAATAGGTGCTACGTAACATAATTACGAACGCACCTAAAAAATGCTAAGCTGCTCGATTCCACAATTTGCAGAAGTGTCGTCAAGTTTGTATTCCTCGAAAAGAAAGATAATCTTTCCCAGTCAACAAATAAAATACTCTCAAAAAGTTTTTTGCCTTCTGATATTTATCTCTTTCTTTTTTCAGGTTGTTTTCAAAAAGAACTGGTTACAATTATAGATGCATTCAAGGTCGGCTAATGCGAGAGCGATAGAGGAAATGTATAACATTTTTTAATTGTTAAATCTAAAAGTTAACATTTAAAGAAGGGATGGAACGAATAGTGATTTGGCCAAATAACGAATATTCTGTCAAATTTAGGCCGACTACTCACTTTGTTTTTAATAAGGAAAATAACTTATCATTAGAAATATATAGGGGAAGATAGGGATACTTGAGCCATTTTTTGAATTTTATTTTTTTTAAATTTTTTATAATTTCTTATAATAAAATAAAATATTGAAAATGAAAATTTGATATTTTTTCTTCAGCTGAAAACCACTTTCAATTAATTTTGAACTATTTTTCTATGTATAAAAAATGTTTATTTTTTGTTTTACATGGTGGCTCAAGTATCCCCATGGGAGGGATACTTGAGCCATGGTGAAGGGATACTTGAGCCACTACGGAAAAATACCTACAAAAGTAATTTTTTTCGCTTTATTTTTGCACAAACATTTTACAGAATGATAAATTATGAAACATAAAGTCCTTCCAAACCAATTGAGAAAACAAAGTTAGTAATACGATCATTTTTTGTCGCTAGAACTGGTTGTCAAATGATAATTTCAACTTGAGTTATAACGACGGTAGAAACACCCTCAGTTCAGAGCCATTTAAATTTGGAATCTGCAATTCATCGGGCAAATTTCATTTTCAAAATATTAAGCACTTATCCAACAAATATTTTTACAGTTTTCTTTCTGGAATATTTTATTAGTAACCAACCATCAATAGAAGGTTTTCTTTTCACATCATCACCATCATTGGCAGAATTTTCCTCTAATGATAATGTCGAACTCATGCTTTTAATTTAGTAGCTGTCGGAATTTAAGCCAGATGTATCATTCTACTATTTCAAACACTTTTTTGATTTCACAGGAAAAGATTTTGTCTTATTCTTTGGCTCCATGCAGGTAAGTTTGAACTGGGATTTTTGTTGCTTTTCTTGTTTTTTGTGCGCTCTTTTTACTAATTTTTCTTCAATTTTCTTAGATAAAATTACAGCAACAGAGGTTACGATTCAATATAAGATATTAATCTTAATATGTTATATTAAAAAATAAATATTTTAATATGTTGGACCTAACTAATTAAAGTATTAGAGATTACAGCCTGTAAAACAGTTTTAAAAAGTTATTTTAATTTAATAAAAGTTAAATTGAAAACTATGTTTACATTTATCTAGACAGGCTATTTTGCTAGTCAAAATGAAAATTAAAATGGATATTTTCATTTAAAAAATATACATTTTTAAACATTTTTAAGTCGTTATTGTTTTAAGAAAAATAAAATAAAATGAAAAATTATTCTCTCTTTTATCCAGAAAAAAATCTATTAGTGAATATAAGGAAGGAATTTTATTTTTTGTTTGTTTCTCCTATGTTTAATTTCTAGTGGGGAGGGTTGAGACATGGCTCAAGTATCCCCACTCTCACTGGCTCAAGTATCCCCACTACCACTAGTTTTGTTTCCCAGAGTTTTACTAAATAAAGCATGCAGCTATTAGAACTATTTTAGATTCAAAATACAATTGAAATTATGCTTATTAAATTTATGTATATAGTTGCAACTTTAAACAAAACTTTGATTACAAAAAAACAAAAAAACCATGTACCCAAAAATTTACTTCAGATAGGGAAAAGACAACTATTGATCACTATACTTTCAAAATGGTACCAAGATGTGTGATTTCTTTTTTACATGTTCAGAACTATAAATGTGTTAACATATTGGCAGTTTTAGAAAGAAAAATTAACCAACTGTAGAGATAATAGGGGTGGCTCAAGTATCCCCTATGCTCAAGTATCCCCACTCTCCCCTATATGGAATTTAAAATTCTAAAGTGGAAGAATAATAATATTATGTTCTATTATTAAGTTCTATTATTAATTTGTTTATATTCTTAATAACTTGATGTATTTCTTCTTCTTGTAATATTTCAAACAACTTAAAACTGAAAAAAAAAAAAAAAAAAAAACTTATATACATTTAAATTATAATAACATAACTTTATCTACAGAAACATAATTCATACAAACATATTACATTACATAGGAATTCATCAACCATTACCATTCCTAAATACATTTTAAAGTTTAGAAAATTTTATTTTAGCACAAAAGATTATGAAATTGTATTTTATCCATGTATTCTAAGATATATCAAATTGATTTTCAGTAAGTCAGAACGGAAAATTATTTTCATTAAAATATAAAGAATTTACTTTACTCTTACTATCAAATGTTGCTTTTATCCTTTCTAGCATTCAAAATGAATATCATTCTTACACTTACTCTCTCATAATTCATGAAGATATATTTTCTGAAATAGCTTTTAATTAATTCAATTTTATTGTGCAGAGTTTATGTCCCTAATGATAAATAAATTTAAAGAAGTGAATGGAAAAGTAATTAAGTGTGACCGCATACTGCACAGAAGGTTTCTCTTTCAAAACGCTTCGTCCTAACTTTCAAAACGATCGGTTCTTTAGTTTTTCTAATTTTTAAAAAGATTAGAAAATGGCTTCTCCCAAACATCCCTCTCCTCCCCTCCATTTTTCTACCCTTTTAAATATTTATTGTTAAGAAATAATATTTATATTAGTGCTGAATAAGTAAACGCATTCAAAACTCAATAAACACAGCTTGAGAAAATTGGTCAATATAAAATATAAATATTGGTCATTATAAAATATGTCAATGTTTAAAAGTGATCGATTCTTTAGATTTTTTAACTCTAACAAATTTCCGTCACTTGTCTGAGCGAAAAAGCACCTCTTTTATAGATTTAAAAATCGACGAAGTTTTAAAGCAATTTTTTTAAAAGTTAGATTTTTATGAATCAGCATACGAAATAACGTCCGATTGCAAAAGAACCAGATATATAAAATCGATAGTTAAAAATTTTTGTATTGCGATTATCAAACTCTAGTATAAAAAAATATCTCTTTTTCTTTTCACGTTACGTGGCCACTCATGAGAAAAATGCAATTCTGGAATTACAAAAAAATAATTATATTCACTTCCGATTGTAGAAATTAAACTAGTGGATGTGCCAATCCCAAAACTTTCTTCTATCTCATACGTACATTTTAATATTTAAAAAAAATAGTTACTCATTTTAATGCTTTAATAATTTTAATTCAATACCATACCAACTTTGATTTTCATCTTAAATTTCTGCTTCAATCAATTAATTGGAGTATAAATGAATTTCCGTCTCTGCACGAGCCGATGGACAATAGAGTGATAGGCAGATTTTTTTTTTAATTCAGGGAGGACTTACTTGGCTTACCAAAAAATAATCATATAAAAAAAAATAGTTCTGTTCTAGAACTAATTTCATGCACTTTTAAGTGGTGCAATATTGAAAATGGCATAAAATTTGCGATTGCAGCGCCCCCTTCCGGCGGATTTTTTTCAGATTCAGGGCGATCCAACTAGCCATAGCCATACACTTACACAAAAAATTTCGTTCAGTTCGATGCATAACTTCATACACTTTTCGTCGGTACAATATTGAAAATGGCACAAAAATCGCGATTGCAGCGCCCACTTCCGACGGATGTTTTTCAAATTCAGAGAGTACCAACTAGCCATAGTCATACACATACACAAAAAATTTGGTTCAATTCGATGCGTAACTTCATATACTTTTATTCGGTACAATATTGAAAATGGCACAAAAATCGCGATTTCAGCGCCCCCTTCCGGCGGATTATTTTCAAATTCAGGGAGGATCAACTAGCCATAATCATACACTTACACAAAAAATGTGGTTAAATTCGATGCATAACTTCATATACTTTTGGTCGGTACAATATTATAAATAGCACAAAAATCGCGATTGCCGCGCCCCCTTCCGACGGATTTTTTTCAAATTCAGGGAGAACCAACTGGCTATAGTCATACACTTACACAAAAAATTTGGTTCAATTCGATGCATAACTTAATACACTTTTGGTCGGTACAATATTGAAAATAGCACAAAAATCGCGATTGCAGCACCCCTTCCGGTGGAATATTTCAAAACTGAAGGAGGACCTGCTTGCTACAGCCAAAAATATTCACAAAAAATTTGGTTCAATTCTATGCATAACTTCATACACTTTTTGATGGTAGAATGGCGACATACACACAGACACACAGGCACACGGACAGACAGACATTTTGTAAAGACATGTTTTTTGGAATCTCTGATCTCTAAAACGTGTAAATCCGTCGAAAACCGGAAGTCGAAAAAATTTCGAGTACAATACTTTCTTCTATTCGCGTTTGTAATGACCGAAAGATGGCGTTGTTATAGACCTGATAATCGTTTGTTTACGTTTGTTTGTTTACGTTCCATGCTGTAGCACTGTAGCATAGAACCAGTTTAAAGAGCTAGTTAAAGTGCAGTTTTTTTATCTTTTTTATTTAATTATGGGAGATAAATTACAAATATCGACAATTTTAGAATTTCTAAGATGCTGGAAAATCTAGTAATTGCTTTAGAGAAGCTGAAGCAATTATTGATTCAAAGAGATTAGTAATGTGCGGCATTAAAGAATGCAAAGAAGAAGAAATAGAGATTGTAGGCTCGTGTTTACAAACAAGCCAAACAAAAGGAAATCCCCATATTATTTCAGGTTTGCTAGTAAAGGAAAACAAAAATTTGAAAATAAAAAAAAAATTCTTGCTCTTGCAAAGCTGGGTCAAGCAAATCATGCAAGCATTGTGTTGCGGTCATGTTATTTTGCCATGAGTAAGTCAAATGTACTTTTTTATATTATAGATCTAAACTTTGTGTATAAAATTTTGATTTTTGATAATTTTAATACAAAGAACCCAACGTTGCATTCGTTATAGAACTGTTTATTTATTTATCGGCCTTTTAAACACTGATTTCAGCGGAAGATGCTCATGGTATCAGTTCTATTTCTTTTAGTTCGACTTTGTCCGCGAGAGGGCGTCTATTTCATTTCAAACGCGAATTGAAGATAGAATAAAGTAAAAATAAAGACAGATTCTGAAAGATAATGAACTTTTATGTCGCATGGCGTAAAAATAGTTGCTCAAAAACTCAATATTAAAAAAAAAAAATTAAATATAAAACAAATTGTGATAGAGATTTCGAACAATTTTTTTAAAAAGTGCATTTTTTTTCTCTACGCAATGGTGTAAAAATTAAAAATGCGCGATATTAAGAATTTTAAAAATTGCGGTTCCGAAAATTGTAAAACTGATTTTTTTTTTTTAATTGTTTATGGTGGGTCCAGGAATTTAATATTTAATCCATGTCGTACGTAATATGAGACATTCAGAAGTCAGTCTTATTAACTCCATCAAATAAAAATAAATAAATAAATAAAAATAAAAAAATGTAATTTAAGAAATTAAACCAACCATTTGAAAAATGTTTCACTCGAAACATTCATCTATCATTTTAGGCTAAATACCTGTTGTTTTATTGTGTACTAGCGAAAATTGAACTGTGAACAGAGGAGGGGATTTTGAACGCTCATAAACATTTGACAAACTAATCGATTTGTTGCGGTTTGCATGTAGGTCATTCCATTGGTAATTATTTTATTCAAAATGACATAGAGCATTGCTGTCCCCATTTTTTGATAGAGGGCGCTTCCGACAATCTCCGAAATTTCAATGGCATTACTCTATTTTACTACCAGACCAACATACTTCCAGGAAGTGTTAGGGATGCAAAGACGACTCGGAATCATATTATAATGTAACGTCAAAAATGCCTTTTTTACGAGTTAGGGTTAAAAGAAGCAGAGAAAAAAGCCACTTGATATTTCTACAGCACGTTCTGTCGGAACTCCTGTTAAAAGCTCATGTTCCTCTTTCGTTGCGCCACACTATAGCACGATGGGGCTCCTCCACATTTTACCAATGATGTTCGCAGACACATCAACGTAACATGTGGACAGCAGTGGATAGGTAGTGGTGGTCCGGTTCGTTGTCCTGCCAGATTGTTGCACCTACTTCATTATATCAATTACTTTTTGTTACCTACCTTTATTTTATTACTGTATAATTGTTCTGTATTTTTTTAAATAAACATTCATGGGTGGGGCTAGTTGAGCTCAAACCAATTAGTAGCCGCCTTTCCTCCAACTGGCTCAATCTAAATCTGAATCTGTATGGACTTCTTCTGCTGGGGTCAAATGAAAAGTTGAATGTATGAGAATCCCGTACCGTCAGTGGAAGACCTCTCAGCTCGAATTTCTGTAGCTGCCAGAAAGCTATCCGAGATGCCAGGAATCTTTCAAAGCGTGAGGAATTGCATGCGACGCTGCTGTCAAGCATGCTCGACTACTTCTGGTCGTAATTTTGGACACCTTTTGTAGTAAAACCTTTAACTAAATTGCTTTCTGTCACATTAACGTGTTGCTGTTTCATTACCTGTTTCTGTTGCTTTTTCCTCTGCTTCTTTTAACCACAGCTCGCTAAAAAGGCATTTTCAACGTAACATTCATATGTGATTCCGAGTCGCTTTGCATCCCTAACACTTCCTGGAAGTATGTTGGTCTGGTAGTAAAACACCCAGGAGTAATGCCATTGAAATGTTGGAGATGTGTCGGAAGCGCCCTCTATCAAAAAATGGAGACACAAGAGCTGTAAGCAAAACTGCATATATTTCAAGCATTCCAACTCCTATGGAAGAGCTGTCCGCAAGATTAAAGGCGGGGTCAAGGCATATGCCATCTAGCGGCAGGGGTGCATAACTAGAGGATTATTAAGTAGAGGATTATGGCAGTTTCTTTTGTGTGAATGTCAACAAAACTTTTTTGTTTCTATAAAATGTTACTTCAAAATATTTCGTAGAATAAGTTTTAGGTTTGAAATATTGTAAATAAATATAGAATAAATAAGTGTAGTACGACTAAATATTAACATAAAATATACTAAGATGAAATATCATTTAACTATGCGATACAAATATCGCTGATTAAAATATTTTCGATTTTAATTACGCTTTTAATGTAATGAAAGATGACTCATTAAATTTTGTAAGTACTTATTATATAAATGCAGAATTTTGAAATAGTGTCACATTTTAGTAATTTTTTGATGAGCTAAATTATACAAAATGATATACACCGTAGTATTTTATATGATAATATAATATTTATCAATATTTAGAAATGTATAGAATTTAATACTAAATAAAATATTCAACTTTTATTTACAACAAGCTGCATTTTTTATTTACCAATTTCAGACGATAAAAATCCAATGTTTTCTTGGTCGTATCGACTTTTATTATTTAACTTGCAAACTTTTCATTCTTTTAATTTAAAAACCTATTTTATTATACGTATATTCGGAATAACTTTAATTTTAAATGTATGTATTAAATATTGTTTTGTTAAACAAAGAAATATTGTTAATTTATTTGTTTAAATGTGTAACGTTCTAGACAATAATTTTCCTAAAATCGTTGCTTAGATTCTTTTTTTTTTTTTTTTTTTTTTTTTTTAAACAGACAAAGACATTTTGAGAGTTCATATTAAAAATTCATTCATAAATTTCAAGCTATTCTCTCAATCATGACAGATTAATCAAGTCTACGAGGTTTATTGCAAAATATTTTTGCTATAGTTTGTTTCGGTAAAGTCATGTACATTTAAAAAAATAGTCACAATATCATTTTAATTTTGGGAGAAAAAGTACCAACTTAGTAGTCATAAGAACCATATAATGCTACGAAAAATATTAACTTTTACCCTAAAATTAAAATGGCAATGAAACTTTTTTAAAAAACACAGATCTTTTTAATTAAAAATATGTGTATTTAAAAAAAGTCTCATTATTATTTTAATTTTAGGGTAAAAGTCAATATTTTTCGTAGCATGATATGGTACTTATGAGTACTAATTAGTACTTTTTCTCCCAAAATAAAATTAAAATGATATTGTGACTATTTTTTTAAATGTACATGACTTTATCGAAACAAACTATAACAAAAATGTTTTGCAATAAACCTCGTAGACTTGATTAATTTGTCATGACTGAGAGAAAATTCAGAAAATATGCGCAAAAGATATGGAGACAATAAACATCTGCGCATATATGACGTCAAACCCACGTCATCCTCTAGTTATGCACCCCTGCCGCTAGATGGCATATGCCTTGACCCCGCCTTTTGCTTACGACAGATTCCAGCATTAAGTTGGTACGCTCTAGCAGCTCTGGCTGTAAGTCATTTGGAATAAAATAATTATCAAAGGAATGACCCACACGCAAACAGCAACAAAATCGATCCGTTTGTATAATGTTTATGAGTGTTTAAAATCCGCCCCTCTGTTCACAGTTCGATTTTCGCTAATTACCCGATCCCAATGTTTCCGATTTTGGGATTAAAATTTAAGTTAAAGTCTAAGCTTTAAAATAATTTCAACCCCATGCACAAAATAACGATAAAAAGTAGTTGTTCGTTACTCTAAAGTCTAAAGCGCCCTCTACCGACAATTTTTGAACGTAACCTTTATAATTTGTTTTTTCAAAATCGTGATATAAGGAATGATTTTAGTGAAAACCAGAAACGAATCAAACCTTTTTTCCGTTTTTTATCATCGTTTGAATTTTTGGACCTTAAACTTTAATGGCCCCTAGCTCCTACAGAAGACGTTTGCGCCCCATGGTTTCCTATTTAATAATGTTTGTCTTCATGTCTACTATCCCCCATGAAACTTTGTCGGTCTGGTAGCGAAACACCCTGCATATCTATCTATATATGCTAAAAATCGCATTACAAATTGCTAAATTTCAAAATTCGTAAATGGCAAAATTTTTTAAAAGAGTAAGGATCGAAGAGTAAGGATGAAATTTGAAATTAAATTGCTTTTAGAAATTTCAAAAAATAGCCGTGAAATTCTAAAAACCACTAAAAAAATCATTAAAAAATTTATTAAAAATCGCTAAATGTAAATGCATCCCGAGAATAAAAATTTATTGCAGTCGGGTAAAACAAAGCAATCACATTTTTCATGAATTACAAAAAAGTCGACGCAGAACACAAAATGTATCCAAAAATCGTATTGAAAATAGACAAAATTTTAAAAATGTAGATGGTGAAATTTACTAAATTAGTCCAAAAATTTGAAACCAAATTCCTTTTTTAATTGTTGTCTGAGCGTAGCGAAGTCTTATACTCAGAGTACGTAACGATATTAAAAGTCAAAAAAATTCTTTCGTCAAGCAAATCTCAAAAAGTACTTGTCAGATTTCGATTCTGTTTGCACCAGAAGGTACCTATGAAGGTAATCTGGTGAATGCACCTACTTTTAAAAATTAATTCCAAGTAGTTTAAAAGTTATTTTAAAAAAACTGATAAAAAAGCACAATTTATTTGCATACGTCACAGAAATTCGGTGCGCGTGATTTTCACCGGTTGGATATTTTCGTAGATAACCGAATCAGTACATAAAGTAAACTAGGACTTCCCTCAGAGGGATTAGTCTGAGCGATATTGCTGAGAAAACACATTCAATAAATTGCGATAAGTAAAGAAAATGAGATGTTACCTTTAATTGGTCATTCATTCATTGTGATAAAATATGATGAAAATAAGCATATTGAATCACAGAATTACAAAATCTTATATATAAAGTTGCATATACTATTTTTATAAAAGAAAAGCAAACCATGCATGGATATAAAATTGAAAATATGCAAAATGTTAAAAGTAATACAGAAAATAAAACACCAAATTTTCCAATATTGGAAATATAACTCTTTGAAATGATGTCATGCGCATAAACAGAAGCTTCGCACCGATTTGAGAAACTGTAAATAACATAAACTATTATGTTTGAAGAGAATGGAGTGTATTTTATAAGGTGTGAAATCCGTCCGAATAGTTTATAATGTTGAATATCTGTTTGCCACGGATGCAATGAGGTTGTCGATAAGAGTTAAGCAATCCTTTTTTTTTTTTTTAAATTGTCCTAAACGAGCACTTACATCTTATAAGTTACTGTGATGCCAAAGTTATAGTTTCTGACCTCAACAGTATCCTAGAAATTACAATATTCTCAATAAATTGGGTTTAAAACTTTTTCTAGAAAAAAAAATGTTTAATTTCTGAAATTAAACTGTCGAATGTTTCAGAAATCGTTCATAACGAGAATATTATATCTTAAAAGTTGCCACCAAAAAAAAAAAATTAAAATTTTTAGTCATATCAACATAAAAGAATTCTCAATTTTAGAACTTTTTTTACTCGTGCATTGATGGTGATTATTGTTTCTACGCAAAATATAGTATATTTTGCAGCAAAGGTGGTTACCAACATTTTTTGCCCATATTATTTTTTAAATCGGCTAGGTACTCCCAATGATAACGAAAAACACACAAACGTTAATGCTGCAGGCCTGTCCAACCTTTTACTATTCAGGGGCGCATCTTAGCTTTTGGCGACCGGTTAAGGGCGCCATTATTAATACGTCTCAAAACATACAAGAAAATCATCTTTCAACATCAGTAGCAATACATATAGGCAAATACATAACGCGGTAGAGACATAATGTGTCTATAGATCTAAAATAACATGTTTAAAAAAAGTAATTAGATTGTAAATGGTAGTAAATTTTGAATAATGTAGTTTTCTGCAGGGGATTATCTCAAACATTTTTGAATTTGAAGGAGCTAGAAAATGAAATATCACCTATTATTAAAATAAAATGGTAATCAGATATATTGTCAGGTTTTCGGGGGACGCAAATACTCTGCAATAACTAATTGTTTTTGGTGTTGTTTTTAGATGTACATTTGTCATTATAAAAAGTAAAGTGTCATGGATGGTTCCAAAGAGAGAGCCCGAAATAATTTTCATTGATGGAAATTCTTTCGCGCGACTTTATTTATTTAATAAAATCATCAAAATTACATAAAATTACAATGGTCTGGGCGAGAAAAAGACAGCCTTTATCCTGTCTTATAAAATGACGAATGAAACAATGTCAATAACGATAACAAACATGCTGAAATTTCATGCATGAAAGAGGGGAAGGATCGCTTATTCTTTTTCTACATTTTGCTTCTTAATATATTAAAAAAATTATTGCTGACATTAATTAATTGCTAATGGTATAATTTCCATAAAATGAATAACTAGAAATTAGTAAAGAAACGCAACAGCACATGATTTGTTTCTTAAAAAAACTAATCACGTGCTGTTGCCTTTCTTTTAATACGTCACGTAAGTTAAAACTGAGACTTAATCATTTGAGACAATAATCACTTGTAGAAATTTTTAAAACATCTTTCAAAAAATATCAAGTATTTTAAATAAAATATTTTTTACAAAGGAATTTTACTTAAAAATAGGAAACCTTCAAAAGGGCGCCAAGAAAACCTGCAAAGGGCGCCATGGCGCCCGCGGGCGCCGCGTTGGACAGCCCTGCTTTATAGCATAGAAATACAGAATCAAAAGCTATTTATCTCCTATTATATACACATAAATTATCTAATTAGTGCTAGCAGATGCATTTTTAAATATACACAGATCAATATAATGCTTCATTTTCTTTTATTAGTATTTCTTAGTATTCATTTTTCATTAATTTGTATTATTCAGCAAAAAACTCACTTTCTTAAGCTCGAATTACGTTAAACTTTTTATAAAAGCGCCTGAGTCCATATAACAGCGAAGTATTGGGAAGAGTATTAAATACAAGGTAGTAAGACACTTAGTCAAACGCAGGTAATAAATCGCAAAATATTGTTCTTTTCGCCCTCTCTCGAAATGCATTTTTTCCGTACATTTAAAAAACACGATTTAGAGTCATCTTATTTAAAATTCAAATAAATAAATAAGAGGAAGCAATAATAGCGTAAGTCAAAACATTTTATTTCAGCATCAAGGAATTGTATCATAGTTACATGTGGAAAAAAGCTGCTTTTGGCCAAAAAACGTTGTCTTCACTAAATTTGAATTCGATTAAAAAAAGTACTGTGATTAATTAAAATGTTATAGGCAGAACTGCCAAGTCTCCGGCATTTTGGATACCGTTATTTTAATAAAGAAAATGTTTTATTAAATTGGAACATTCTGCGGATTTAAAAAATAACTTTTCCTATAAGAAAATTCTGCTATACAGTAAGCGGGGGCTTGGCATCTCTGTATAGGAATATTTCGTAATCTACTTTTTAACCTTAAAAAAAGCAACGACCATTTTTCGGGTACAAAAAGTATTTACTAATTGTTCCATTTTGCATACAAGGTACTGATTGTAATATTGATACATCTATGGTGATAAATTTCCAATAATTTTTCAAATCCCATTTATTTCATTAAAAATATAAATCTTTTATTCATTTAGTTTAAAATAAATGGTTTTTAACTAATTTCATAATACTTTTGAAATATCACTTTTCATTGGTCATTTTTTTAAAGCATTTGGAAAATGGTTGTTGTTTTCAGTCAAATATAGACTTTGGTCTGTCCGCATTTTATTTTTTTATTATTATTATTTATAAATGGTGGAGAAATATTCATACTTAATCCATAACGTACATAATATATGTCACTGTTATTACATAAGTCATCTTTTTATTATCATAAAAATTATGTTTTTACTGATTTTTATTAACTCAATAGGAAAAATTTTGTGCTTTGAGCAATAGATGTCCGTATTTCATTTATTTATTTATTTTAACAAAATTCTTTGTATTTAGAAGAATTTTTATTAAAATAGGAAATCCAAATGTCGCTGTTAATAAAGAAGAAAGTTACAAAAAAAAGTTACAAAACGATAGACGTATACTATCAAATATGGAAAAACAACGAATCCAAAATAGACGTCGTATGAAATATCATCTTTTAAAGCAAAAAAAACGAGGTCTGACTACCGAGCCTACTGATTACGAAATGTGTATTACACGAAAAAAAAAAAAAATGCAAATATTGATTTTTTTTTCTTTTGTGCAGTTTTGGCTTTGAAAGGTGCGCTATGATGTTGCAAAAAGATATAAGCGACTATGAAAACACACTTGGTAAACGTTCATGCTCAGTTTTACAAATAAATGTGGCACATATATGCCCTATACAGACCAAGGTACCTAATTGGTGCCAAAATGGCGTTCAGTTGCCTAACATGCTGGTTATCATATAAATGTTATAATAAATTGTTTGTTCTAAAAATATTATCATTTATTGATTGTTATTTCTTTTTCTTTTTCTTTTCTTTTTTTTTTTAAATAACAGAAAATGTTTTGTTTATTCCTTTTTAGGTGCGTTCGTAATTATGTAAATACGTAATAGCACCTATTGTTGTCGCTCAGTCCGTCCGTCTGTCCGTTCGTCCGCATATAACAAAGCAAAAACTACCCAACCGAATCGTTTGAAATTTAAAATACATAATTATTACATAATTTTGTGGAGTCATTTCAAATTTTATGAAAATCGGATGGATAGATCAATTACAAGGACTATCAAAAGGATTCCGTTACATTACGGTCAATGGGGAAAAAAGTTTCAAATGTATTTTAATCGTTTGAAATTTAAAACGTACAATTATTACATAATATTGTCGAGTCATTTCAAAGGTTATGAAAATTGGTTGCATAAATCAATTACAGGGACAATCAAAAGTATTCCGTTACATTAAGATCAATGGGGAAAAAAAGTTTCAAATGCATTTAAATGGTGTTACACTCATTTGAATTAATAGAATTGACATGAATCTATGAAGTATGTACTAAATTATGCATTCTGTACAATCTGGGATGTAAAGAATACTTATTATTTATTTACAGGGCCACACAAATGTATTCCACTAAATAATGTTATACGGGGAAAATTTGTTTGGGGCGTGTTTTAATTATATTGAACTACTTCACATTTTATGAATAAGATATACGTTAATGAAGAATAATAAAAATTATTCTCTGCATATTTACAGGAACACAAAGATTTCGACCACTATACTGTATTCAAAGTCCGCTCTACTATATCAGCAAGATCTGAATATTTAAAAACTTCGTTATAGTACGAACGCACCTCATTTGCTACGCTTCACGTGCAATTTCCAATTTGTTTTAGGTGCGTTCGTAATTATGTGAATACGTAGCACCTATAGTGGTCGTTCAGTCCGTCCGTCTGTCCGCATATAACAACGCAAAAACTACCCAACCGAATCGTTTGAAATTAAAAATACATAATCATAACATAATTTTGTCGAGTCATTTCAAATTTTATGAAAATCGGATGCATAGATCAATTACAGGGGCAATCAAAAGTATTCCATTACATTACGATCAATGGGGAAAAAAGCTTCAAATGCATTTTAATCATTTGAAATTTAAAATAGGTAATTATTATGTAATTTTGTTGAGTTATTTAAAATTTTTTTATAATCGGGTGCATAGATTAATTACAAGGGCAATCAAAAGTATTCAATTACATTATGGTCAATGGGGAAAAAGTTTCAAATGTATTTTATACGTTTGAAATGTAAAATACACAATTATTACATAATTTTGCCGAGTTTTTTCAAATTTTATCAAAATCGGATGCATAGATCAATTACAGGGGCAATCAAAAGTAATCCATTACATTACGGTCAATGGAGAAAAATGTTTCAAATGCATTTTAATGGTGTTACACTCATTCGAACTTAATAAAATTTATATGCAACTATGAAGTACATATTATAATATACATTTTACATAATTTAGGGTGCAAAGAACATTTGTTATTGATTTAAAAAGCCACACAAAAGTATTCCATTACATAATGGTACAGGGAGAACATTGTTTGATGAGCGTTTTAATTCTAATTCACTATTTACAATTTTATGAGATTGATATATGAGAGTAATATTTTTAAAACTTCGTTATCGTACGAACGCACCTCATTTGCTACGCTTCACGTGCAATTTCCAACTTGTTTCATTTTGAAATACATAAATAACGTGTTATTATAGCATGCTATATGTATCTGGTAATCAAAACGACGTTTTCGCCTAATTGGCATAAAAAATCTCGCCAAACCCTGTGCTTATATCTCTAGTATATTATCTCAAGCATTTTATTTATGTATACTATAATTGTTTTTATATACCACTTACTTCTTCTGGTATGTAAAAATAGGTAAGTGGCTCCTCTATGCAGTATAAATTGTATAAATCTTTAAAAAATAGCCCCTGATGCCCCTTTTTGGATCGAATTAAAAAAAAATCAACTTCTAATTCCAGTATTGCTCCCAGGTATGCATATATATTCCAAATTTCAAAGTTGTATGCCAACAGGAAATGGATAAAGAATGGGAAAAGATGTCACATATGCACCAGGGTACATAATTGGCGTCAAAATGGCATTATTTTATCTGAGATGGTAACCCAGCTTTATTTATTTATTATTTGTTTATTTACTCATAAAATGTTTATTTACTTTCATTTCCTTTTTTTATTATATGAGATATTTCTTTTTATAGTTATTAATTGTTATTATTATTTTATTTACTGTAAGTTCTTTTTGAAAATAGAAAATAATTTAAAAATGTGCATGTAAGCATTATTTGAAAACGGAGTTTTCGCCAAATGGGCTTTGAAAAAAAATGCGCCAAATCTGATGCGCTTGTGGTATCCGTGCCAAAAAATTAGTGACCAGAATTGACTTCCACACACAAACAAAATATCCTTCTATAGTAAAAAAAAACTAGCCTTAAAAGGAATGACTGCTGGAATGATGCTGATGTGGAAGATTTCCGGAACTAACGAATCCGGGTTTTCCACTCCTTCCATGAGTCGAATAGACCAATCAGGAAAGGGCTCCGTCTATGCATCGCCATATGGGTTACCATAAAGAGAGGAAAGGTTACCATCGCCAACAATCGCCAAGTTTGTCGCCAACTTGACGATATATGGCCAAATTTGGCGACCAAAATTAGTTGTCAAAAGTGACGCCAACTTGGCGATAACTGTAATATTTCGCCAAATTTTTAATTTCTTTACAACACCAGTCGTTTGATACATTATTTGAGAGGTTTGCAACTGCTTATTCATATAATGGATGTATTGTGTGTTATCCCCCATTCTGCTCCCCAGGGGGGACACATTTTTATTTTCTTTACAACACCAGTCGTGTTACAGAAGATTTGAAAGGTCTGCAACTGCTTATTCATATTATGGATGTCTTGTGTGTCACCCCCACACTCTGCTCTCCCCAGGGGGGGGGGGGAGGGCGGTCACATTTTTAATTTCTTTACAACACCAGTTGAGTGACACATCATTTGAAAGTTCTGCAACTGCTTATTCATATTATGGATGTGTTGTGTGTCATCCCCCACTCTGCCCCCAGGGGGGCATATTTGTAATTTCTTTACAACATCAATTGTGTGACACATCATTTGAAAGGTCTGCAACTGCTTATTCATACCATGGGTTATTGGCGACCGCAGCAAGCAGGAGTAGAGAATAATTTGGAATCGCGAAGCGATTACGCGGGGGGTTGGCGAGCATAGCGAGCAGGGGGTCGGGGCCCCCCTAGTAAGTTAAAAAAAACATGCAATAAAAATAAATATAAAGGGAAAATGATATCATAAAAGAAACTTTTTATTTAAAAACATTATTCTTTCTAATTTTCATACGCGAAATATATAAAACATTCTTTTAGCGACCAAAAAATGCTATTAAGAGATTATCACAAAATCTCAAAATCAAAGTTTTTATGACATTTTTTTAATATAAAAAATAACAGTTTTATTTTCCTGCATGAATAAATTTTAAAATGTTTTATTGCATTCAATATTTCTGAGTGCGTAAATGATTACTATTTACTCCATGTACTGATTCGGTTATCTACGAAAATATCCAGCTGGTGAAAATCACGCACATCAAATTTCTGTGACGTATGCAAATAAATTGTACTTTTTTATCAGTTTTTTTAATATAACTTTTGAACTATTTGGAATTAATTTTTAAAAGTAGGTGCATTCACCAGATTACCTTCATAGGTACCTATTGGTACAAACAGAATCAAAATCCGACAAGTACTTTTTGAGATTTGCTTGACGAAAGAATTTTTTTGACTTTTAATATCGTTACGTATCTCTGAGTATAAAGACTTCGCTTCGCTCAGACAACAATTATAATCATTTAAGCACTCAGAAATATTGAATGCAATAAAACATTTTAAAATTTAATCATGCAGGGAAATAAAACTTTTTTTTATATTAAAAAAAATGTCATAAAAACTTTGATTTTGAGATTTTGTGATAATCTCTTAATAGCATTTTTTGATCGCTAAAAGAATATTTGTCTGAGCGAAGCGAAGTCTTTATACTCAGAGATACGTAACGATATTAAAATTTAAAAAAATTCTTTCGTCAAGCAAATCTCAAAAAGTACTTGTCGGATTTTGATTCTGTTTGTACCAATAGGTACCTATGAAGGTAATCTGGTGAATGCACTACATACGAAAAATTAGTTCCAAATAGTTTAAAAGTTATATTAAAAAAACTGATAAAAAAGCACAATTTATTTGCATACGTCACAGAAACTTGGTGTGCGTCATTTTTCACCGACTTGATATTTTCATAGACAACCGAACCAAAACACATGGAGTAAATAGTAATTGCCTGAGCCAAGCGGAGGCTAATACACAGCGTAGTATTACTTTCTGGACATATACAACTACGAAACTATATTAAAAGTCAAACAAAATTCTTTTGTCAAGCAAATCTCAAAAAATACTTGTCGGATTTCGATTTTGTTTGTACCAAAAGGTACCTATGAAGATAACCTGATGAGTGCACCTACTACGAAAAATTAGTTCCAAATAGTTTTAAAATTATATTTAAAAAAAAACTGATAAAAATCTATTTGTTACGTCGCGGAAATTTAAAGTACGTCATTTCTATCAGTAGAAGATATTCATAAAGTTTAGAGCACATGCAGCAAAAATATTGTGCACGTTAACTTTATTCAAAAGAAAATCTCTTTTTTCTATTGGAAATAAAATAAACTTTTTTTTATGAAAAGCTATTTTAGCACTAAATTTTTAACATCTGACATAATTTAATAGCAAGTTTGTGATTTTCTTTATTTGATTTCTTTTTTTTCTGATTGCACAGTTTTAAATCTACACACATTAAAAAAACTGCTACTATTTGCAAAAAAGAAAAAAAAAAAGATGCTATTAGCGAGATTGGCGACCGGCTAACATAGAAATAACTGCTGATGATGTTTTAAACACGTATCGTATTTAATGCGATTGAGTACGAAATTCACAATCATTCATTATTGGCATTTTATCTTACTGTTTGGCGATACTTTTTTGGTCGATGGGAAAATCAAGTAATAAAAAAATAAAAATAATAATAAAAAATAAAATAAAATAAAAAATAAAATAAAATAAAAAATAAAAATAAATAAAAAATAAAATAAAAAAATATAAAAAATATAAATAAATAAATAAACATAGTTGAAGCGGTGAACAAACAGTTATAAATTATAAACATAATAATAAATCTAATAAAAAATATAACTATCACATCAAATCGTAAATCGTAGAAATCTTATAGCAATATTCAAAAACAACGTTTTCACCAGTTTGGCGGGGGAAAATTCGCGCTAACGTGTAGCTTATATTTTTACACATAAATGACATCTGTGCCATATTTATGAGTAAAAATAAACATAAACGATCCTCAGGTTTGAAATCTCAATTTCTGAAGCCCAAACTGGACCATGATTATAAAAACGCCAAGGTGAAGGTATTGGAAAAGTACCATGAAATTACGGCAGATATATCATATACACATCGGGATTGGCGTAAATTTCGCGAAAATAATTTTTTAATTCATTTCTATTACTTTAAAAAGGAAATAACAATTAAAAAAAACGATTAAATCTAGATTAAATGAATATAGAAAAAAATAATAAAAAATTTTTTAATAAACAAACAACAATAGCCAGGTTTCCATGAAATGTAAATAACGATATCTTGGCGCCAATTATGTAAAAAAGTGTACCATATCCTGTTCTAAATTTTTTGGCGAGCTTTTTTTTTCTTTTTGGCATTAAATGAATTGTTGTGGTTGCGATCTTCAGCCTGTGAGGTTGCTTTTTTTACACTTTTCAATAAAGCCGAAAAATGTTTATGCACTCGTTTTGACTATCCGCCTGTCCACGCTGTAACATCGGTAAATATACACCGATTTATATGCAATTAGTCAACCTTATTTATGGTCCCCTAGGCATGTTTGGTATAGTATATGAAGTATGTGGGATCAATAGTTTATCTACAGGGGGACCCAAAAGAATTTCATTACATTATAGTCTATTGGGGGAAATCCTTTGCAGAGTATTTTAATGAAATTACGCTATTGCAAATTTGTGAAACTTATATAAACTACTGAATTTCATTACGATTACGTTGTAACAGGACATTCAAAGCATTTTTAATCCAATTACAGGGACACACGAAAAAAATCGGCTTACAATACTGTCTTTGAGCAATAATTTCTGGAAATGCGTTTTCAATTTCTGCATGCGATTTTAAATTTAACTGTTTTTTTTAGATGCGTCCCTAATTAATAAAAATATTTAGTAACTGTAGCCGTCGTCTGATCGGTCTATCTGTCTGTCCGCATATAACAGCACAAAAACTATCCTACCGAATCGTTTAAAATTTTAAATATCTATTTTTTGCCGAATTTCGTTGAGTCATTGCAAATTTTAATAATAAAATCGGATAAATAGTTCGAATACAGCGACAATCAAAATTATTCCGTTACATTACGGTCGACGGAATGAAATAATTCCAAGTACTTTTTCATGATGTTAAACACGTAGAAAAATAATGAAATTTATATGCATTTATGAAGAGCACTAGAATATATATTTTGTAGAACATGCCGCGCAAAAAATATTTATTTTCATTTACACGTCACCGCAAAAGAATTCCATTGCAAATTAGTATGGGGGGAAGACATTAACTTTTCAGATTTAGTAATCTAGGGATTTTATCATGGAGTCATTTTCTCAATTTCACTAGCAGGTCTTTTAAATAATAACTTTTTCTGGTAAAACTGCATAATCAAGTTCACATTGGCGTATTTGAGCCAGCATGTTATACTGAAAAAGTATGTCCAGATTTGTAAATCACTTGTAAAGACACTTGACGGCTCATAGCTTATGCAGACGAGATATTCGCGTTCGTACCTTATACTATAGACATTGCCAACAGTGGAATAATCGTAAAAGAAAAACAGAATATACGTTCTAATCACAGAGTATACGCTCAAGTTAGAGAATATACCCTAGAATGTATATACTGCAGTTTTTTGAGAAAGAGGGAGTATACAGTGGCTCTTAAAAAATCCAGAAAGTATACGGCGTGTACCTCTGTAAACTCTCTATCACATTCATGATTGTCAATTCTTTTTATTTTATGCATGCTAAAGCGAAATACAGCTCAATTTTATGAGAATTAGTTTGAAAAGAAAACAAAACAGCGTATGTAGTGGCCAGCATGCACGACTCATTTAAATAAGATTGAGAATATGTGGAACACACGCGAAAGGAATTGTCATGTAATATTTTGCAATTGTACCATTCACTTTGCTATTTTTTCGTCAGTTCAATTTTTGATAATATATAACCAATCAAAGATAGCTTTTTCTTTCTTTTTTAGCATATTATCATTAAAACTCTGTTCTAAGCAATATCGCTCAGACTAATCCCTCTGAGGGAAGTCCTAGTTTATATATTTCGTGTGTGAAAATTAGAAACAATTACGTTTTTAAATAAAAAGTTTTTTTATGATATCATTTTCCCTTTATATTTATTTTTATTGCATGTTTTCTTTTAACTTATATTTTGTTTGTGTGTGGAAGTCAATTCTGGTCACAATTTTTTCGGCACGGGTACCACAAGCGCATCAGATTTGGCGCAATTTTTTTCAAAGCCCATTTGGCGAAAACTCCTTTTTCAGATAACGCATACATACACATTTTAAAATTATTTTCTATTTTCAAAAAGAACTTACAGTAAATAAAATAATAATAATAATTAATAACTATAAAAAGAAATATTTTATATAATTAAAAAAAAGAAATGAAAGTAAATAAACATTTTATGAGTAAATAAACAAATAATAAATAAATAAAACCGGGTTACCATCTCAGGTAAAATAATGCCATTTTGACGCCAATTATGTACCCTAATGCATATGTGACATGTTTTCCTTTTTTTTATCCATTTCCTGTTGTTATATAACTTTGAAATTTGGAATATGTATGCATACCTTGGGAGCAATACTGGAATTAGACATTGATTTTTTTTTTAATTCGATCCAAAAAGGGCCAACGGGGGCTAATTTTTAAAGATTTATACAATTTATACTGCATAAAGGAGCCACTTACCTATTTTTATATACAAGAAGAAGTAAGTGGTATGTAAAAACAATTGTAAAAACTGTAAAAATTGTAAAAATGTAAAAACAATAGTATACATAAATAAAATACTTGAGATAATATACTAGAGATATAAGCACCGGGTTTGGCGAGATTTTTATGCCAATTAGGCGAAAACATAGTTTTGATTACCAGATACATATAGCATGCTATAATAACACGTTATTTATTTATTTCAAAATGAAAAAAAAGAAAAGGAATAAACGAAACATTTTCTGTTATTAAAACAAAATAACAATCAATAAATGATAATATTTTTAGAACAAACAATTTATTATAACATTTATATGATAACCAGCATGTTAGGCAACTGAATGCCATTTTGGCACCAATTAGGTACCTCGGTGTGTATAGGGCATATATGTGCCATATTTATTTGTAAAACTGAGCATGAACGTTTAGCAAGTGTGTTTTCATAGTCGCTTATATCTTTTTGCAACATAGCGTACCTTTCGAAGCCAAAACTACACAAAAGAAAAAAAAATCAATATTTGCAGTTTTTTTTTCTTTTTTTTTTTTTTTTTTCTTTTTTTTAATGTAATGCACATTTTGTAATCAGTAGGCTCGATAATCAGATCTCGTTTTTTTTTTGCTTTAAAAGATGATATTTCATACAATGTCTTTTTTGGATTCGTCGTTTTTCCATATTTGATAGTATGCGTCTACTCGTTTTGTAACTTCTTTTTGTAACTTTCTTTCTTAACAGCGACATTTGGATTTTCTAAATAAAAATTCTTCTAAATACAAAGAATTTTGTTAAAATAAATAAATAAATGAAATGCGGACATCTATTGCTCAAAGCACAAAATTTTTCCTATTGAGTTAATAAAAATCAGTAAAAACATAATTTTTATGATAATAAAAAGATGACTTATGTAATAACAGAGTCATATATTATGTACGTTATGGATTAAGTATGAATATTCCTCCACCATTTATAAATAATAATAATAATAAAATAAAATGCGGACAGACCAAAGTCTATATTTGACTGAAAACAACAACCATTTTCTAAATGCTTTAAAAAAATGACCAATGAAAAGTGATATTTCAAAAGTATTATGAAATCAATTAAAAACCATTTATTTTAAACTAAATGAATAAAAGATTTATATTTTTAATGAAATAAATGGGATTTGAAAAATTATTGGAATTTTATCACCATAGGTGTATCAATATTACAATCAGTACTTTGTATGCAAAATGGAACAATTAGCAATACTTTTTGTACCCGAAAAATGATTGTTGCTTTTTTTAAGGTTAAAAAGTAGATTACGAAATATTCCTATACAGAGATGCCAAGCCCCGGTTTATTGCATAGCAGAATTTTCTTACAGGAAAAATTATTTTTTTAATCCGCAGAATGTTCCAATTTAACAAAACATTTTCTGTATTAAAATACCGGTATCCAAAACGCCGGAGACTTGGCAGCTCTGCCTATAATATTTTAATTGATCACGGTACTTTTTTTAATCGGATTCAAATTTAATGAAGACAACGTTTTTTGGCCAAAAGCAGTTTTTTTCCACATGTGTAACTACGATACAATTCCTTGATGCTGAAATAAAATATTTTGACTTATGCTATTATTTCTTCCTCTTATTTATTTATTTGAATTTTAAATAAGATGACTCAAAATCGAGTTTTTTAAATGTACGTAAAAAATGCATTTCGAGAGAGGGCGAAAAGAACAATATTTGGCGATTTATTACCTGCGTTTGGCTAAGTGTCTTACTACCTTGTATTTAATACTCTTCACAATACTTAGCTGTTATATGGACTTAGGCGCTTTTATAAAAAGTTTGACGTAATTCGGGCTTAAGAAAGTGAGTTTTTTCTGAATAATACAAATAAATGAAAAATGAATACTAAGAAATACTAATAAAAGGAAAATAAAGCATTATATTGATCTATGTATATTTAAAAATACATCTGCTAGCACTAATTAGATAATTTATGCTTCTGTATTTCTATGCTATGAGGCATTAACGTTTCTGTGTTCTTCGTTATCATTGAAAGTACCTAGCCGATTTAAAAAATAATGTGGGCAAAAAATGTTGGTAACCATCTCTGCTGCAAAATATACTATATTTTGCGTAGGAACAATAATCACCATCAATGCACGAGCAAAAAAAGTTCTAAAATTGAGAATTCTTTGATGTTGATATAACTAAAAATTTAAAATCTTTTTTTATTGGTGGCAACTTTTAAGATATAATATTCTCATTATGAACGATTTCTAAAACATTCGACAATTTAATTTCACAAATTAAACATTTTTTTTTTCTAGAAAAAGTTTTAAACCCAATTTATTGAGAATATTGCAATTTCTAGGATACTGTTGGGGTCAGAAACTATAACTTTGGCATCATAGTAAATTGTAAGATGTAAGTGCTCGTTTAGGACAAATTTTTTAAAAGGATTCGTTAACTCTTATCGACAACCTCATTGCATCCGTGAAAAACAGATATTCAATATTATAAACTATTAGAACGGATTTCACACCATATAAAATACACTCCATTCTCTTCAAACATAATAGTTTATGTTATTTATAGTTTCTCAAATCAGTGCGAAGCTTCTGTTTATGCTCATGACATCATTTCAAAGAGTTATATTTCCAATATAGGAAAATTTGGTGTTTTATTTTCTGTATTACTTTTAACATTTTGCATATTTTCAATTTTATATCCATGCATGGTTTGCTTTTCTTTTATAAAAATAGTATATGCAACTTTATATATAAGATTTTGTAATTCTATGATTCACTATGCTTATTTTCATCATATTTTATCACAATGAATAACCAATTAAAGGTAACACCTCATTTTCTTTACTTATCGCAAGTTATTAAATGTGCATTCTCAGCAATATCGTTCAGACTAATCCCTCTGAGGGAAGTCCTAGTTTAAACATTACTGTGGGGATCGAAAAAAATGGTACTAATCGCATTAAAAAGTTAATTAAAAATAGCATTGAAAACTGCATTAAAAGTGCATTGAAAACTGCATTAAAAACGCACTGAAAATTGCACTAAAAATTGCTAGTTAATTTTAAAATCGCAGTAATTAATTTTTTCTCAAATGGATAAAACATTCTAATCGGCAATCAGTACTATTTGATTATCTGGTCGGTCAAGAATCTAATTGCCAAATTATAAGATTAAACGCCAATAATGGCTGATCGTAAATGTCACATTCACTTGACATTAAGCACGTTACACATGTTTGTTACATCATCAAATGATTTTTATTTCGTTGTTTTATTTGTATTTTTATTAATGTTTTTCTAATTTATTTGTTTTTTCATTATTTAACATAAAAATCACATGAATTTGCATACTTTGGCGAGTCGTTTGATGATTTATATAATTTGGCGAAATTGATCGACAGCATAATCAAGTATTACTCGGAAATCTTTTATGGATGATAAAAATTCGACGCGGAACGCGAAATATCTTTTAAAAAATACATTAAAAATCTCTAAAATTACATACGATTAAAAGTTTAATAATCAATTTTTATTTCGAATATCAAAAATTACCATAAAACTCGGAAAAAAAACGCTAAAAATCTCATTGAAAATTGCATAAAAAAATCACTAATATTAAAAAATAGCTGAGTTAAAAATTTATTTTAATAGGGTAAAACATTGTAATTGGAAATATTTCATTAGGGACGAAAATTCGACATCAAGCTTAAAAAGTCTCGAAAAATGGCATTAAAAATCGACGAAATTCATGAATCTTAGCAGACAGCGCCATGTAAAAGGGGAGAGGGACGAAAGGGTCGATTGCCCCAGGCACGGAAATTTGGTTTGCGCTAAATTAATACTACCAACGTAATTTTTGGTCTATCACGCGGCGGGGGGGGGGGGGGGGGGGAGGTGCCAAATTGAAACTTCGGGTCGGGTGCAGTTTTTTCTTCGCATGCCCCTGCTATTAGACAAAATTTGGTACATTAAACTAAAAGATTGAGTCAAAATTCCTTTTACTAATATCAAAATACAGCGCAAAATACGAAAAAACATTAAAAATTGCACTAAAAAATCACTAAAAAAATCCAAAATACCATTACGCGAAATTCAAATAAATTATACTGAAAAGAGAACAAAATCCATTATATTAGGTTAAAAGGGTGAAACCGCATTATTTTCGCTTATGGGGAAAAACCGCCTCGAAACATTATAAAAACCTGCTAAAAATCAAATAAAAATTACATTAAAAAATCAAAAATTGGCCTTCGAGGTGCTAAACTTCATATATAGAGGAAGGTTTCCACCAAAATTTTGTAGCTCTTCGTGCAGCAGTCTCTCCAGGACATCGCCGGCGTTTAAAAATTTTTAGCATGTATTTTAAGCTATCTTAAAGTTTCAAATAGGCCTTCTTGTTACATTTCCTAATTTTGTACGCGCCCCTCTCTTTTCACACCTTTAAATATGTTACACCATTTTTTTTTCTATGTATTATAAACAATCTTACAGTTTAAAACAAATCATATTGTAAGATTTCCCAATTTTAACAAATCCGCTGTCTGTTGGTTCCATATTTCACCAGTAAACGCACTCTATTCTTATCAAAACTATATCTGCATGAAACTCCATTAAAAAACCTATCAGGAGATATATTATTCGAGGGGGTGGCGGTCTTAAGCAAGAATTTAAGATATTTGAGGAAATTTCTATTAAAAAATAGTGGTACCTAAACTTTTGACATTTTAGGTAGATTTCGCAAAAAAATTCTACCTATTGTATTCTCAACGGTTTAAGGTTTTGATAGAAAAACTATGGAAAAAAATACACACTAAGCGCAAAAAAATCTCGAAAAATCGCATTCAAAATCGAATTAAAAAGTGTTGAAGTCTAAAAATCGTAGAAGATAAATTTTTGTGTATTACAATTAAAGTTCGAAACAATTTTCCTTTTATCAATATCAAAAAATAGCCGTAAAATATGAAAAAACACTAAAAATCACATAAAAAATTCATTAAAAATTTAAAAATCGATGTAAGAATTCCGAATAAACTTTGTTGAAAAGAGAAAAAAAATTGCTATATTGGGTTAAAAGAATGAAACCGTATTCCTTTCATTATTGGGATAAAACCGCAAAAAGAACGCTAAAAATCGCCTAAAAAATTATTTAAAAAAATCTAATCAAAAAATCGAAAATCGGGATTCGAGGTGCAAAACTACATGTATAGAGGTACCTTCCCTCCAAATTTTGTAACTCTACATGCAGCGGTCTCTTCAGAACAGCGCTGACAGACAAACATAGTTGTCTCTTTATTATTATAGATTATCCGTGCCGCTGCTATAAATGACTTTATACATGCTGCAATTTGAAGGTACGCACAGTGGGGCAGGAAGCCTCCAAAGTTGGCAAAAAATAAAATTTACTTTGAACAAAAAAAGCACATCACGGATTCTTTTGTAAAAGAAAAGTAGTAAAATTTTAAACTTTTACATAAGCTAAATAGTAATTTATTAATTAATTTACAAACCTTTTTCAATATTTTTTGTAGAAAAATGAGTTAAAAACAAGAATTTAAGATAGATTTATACTAATTAGATATTTATAAATCATCCATGATATCTCATTAAAAAATATAAACATAATTAGTAATTTTAATTATTCTCAAGCAAACCTTATAATGAATATTAGCGAATCGTCTTGAAGGAATGAATCAACCTTTCTCAGGCAAAATGTACGCATTACTATAAAGACAGCAGAAGAAAACTGTTTCTGTTGTTTTAGTGCTAACACACACTTTTTGTTTTCCTGTTTTTCAGATCTTAAACTCATACATGTCACGTTCACTAACGAATATGTAGAACTAGAATTGTATAACCGTTTTACTCTTGATCTTTTTGATCGTCCAGAACAAATTCAGACGGAATATGGAGATGGGGACGTTTGCTTTTCATTGACGCTTCTGTTTGTTTTTCAAATCGAGGAAATGAAAGCGATTTGCCGAGCCACTCTTTGTTAATTCTAAAGCATTTCCCTTGTTTCGCCAGGCTTTTGCTCATCGGAATTTATATTAAACTTTAAAACATTTAATCTTCTTTTCATTTAAACTACTTGTTCGTAGTTTCTCCGATTATGGAGCTCTTATACCATAAAATCACATTACTTTTCAAAAGTTTTTTGTTAAAACGTTCCACGATAGTCAGTTTCATTTAAATACATTATTTTGTAATAAACAATGCATTAAAATTCGTATTTAACAAAGAAAATATTTATAATCATGTTTGGCACACCCGTACACTAACAAAAATTTAAGGATGGTTAGCTATAAAAATGACCATACAATTAAAAAAGTAGCAAAAAGTAGCAAGATTTTCTGGCATATTTGTCCTTTTAAAACTCATACTTAGTAGAAAAAATTATAGTTAACACTTAACTCGTCTTAACTCATAACTAAAACCTACAATGTTTGTAGACAGTGTTAATTTTTTTTTATAAATTTCATTACTATATATTCTAAGCGTCTGTATATCTATAAAAATCGTATTAAAACAAATTGAAAGTTAATGAATTATTGTTACATACTTGTAGTTAAAAATTCCATAGTCAAAAAAAAATATTTTTTAATTATTATAGCGAAATTGGCAAACGAATGTTGAAACAAAATTATTGATTTTTTTTTCACTAATTATCAAAGTACAATATGCAGTTTAACTTCTTTCTCTAGTGACGATCAAAATAACTTTGCGCAAATTTTAATACTAGGCAGATGTGTACTGACATCTGCTCTATTAAAGTGACGTATGTCGGTAGTTCAAAATAAAATTTCATTTTTTCGATTTTTTGCCAGTTTTGAAGGCTTTTTGCCCCACTGTGGTACGGTTCGTTTAAGTTACATCACTCCATTGTCGCTCACATTTCAAACTATGTAACATTGTTGGTGCGAAAGTAATCATTATTAAAATACAGCTTTGGCTAATACTGTTATACTTGTAAGACTTTGGCATATACTGTTTGATTTTACAGAGCAGAATTTTGATGATGGAGGTTTTAAACCAAAGTCGATCGCAGCACATGCATCTGTGAATGGGTCCATCAGACATTGAATGAAAAAAGTCTTTTTCCAGTTTTTCCCAAGCCGATTGCTTTTTAGTTTTCTTTTTAGGTGGTGGAAAATCAAGAGTAATAGCTATAAAAAAAGTAATAGCTATCCGGCTTGTTAGAATCACTATTGGCACTCATATTTTCCTGGTTAGAACCGACCGATTGTAAAATGCCATGGCTTGTGGATTGGTCGCCCTCGAGACATGATGTTCGGCATTAAATTGCTTCCTTTTTCGTGATCGCCTTAAGACACGTAATTGGTTTTCAGCGGCTCGATAATGTTTTGATTTTCTCGTTTTCTGCATTGAAAGACGTTTTTGCGCCAAACCAAATACAGTACTACTTAGTTATCCCGTCGACCAATTTCACGAAATGATACGAATCGCCAAACTAATAAGCAACTTATACATGCTGACTAAATTTTTATTTTAAATAACAAAAGAACAAATAAATTAGTAAAATATTAATAAAAAGTTGAAATAAAAATCACTTTATAATTGTTTAAGTACGCGTATTGTGTTTAATGTCATTGAATGCGACATTCACGGTCATTCATTTCTTTGGCTTCGGCTTTTTCCGTATCTGTTAATTTTTTAAAACCACGTAAATGATGAAAAATGCAGAATAGCGGCTCTACTTATAGGATGATAGTAGTAGGAAAATAACTGTACGGGGACAGCCGCAGGGACAAGGGACCGTCCCTGCGGCTGTGCCTGCTGCGGTGCCTCCGGCTGTCCCTGCGGCTGTCCCTGCGGCTGTCCCTCTTGCACCCACCGTACCACCGCCACTCTCCTGCCCCCCACTATGCATCCCCCTCCACGAACACCCCCTAGTGGAAAAAAGGAACATTCTATTATAACAGAGAGGTGATCAACCTTCCCTAATTAAAAATATTATCAATCACATCTCAACTCGGAATCATAGTATATGATGAAGATTAAATTTATATTTGAATTTTGAACAACCATAATTTTAATGAGTATTATTAATTTACCATTTTATTTAGATTTCTTCAACTACAAGATGAGATTATCAATTTAACACAAGAAAGTTAAACATATTTGAATTTTGCTTGATAGACCATCTTAATGAGTAGTATTAATTAAAAACAATAGAAAATATCAAGTTTTATAGAAAAAGACTGATTTCTTATGATTTTTATCAACTATATGATCAATGTAACGACTTAAAAGTTGAAAGTTAAACGTACATCCTAGTTTTTCAACTGCTATAACCCTTATGAGTATCGTTAATTAAGTAAAAAACAATGGAAAATATCAAGTTTTATAGAAAAAGACTGATTTCTTGCGATTTTTATCAACTTAAGAGAGAAAACTTAATCGTACATTTCAGTTTTTCAACAGCTGTATCCTTAATGAGTATTGATAATTAAGTAAAAAACAATGGAAAATATCAAGTTTTATAGAAAAAGACTGATTTCTTACGATTTTTATCAACTGCAACATCAGTGTATCGACTTACAAGTTGAAAGTTAAACATGCATTCTAGTTTTTCAACAGCTATAATCTTAATGAGTATCGTTAATTAAGTAAAAAACAATGGAAAATATCAAGTTTTATAGAAAAAGACTTATTTCTTACGATTTTTTCAACTCAAACTTCAGAATATCAATTTGATAGAAAGAAATTTAAGCAAGCATTCCAGTTTTGGACAACCATTTCCTTCATGAACATTATTTATTAAGCAAAACAACGGAAAATATTAAATTTTTAACTGATATCTTCATATTTTTTTTAATATAAAATCAGGATACACAACTTAAAATAGAAATTTAAACATATTTTTTAGTTTTTGAACAGTCGTTACCTCAAAGAATTTCGATAATTGAACAATTAACAAAGGAAACTAATGATTTTTTAACGAAAAAAGACGAATTAAACGAATTTGGTTAACTTTTACTCTAAATGGAAATTTCATCATACTTTTATATACTAACTAAGTAGAATTTTAATGCATAAACGAACACATTTCAGTAAATATTCAACGCACACACAAATATGAAAACAACACCTGCTTCTTGTGACGTCATATTGAAACCAAAACTTATTCCTTGGAAGTCCCTCACCATGCCTTTTCACCCCCATCTCCCCCAATTTTTTACCACAGGTAGGGAAATAGACAAAGCAATGACCTCTCTATCTTGTATATTTAGAAGTCTGGGAGAAAAAAAGAGACATTTTATGCACTCCAATTTCATAACAATTACCGCAATATCCCAAAATTTGAATTTTGGAAGACATAATCAGTATAATTAATTAAACAAAATAATAAAAATATTATTTTTTAAGAGGAAAAGGTGAATTTAAGCGAATTTGATTAGTTTTACAATAGTCTTTTGAACTGCAACTTGGAAATATAGATTTCTAACAGAAGAATTAAACGTATATTTTAATTTTAACAACAAAAACTTAACAAGTATCATTAATTTAAGAAAAATAAATATCAATTTTAAAGAAAAGACGAATTTGAATAATTTTACACTAGTATTTTCAAAAGCAACCTAGAAATATCAATACTTATTCACATATTTCACTTATTCACTGTATTCAATACTATCTATAATAATAAAGAAAGAAGGATGTTTGTCTGTCAGCGCTATTCTGAAGAGACTGCTGCACGTAGAGTTACAAAATTTGGAGGGAAGGTACTTTTTTACATGTAGGTTTGCACCTCGAAGCCCGATTTTCGATTTTTTGTTTAAATTTTTTTAAATAATTTTTTAGGCGATTTTTAGCGTTATTTTTGCGGTTTTATCCTATTAGTGAAATAAATAAGGTTTCATTCCTTTAACCCAAAATAGCAATTTTTTTTCTCTTTTCAACAAAGTTTATTCGGAATTTGTACAGCGATTTTTGAATTTTTAACGAATTTTTAATGCGAATTTTAGTGTTTTTTTCTCATTTTGCGGCTATTTTTTGAGATTGATAAAAAGAAAATCGTTTTAAACTTTTAGCCTAATGCCCTAAATTTTGTGTTTGTTACGATTTTTAGATTTTAACGATTTTTAATGCGATTTTCAATGCGATTTTTAACGTTTTTTAAAGATTTTTGCGTTTAGCATCTATTTTTTTCATAGTTGTTCTATCAAAAACTTGAGCTGTTGAGAATGCAATAAGTAGTATTTTTTTGTGAAATCTACCTAAAATGTCAAAAATTTAGGTACCACTATTTTCGAATAGCAATTTCATAAACTATCTTAAATTCTTGCTTAAGACCGCTGCCCCCTCGAGTTATATATCACCTGATAGGTTATTTAACAGAGTATGGTTTTGATAAAGTTTTTGAAGAATAGAGTGCACTACCTGGTGGTGGAAAATGGAACTAATAGAACGATATTTTTTTAAATCTATAATAATATAGAGACAAGTTTGTGTGTATGTCAGCGCTGTTCTGAAGAGTATGCTGTACGTAGAGTTACAAAATGTGGAGGGAAGGTACTTTTATACATGTAGTTTTGCACCTCGAAGCCCGATTTTCAATTTTTTGATTAGGTTTTTTTTTTATAATTTTTTAGGCGATTTTTAGCGTTCTTTTTGCAGTTTTATCCCATTACTGAAAGAAATACGGTTTCATTCTTTTAACCCAATATAGCAATTTTTTTTCTCTCTTCAGCAAAGTTTATTCGGAATTTGTACAACGATTTTTGAATTTTTAACGAATTTTTAATGCGATTTTTAGTGTTTTTTCTCATTTTGCGGTTTTTTTTTTTGAGATTGATAAAAAGAAAACCGTTTCAAACTTTTAGCCCTAAATTTTGTGTTTGTTACGAATTTTAGATTTTAACAATTTTTAATGCGATTTTTAACGCTTTTTCAAGATTTTTTGCGTTTAGCATCTATTTTTTTCATAGTTGTTCTATCAAAATCTTGAGCTGTTGAGAAAGCAATAAATAGTATTTTTTTTTGCGAAATTTACCTAAAATGTCAAAAATTTAGTTACCACTATTTTCGAATAGCAGTTTCATAAACTATCGTAAATTCTTGCTTAAGACCGCTACCCCCTCGAGTAATATATCACCTGATAGGTTGTTTAACAGAGTATGGTTTTGATAAAGTTTTTGAAGAATAGAGTGCGCTAGCTGGTGGTGAAAAACGGAACTGACAGAACGCGATTTTCTTAAAATTTGGAAATATAACAATGTGATTTATTTTAAATTTTAAAATGGTTTATAATACATGATAAAAAATGTAAACAAAGAATGGTGTGACACATTTCAGGGTGCGTGAAAGGAGGGGCGCGAACAAAATTAGGAAATGTAATAAGGAGACTTGTTTTACACTTTAAGGTAGTTTATAACGCATGTTAAAAATTTAAAGTATAGACGATGCTCTGGAGAGACCGCTGCACGAAGTTATGTATGAAATTTTATACCTTGGAGGTTGATTTTCAGTTTTTTTAATTTAATTCATATGCGAATTTTAGTGGGTTTCGAGGCGATTTTTCCACATTAGCGAAAAGGAAAGCGGTTTCATTCTTTCGACACTAAATTGGTGAATTTTGTTCTCTTTTCAATATAATTTATTTGGATTTCGTGCAACGATGTTTGGATTTTTAGTGAATTATTTAATGTGAATTTTGCCGCTTTTATTCGACATTTGTAAAAGGAATTTTGCTTAAAACATTCAGGCTGATGTATTAAATTTTAGCTGTTAAGATTTATGAATTTCAGCTAATTTTAATGCGATTTTTCGAGATTTTTTGCATTTGATGTCGGATTTTTGTCATTCATGAGATATTTCCAATTACCCTATTAGAGTAAATTTTGACCCCTGTAATTTTTTAATATTAGTGATTTTTAATGCACTTTTCAATGCAATTTTTAGAAAATTTTCGAGTTTTATGGTGATTTTTTGATATTCGGAAGTAAAAATTGATTTCAAACTTTTAATCTAATATAATTTTAGAGATTTTTAACGCGATTTTTCAAGAATTGTTGTGTTCCGTATCGATTTTTTATTACCTATAAAGGATTTGCTTTTACTACGTGATTATCCTTTCGACCAATTTCGCCGAATTATATCAATCGTTAAACAAGCCAAATTATGCAAATAGATGTAATTTTTATGTTAAATAATGAAAGAAGAGATAATTTAGAAAAACATTAATACAAATAAATATAAAAATAAGAAGTAAAAACCGCTTGATGACGTAACAAACATATGTAACATGTTTAATGTCAAGTGAATATGGAATTTACGATCCGCCATTATTGTAGTTTAATCTTATGGTTTGACCCAAATAGTTTCTTGGTCAACCGGATAATCAAATAGTTCAGATTTTCGATTAGAATGTCTTATCCGTTTGAGGAAATTCTGATTACTGCGATTTAAAAAATAACTAGCGATATTTAGTGCATTTTTCAATGCGTTTTTAATGAACTTTTTAATGCGATTTAATACTGTTTTCTCGATCCCCACCACAGTGGTGTTTTAACAATTAAAAAATTATTTTGGTTTCAAACTTTAGTCTAATATAATAAATTTCACCATTTAGCTTTTTTTAATTTTGTCGATTTTCAATGTGATTTTTGATATATTTTGTGCTCTGCGTCGATTTTTTTGTAATTCATGTAAAAAAGAATGGTTGCTACGTTTTACACGACTAGAATATTTTTTTATTCACGGGATGTATTTACATTTAGCGATTTTTAATGAATTTTTCAATGGTTTTGTATTGGTTTTTTGAACATCACGGCTATTTTTTGAAATTTCGAAAAGGAAATTAATTTCAAACATTTACACTTCACTTTCGAATTTTGAAATTTAGTGATTTTTAATGCAATTTTTAGCAATGTTTTCATTATTTCTCATGCTTTGCGCCGATTTTTTCATTCGTGTTAAAGAAATAATTCAGATTACACTATTTTACTCTATTAATGTAAATGTTGTCCCCCGCTATTTTTAAATTTGAAACGATTTGTAATGAATTTTTTTAATGCAATTTTTAGATGTTTTCGAGTCCACGGCGATTTTTTCACAATTGGAAATTTTTTTAAAAATAATTTGTAGCTTAATGTAGTAAATTTTGACATTAATGATTCAGATTTTATGTTTATTTTCATAAAATGTTTAGCAAGTTTTGTGTCGATATTTTTTAACTAATGAAAGAGTTCAGATTTCAATGTTTTGTCCCATTATGGTAAATTATGTCAGCAAGAATTTAATATAAATGTTTATCTTACTATGGCAAATTTTGTCCGGATTTTTGAATTTTACTGATTTTTAATCTGTTTTATAGTAATTTTTCAAGTTCTGTGACAGTTGTTGACATCGGTAAAAGAATTTCGGTTTCTAACTTTTAGCATAAATAGTGAAAAATTTGTTCTCCACGCTTTTATAATTTTGCCAATTTCTAATGCGATATTCAATGTAATTTTTAGTTAGTTTGGAGGATTTTAGGTGTTCCGTGTTGACTTTTCCTTATTCATGAGCGATTTTCGATTACAATATTTTCGACTGATTATTAAATCTTTACAGTCATGACTTTTAAATATTCAGCGATTTTTAATATAGTTTTTGATACGATTTTTAGCCTTTTTTTAAAGTTCCTTGGCGATTTTCTGCCATTCAGAAACCAATTTTGATATCAAACATTTTTTTTTATGTAGTTATGTTTCGAATGCAATGTTTTATCTCTTAATATGACTTTGGCGTTCCATGCCTACATTTTGTAATTTATGAATGATTTCGATCATAACCCCCCCCCCCCCCCCCGCCCTGCCTTAATATTATTTTTTTAAGCATTGACTTTCAAATGTTTTACGACTTTCATTACAATTTTCAATGCAATTTTTGGGCTTTCTCAGTCTTTTTAACATTTTTTAAAGGAATTCGATTTTAAATTTCTAGACTAATAAGAGTTTGGTTTCAAACTTTTATCCTTTACGGTAATTGTTTTGCTCTCTTATTTTGATCTACAGCAATTTTTAATGCGGTATGCTTTTTTTTTTTTTTTTTTGAGTTTACGGCGATTTTTTTCAGATACGGAAAAGGAATTCGGTTTTTAATTTCTTCGCTAATATCATAAATTTTCTCCTATGCGATTAAAGATTTTTATTGCGATTTTTTAGTAGTTTTTTTTTTCATATTCAATGCTTTTTACATTATTAAATTAATTAGATTCAAAACATTTATCCAAGTAGAGTAAATTTTGAGTTCTGTGATTTTTGAAAATTTTGCCATTTTTAAAGCGATGTTTACGTTTCTTCGCGACCCGCTTTGATTTTTTAGAGGTTCAATTTTTGGCCGAATTTATTAAATTCTGATCTCTTTTCTTCAAAGTTTATTCGAATTTTTGAAACACAAATTTTGAATTTTGTTTTATATTTTTATGAGATTTTTAATGTTTTTTGCGATTTGTAAGATTTTTCCACATTAGCAAAAATAATCCAACTTCAATTTTCTAGCCCATTTCTTTTCAACGAAGTTTAGACGATTTTTAAATTTTTCGAGGTTTTTATTATGATTTTTAATGTTTTTTCGCAATTCTTGCTATTTTTTTATGAACCCGGGCAACGCCGGGCAGAACAGCTAGTATTTAATAAATTTGGATACACTTTAAGAATTTTCTAATGTATTAGCTGTATATTTAATGTTACCCATGTTTTCAACATTAGTTCATAATCGTGAATTTTGTATTTTAAATACCATGTATTCAGGTTCAGATTATTTTCACTTGAAATCATACAGAATTTTTTAACAGATTCAGATTATTTTCACTTGAAATCATACAGAATTTTTTAACAGAGTTTGTTTTTGAAATCATTGAAGCAATTGTATTTAATATTTTTAACACCAATTTTCTAAGATTGTCTAACATTTTCCAATTATACATCCCCCATAAGTACATTTCTAAATGCTACAATCACTTTACATATCGAAAAGATATCATTGAAGTATTTAATATTTTTAACACCAATTTTCTAAGATTTTTTAACATTTTCCGGTTATACATTCCTCAAAAGTATATATTCTAAACAATAGAAAATATTAATTTTAAGAATAAAAAGACGAATTTAAACAAATTTTATTAGTTTTACAATATTTTTTCTCATCTCCAACACGGATATATCAATTTTAACAGAATTAAACGCATATTTTAGTTTTTAAGAACAAAAATGTAATAAGTATCATTAATTAAACAAGAAATAAACATCAATTTTCAAGAAAAGACAATTTTTTACACAAATTTTCAACTTTGAAATACATTTGTTTACATATATTGTTACAATATAATACTAAACTTAAACTTTTTAAAAAGTTTGAATGTCTTTACAAAGGGTTCATATTTATATTTTTCACGTCTTGACTGCATTCGAAATCTTACAACAAAAGTATACTTTTATTATTTTTATTATTATTATTATTCTAGAAAACCTAAAAAGTCATTTCTTGCTGCTTTAAACACTTGGCATATTAAAACTACTCTGAGATATTCTACCCATATAATTAATCAAATTAGGACATGATTCATCTTACACTTCAAAATTTCTGAATTTTTACAATACTTATTTTCATCAAACTTTATTCTTGATCCTATATATTTTAGGAGTACAGAATTTTAACATCTGTTTTTATCTACTTATCAGAAAATTATCAAAACACCCAACAACATTTTCCAAATATGAATATTATCTTTACAGTTTAATAATACAAAACATACACGAATACAAAGTTTAATTTTTACAAACATTTCATATTTCAAACCAAACTTTTCGGAATTTTCACATCATAAGAGCAAACATTAGACGAACTTTTTAACTTTTTAACTTTTTTTATTGCTTAGATCTTTTCATCATAACTTTTAATTATGATAATTATCCATTTTTAGGTTGATTGTCGAAAAACTGTAACTGAAATTACATAAACTTAATGTAAAAAACCATGTTCTCACACAATTTCTTGAAATTCAACAAAGAATTGACTATTACTTATCTATTATTATTCTTATTAAATACTTATCTACATCAATATCGACTCTCGATAGTATATAGATATTTCATCATTACACACTTACAACTCTTTTCAAACGTTTATCAGAAAAATAAGTCAATCAAAGTCTAGTAGTTATCACACCTGTTCCTCAGAAATATTACTATCATATGAAACAGTAAAGAAAATTAATAGATATTTAATATTTAATAGCCTCATACGTTAAATTACTGTCGAATGAGAATACTAATAATCTATAAAATCAACTGTTGAACAAAAAAATAGTACAGATTACCGAAAATTCAAATGTTTTTTCTGCAAAAGTTACAAAAATTAACAAATGAATGACAAGTTAGAGAAATAACTAAAAAAGTTAATGAACATATTTACAAATTTATTAAAATCACACCTTTTTCTGGATTACAAACCACAATTTCTTGAAAAATTTATCACCGAATTTGTAAGATTTTAGTCCTAGTATTACATACACTCAATAAATATTCAAAATTAACAAAAATATAATTTTTTAGTCTCATCAATAAGCAGAAATTCTATATTAAAAGAATATTTTCATAGTAGTACTTATAAAAATGAGAGTTTACAAACTGATTTTCATAATTTTATCACATTTAAACTTAATATTTTACATAAAACATTATTTAATCAAATTTTATGCTTTCTAATTCAGTAAAATTCAATACTTTTTTAGATTTTAAACCAATACCACAATATTTATTTACATCAAACTTGATTCTTCACCTTTTATATTTCCACATTACACACGTGAGATAAATACTAACTTGGATCAGGAGTTGAAGTCAATTGATTCCATTCGATTTTCATCATGTACGCATTGCTCCTACACGAAATTTCTTACTGCTATAATCATCTAATGTATTAAAACTAATCTACTCATATTTTTAATCAATTCATCAGATGTTTCATCTCGCACTTCTGAATTATCGTGCATCAAGTTGCTTAAAATATAAATACTATCTTTATAGTTTTAATGATATATAGTATACATGGTTTATCTTGAGTTAGCACTTCCATAGTATTAATCAAATTATATGTTTCATCTTGCACTTGATCTTAATGTTTTCATCTTGCATCTGAATTATCCTCCATCGAGTTTTTTAAATAATAATATATTTATAGTTTTTGATTATACATAGTATGTACAAATACAATCTTTAATTTTAACATTTCATATTTCAAATAACCTATTTCCGAAACCAAGCTATGTGTATTTTACCACAATGCTTATTATCATAGAATAATTTGTGTTTCACACTTTTCTAAAAATTATCAGATATGTACCCCTCAGAGAAATTACTATCATATGAATAAATGAAGAAAATTTAATTTATATTGAATGTACACGAAATTGATTGCAATATACATGTATTTAATAAAAATAAATAAATAAGCGATTATTTATACATTAAACCTTTACTAAATATATATTTCTTTCATTATACAGATGTTTCAACAAGATGAACCAAAACAGCAGCAAACTTCAGAAATTAATGACTCGAATGATTCATCCCTAGCACATGTAGCGTTAACGAATAACACATATGTGAGTACTTATATGAGAAATACTAGAATTCGTATATGAAACGTAATTAGAGTAAATATAAAATGATTTGTCTTACTACCTACACTTTAACAAGTGCTTTTTACCTATATTATTGAAGAGAATCCTAACTGTGTCCATTTATTTCTACTACAGTTGTGCTCTATTTGCTACAAACACTTCTTAAGTAAATGGAATTTAACAGAACATACGAAAATCTATACAGGTGAAAAACCTTACACTTGGAAAGATTACCATAAATGCTGTTTTCAAGGAGACGTGAATAAAAAATGTACACATCATCATATAAAGCATCGTCAGATATATGTAAACTTAGCGAAGATATTCAAAAATTAGTCAGACTTTTGTAGAATTTAGAAATAAAGGAAGATATTTAGGCTATTTATCCATCATATTTTCACAACACTTACCACAATATCTCAAACTTAAAATTTGGAAGACACACACTGCTGAAAAGTAATTTTGTGATTCTTCTAACCAGTATGAATGTATAGATATTATTTTGCAGTGTATTCTTTGAATGCTCACATTAAATATTCTTTTATATGCATATATCGTTGTGTTTATTTTTCTAATACCTCTTACATTAATGAAATACATAACATTTTAAGTGAAATAACACTCTCACAACTTAAAAAATGCATAAGAACATACAAAAAATAAACAGATGTATGAAAAAATATGCAAGTTTACAAAATATTTTCATTGTTTTCTAGAAATATTAACAAAAAATATTTACAATATGAAAAAAATTGTAAAAGTGAAAAGAAAAAACATAAATGTAAAAACAAAAACCACAAAGTGAAAAACTCATAACAAAGTTTTTGAAAAAAAATATTTACAACAAATTTTTTTTTTTACAAAAACCAAAACTTCCAAAAATATTTTTTTCAAAAATTTTTTTTTTCAAAAACATTTTTTACAAAAAAATTTTTTTTTTCAAAATAAGTTTTTACAAAAGTAAAAAAAAAGAAAATCACAACGTTAAAAAAATGAAAAATTTTTGTTAAAAAAAGTGTAAAAAAATTGCAAAAAAATGTTGCAAAAATTTCAAAAAAGTTATGAAAAAAGCTTCAAAAATTTCGTTGGTTTTAATGCAGTATGCAATGGCGAAACCATTGCATTTGCTATTAAAAACAACAAAATTTTGCAAAAAAATTGCAAAAAAATGTTGCAAAAATTTCAAAAAAGTTATGAAAAAAGCTTCAAAAATTTCGTTGGTTTTAATGCAGTATGCAATGGCGAAACCATTGCATTTGCTATTAAAAACAACAAAATTTTTGAAGCTTTTTTCATAACTTTTTTGAAATTTTTGCAACATTTTTTTGCAATTTTTTTACACTTTTTTTAACAAAAATTTTTCATTTTTTTAACGTTGTGATTTTCTTTTTTTTTACTTTTGTAAAAACTTATTTTGAAAAAAAAAATTTTGTAAAAAATGTTTTTGAAAAAAAAATTTTTTGAAAAAAAATATTTTTGGAAGTTTTGGTTTTTGTAAAAAAAAATTTTGTTGTAAATATTTTTTTTCAAAAACTTTGTTATGAGTTTTTCACTTTGTGGTTTTTGTTTTTACATTTATGTTTTTTCTTTTCACTTTTACAATTTTTTCATATTGTAAATATTTTTTGTTAATATTTCTAGAAAACAATGAAAATATTTTGAAAACTTGCATATTTTTTCATACATCTGTTTATTTTTTGTATGTTCTTACGCATTTTTTAAGTTGTGAGAGTGTTATTTCACTTAAAATGTTATGTATTTCATTCATGTAATAGGTATTAGAAAAATAAACACAACGATATATGCATATAAAAGAATATTTAATGTGAGCATTCAAAGAATACACTGCAAAATAATATCTATACATTCATACTGGTTAGAAGAATCACAAAATTACTTTTCAGCAGTGTGTGTCTTCCAAATTTTAAGTTTGAGATATTGTGGTAAGTGTTGTGAAAATATGATGGATAAATAGCCTAAATATCTTCCTTTATTTCTAAATTCTACAAAAGTCTGACTAATTTTTGAATATCTTCGCTAAGTTTACATATATCTGACGATGCTTTATATGATGATGTGTACATTTTTTATTCACGTCTCCTTGAAAACAGCATTTATGGGAATCTTTCCAAGTGTAAGGTTTTTCACCTGTATAGATTTTTGTATGTTCTGTTAAATTCCATTTACTTAAGAAGTGTTTGTAGCAAATAGAGCACAACTGTAGTAGAAATAAATGGACACAGTTAGGATTCTCTTCAATAATATAGGTAAAAAGCACTTGTTAAAGTGTAGGTAGTAAGACAAATCATTTTATATTTACTCTAATTACGTTTCATATACGAATTCTAGTATTTCTCATATAAGTACTCACATATGTGTTATTCGTTAACGCTACATGTGCTAGGGATGAATCATTCGAGTCATTAATTTCTGAAGTTTGCTGCTGTTTTGGTTCATCTTGTTGAAATATCTGTATAATGAAAGAAATATATATTTAGTAAAGGTTTAATGTATAAATAATCGCTTATTTATTTATTTTTATTAAATACATGTATATTGCAATCAATTTCGTGTACATTCAATATAAATTAAATTTTCTTCATTTATTCATATGATAGTAATTTCTCTGAGGGGTACATATCTGATAATTTTTAGAAAAGTGTGAAACACAAATTATTCTATGATAATAAGCATTGTGGTAAAATTCACATAGCTTGGTTTCGGAAATAGGTTATTTGAAATATGAAATGTTAAAATTAAAGATTGTACATGCTATGTATAATCAAAAACTATAAATATATTATTATTTAAAAAACTCGATGGAGGATAATTCAGATGCAAGATGAAAACATTAAGATCAAGTGCAAGATGAAACATATAATTTGATTAATACTATGGAAGTGCTAACTCAAGATAAACCATGTATACTATATATCATTAAAACTATAAAGATAGTATTTATATTTTAAGCAACTTGATGCACGATAATTCAGAAGTGCGAGATGAAACATCTGATGAATTGATTAAAAATATGAGTAGATTAGTTTTAATACATTAGATGATTATAGCAGTAAGAAATTTCGTGTAGGAGCAATGCGTACATGATGAAAATCGAATGGAATCAATTGACTTCAACTCCTGATCCAAGTTAGTATTTATCTCACGTGTGTAATGTGGAAATATAAAAGGTGAAGAATCAAGTTTGATGTAAATAAATATTGTGGTATTGGTTTAAAATCTAAAAAAGTATTGAATTTTACTGAATTAGAAAGCATAAAATTTGATTAAATAATGTTTTATGTAAAATATTAAGTTTAAATGTGATAAAATTATGAAAATCAGTTTGTAAACTCTCATTTTTATAAGTACTACTATGAAAATATTCTTTTAATATAGAATTTCTGCTTATTGATGAGACTAAAAAATTATATTTTTGTTAATTTTGAATATTTATTGAGTGTATGTAATACTAGGACTAAAATCTTACAAATTCGGGGATAAATTTTTCAAGAAATTGTGGTTTGTAATCCAGAAAAAGGTGTGATTTTAATAAATTTGTAAATATGTTCATTAACTTTTTTAGTTATTTCTCTAACTTGTCATTCATTTGTTAATTTTTGTAACTTTTGCAGAAAAAACATTTGAATTTTCGGTAATCTGTACTATTTTTTTGTTCAACAGTTGATTTTATAGATTATTAGTATTCTCATTCGACAGTAATTTAACGTATGAGGCTATTAAATATTAAATATCTATTAATTTTCTTTACTGTTTCATATGATAGTAATATTTCTGAGGAACAGGTGTGATAACTACTAGACTTTGATTGACTTATTTTTCTGATAAACGTTTGAAAAGAGTTGTAAGTGTGTAATGATGAAATATCTATATACTATCGAGAGTCGATATTGATGTAGATAAGTATTTAATAAGAATAATAATAGATAAGTAATAGTCAATTCTTTGTTGAATTTCAAGAAATTGTGTGAGAACATGGTTTTTTACATTAAGTTTATGTAATTTCAGTTACAGTTTTTCGGCAATAAACCTAAAAATGGATAATTATCATAATTAATAGTTATGATGAAAAGATCTAAGCAATAAAAAAAGTTAAAAAGTTAAAAAGTTCGTCTAATGTTTGCTCTTATGATGTGAAAATTCCGAAAAGTTTGGTTTGAAATATGAAATGTTTGTAAAAATTAAACTTTGTATTCGTGTATGTTTTGTATTATTAAACTGTAAAGATAATATTCATATTTGGAAAATGTTGTTGGGTGTTTTGATAATTTTCTGATAAGTAGATAAAAACAGATGTTAAAATTCTGTACTCCTAAAATATATAGGATCAAGAATAAAGTTTGATGAAAATAAGTATTGTAAAAATTTAGAAATTTTGAAGTGTAAGATGAATCATGTCCTAATTTGATTAATTATATGGGTAGAATATCTCAGAGTAGTTTTAATATGCCAAGTGTTTAAAGCAGCAAGAAATGACTTTTTAGGTTTTCTAGAATAATAATAATAATAAAAATAATAAAAGTATACTTTTGTTGTAAGATTTCGAATGCAGTCAAGACGTGAAAAATATAAATATGAACCCTTTGTAAAGACATTCAAACTTTTTAAAAAGTTTAAGTTTAGTATTATATTGTAACAATATATGTAAACAAATGTATTTCAAAGTTGAAAATTTGTGTAAAAAATTGTCTTTTCTTGAAAATTGATGTTTATTTCTTGTTTAATTAATGATACTTATTACATTTTTGTTCTTAAAAACTAAAATATGCGTTTAATTCTGTTAAAATTGATATATCCGTGTTGGAGATGAGAAAAAATATTGTAAAACTAATAAAATTTGTTTAAATTCGTCTTTTTATTCTTAAAATTAATATTTTCTATTGTTTAGAATATATACTTTTGAGGAATGTATAACCGGAAAATGTTAAAAAATCTTAGAAAATTGGTGTTAAAAATATTAAATACTTCAATGATATCTTTTCGATATGTAAAGTGATTGTAGCATTTAGAAATGTACTTATGGGGGATGTATAATTGGAAAATGTTAGACAATCTTAGAAAATTGGTGTTAAAAATATTAAATACAATTGCTTCAATGATTTCAAAAACAAACTCTGTTAAAAAATTCTGTATGATTTCAAGTGAAAATAATCTGAACCTGAATACATGGTATTTAAAATACAAAATTCACGATTATGAACTAATGTTGAAAACATGGGTAACATTAAATATACAGCTAATACATTAGAAAATTCTTAAAGTGTATCCAAATTTATTAAATATAGTATTGAATACAGTGAATAAGTGAAATATGTGAATAAGTATTGATATTTCTAGGTTGCTTTTGAAAATACTAGTGTAAAATTATTCAAATTCGTCTTTTCTTTAAAATTGATATTTATTTTTCTTAAATTAATGATACTTGTTAAGTTTTTGTTGTTAAAATTAAAATATACGTTTAATTCTTCTGTTAGAAATCTATATTTCCAAGTTGCAGTTCAAAAGACTATTGTAAAACTAATCAAATTCGCTTAAATTCACCTTTTCCTCTTAAAAAATAATATTTTTATTATTTTGTTTAATTAATTATACTGATTATGTCTTCCAAAATTCAAATTTTGGGATATTGCGGTAATTGTTATGAAATTGGAGTGCATAAAATGTCTCTTTTTTTCTCCCAGACTTCTAAATATACAAGATAGAGAGGTCATTGCTTTGTCTATTTCCCTACCTGTGGTAAAAAATTGGGGGAGATGGGGGTGAAAAGGCATGGTGAGGGACTTCCAAGGAATAAGTTTTGGTTTCAATATGACGTCACAAGAAGCAGGTGTTGTTTTCATATTTGTGTGTGCGTTGAATATTTACTGAAATGTGTTCGTTTATGCATTAAAATTCTACTTAGTTAGTATATAAAAGTATGATGAAATTTCCATTTAGAGTAAAAGTTAACCAAATTCGTTTAATTCGTCTTTTTTCGTTAAAAAATCATTAGTTTCCTTTGTTAATTGTTCAATTATCGAAATTCTTTGAGGTAACGACTGTTCAAAAACTAAAAAATATGTTTAAATTTCTATTTTAAGTTGTGTATCCTGATTTTATATTAAAAAAAATATGAAGATATCAGTTAAAAATTTAATATTTTCCGTTGTTTTGCTTAATAAATAATGTTCATGAAGGAAATGGTTGTCCAAAACTGGAATGCTTGCTTAAATTTCTTTCTATCAAATTGATATTCTGAAGTTTGAGTTGAAAAAATCGTAAGAAATAAGTCTTTTTCTATAAAACTTGATATTTTCCATTGTTTTTTACTTAATTAACGATACTCATTAAGATTATAGCTGTTGAAAAACTAGAATGCATGTTTAACTTTCAACTTGTAAGTCGATACACTGATGTTGCAGTTGATAAAAATCGTAAGAAATCAGTCTTTTTCTATAAAACTTGATATTTTCCATTGTTTTTTACTTAATTATCAATACTCATTAAGGATACAGCTGTTGAAAAACTGAAATGTACGATTAAGTTTTCTCTCTTAAGTTGATAAAAATCGCAAGAAATCAGTCTTTTTCTATAAAACTTGATATTTGCCATTGTTTTTTACTTAATTAACGATACTCATAAGGGTTATAGCAGTTGAAAAACTAGGATGTACGTTTAACTTTCAACTTTTAAGTCGTTACATTGATCATATAGTTGATAAAAATCATAAGAAATCAGTCTTTTTCTATAAAACTTGATATTTTCTATTGTTTTTAATTAATACTACTCATTAAGATGGTCTATCAAGCAAAATTCAAATATGTTTAACTTTCTTGTGTTAAATTGATAATCTCATCTTGTAGTTGAAGAAATCTAAATAAAATGGTAAATTAATAATACTCATTAAAATTATGGTTGTTCAAAATTCAAATATAAATTTAATCTTCATCATATACTATGATTCCGAGTTGAGATGTGATTGATAATATTTTTAATTAGGGAAGGTTGATCACCTCTCTGTTATAATAGAATGTTCCTTTTTTCCACTAGGGGGTGTTCGTGGAGGGGGATGCATAGTGGGGGGCAGGAGAGTGGCGGTGGTACGGTGGGTGCAAGAGGGACAGCCGCAGGGACAGCCGGAGGCACCGCAGGAGGCACAGTCGCAGGGACGGTCCCTTGTCCCTGCGGCTGTCCCCGTACTGTTATTTTCCTATTACTGATGATTCACTCCGAAACTTAATCTGCAACACTTTATGTCGACATCTAACTGAAGTGTGGAGAAAATCCGTGCATTAGTTCTGAAGATTGAGCTATTAGAGAAATCGCAAAAAGTACAACATAGTAGCACCATCTGTTGAACGATTTGAACCAAAATATAGAAAACGTCAATTCATGTCAAGGATTAAGTGAATCTGAAGTTTGATGAAAATTAGTGCATTATTCGGGAAACTGAACTGTTGCCTAAATCGTGAAAAATGCTGCAAAGCAGCGCCATCTGTTGAGCGATTTATACCAAAAACTAATAAGTACTAATTTATATCAGGGACTGACAGAATATAAATTTTATTAAATTCTGTGCATTAGCTCTTTAGATAGAGTGTCTACAAAATTTGTGTTATATACAGACAGACGAATATTTTGTGACAACATGTTTTTGATATTTATGATCCCTAAAACATAAATCCGTCGAAAACCGGAAGTCGAAAATTTTCAAGAATCTAGTTCTTTCTTCTTGTAAAGATAGAAAGATGTAAACTGATAATCAAGAAATTACTGCAGTCAAAATAAAAGCAAAAAATACATTTGAGGATATTTAGACATACTTAATGCCCCGAGCGCAGAATAGGCCAGACTCTTGAGAAGGTCTGCAGACTATTTTTTAACTGTTAAAATTTAGAAAAAAGAAAAATGTGCTAGATTATTTGACATGTACCATAATAATATGATCCGCGCCACATGCGATCGATAATGCTCCGATTCCCTTTACACTATAAATCAGGGATGATTCTGTTCCGAATTTTATATATACATATATATATATATATATATATATATATATATATATATATAATAAGGCAATCATTTCTAAAAATTAAAATGATCGAAATAATCATAAATCCGAAAATTTTGGCACAAAATCGCAAATTTTAACAAACGACCGAAAAAAATCAATTTCGTATATCGTGCAAAGAAAAATCGAAAATTTTGTCACAGATCGCGGAAAAAACACGAATTTTGTCAGCAAATCGCGAAAAAAACACAAACTTTGTCAAAAGAACGCAAAAAAGTGCGAATTTCGACTAGGTATCGCGAATAAAAACGCGAATTTATCAAGGAATCGCAGAAAAACGCAATATTCGTCTAAAATTCGGAAAAAAATGACAAAATTTGTAAAAAAATTGCGAAACAACGGCAAATTTTGTCGAAAGATGGCAAAACACCGCAAATTTTGTCAAATGATCGCGAAAAAACTAAATTTCGTCAAAAAGTTGCGAAAAAAGCAAAATTTCGTGAAAGGAGCGCAAATTAACAAATTTCGTTAAAAAGCACCAAAAACAACAAATTTCGTCAAAAAAGCGCGAAAAAACAGCAAATTTCATCATAAGATTACAAAAAATCGCAAACTTCGTTAAAAGAGCACAAAATAATAAATTTTGTTAAAAAGCGCGAAAAAACAACAAATTTCGTAAAAAAATTATGAAAAAAGACAAATTTCGTCATAAGGTTGCGAAAAAAAATCAAATTTTGTCATAAGATTGCGAAAAAATCGCAAATTTTGATAAAAGATCGCGAACAATGCAAATTTTGCAAAAAAGTGCGAAAAAATAACAACAACAACAAGAACAAACACAAAGTGCTGGGTGTGAATTTTCTCCTTTTTTTTTGGGGGGGGGGGGTGGTAACTTATGATGGTACAGCGAAACCTCCAAATAAGGGACACCTATGGGACCGCAACTTTCGTCCCTTAAATAGAGGTGTCCCTTATTCGGAGTGCCCTTATTTGGAGGTTTCACTGTATTTAAAATTCTGAGGACAAAGGTAACTTATTTTTAAAAGTACTTTCCTTTTATGTTAATCACAAATACTTGGGAGGTGCATGTAACGTAATGAGAGGAATTGGAAAAAGGACATTTGTGTTTAATTTTTGCAGATTATTTTTTAATTTTGTTCTTGTGTTGCAGACTTCAGAAAAGAATTTTGCTAGTGGAATGCATAAAACAAACAAAACACTTAAAATATTGGGTATTTTAATTTTACTATAAACTATAATAAAATAAAATATTACAAAAAGTGCTATTTCTGGCATTAATGTTTTATCATTCATGTTAGGTCTTAGTGACCTAACAATTTTCTCCACTAAAGTTGTAAAAAGCAGGATCATATTCTTTAATTGAATTTTAGATTGTTAAACCATTAGGCGATTATGCAGGGTGTCTTTATTTATAGCTAAACTTTTGTTCTTTAGAGAGTTTTTCGCACTTCTCCACACTTTCTTCAATTCAGCATTGCTTGGAGAAATTGTTATCATAATCGCAACAATGTGGCGTTAAATTTTTGTTTTCTTTGCATTTATCAGTTCATAGTTTATTTAACGAGTTAAATAGAGATACGGAGAGCCGAAAATGCAACTATCCTCCATCCTCCCTTAACACACAGGAAGGCAAGGTTTATGAACTATGAAATAACAAGAATTAGTTATCTATTTTCCAAAGGTGATTCTGAATTTTAAAAAAATTCTGAAATTCATAGCAAATTTATTAAAGGTTACAGCAAGGGCGAGAAATCGTGGGGGAAATTCCCTTCCGCCACTAATTATGTATTTTTTTCAGCCGTCTGTTAATGAAATTTGCGCTTTTCCCGCGATCTTTTAATGAAATTTCCGTTTTTATCGCGATTCTTTGACAAAATTCTCGTTTTTATCGTGATTCTTTAGACGGAATTCAGGGGGTTTTATTTTTATGAAAATGGTGGGGGTTTTTTTCGAGATTTTTTTCACAAAGTTGTTTTTTCCATTCTTTGAAGAAATTTGTGTTTTTCGCGATCTTTAGACGAAATTCCACGATTTTTTAGAAAAATTTACGATTTTCGATTAACTTTGATTAACTTTGTTTTTTTTTTCTCGAATCTTTTATGAAATTTGTATTTTTCCTCGATTCTTTGACAAATTCGGATTTTTTACGTGATCCTTGGACGAAATTAGCGTTTTTTTTTTTGCAATCCTTGAACCTAATTCGCGTTTTTTTTTCGATCCTTGGACGTAATTCGCGTTTTCCCCCACGATTCTTTAACGAAATTGATTTTTTTTCGGCGATCATGTTGAAATTATCGATATTCTTCACATTTCCAGAGTAATAAATTAATTTCCAGAAAATTGGGAACAAAATTTTTCCTGCTACTATATATATTTTTTTCCTTATACGTTCGAAAAAATCGCCGATCTGGACTCCGTAAATTTTGAACGAATTTCACCTTTTTTCTCCCTGGCATCGTTATATATCATTTAACTATCGCGTTTGGTGATTGGTATCCATTAGAGGTCTGCACGGGCCGGAATTTCCAGGCCCGGCACGTAGGAAAGTTATTTCGGCCCGGCCCGTTGTAAAACTCAAAAGTTCTGCCCGAGCCCGGCCCGTTTAAATTTTTATATTTTAGGCCCGGCCCGGCCTGTACAAAAATCAGCAAAAACAGGCCCGGCCCGGCCCGGCCCGTACAAAAATCAGCGAAAACAGGCCCGGCCCGTTTTGGCCCGTTACAATTTCTACGATTTCTAAAAAATTCAGATTTTTATCATATAACTGAGATTCCTTTAAAGAATACTGCATACCTATCTATGGAATGATTTTACAGTATATTTTACAGCAAATACACATTAACAACATTAATGATTACTTAGATTCTTAGGCTTTCAACATTCGAATAAAGATTCATTAAAAAATTAATATGGCTTAGAATAAAAGAAAAAAGAAAGAAAGCTAAAAACATGGTTAATTTTGAAGCTGTTTAATAAAAGAAGATTTATAAATATATTTCTATATCATTTTATTATAGATTTCAAATCTAAATTCATTCTTAAATTCAAAGAAGCTCCTTTCTGATACATTTCTAAATTCATTTTTTTTTCTCAGAAACGCATAAGATTAGCAGATATCTTTATTCAGAAACGTTATAATCGAATGTCGTTATCCATTTTTTGATACAAGCAATTTAAGAATACTGCAAACAAATAAAATACTGTGATAATTAGCGTTTTGAATAGAATTTCCGTAAGCAATAGCAATGGAAGGGAGAAAAACCTGCAATCATTTGAGAAACTATTATAACTCAACAAGGTTATACCATTATTTTATTTACCAAAAATGAAAAACGCTATTCGATTCCAAATCCCTTCAATAGTTAGGCTTATCACTTTTATACTTTTAAAATTAATCAGAAAATGTGTCAAACTTTCGCATTATTGAGAAATTAATTTAAAAATCATCAAGAAGTATATATCCGAAGACTAAGCTAACATAAGTTCTTTATCGCTGTTAATAATTTTACAAATAATGTTTTCTGCCAATAATTAAGTCTAGTACCGGTCCGGCCAGTCTATATGTAGAAAAATAGTGCAAGCGTGATCTCGGATCGGCATGAGTCAGCTAAAAAAATATTAAAACAGGTTACACATAATGTAATTCTCCGATGCCGATACACTGTGCATTTTTATATTGATGCTGTCAAACTAGTGGCTGGCCACATTTATACTTATTCTCGTTAAAAATAGCTCATATTTTATCGTTTCTGCTTAAATCTTCAAAACGGGCCGGCAGGCCCGAAAATTTTTTTATCAGCCCGGCCCGGCCCGTCTGGCCCGTTCATTTTTTTTGCCGGCCCGGCCCGTTTATGTTGTTTGTCGGCCCGGCCCGTTGAATAAACTATTCTAAAACTGCCGGCCCGGCCCGTGAGAAAATTCGAAACGATTCCGCCGGCCGGGTACGGGCCACGGGTCAGGCCCGGGCCCGTGCAGACCTCTAGTATCCATTAAGTTTGGTGAGTGAAAACAATAAAATTAATAGTCACGTTTTAAATGTTATTCGACGATTGGCGAGTACTAATTTTTTGCTACATTTGTCATCAGGAAACAGTGTTAAAGGGAAAAACAGCATGACTGCTGTAGAAAAGAGAAAGATGCATTTAACTTAACTATCAGCACAACATTTTTCCTACATTACATCAATTTAACAACAAATAATCACAAGAGATAACACCTTATTGTTTTTTTTTTTTTTTTTTTGTTCTTTCTTGTTTCTGTTGATAAAAATTCGAGACAAAAAAAATTACTGCATCAGCAGTTTTTTCTATCAATGGTCTTCCTGTGATTTGAAAATGCAACTCAAAATGTAAGAAGCCCTTTCAGCTTTTGAATTTTTAAAATCGTTTTCATATTTTCCGCTTTTCAGCGTATTAGATTATGTTATATCACAAATGCGTCATTAATATTTTTTTCTTTTCTGATTCTTTTTTGCACAATTTAAATGAAATAAAATACTAGTCAATTGTGTAAGTGTATGGCAGCTTTCTTCCATTTCTTATAGTAGTAGTTCAACACTCAACGTAAATATCTTTAGTATTATGCATACATCTGAATTTTCACGATGAAATAAGAATTTTATTGGCAGTTACTTAATACAAAATCTTTCCTATAGAAGACCTTTAACATACAGGGTGTATCTAAACTACTGGGCAAAACTTTAAGGGGTGATAGTCCACATCAAGACAAATAATATTAAATGGGAAACTAAGGGTCCCAAACGTTTTCCGAAGGAGATAGGCGCCATCAAAGTTTAGGGTCCAAAATTTGAAATGATTATAAAAAACGGAAAAATTGGTCTATTCGTTTGCAGTTTTCACGAAAACTGATCTTTATGTCAGTACCGTCTTGAAAATTAATTATAAAGATAAATTTCAAAAAATGATAATAGAGGGCGCTTTAGACTTTGGAGTAACGAACAACTATTTTTAACCGTTATTTTTTGCATCTTATTAAATTCTTTTAGAAGTTTAGACATAAACTTAAATTTTGAGATCAAAATCTGTGGTTAAGTAGCGCAAAATGAACTGTGTTCAATGGGAGTGGGCAGGTTCAAATTTCAAATGATTATAAAAAACAGAATAATTGATCAATTGATTTGAGATTTTCACTAAAACTATTCTTTATGTCAGTATTGTCTAGAAAATAAATTATAAACATACATTTCTAAAAATGTCGATAGAGGGCGCTTTAGACTTTGGAGTAACGTACAGCTATTTTTTACAGTTATTTTTTGCATTTCATTAAATTTTTTTGAAGCTTAGACATAAACTTAAATTTTGCGCTGAAAATCTAAATCGTTGAGAGTGGTTAAGTAGCGCTAATTGAACTCTGTTCAATGGGGGTGGGAAGGTTCAAATTTCAAATGATTATACAAAATGGAAAAAAATGGTCGATTCGTTTGCAGTTTTCTCTAAAACCATTCTTTATGTCAGTATTTCCTTGAAAATAAATTTTAAAGATAAATTTAAAAAAACTCAGCTAGAGGGAGCCTTAAACTTTAGAGTAACTAACAACAATTTTTAACTGTTATTTTTTGTATCTAATTAAATGCTTGCAAAAGCTTAGACTTAAATTTTGAGCTCAAATTCTGAATCGTTGGGAGGGATTAAGAAGCGCAAACTGAACTGTGTTCAGGAGTTGAAATGCTAACCTGCCCCCCTACACAGTTCACTTTTTCGCTACTTAATTACTCACAACGATTCAAATTTTGAGCTCAAAATTTAAGTCTAAGCTTTTAAAACATTTATTTAAATAAAAAAATAAATAACGGTTAAAAATAGTTGTTGGTTACTACAAAGTTTAAGGCACCCTCTAACGGAATTTTCTGAAATTTATCTTTAAAATTTATTTTTAAGGAAATACTGATATAAAGAATGGTTTTAGAGATAACGGCAAACGAATCGACCAATTTTCCCGTTTCTCATAATCATTTGAAATTTGAACCTCCCCACCCCCATTGAACACAGTTCAATTAGTGCTATTTAACCACTCTCAACGATTTAGATTTTCAGCACAAAATTTCAGTTTATGTCTAAGCTTCAAAAAAATTTAATGAGATGCAAAAAATAACGGTAAAAAGTAATTGTACGTTACTCCAAAGTCTAAAGCGCCCTCTCTCGACATTTTTTGAAATTTATCTGCATAATTTATTTTCTAGACAATACCGACATAAAGAATAATTCTTGTGAAAACCGCAAATCAATAGACCAATTTTTCTGTTTTTTATAATCATTTGAAATTTGAAGCTACCCACTCCCATTGAACACATTTCAGTTTGCGATACTTAACCACCGATTTTGAGGTCAAAATTTAAGTTTATGTCTAAACTTCTAAAAAAATTGATGAGATGCAAAAAATAACGGTAAAAAATAGTTGTTCGTTACTCCAAAGTCTAAAGCGCCCTCTATCGGCATTTTTTGAAATTTGTCTTTATAATTTATTTTCAAGACAATTCTGACATAAAGAATAGTTTTCGTGAAAACCGCACGCGAATCGACCAATTTTTCCATTTTTTATAACCATTTCAAATTTTGGACCCTAAACTTTGATTGCACCTATCTCCTTCGGAAGACGTTTGGGATCCTTAGTTTCCCATTTAATATTATTTGTCTTGATGTGTACTATCACCCCTTAAAGTTTTGCCCAGTAGTTTAGATACACCCTGTATAATTAAAGTATTAAAACTGCTATAAACCAAGAATTAAATCACTAACTATTCACTCTTTTTCAGTAAATTGTATCTTACATGCTGTATGTTTTAAAACCAATTGCGCATGTAAGGATTATGCTTTGTAAGGGGCTAGTATATTTTAAGAGGTAGGCTGAATGGGTTAAGGCCATTTTTTTTTCTTTCTATAGACTCGGGACTGGGCTTCATTCTTATGTACAGAATATTTATCTTTAAAGTTATTCTGTTTTAAATGAGCTTTTAATTTTTTTTTTTCTAAACTACATTAAAATATCTAATGCGCCTTCATTTGAACCCGTCTATGTGATCATTAATATGATAATCTTTTAAAAGAATTTAAAAATCGTAAGGTAATCTTAGTTAAGATATCTGGTAATCTTTTGTAGAAATTGAAAAGGGTCAGAAATAATCGGGCCTGATTTTGTTGGGTTTGTACTAAGGCCGAACCCACATCAAGTTAGCTTTAATTCAGACTGTGCTAGGTCAGATCAAAGGTAAACGCAAACATCCGACTTGCATGGGTATTCAAGAACTCTGCATTGGTCGTTACATCTAACAGAACTCAGTAGCGTAGCTATGTTTTTTGGCACCCGGGGCCAGCAAGAAATTTTGCGCCCCCACCTTAATATAGATATATAACAATTTCTCTCAATTTTGCGCCCCTAGACCTCGGCGCCCGGGGCGGACGCCCCCCCTTGCCCCCCCCCCCCTTAGCTACGCCACTGACAGAACTAGTCGGATTAGGGCAGTCAAATTGTCATAAATAGATGCAAAAATTCTGCTAGAAGATTTTATGTTTTTAAACTGTTTATAGGGATGCTAGTAACAAGAATAAATGGTTTTCCAACAAAATATCTCGAGGTTTTTTGCCTATAATTCAAAAATTAGAAAGTTTTTGTGCACCATACTCAATTACAAAAGGAAAGAGCATTAAATTATCTACAACTTTTATTCTAAAATTATTTTTCTAAAACCATTATTAAGCGCGCTACAGTTTTCTGAAAATGACTCTTTTTTTTTTCTAATTTATTTAGAGCTTAAGTAAAAAACATTAATATTAGGTATTTAACTAAACGTGAGTATAAAATACTCACAGTGACAATTTTACATCGTGACACACAGTGACATTTATTTTCGCAGTTGACCCCGTTATAAATTTTACAAATAGCCGAGCATTTGAGTCCTGATTTTTGAAAAAAAACATACTTTGCTGCATCCTTTTTTACAGCTACATGACTCAACATCGAGCAAGAATTCATGTACTGAGTCTTGACACATTTGAGCTGGCTGAAAGAGATCGCCCGATCTGCAAATCCATCCCCATTCTTCAGGAGGGATGTTGTTCCCTAGCTAAGCTTGTAAATGATGATAACATAAGAGAAAATGATACTGTGCAGCCTCTTGGATTGGTGGTAGCCCTTGCATGATGAACTGCTTTTCGTGGCAGATGTAGCAAATAATTGAAAACTTGTTCAATTTCTGTGTGGTACTTATGCATCCACTGCATAATCCTTATGCATTAGCGCAATAATAAACTTTTCTCCAGCTTTGAGGATTTCCTTACGGGTAGAATCAGGGTTTATCGAACACGCAGGCTATTTCTTCAAGCTGATCATGTTTTTTCAAAGTGTTACAAAACTTTGACTTTCCATGCTCAAAAAGAGCGAATGTTGTATCTCATCCGATGATTGTATGGGTGAAAAGTACACTGTTACAATTGTATTTGTATGACATGGTTGAAAACCACTTGGTTTCGATGTTACCTCTTCCTGGCTTTTGGAAAAACAGATTTTTATGCTGATAGCCCAGCTCGTCATGATCTCGAGAAGGTCAATGTATCCTCCGATAATTACGATGCTTTCAAAAGATTTGACTCTTGAAATGGCTGAAGTAACTATTATGACATCATCTTCTTCTCTTGCCTGGTCAATTTGAAGTTCTGTTTTAAGCAATGAAATAAAGCGGCTCTTGTTTCTGTCATTGACTTAGTCAACGGATGTTGCAGGTCGAAGCCCTCTTTTTTCTCCATTTGTTACAGATTTATATATTTTTACGTGATAAAAACTATGATACTTTGCATCTGCAATTCAAAAATTCCTTTCGGCATGGCCTATAGGCGGATGTAGATTTCGAAAAGTTTTCATCTCAACAACAACAAAAAAAAAAAAAAAAAAATTAGAGATAAACCCAGTTTAACTACTTTTTTCAGCCGCTTTTAAAAAAATTTTTATTTCATTTTTCTGTAAGAACTGGTTTTATCAAAATCATCTTAAACGAAATTCTACTCAAATGCCCATTTTGGCAACATATTTTGAATTATATTCTTACTTTATTTAAAAAATTGACCAATATGCTCATTAATAGTCCCTAAATAACAAAAATCTGTTAATTAAATTCGTTTGAAAGCAAAATTGAATTTAAAAATGAGTCATAAAATAACCAATTTATTATTTTAATACATCCACAATTCTTTAATCAAGATCGCTTTGAGAAATTTTGTGCGAAGTGCCCACTTTGACGGATTTTTTTAAATGTATATTTAACCTTTATCAAAAATCTGACCAATACGGCACATTACACAGTTCCTCAATAACAAATAACTGTCAATTGAATGCGTTTGAGAGCAAAATTGAATTTAAAAATGAGTCATAAAATAAACAATTTGTTTTTTGAATACAACCTCAATTCTTTTATCATGATCGCTTTGGGAAATTTTTTTGCGAAGTGCTTACTTTGACAGCTTTTAAAAAATATATATTCACCCTTTATCAAAAAATCGACGAATACGCACATTATATAGTTCCTAAGTAACAAAAACTGTCAATTGAATGCGTTTCAGAGCAAAATTGGATTTAAAAATGAGTCATAAAATAACCAATTTGTTATTTGAATACCCACAGTTCATTAATCATGATCGCTTTGGGAAATTTTGTGCGAAGTGCCCATTTTGGCAGCCTTTATTTAAATATATTATGCCTTTATAAAAAAACTGGCCACTCCGTCACATTATATAGTTCCTAAATAAGAGAACCTGTAAATTGGATGCGTTTGAGGACAAAATAAGATTTAAAAATGACTCGGTAAAAACACAATTTCTTAAATTTCCTCAAATTCAATCACAACTTCGTGAAATTCTGTTCAAAATACCCTTTTTGGCAGCCTTTTTAAAAATATATTCTGCCTTTATGTCAAGTTATATAGTTCCACTGGCCAATATGTCAAGTTATATAGTTCCTAAATAATAGGACCTGTAAATTGGATGGGTTTGAGAACAAAAATAAATTTAAAAATGACTCAGAAAAAACGCAATTTGTTATACTTAATGAATTTTTTAATGACGATAACTTCGGGAAATCTGTTCAAAATGCCTTTTGAAAAATATATTCTGCCTTTATCAAAAAATTGGCCAATACGTCGCATTATATAGTTCTTAAATAAGAGGATCTGTCATTTGGATGCGATTAAAATCAAAAATGAATTTTAAAATGAGTGAGAATATAAGCAGTTTGGATTTGAGGTTTTTTCTCCAACTCCTATTTTTGTTTAATTTATTTTTGCTATAAGAATTGTGGTTCTATGAAAAACTTGTCAGCATAAAAGTTGTAGATATTATTGTGAAGATGTAAAATAAATTTAATTAGATTTGATTGCTTAAGAATTGAGTAAGTTATGGTTTTTTTCTTTTTCCTCCCCCCTTTTTCTTTTCGTTTTTAATTTTTTTCATCGGTAAAAATTAGTTCTATCAAAAACTTGTAAATACAAAAGTTTTAGGTAATATTGAGTACATTTATATAAAATTTAGTTCGATTTGATATCTTGAGAATTGACGAAGTTATGAATTTTTTCTCCCAAAAACCATGTTTTTTTTTTCGCCCCTTGAGCCCATTTTTAACTTTATCAAAAATCTGTCATGCATAAACTTTTTGCCCATTTTTTAGAAGTAATATAAACTTTAAACTGATTCAATATCTATTTTAATTAAGAAGTTATCGCGTTTTTTTTCGGTTTTCACAATAACCCTCCCTATTTCCACCCCCTTGGTCCGATTTTGCCCATTAACGAACTCGATCGAGATTTTAAGCTCCTTGATTTTATGTAAAAGTTTGAAGAAGATCTGAGCATAATTATGGAAGTTATCGTGTCTAGAAGAAAGTGATATACACCGATAGATAGATAGATAGATAAACTTTTTTACTGATGGTAGTTTTGGGGTCTAGGAATCATGATTCGTGTAGATCCGCAAAAATTTTTCAGAAATTCCAACATGGGAGAGAATGCAATAGGTAGTATTTCATACGAAATCTACCTAAAAAAGTCAGGTTTGTGCTAAATATGTTCAGTTACTTTCTAAGACCATTCATCGCCATGTTTTTCTGCAGCTTTCAAAAATATAATTTTCGCTTCTAACATTATTACTTTGTGAATCAAATTTCTCTTTGCATAGGGATTTTTTTAATTGTTTTTAAGTTTCCCACATAAGAAGCAATTGTCTTGAAACTTGAAAGAAGTTCTCTATCGGAGGGACAAACTAGTCTGTATAGAATCTTTACCCCGGCGAACATCTGATGCTATCATTCTCTCATTTTCATATAGTTTTCGACAATCGTCATGCACTCTAACTTCCTTGCTACTTTTCAAAAAACGTTGATTAATAATATTTTGATGTTGAACTTTACATTCAAATAGCTTGGCAAGTCTTTTCTGTTTCACAACGCCAGTATACCTATTTGAAATCGTTTGTCTACTGAAACAGAATTTTGGGTAGAGCTCACTCATTTTTCATTACTGAACGAGAAGAAAACCCGCAATAAACTGAATATAAACATATTGGAAGAGTGTGTCTTTAAAAAAGAACACTTGCGTAGAGGTCTGCATGGGGCCGGTCCGGCGGAATCGTTTCGAATTTTTTAACAGGCTGGGCCGGCAGATTTAGAATAGTTCTTTCAACGGGCCGACAAACAACATAAATGGGCCGGGCCGGACCGGCAAAAAAATTGAACGGACCAGACGGGCCGGGCCGGCCCGTTCTGAAGATTTAAGCAGAAACGATAAAATATAAGCTATTTTCAACGAAAATGGTTTAACGAGAATAAGTATAAATGTAGCCATACTAGTTTGACAGCATCAATATAAAAATGCACAGTGTCGGCATCGGAGAATTACATTATGTGCAACCCGTTTTAATATTTTTTTAGCTGACTCATGCCGGTCCGAGATCAAGCTTGCATTATTTTTCTACATATAGACTGCCTGGACCGGTACTAGACTTAATTATTGGCAGAAAACATGATTTGTAAAATTATTAACAGCGATAAAGAACTTATATTAGCTTAGTCTTCGGATATATACTTCTTGGTGATTTTTAAATTAATTTCTCAATAATGCGAAAGTTTGACACATTTTCTGATTAATTTTAAATTGTAAAAGTATAAAAGTGATAAGCCTAACTATTGAAGGGATTTGGAATCGAATAGCGTTTTTCATTTTTGTTAAATAAAATACTTGTATAACCTTGTTAAGATATAATAGTTTCTCAAATGATTGCAGGTTTTTCTCCCTTCCCTTGCTATTGCTTCCGGAAATTCTATTCAAAACGCTAATTATGACAGTATTTTATTTGTTTGCAGTATTCTTAAATTGCTTGTATCAAAAAATGAATAACGCCATTCGATTATATAGTTTCTGAATAAAGATATCTGCTAATCTTATGCGCTTCTGAGGGAAAAAAATGAATTTAGAAATGTATTAGAAAGGAGCTTCTTTGAATTTAAGAATGAATTTGGATTTGAAATCTATAATAAAATGATATAGAAATATATTTATAAATCTTCTTTTATTAAGCAGCTTCAAAATTAACGATGTTTTTAGTTTCCTTTCTTTTTTCTTTTATTTTAAGCCATATTAATTTTTTTAATGAATCTTTATTCGAATGTTGAAAGCCTAAGAATCTAAGTAATCATTAATGTTGTTAATGTGTATATTTGCTGTAAAATCATTCCATAGATATGTATGCAGTATTCTTTAAAGGAATCTCAGTTATATGATAAAAATCTGATTTTTTTAAAAATCGTAGAAATTGTAACGGGCCAAAACGGGCCGAACTTTTGAGTTTTACAACCCTGCCGGCCCGGGCCGGGCCGAAATAACTCTCCTACGGGCCGGGCCTGGAAATTCCGGCCCGTGCAGACCTCTACACTTGCGTCTGAATGAATGGGGAACGGTCACATAGCCACTATCTTATATCTGTATTCCTTTTTTTGCCCCCGGATCTCTTACCTCCCTTCATAATTGTTTTCTAATACGGTTTCCAGAATTTATGCTTCTTCTGCCATCCTTTCTTAAAACTTTGACTTCTCATCCATCAATAGATGTATTTAATTTTCATTGTTAGTGATGAAAGAAAGTTTTTTGGAATGCGAGGTGAAAAATAGGTCACTTTCTGTAAAGTAAAAAAAAAAGCTACATTTTGAAAAAAACCATAGCGCGCTTATTATTGGGTTTAGAAAAACGTTTTTATTATAAATTTTGTAGAGGATTTAATGTTCTTTCTTTTTGTAATTGAGTATGGTACACAAAAATTTATAATTTTTGAGGTACAGGCAAAAAAACTGAAAAAAGTCCAAAAATTTCCTGGATTTTTGACTTCACAAAGTTTAGCCTCGAGATATTTTGTTGGAAAACCATTAATTCTTGTTACTGGTATCCCCCTAAATACTTTAAAAACATAAAATCTTCTAGCAGAATTTTTGCATCTATCGGCTCTTTTTTCTGACAATTTGACTGGCCTAGATATGGCAATCCAAAAAATTTCTTCTATCTCATACACGTTAATACTTCTTATCACAACATCAAAATTTAATGGAACTGTGATAGAAGATAGATTTATGCTCATCATTTTATTCCAATGATATGAAATTCCATGTATTAGTTCTTCAGATATGACTGTTATTAAAACTACGTAAATCATGCAAAATACAGCATAGCTGCTCCTCCTGCAGGATCATTTGCACAGAAACTTAATCTGCAATAACTTATGTCAACATCTAACAGAATTTAAAGTGTGGTGAAAATCCGTGCATTAGTTCTGGAGATTGAGCTATTGGAGATATCGTAATAAATACAACATAGCAGCGCCATTTACCGGGCGATTTACATGAAAATATAAAAAACGTCAATTTATGTCAAGGATTAATTAAATATGAGGTTTGATGAAAATTACTGTAAATTGGCAAAATCAAGCCATTTTTAAAACATATTGGAAAAAAAAAATTATCGCTATTTAATCAAGAAACAGTAATCAATTAAAGCCACTGATTAAGAAGACTCTTCATCAATCCTTTTCGATTGGGAAACCCATGTAAAAATTAAACATGTGATTACTGAGTATCTAATAACAGTTACTACTTTAATAATAAATAATTACTTTATATTGATAATTGCAATATAATTAACAAAATATGAGTTTCACTATCAGAAAGTTGATATCCGATGCCGACGTAAAGCGTAATTTAAATTTTTGCTTAAATTTGAACTATTTTTTTAAAGATGATAAAATTTGAAAAAATTTCTGAAGTAGGAATTTTGAAGTTTATAGTTTTTCAAATACTTAAAAATTTAAGGAGATAATTTTTTAAAATGCACTATCCCGACATCAAACCTCTTCTTTCTGATGATGTAAACCATATTTGATAAATATATTTGGTAATGAGTAATCATTTATCATTTTCGCATAGGTTCACATGTGATTTCGGAATTGGAGAGGGCAAAATTTGTATCAGTGAATTTTCAAGGATAGACGTTTATCAACTTAAAGATAAAAACTGCTACATTTTATCTCTATATAAAGTTACAAAAAAAAAAAAAAAAAAAAAAAAAAAAAAAAAAAAACTTTTGTAAAAATTGTCATTGTCTGAAAAAAAAAAAAAAAAAAAAAAAAAAAAAAAGGCCAACATGTTAAAATGAACAAATAGCAGATTCTTACATAACTAAAAATATGTACTATTAAAAGTTGTTTTGTGTGATAAATCATGTTTGTAAAGTAATAAAATATAATTTTAAAGGGTAATAAAACGTGTTAAGGAAACAAAATTTACACATTTTCGAATTTTTTTTCTTAAAACCTTGGAATCTTTCTCGCTTTCCCCCCTCCCCCAATGTTTTATCGTGCAGCTTATGGAAATTAGAATTCTGATTTTTTTTATAATACTTATTCTTTGGTACTTACAGCTTAAAATGTAACAGATAATTTTCGATAATTTTTTATTGAATTTTCTTATATAAAAAACAGACCTGATAATTTTCAGAATTTTCAAGCTATGTTTTTGAGATTTTTTCAAAGGTTGATCTCCACATTTATCTAACACATTATGCAAATCAAGTTTTGGTTGCGTTTCACGCATGCACAGTGAAACATTATTTAGTAAACCTGTTCATTTTTCACGCAATGTTTATCATTTTTTTAATTCTGATTACATGGTAGTGTGTACAACGTTGTTTGTTATATTTTTTGAAAAGAACATTTTTTTTATATTACGAACTCTGCAAATTATAAGCAAAAAAACTTATCAAAATTTGGAACTATTTTTATAAAAAACATAAATCTTTCTCCAAGTGCTATCCTCATTAAAATGAGCACAATTTATCACATTAAGCCACTTAATCTTAGTCTTAATCTCTTTTGTTACATTAATTTTGACAGGGTTATCCAAAAGATCTTCATTCATTTTTAATTTGTGGATGGTCCCCTATGAGATTTGAGAAAGAAATTTTAACGAAAATTTATGACCTATACTAGGGGTGCAGACAAAGATAAAAATATGGAATTTTGCTTAGTAACCACTGGCCGGTAGGTTGATTTTTTAGTAGCCAGTTATTGGCTAGGGAGGATAATTTATTTAGTAGCCAGTAAGCAAGGCCGTGCTTAGGACTTTGGCGGCCCTGGACCAAATATATTTTGGCGGCTTTTTTTTTCTGAAATTTTTTAAACGGATATAAAATGTTACAAACCGTACAAAATGTATCACAAGAGTGAAATTAGTATAAACTTTTTAACACAAAAAATTGAAAAAAAAAAAAGACATCATAAGAATTATTACCAAAAGAATCAAATTTCACTTGCATATCAGTATTTATAATAATCCTTTTAGCTTATTATTTTTTGGCTTTTCATGATAAATTACAGTTCATTTTAATTTGTAGGTTTTAGCATCATAAATCGCACGTAATCTATACCTACGTGCGATTTATCATGTTAAAAAAGTAAAGTTTGTTTATATGTAGGGACTAATCTCTGGAACTACCGAACCGATTTCAAAAGTAATGGAACCAATGGTGTTCTTCCGTGTTCAAACATAGGCTATATCTTATGTCGATGCTACTAACCCAGGGAGTACAAGCGCAAAATAGCAATTTTTAAACAATTTTGAGAAATAACGAACCGATTAAAAAAATAATGATTCAAGATGATGGTGATAGTCCTTGGTTCCAACATTGACTATATTTTATGTTGGCATCATTATCCCATAGGAAGCAAAAAACTTCCTAAAGATGCAACTGTTGTATTACTGAAGGACACAGACACATAATGTTTGGCTTGTTTGTTATTTATAAGATATAAATGATCTCAAAGAGCGTTTTCCAAAAATATGAAATTTAAAAACGGTGAAAATGGGTGAAAAGTGTTCTAAATTGCAATTTTTAATCCATCTTGGAAGTACGGACCGACTAAAAAATAATGATGTCAAAATGAAATTGATAGTCCTTGCTCCAACATAGGCTACATCTTTTGTAGGTGTCAATTCTCAAAAGGGGTTCAGGAGCAAAAAAAGTTCTAAAAAAATGTGACTTTTGCGTTACTGACGCACCTAGAAACATAAATTTTGGGATGTTAATTACTTATAAAATATAAATGATTTCCAAGAACAGTTTCTAAAAAATATAAAATTTAAAAAGGGTAAAAAATGCGCGAGATGCGATACAAAAACTTTCTAAATTTTATTTTTTAAGCAATCTCGGGAAGTAGCGAACCGATTTAAAAAATAATGATGTCAAAATGATGGTTACAGTCCTTTCTTTAACAAAAGCTATATCTTATGTTGATGTCGTTACCCCAAAATGGGTGCAGGAGCAAACAAACGCTCTAAAAATGCGATTTGTGTGTTACTGAAGGGCTAAGAAACATGGAATTTAAAATGGTAGTTACTTTACTTATAAGATAAATATGGTCCCCAAAAACATTTCCTAAAAAATTCGAAATTTAAAGGAGGGGAAAATGAGCGAAAAGCGTCCTAAAAACGTTCTAAATGGCGATTTGTAAACAATCTCAACAAGTATCAAACCGATTCCAAAAGTAAATTTGTGGCGATGAAGCCTGTTAAAAAATAACAAATATAAGCTGTATTTTATGTTCGGCATGCTATGAACAGAGGGTTTCAGTAGCAAAAAATATTCGAAATGTCTGTCTTTCTAAATCGTAAAAAGGTCAAATAAATAAAATGTAATAAATTAATTCAAAAACTATAAACCAGGGGTTATATTAGGTTTGGTTTATGTTGGGCTCAGTAGAGTGAAAAAGATTAAAGACTTCATGCTTGAATCTTGTCTTAATTTTACCTTTTTTTAAAGGAATAGTAAAAATGTTTTATACAGAAAAAAATCTCAGAAAATCTCTTTTAATCTATATTAGAAAGGCCAAACGTATTTGTGCGTAACGCATACGTCATTTTACGAATGGCAACACTTTCTGACAGGGTTGGCATGGTTTAAACCAATTGGTTTTAACCATGGTTTAAACCACGATTTAAACCAAATGGTTTTTTTCTCAAAAAAACCAATTGTTTTTTTCAGAAGAAATCTAATAACATTTTCTTCTTTTTTCTTTATAATTTACGTGTTTCAGATTATTGGACATAAATAATTTCTACTTTTAACACTTTATTTCAGTAATAAGTGTTATATATAGTGGGTTTAGGTCATTTTTTTAAAAATAGGATTAAACCAATTGTTTTTTTCTATAAAAAAAGCAATTCATTTTTTAGAAGAAATATAATAACATTTTCTTTTTTTCCTTAAAATTTTCGAGTTTCAGATTATTAGATATAAATATTTTCTATCATTTTTTAGAAGAAATCTAATGACATTTTCTTTCTTTCTTTCTTTATAATTTGTGAGTTTCAGATTATTGGATATAAATAATTTCTACTTTTAACATTTTATTTCAGCAATAAGCATTAGATATATTGGGTTTACATCATTTTTTTTATGCAAAGGATTAAAATCAGTACACATTGGTGAACATATCTATTGCTCTAAAGAAAAAACTTCAAACATGTGAATTGGTCATAGATAAAAAAAATTCAATATTTAGTATAAAATATTTTAATTTTTTTAATAATGCAGATTATTTAATGCATTTAATAATGTAACACAATGATCTTTCAAGATTTTGCACAAGCTGTAAAAGAAATTTTTCTTTTGGAAGATTATCCTGAATAATTAAAAACAAAGACTGGTTGCTAGTTATAGCATTTAATAATTTTTTCCCTCTGCTATCTGCTGAATCTAACGACTAAAAATGTTAACTTCAAATTGTCACTCAGAAAGAAAAAATCCTAAGAAGTGTTTCTAATTTATTATTTGAATAATTGTGGAAAAGAATATTTATCAAACTACATTCAAATGTTTATTATTAGTAATCAAAAGATTGTTTTTTAAGATTTACAGGGCATCAATGGTTCACTGTGTAGAACAGTTAAAACTTTCAATGTAAGACTGTTTGCTAAAACTGTTTAAATTGAAAAATGCATTTTTTCAATTTTCAGCATAAATTCACTATAATTATTAAATTTAAATTATTTTAAATGAAGTTACCCTGCTTATAAACCAATAATGTCTGTTTTTATCAGTAAATATGCATGTATATGTAATAAGAAAGGATGTTTTAAAAAAACCCGGTTTAAACCAAAAAAACTTGGTTTAAACCAAAAAAAACAGTTTTTTTTTGTTTTTTTCGAAAAAACTTTTTTTTCCAACCCTGCTTTCTGATGAAATTTCGCTTTTGCAATTTTCGCTACTGTAAATTTTTTAACTTATATATACCGCACATTTTTAATCTTTACACCGTTGTTTAGAGAAAAAAATGTACTTTTAAATGCAATTTTTTTGAAAACTGTATCTATATTTGTTTTTGAGATATTAATTTTTTTGTAGTTTTTAATTCAACTTTTTTGGAGGTGGTAACTTTAGTACTACATTTCTATGCGAAGTAAAGAGAAAATAGCCATAAAGTAAAAAGAAAGTGTAGACAGGACTTATAGTAGGTGGGAGTGATGCAAAAAATGCAAACCTCAAATCTTCTACAAAAAGCCCAAACGCAACCGTGTGCTTTCCGAAAAAGAAGAAACTTTTAGTACTACAGGGTTTAGTTTATAATTTACGGTTATTTACAGTTATAGTTTATAATAAAATGCAATGCTACTTTAGAATACTTAAATATAAACAGATCATTTTCATTTAGTGAAAAAATGCACAGTTGATATTAGAGAATTCGGTATCTTGGGCCGAATGAATGCATTTAAATTTAGTGATAATGCGCATTATATTGCAAATTGTTTTTCCGTTATGCAGCACCTCCACCTATTTCTTTCCTCCATAGAAAATAGCAGATTACCATACATTTTTGTTCCAATTTTCTCATTTAAACATAAAAAAAAATTTAACTAAAATATCTCTATTTCAAGAGTATCGTCTTCTGAAAACCGGTGTGTTTTGGTTTTATTTCGTTTTTATACATCAATTAAATAATATTTAGTTTATTGCAAACATATTTTACAAAAAAAAAAAAAAATCTTTACAAAAATGTATTTTAAAGGATATTTTTGTGGATTATTTGCTGAGCATTTGTTTAATTCACATCAAAATTCTGAAGGAATACAGTTTCATTATGAGAAATTACATTTTTCGAATTTTGGAAAAAAAGTAACAATGACATCTGACAACACACGGAAATATTAAAAGAAAAAAATGAAGACATAGGAATCATTTTATCATAGCAAACGCGGTAGCGTTTGGTATAATATGTTTAAGAAATAGAAAGTGCGAACGTCTTTTTGAAATTTCTGGCGAACCAGTTGACGTACGACAGTGATTTTTTTTTTTTTAACGATAGAACTCGACGAGACGAATAAAATGATAGCATTAAAAAATATATTGTAGTTTACTGTAGTTTTTTATTTAACTTTTAACGAAAAAATTAAGACGAAAAGTTCAACAAGCGATAGCTAGCGATCTTATGGATGGATTAACTTCGTTTTTGGCTTATTTTTATCGTCTTGATAAAACTTAGAACAGTTTTTTTTTTTCATCTTTGTATTTTTGACGGTACCTGAGAAAATCGAATTTTTGTCTGAAACTTCCAGTTGAATATTACTTTTTGTTGTTGCGATTGTAGTTTTTTTTATTCATTGCCACTAAATTTAATATAAAAATTGTAATGTATGTATCATAATTCATTGAAATTAAACAAATCACGTGAAAAACATGGTTATTTGTTTTTATTGCGAAGCTTTCAATTTCAGTTCTTTAAATAATAAAGTTGTGAACGCACTGTCATTTTTTTTTTCTCAAACAGCATGCATTTTACATGACAATGGGATGATTTTCTCGAGTACCCTAACATTTTGAATTTTATTAGCAGGAAAGAAAATGGGAAAAACACAAACACATCGGAAAAACTACCTAGGAGAACCAAAATTTCTATTCAGGAACTAAATGTAAGCTTTTTAAATTAGTAAATCAAAAACTTCACATTCTGTCCATATCTTAAATACCATTCAATTGATTTTAAATAACGATGCGATGTCAAATACGCATTAGGGTACATAACTGATATGATAGCCGGGCTATAGCTTTGTTGTTTATTAAAAAATAACTTTTTATTTACCTTTATTTAATTTTGTTAAATTTTATAAATTATTTCATTCTATAGTTATTACTTAAACTTTTCAGTACTACTTGATTATCCCGTCGACCAGTTTCACCAAATTGTACAAATCATTCATTTAATCACCAAGTTATGCATATTGGCATAATTTTTATTTTAATTAACGAAAGAAGAAATAAATTAGTAAAACATCAATAAAAGTACAAATAAAAAGTCGAATTCAAAATCACATTATGACATAACACACATGGGTAACCTATTTAATGTAAACTGAATGCAACATTTATGATAATCCGTTATTGGCATTTAATTTTATAATCTGGCGATAATCTTTTGGTCGACAGGATAATCAATTAGTACCCGCTTTTATTCATTATTATTTACTTTTTAAAATAATAGAAAATAGTTGATATATGTACTAATTGGTTATCCCGACCACCAAAAAACCATCGTCAAACTATAAGATTAAATGCCGATAATGGATGATTGTGAATATCGCATCCAATGACATTAAATACGATGCACGTGTTTAAAACGCCATTAAGAGATTTTTATTTCGACTTTTTATTTGTATGTTTTATTAATATTCTACTAATTATTCGTTTTTATTTGCGTTCGTAATTATGTAAATACGTTGCACCTACAGTTGTCGTTCAGGCCGTCCCTCTGCCCGTCTGTCTGTCTGTCCGTCCGTCCGTCCGCATATAACAACGCAAAAACTACCAAACCGAATCTTTTGAAATTTAAAAAATATATTTATTGCATAATTTTGTCGAGTCATTTCAAAGTTTATGAAAATCGGATGCATAGATCAATTACAGGGACAATCAAAAGTATTCTGTTACATTACGGTTAATAGGAAAAAATAGTTTCAAGTACCTTTTAATGCTGTTAAACTCTTTCGAATATAATAGAATTGACATGAATCTATGAAGTATATATATATACTGAAATATACATTCTGTACAATCTGTGATGCAAAGAATATTTATTATTAAATTACAGGGCCACACAAAAATATTCCACTACATATTGCTATACGGGGAAACATTGTTTGGGCGTATTTTAATCATATTAAACTATTTCACATTTAATGAATATGATATATGTTGCTAAGGTGTAATAAAATTTACTTCCTGTTGATTTACAGGAACACAAAAAAGATTTCGTCCACTATACTGTTTCCGAAGTACTGTCTACTATAACAGCAAGATCTGAATATTTTAAAAACTTCGTTATCATACGAACGCACCTCATTTGCTACGCTTCACTTGCAATTTCCAACTTGTTTTGTGTGCATTATTTAAAATGAAAATTATGTCAATATTTATAATTTGGCTATGAGTTTGGTAATTTGCATAGTTTGGCGAAATTTGTCAACGGGATAACTAAGTAATACCTTAATATACATATATGTAATTGAAGTTTGAAAATGAAGCTTTTGCCAAATTAGCGTCATTAAAATATCGCACCAATGTCGTGCATATATGGCATCTGTGCCAAGAAAGCATGAAATGAAAAAACACATAGTGATGCAAAAAACATTTGTGATGGTGTGAAGTGAATGTAACATTTACGATGAGCAATTATTGGCATTTAAAAGTATTTTTGCTTGAGATATTGTTGAAAATGCATTTTAAAGATACATTTTCCCTCTCCCTTCCATTTCCAAATGTACTGAATTTAAAATTATGGAAAAAAAATCAGAGTTTAGCGGAAGTTTACTTAAAATCGTGCATAAAAATTATAGTAATTAACCTAATTTTTCTACTAAAAATTCTTAATATTCCGTTGTTAACAAACGCTACTTTAAAATCGCAAGTTTAATCGGCTAAATCGCCAAGTTCCATAATGATCATCGCCACTGAATATATAAATAATGCCAAATTTGCAAACTTAACGGTTAAAATATAGTGGAATCTTGGTTTACGGCCGCCTCTGTTTGTGACCAGTTCGGTTTATGACCAACTTCAGTGATCAAAATTTAACACAATCTGCGTAAGATAACTCGATTCGCGACCAAATCTGTTGAATAGTTCAGTTGGCAACCCTCACATAACTCTTATTATAAGTCAAGTTTGGAGTAAAGTGTTCGTATCAGAGTTCTTTGCGGTCTTTAGTACAGTAAAAAATTTAATTTATTGCTTTAATTTTAATCAGTATTGCGAAAATTTTAGCCTTCATTATGACTTCTAAGAATGAAAATGTTTTTAGTCTTAGCAGTAGTGAGAAGCTTAAGTGAATTACGATTCATCAATTATGAAAAGAAGCGGTAACAAAACTTACGAACGATGATGTAATCGAAATAGCTAAACAATATGGTGTAGACGAAACGTCGATCACCCCGATTATAAAGAACTAGCCGGATGTGGCAACCCCAAAGATATTTTCTATCTCATACATGTTAATGCTTCAAAATTAATTATTTCAGTGCCAAAATCAAATGGCAATCATTATGCTCACCGTGAGGATTCTAAAGGCATGGAATTCTGAACATTAGTTTTTGAAATAGGACTGTTGCGGATATCGGGAAAAATGCAGCATATAAGCGACACTTCTTTGGAGATTTACCCAAAACACACAATCAGCAATAATATTAATCAAAGTGTGCCTAAAACTCAAGTTTGAGGAAAATTTGTGCATTAATTCCTGCGATAGAGCTATTGTGGCAATCGGAACAAATTCAGCATAGCAGCGCCATGTGTTAGATTATTGAAACCAAAACGTAAAAAAAAAAAAAAAAATCATATAAGGATTAACTGAATTTGAAGTTTGGTGAAAATCCGTGCATTAATTCTCGAAATAGAACTATTGCGAAAATAATGAAAAATGCAACACGGTTAAGCCACCTGTTGAGAGATTTACATTAAAATGTAAACAGCATCAATTTATATCAGGGATTACCTGAATATAATTGGTACTACTCTGTTATCCCGTCGACCGATTTCGCCAAATTATGCAAATCGCCTAACTAATAGCCAAATTATACATATTGACGTAATTTTTATTTTAAATAATAAAAAAACAAATAATTAGTAGAATATTAATAAAAATAAAAAGTGGAAATAAAAATCACTTAGTGAAGTTTTAAACACGTGTGTCGTGTTTAATGTCATTGAATTGACATTCATGATCATCCATTATTGGTATTTAATCATATAATTTGGCGGTAGTATTTTGGTAGACAGGATAACAGAGTACTACCATATATATATGTTTTAATTCCATGCACTACAATTCTTGAGAGAGTGCGTCCAAAAAAATTATGTCACATACAGAAAGTCAGATACAAGAATGGGTTATGATTGTGAACTGAGGTTCCACTGTATATTATATAAAAATTTAATTACAGCTAGTGATTTCAGTCAATTTTACAAACAATACTAGAAATGAATTTTTAGTATATTTTCATCCTTGTTTTGACGTAAATCCATTAAGGCCGCATTTTGAGCGACTCTCTCGAAGGAAGATAATTTAACCTAGAAATTCCCTGAAAGTGTCGTAGAATATTATTCAATAAGTGGAATAAGCTATTCCAATAGATATCGGGAAGGAGAAGCAAAAATATTTAACTTTTTTTTTTTTTTTTTTAATTTAAATGGGAAATTTCGTTTTTCTGTGCATTAACTATAAAATTTTGTTTGGTGACCTTTGGGTGCCATGATCACAAAAATCGCGCTAATAGTGAAAATATTTCTCCTTTATAACATCTGGCTTTTAAAACAAGTAGATAAGAATGCCGCGATTCCTATGCAAAACGAATAAAAATTTCTATTCGCATTATTTTTTTTTTTTTTACAAAATATGTATTATCTAAAATTAATGTTAATATAGTCATATGTCAAAACTGTGAATGACTTCAAAATTTGTAATATTTTCTGGTTTCTATTGCCATTATCAGTCATCTATTATTAGTGTAATTGGCTTTTAATACTTTGCTTTAGTTTTACACATTTTCTAGCGCCAGAGTGCTCTTTCAGTATTTTATTTTATTATTTCACATTGTATTTTTGTGGTGTTTTCCCTGTCTATGGCTTTGCAGGTCGCAGAGGGTACTTTTCTGTCAGGGGTTCTTCCCTGTGCCATTTTTGGTTGGTTCCCTTGCAGGGTGATCTTGATCCTGTTTGTATGTAATAAACTCAAAAGATGCTAATTTTAAAGAAATAGTAATAATAAAATACTTTAAAAATAATGTGAATTCGATTAAAAAAACCCTGAATCGATTAAAATAGTGTGTATTACTTAAATTAAATAGTTTAATATTGAGAAAAATAAGAAAAAGTACTGGGAATATTTAAAAGCAACAGAGGTTTTCTTATATTCAATGTATAATTATCAAAAAATTTAAATGACTAGTATTAAAAAATGCTCTGACGAGCACCAAAAAAGGTTAATATGTTTTAAAGTATGTAAAAGCGTTTGACAAGTGCTTCTAATTGAGAATGAGGAAGGACAAGGGGTCCCTTCTTGGCTGCAACTCACTGTCAATGCCAAATTTGAAAAAATCATATTTGCGCATTTTCCATATAAAAGAAATCAGTCACAGTTGCGATAAAATTGTGTAGTGTAAAGTCATAGTTAGAAAAGACACAGCGTGATTAAACATGAATGTAAAGAGAAAAAGTACCAAAAATCATAGTTCCTGCAGTCAGTGTTGAATTCAGACAATTTTCTCCGGGAGGATCTTCTGCGGCTTCGGGGGGGGGGGGACACAATAGAGATCTGAGGGGGGGCGTTATGCGATTAAAAACACAAAATCTCAAATTTCCTTGGAGGGGGAATTTCATTGTTCCGGGAGGGAATGTTTGCCCGGCCCACCTCCTGAATTCAACACTGCCTGCAGCATATCACATTCACGCAGTCCCACCATGAACTATCGCAGTGTAAAATTGAACAGAAAACTGATTTGTAGTGCAGTTGCAGTGTGAGTCGACAATGCAGTTAACATGTAAAGCACGGTTGAAAGTTTTACTAAAAAGTAAAGAAAAAAGTTTTACGCAAATTACTTTTATATGGAAAAAGCGCAAATATGATTTTTTCAAATTTGGCATTGACAGTGAGTTGCAGCCAAGAAGGGACCCCTTGTCCTTCCTCATTGTCAATTAGAAGCACTTGTCAAACGCTTTTACATACTTTAAAACATATTAACCTTTTTTGGTGCTCGTCAGAGCATTTTTTAATACTAGTATCGATATGTCTTTCTGAGTTTTTTTAAAAGATGAAATCGCTTTTTTGTTGAATTTCTGACGTCAGATTCATATTTTTCTATGTATGTTGTATAAAACTTGACCGTAAAAGTCCAATGCTTTAGCGGATGCAAATGACGTAATTATACGTTTATATAAACGTGTATTTAAAGTCTTAAACCTAAAATATATTTTGTAGAAATATATTATTTTCACTCCGGTGACTTTGAAATTCTTCACAGGTGGAAATGCCTTATTTTTGAAAATAACATAATTGAAACCATACACTGATGAAACGCAATATTTTAAAAAATTATCCCGTGTTTATGGAAAAGCTATAACATGCAGTGTGCATCATCAGATTGGAAGTCTTTGTCCAAAATGCAGCGATTTATATTATAGAACTTGATGATACTTTCCAGGGTTAATTTTCACTGCCGAATTAGACAAACAAACGAAGATGATCTTGGCAGTAATTAGAGGCATAAAAAATATAAGGGTCTCTAAATTTTTGTCCAAAAGCTTCTCAACTGCAATAAAAAATTATTGCTATTCTTTAAACATTCTATTGTAATTTTATCAAAATAACATAATTTGCATAATGTAATATTTTATAATTTTCAGTTAAACATACTAGAGTAGATGATTTTTTAATTCTTTTTTGTTACCTGTAATTTTACCAGAAGGAAAATGCAAAACAAAATTATTTATTTTTTCTTTCTATTTTGGACTTTTTTATGTAATTTATTTTTTACTTTATTTGTAGAATTATTTTTATTTTTCAAATATGTTTTCTGAAACGTAAAAAAAAAAAAAAAAAAAAAAAAAAGGTGCACATTTTTCACATAGAAAATTGATCCAGAAAGGTGTAAATGATGAAAGGAGTTTTATAATTCACCATTATCTCAGGTTTTAATTGCAATTGAATAATTGTTTTGCCATCATATATAAAAATCAATATACGCGTGTTTCACGGAAAATATGGCATCCGATTTGCATATTGAATTGACTCAGGCAGTGTTTGCATGTTTAATTTACAAAACGAATTTTAAATTTGTCACAGAGTTAACTTTGGAACAAACTTTCTTTGAAAAAACGCATTTCCAAAGCGTTTGGAAAAGCGTTGTTTCTTTACTTTTGCATTTTACTATGCGCGCAAGATTTTACATATGCGCAACATATCTATCTGTATTGTAACTAACAAACGTGTTCGTGGGTAGCACTGACGTCATTTTGGCAACATTTTACGATGTAATGATTTGAAAATAAATTTTCTTTCAAGTGCAATTTGAATAAAAACTGATTAAAAACTCACTTATTATCTATACTAATATTATAAAGAGGAAAGATTTGATTGTTTGTTTGTTTGAATTGAATAGGCTCCGAAACTACTTGACGGATTTGAAAAATTCTTTCACCGTTAGAAAGCTACACTATTTCCGGTGAACATAGGCTAATTTTTAATTGATTTAATAAAATATTTTTCTTAATAATTCAAAATTTCATTATTTTTCATACAGAATCAATTAAAATTTTCCGATAAAAAATAACCGTTTTTCTTTCCCGTTGCCAAGAAAATGTAATGTGGTATAATATTAATAATAAATTAACTAATTCAATTAGTAATTATGGAACAAAATAATTTGTATGATTTTAAAATAGAAAAGAAAAATAATGAAATAGTTTACTGATAAATAAACGACTATTACTGGATTACCACGTGAGGCATAAAATCGCAATTTTGTTGTAATCGTGCCAACGTGATCCGTAGATGATATCTGCATCTAAATATTATTGGCAATATTATTGTTTATATAATTTGTTTACATTTTTTGGCAATATTACATTATTTGGCAATACTTGATCTCCCATCGACCAAAAAACTGTCGCCAAAGTATAAGGTTAAATATCAATAATGGATGATCGTAAATGTCACATTCTTTTGACATTAAATATATTTTGCAAATTGTTACGTCGTCAACTAATTTTAATTCGATATTTTATTTCTTTTTCTATTAATATTTTAGTAATTTATTAATTCTTTGGTTATTTAAAATAAAAATTATATCCATTTGTATAATTTGGCGAAATTGATCGACGAAATAATCAAATTGTACCAATTGTTTGTTTACACTCTATATAGATATTTAGGTTGATAGAATTAGCGACTTATCGAGTCTCCGCCATGTCATATGCCAAGCAGTCATTAAATCGTGTTTTAGACTTACTATTATATCTTTTTCATCTGCAATTATTTTACCATCACTAAAAAAGGGTACTTCTAGGTTATCCCGTCGACCAATTTCGCCAAATTATACAAATCGCCAAACTAAAAGCCAAATTATACATGTTGACGTAATTTTTAGGTGCGTTCGTAATTATATAATACGTAGCACCTATAGTGGTCGTTCAGTCCGTCCGTCTGTCCGTCCGTCTGTCCGTCCGCATATAACAACGCAAAAACTACCCAACCGAATCGTTTGAAATTTAAAATACATAATTATTACATAATTTTGTCGAGTCATTTCAAATTTTATGAAACTCAGATGCATAGATCATTTACAGGGGCAATCAAAAGTATTCCATTACATTACGGTCAATGGGGAAAAAAGTTTCAAATGCATTTTAATCGTTTGAAATTTAAAATACGCAATTATTACATAATTCTGTCGAGTTATTTCAAATATTTTGATAATCGTGTGTATAGATCAATTACAGGGGCAACCAAAATTATTCAATTACATTATGGTCAATTAGGAAAAAGTTTCAAATATATTCTATATGTTTGAAATTCAAAATACATAATTATTACATAATTTTGTCGAGTTATTTCAAATTTTATGAAACTCGGATGCATAGATCAATTACAGGGACAATCAAAAGTATTCCGTTACATTACGGTCAATGGGGAAAAAAGTTTCAAATGCATTTTAATCATTTGAAATTTAAAATACGCAATTATTACATAATTCTGTCGAGTTATTTCAAATATTTTGATAATCGTGTGCCTAGATCAATTACAGGGGCAATCAAAAGTATTCAATTACATTATGGTCAATTAGGAAAAAGTTTCAAATATATTCTATATGTTTGAAATTTAAAATACATAATTATTACATAATTTTGTCGAGTTATTTCAAATTTTATGAAACTCGGATGCATAGATCAATTACAGGGACAATCAAAAGTATTCCGTTACATTACGGTCAATGGGGAAAAAAGTTTCAAATGCATTTTAATCGTTTGAAATTTAAAATACGCAATTATTACATAATTCTGTCGAGTCATTTCAAATATTTTGATAATCGTGTGCATAGATCAATTACAGGGGCAATCAAAAGTATTCAATTACATTATGGTCAATGGGGAAAAAGTTTCAAATAAATTCTATACGTTTGAAATTTAAAATACATAATTATTACATAATTTTGTCGAGTTATTTCAAATTTTATGAAAATCGGATGCATAGATCAATTACAGGGACAATCAAAAGTATTCCGTTACATTACGGTCAATGGGAAAAAATGTTTCAAATACATTTTAATCGTGTTACACTCATGCGGACTTAATAAAATTTATATGCAATTATAAAGTACATATTATAATATACATCATACATAATTTGTGGTGCAAAGAACATTTGTTATTGATTTACAAGGCCACACAAAAGTATTCCATTACATAATGGTATAGGGAGAACATTGTTTGATGAGCGTTTTAATTGTAATTCACTATTTACAATTTTATGAGATTGATATATGAAAGTAATATTTTTAAAACTTCGCTATCGTACGAACGCACCTAATTTGCTACGCTTCACGTGCAATTTCCAACTTGTTATTTTAAATAACGAAAAAACAAATAATTAGTAGAATATTAATAAAAATATTAATAAAAAGTCGAAATAAAAATCCCTTAATGACATTTTAAACACGTGAATCGCATTTAAAGTCATTGAATGTGACATTCACAATCATCCATTATTGGCATTTAATCTTATAGTTTGGCGATAATTTCTGGTCGACGGGATAACCTAGAAGTACCTAAAAAAGAAATATTTTGAATGTGAAAAAAAAATCATTATCATGAAAAAATATTTGCAATTAATTTATCATTCATTCTAATAATAATAAAAAAAAAAAAAAACGGTACTACTAGGTTATCCCGTCGACCAAAAAATTATCGCCAAACTATCAGATTATATGCTAATGATGGATGATCGTGAATGTCGCATTCAATGACATAAAATACGATTCACGTGTTTAAAATGTCATTAAACGATTTTTATTTCGACTTTTTATTAATATTTTACTAATTATTATTTTTTGTGCATATTTTAGTGCATTTTTTCATGCTTAATTGAATGGTACTAAGCAAATTCTTTTAAATCCAGTACTTGGTGCGAGATACTTCACATTTTCCTAATTTGGCGATGTCTTCGGCGCAAAAACCTGAAATTTTGAATCCTTATCTATCTATCTATATATATATATAAATCTTTCCTTTAGGAAGTTCATCGGATGGTCTAAAATAATAACATGTTTCACCATACCTCAGAAGCAAATTCAGGTAAAGCAATTCAAGTGGAATTCAAGATAAAAAAAAAAAAAAAAAAAACCTACTAAAAAAATCTGAATTACTTTAGTACTTTTGTAATTTGTCAGTTATTTAGTCATTTTAGAGGTATTTTGTCGTCAAAATGAACTTTGAATTGACCAATGTAAGATTACATAAATCAGACAAAAATTGTGGGTATTTGATTCGATATTAAGATTGTTTATTTAAATATGTTTCGTTTGATTCAAGATTACTTTAGAGATACTGACCAGCGTAGCGGGCGGAGGCTGCTAGTGACTTTATATTTTTCAAGCATTTCATTTAATCTCTATTTAAAATTTTCAAAAAAAGCTAAATTCAGAGCATTATTTGATACCATAATTAAAATTAATATTTTCCGTTTAATGCTTTAAGCAACCCTGCCGTGTTTTTCCATCGTGCAATATTTCCATTCAAAAGCTTATTGAACGCAAGATTGACATTAATGTTAACATTTTTAATTGTATAAGATAAAGATACGTAAAGTTATCAAATACAATTCTTCATAACAATACTTTTTACAGTTATTATTTTATGATTTAAACACGAATGGAAATATCTGCAGTACGCTTAAAGTATTAAAAATGCTTTTTCAGTGTTAGTTAGTAATCTAAAAAAGCATATTACACGTTAAAAATTTATTAGAGTTTTCAATTTTAATTTTAAAAAGATGGTTCTTATCTTCACTATGTAACCCGGGAAGCCCGGGTTCACTCTACTAGTTATTTTAATGGTCAACAGCGCCTAGATATGTTTCATATATATTAACACTGTACAAAGATTACTGAAAGAATTATCATAATAGCTAAAAATGTATGAATTGATATGTACTACTTTGAATTCTAATATTTTTATTTTGCTCATTTTCATTTTTTGTATTTGTATACTAATTTTATTAATTAAAAAGTAGCTCATTTTCTGCATTTGTAAGAAGTTATGTCAGAAAACTGTGTCGTCACTTGTCACAAATTAAATCGATGAATCCCTTTGAGGGAAGAAGTCCTACTTAAAAATATATTTACAAGTTAACATTAAAATAGAAAGAAAACATTAAACCTAATAATACGTGCGAAACACATTTAAAGACGAACTTACGACATATTTAAAATGTTATATTTAAAATGATTACGAAAAAGTCTCTTTTTTAACACTTTCCAACAAAGTTCCAAAATATTTATGATTTCGGTTTACCTGTCCGTCTGTCCGCGCTCTAGCTTCCGTAAATAACTTGGATTGCCCTGAAAATTATCGACGTTAACCCTAGCAGAACTTTATTTCAAATGAAGGTTCTAGCATGATTAGTTTATTTATAGGGACAGTCAAAGGTGTACCGTTACGTTATAGCCTAAGGAGAAAAATCGTTTCAAATGAATTTTAAAGATTTTACACCCTGTCAAATACATTACAAATTATATGCATTTACGACGTGCACTAAAATATGCTTTCTGTAAAATATGCGGTGAAAAAAATAGCTGTTATTCATTTACAAGGCCACTCAAAAGAATTAAATTACATAGTAGTAAAGAGGGGAATTGTGTGCGACATATTTTAGTTAACTTATTTTATACATACTAAAATTGATATACGTCGTTGAGACTTAACATAAGTTATACGATATAACAATATATATAATACGAAGTGCACAGTATTTACAGAGACACACAAAAGATTTCGAATAGTATATTCTTTCTGACGTCCTGTATATGTATCCGATGATGGTTGATGGATGGATAAAATGCATTTTAATTATGATATGTGCTTTTAAGTTTCTTTAAATCTATGCATATTATATAGAGTGTATAAATGCTACAGTTGATATACAAGGCTAAACCAAAGAGATCGCAGACGTTACTGAATATGAGCGTAAATTACTTAAAGATGATTTTTAAATAAGTTGTGCATTTTTATTCTAAACTGCATTCAGTTTACTAAGGAATAGTTTTAGAATATGGATAAAATAATATACAGGACCACGCAAAGAATTGAATATATGGACGCCTATGAATGATAATTTCTGAGAATGTGTTTTCAGTAGCTTTACGAATGTCTTAGTTTAAAATAAATTGTAACCAACTTGTCAGGCTCGGATTGCGCCTGACACGTCAAATAGACTCTTCATAAAATCTGGTAAAATGTAAAAGCAACACCAACTTTTTTGCAGCCCCAAATTTTGGCGGCCCTGGGCAAATGTCCGGCTCGCCCCCCCTTAAGCACGGCCCTGCCAGTAAGTACATTTATGTCACCGAATATTTAATTATAAGATATAGACGAGTTTAGAATAAAAAAGTAATACATGAACTATATAAAAATATTTTAATTTATATTGTTTGGAATAAATTTGAGATACTAATTTTCAGCCTATTTTAAATTTTTAAATTAAGTTAACAGCAAAGTTATTTGCAACATGCATATGTAGCAAGCTACATAAATCCAACTATTCTTAAGTATTTAAGTAGCTAACGACATAAATAAACCTCTACCCTCTATTTTTGTTTTTTTTTCGCGATTCTTTGACGATGTTTGTGTTTTCTCCGCGATTTTTTTGACGATGATTGCGTTTTTTCGCGATTCATCGAAGATCATTGCGTTTTTATTGTGGTTCTTCTACGATATTAGCGTTCTTTTTGCGATTCTTTGACTATATTGATGTTTTTTTCGCGATCCTTACACGAAATTCTCGCTTTTTTGCGATCCATTGATGATATTTTCATTTTTTCTGCGATCTTTTCACAAAATTTGGGTTTTTTTTTTACGATTTTTGACGAAATTCGCAGGTTTTTATTCCAAAATCCTTTGACGAAATATTTTTTGGGAAATCCTGCATTTGGTCGGTACTTTCCATACTTTTAGTCGCCAGTTTTTTCCCATTAAGTCGCCGAGTGGCGACTGGCGAGTGCTTATTTTCATCTTTAGGTGCACAACCTGTGGCCCGTGTGCCACAAAGATACCAGTATTTTAACACAAAATGATTTTCCTCATAATAATGAGAGAAATTTTGCTATTAAATAAAACAAACGTCACTTTTTAATTATTCTGATGGCAAACAATTTTTTGGCAAAAAGGTTGTGCATCACTGACCTATATTATTCTATTTTCACAACTGGAGTTTCAGAATAATTCCTCATGTATTTTTACAGATATTTAACAAAACATCAAAAATCGCAAGTGGTCGGTCACCTTTGGCCATATAGTGTATAACTAGGGTGGAAGATATACGCGGGTATATGCCATTTCCCTTCTGGAGTTTTTTAAGGAGCACCGTATTCCCTCCTTTTCTCAAGAAAGTTATGGTATATACGCTCTAGGGTATACTCTCTGCCTTGAGCATATAGCCCCTGCTTAGAGCGTATACCGTCTGTTTTATTTATTTATTTTTTAACGACTGCAACACTAGCTATAATCAAGGCCAGACGAATACTCTGTCAGCCCGTGCCCCGGCATGGGATAAACGAAATCGAGGGGTGCAAAATTGACAAAACGAAAAGAAAAAAAAAAAAAGTCTTTGGAATACTTTTTTTGTAGATGTTGAGGCCTATATACCATTTGCCTTTCATTAAAATTAAATTTTTCCAAATTAGAATTACCTCTCTATTTTTTCTAAATTAAAACATATGCCCCCACATTTTTTTTTTCTTCTCTTTTCCATGTATTTGCCCAGCCTCTGTTTTCGACTCTGAGGGTAATAAAAAACATTCCCCGAAGTGTTCCCACACTTTAGTAAAAAAGAGGAAAAACCCCTGTCACAATAAATAAATAAATGGATGCATGATGCTTGCATGTGACATTGTAAAAAATGCAACTAGTGGCCACCTCATGAAAGACCACCCTATTGAGAGTTGCAATCCTGCCTTGTTAAATTTATTAGGGCAATTTTACTGCCCGAAAAAAAAATGTTAACAATACTGTTTTTAAGAAAAGAGTGCAGCAATTGTTGAAATACCCCTGAATATATGTTTTACTTAAGGACCACCAGCGGTAGTGAAAGTTTTATTACCGTCAAGTTTTATTACCGTCAATAAAAATACGAAAGCGAAAATATTTCTCTCCCCTTGTTTTCCGTGGGAACCGTAAGCTGAACAAGTCCTGACACCTGCTCCCGTCAGGGTAGGGATCTACGTCACGTGGGTAGTTTTGCCCTACTATGCCCTTATTTGGTAATAGGAAAGTGTGAAGTAACGATTAGCCAATGATAGCCCACCCCAGTATGCACGAGGGGAGGCAGGAAGCCTTGCTGCTAGTTAGGAGACCCCGAGTTTGATTTTATTCCAGTGAAGTGGGATAAATTTAGTAGTTTCAGGAGAGGCCGGTCTAGAGTGAACATGTAAAAATTCGGTGGCTGTGTGCCCCCCCCCCTTTTTCCTGGGGAGAGGGGGAGAATTTTGAATTTAGGTCCTGAGATAAATTTTTCTTTTGGAGATCATTCTTCTCTTGGTCTTGCAGTTGTGAAGAGAGCCTAGACCTCACCGGTTGTTTTTTCAGAAACCGCTGTGTTCCACCAAAACTTATTCATAGCAGAGTAAGACAGCTACTTAAAAATGTAATGCTGCACATCGGGTCAATATTTTGGTCAACCCAACAACAACACTTGGTCAGTATTTGTTGGAGTCGTTGTACCGAGAATTCTGCTAGTTAAAGAGAAAAAGAGAAGGGTATGGTTACCCCTAAAGACTTGTGTTTGCTGAAAGGAGCTTGAGAAGCGAGGGCTGCAGTGACAGAGATTCTGAGATACTACCCCCGTTAACTCGCTAGGATAGTAATGTCCGCCTATCCAGCAAGTGTGACTTTCGTATTATGAAGAGAAAATAACCTTCGGACTAGAAATTTCCGTTGAAGTTGACTCTATAGTGAATAGAAGATAACGTCGTTTCGAAATGCCAGAGTGTCTTAAATAAGAGACCAAAAAAGGTCAATGTTCGCCTTTCCAGCAAGTGTGACTGTCGTATTATGACAAGAAAATAACCTTCGGACTAGAAATTTCCGTTGAAGTTGACTCCATAGTGAACAGAAGATAACGTCGTTTCCGAAATGCCAGAGTGTCTTAAGTAAGAGACCCAAAAAGGGTTAGTGTGCGCCTTTCCGGCGTGTGTGAATTTGGAGAAAGAGCAAGTAAATATCAGTGTAGGTAGAAACTTTGGTTGACTCTAGCATCATAGTTTATAAAGGTTCGAACTGCTATAAGACAAGAATATTCTATGTCATCCAGTGGTAAGCTTGTTTTGTATTATAGATTGATTTATTGCCTATTTGAATATTGATGTTAGCATGTAAAAGTATAATTCCCCCTTATATGTGATTAGTTTATTACAAATCAAGGAAAATGGAGGAAGTGTCATTTGTTGTTTCCATTATATTTATAATAAATTAAGTATGTGAATAAAATGTATATGTATTTACTGAAATTTTACTCCAATTCTCTTCATCCAAATAATTAAGGAAGTTTAATTAACTTCAGCTCAGAGGAAGAAATTTTTCTTATTTTGGTTAGTGAATAGAATTTGTCTAAATATAACTCTAACTTATTCTAAGATGAAAAATGAAGTAATTTTATTCCAATAATGTAATTGAAATTTAATACTTAAGTGATATAATTCCTCAACCTTCTTAGAAATTTTTAATGAGTTTAGAGAAGTCTATTTAATATTCACTTTACAGAATTCTTTCCTTAATTCTAATTAAAAATGAAAATATTTAATTGATTTTCCTCAGAAGTACTGTATTTAATTCTCATACTAATGCATTTTAAGAATTTCAAAAGAAATAAAATGAGTTAATGATTCACAACGCTATGATAGGAATAAATAAAAAAGAAGTATAAATGTACTATTACTATCGTATCAAGGTCATATACCATTACTTGTGTTGCAGGATGAATGTTCTAATATTGATATTTTAATCTATTCTAAGAAAATTATGTCTTTCTTTGCTCTCTGAATATCTGAGAGATTTCAGCCCTACTTTCTCTATTTCTTAAAGTTAATTGATCTGTAATTGTGATTCTTTATTAAGCGTTGATATGTATTTTTCATCCTACAAAACAATAATGGTAAAGTTGGGATCATTGCTACTAAGTTACAGTGAGTTAGAGATCTGAATGGGTTGAGAATTTTGTTGCATTTCTGTTAAGTGTTTTCTTAAATATTTTTATTCGTGTAATAAATTGGAATGTTTTCATTAATTAATAAATTAGCTATTTTGGTCGTGTAACTTTAAGTTACTTTTCTAATTCCCTTTTTCCTTCTCCAAAACAATTATGAGGTTTAATTTGAATTTAATTATTTTATAGCAACAAGATTCAGATAGGTGGAAACTTAATTCAGATCTCAATTGATTTAATAGTCTAATAGAAGAAATGACTTATCTGTTGAATCCATAATACTTGTAGATGATGATTATTTAATAGATACTCATGCTAATTATTCAGAAGTGAATTTATGAACAAAATTTCAAGGTACATTTACTAAAAAGTTGTAGCAAAGGTCCCAACAATAGAATGGTGCCATGACGTTGAGCCTGTATATTGCTCAGTAAATTTTGAAATTGAAGTTTACATGAAATTTTTGTTTTAAGTATGCATTTTGTATAATATTTTAATATAGTAGGGATGTGCATTATTATTGAAAATTGTGTGTTTATTTTATATTTATATAGTAGGGCTCTAAGTGTAATTTAAAATTGGTAAAGAACTATGCCTAATAGAATACGTGATGTAAATGATGTTTGCACCTGTGGTCTTCTTCAAAAATAATAATTAATCACTAAATTATTCAGGGCATGTATTTTTTTTTCATGTTTATTTATTTTATTTTTCTTTCTCTCTTTTTTCTTCTTCCTTGTTCTCACCCATTTTTTGTTAGTATTTAAATTACCCCTATTTTGTGTTGTTTATTTTTAATTGAAGTGTAATTTGCCTAAAAATGGACGACAATCAGCATTTCAAGGATTTAGCTGTTATACATAAAAAGAGTGCGCTAATCGAAAACGTTAGTGTTATTCCTCCATTTAGCGGAGAAGGGAACTCATGCCCATTTAATGAATTTTTGGAAAAGTATGAGCAATTAGCAGATTTCTTTGGGTGGTCTGAGGAGGAAAAGAAGTTTGCATTATTGAGCCTAAATAAATGGATGCATGATGCTTGCATGTGACATTGTAAAAAATGCAACTAGTGGCCACCTCATGAAAGACCACCCTATTGAGAGTTGCAATCCTGCCTTGTTAAATTTATTAGGGCAATTTTACTGCCCGAAAAAAAATGTTAACAATACTGTTTTTAAGAAAAGAGTGCAGCAATTGTTGAAATACCCCTGAATATATGTTTTACTTAAGGACCACCAGCGGTAGTGAAAGTTTTATTACCGTCAATAAAAATACGAAAGCGAAAATATTTCTCTCCCCTTGTTTTCCGTGGGAACCGTAAGCTGAACAAGTCCTGACACCTGCTCCCGTCAGGGTAGGGATCTACGTCACGTGGGTAGTTTTGCCCTACTATGCCCTTATTTGGTAATAGGAAAGTATGAAGTAACGATTAGCCAATGATAGCCCACCCCAGTATGCACGAGGGGAGGCAGGAAGCCTTGCTGCTAGTTAGGAGACCCCGAGTTTGATTTTATTCCAGTGAAGTGGGATAAATTTAGTAGTTTCAGGAGAGGCCGGTCTAGAGTGAACATGTAAAAATTCGGTGGCTGTGTGCCCCCCCCCTTTTTCCTGGGGAGAGGGGGAGAATTTTGAATTTAGGTCCTGAGATAAATTTTTCTTTTGGAGATCATTCTTCTCTTGGTCTTGCAGTTGTGAAGAGAGCCTAGACCTCACCGGTTGTTTTTTCAGAAACCGCTGTGTTCCACCAAAACTTATTCATAGCAGAGTAAGACAGCTACTTAAAAATGTAATGCTGCACATCGGGTCAATATTTTGGTCAACCCAACAACAACACTTGGTCAGTATTTGTTGGAGTCGTTGTACCGAGAATTCTGCTAGTTAAAGAGAAAAAGAGAAGGGTATGGTTACCCCTAAAGACTTGTGTTTGCTGAAAGGAGCTTGAGAAGCGAGGGCTGCAGTGACAGAGATTCTGAGATACTACCCCCGTTAACTCGCTAGGATAGTAATGTCCGCCTATCCAGCAAGTGTGACTTTCGTATTATGAAGAGAAAATAACCTTCGGACTAGAAATTTCCGTTGAAGTTGACTCTATAGTGAATAGAAGATAACGTCGTTTCGAAATGCCAGAGTGTCTTAAATAAGAGACCAAAAAAGGTCAATGTTCGCCTTTCCAGCAAGTGTGACTGTCGTATTATGACAAGAAAATAACCTTCGGACTAGAAATTTCCGTTGAAGTTGACTCCATAGTGAACAGAAGATAACGTCGTTTCCGAAATGCCAGAGTGTCTTAAGTAAGAGACGCAAAAAGGGTTAGTGTGCGCCTTTCCGGCGTGTGTGAATTTGGAGAAATAGCAAGTAAATATCAGTGTAGGTAGAAACTTTGGTTGACTCTAGCATCATAGTTTATAAAGGTTCGAACTGCTATAAGACAAGAATATTCTATGTCATCCAGTGGTAAGCTTGTTTTGTATTATAGATTGATTTATTGCCTATTTGAATATTGATGTTAGCATGTAAAAGTATAATTCCCCCTTATATGTGATTAGTTTATTACAAATCAAGGAAAATGGAGGAAGTGTCATTTGTTGTTTCCATTATATTTATAATAAATTAAGTATGTGAATAAAATGTATATGTATTTACTGAAATTTTACTCTAATTCTCTTCATCCAAATAATTAAGGAAGTTTAATTAACTTCAGCTCAGAGGAAGAAATTTTTCTTATTTTGGTTAGTGAATAGAATTTGTCTAAATATAACTCTAACTTATTCTAAGATGAAAAATGAAGTAATTTTATTCCAATAATGTAATTGAAATTTAATACTTAAGTGATATAATTCCTCAACCTTCTTAGAAATTTTTAATGAGTTTAGAGAAGTCTATTTAATATTCACTTTACAGAATTCTTTCCTTAATTCTAATTAAAAATGAAAATATTTAATTGATTTTCCTCAGAAGTACTGTATTTAATTCTCATACTAATGCATTTTAAGAATTTCAAAAGAAATAAAATGAGTTAATGATTCACAACGCTATGATAGGAATAAATAAAAAAGAAGTATAAATGTACTATTACTATCGTATCAAGGTCATATACCATTACTTGTGTTGCAGGATGAATGTTCTAATATTGATATTTTAATCTATTCTAAGAAAATTATGTCTTTCTTTGCTCTCTGAATATCTGAGAGATTTCAGCCCTACTTTCTCTATTTCTTAAAGTTAATTGATCTGTAATTGTGATTCTTTATTAAGCGTTGATATGTATTTTTCATCCTACAAAACAGTAATGGTAAAGTTGGGATCATTGCTACTAACTTACAGTGAGTTAGAGATCTGAATGGGTTGAGAATTTTGTTGCATTTCTGTTAAGTGTTTTCTTAAATATTTTTATTCGTGTAATAAGTTGGAATGTTTTCATTAATTAATAAATTAGCTATTTTGGTCGTGTAACTTTAAGTTACTTTTCTAATTCCCTTTTTCCTTCTCCAAAACAATTATGAGGTTTAATTTGAATTTAATTATTTTATAGCAACAAGATTCAGATAGGTGGAAACTTAATTCAGATCTCAATTGATTTAATAGTCTAATAGAAGAAATGACTTATCTGTTGAATCCATAATACTTGTAGATGATGATTATTTAATAGATACTCATGCTAATTATTCAGAAGTGAATTTATGAACAAAATTTCAAGGTACATTTACTAAAAAGTTGTAGCAAAGGTCCCAACATAGATGCAATGTCTGATCATGTTGAACAGCAAGAAGACAAAGTTGGTGAAATGACAGAGGTAGAAAATGATCCAGGACTATTGCTTGAATGTATTCATGGTTCAGAAAGAATTTGTCTTTTGAAGCATTCCCAATGTACAGCTTTGATTTTCCTACTGATACCAGATGATGCAGATTCATCTCAAACAACTAAGCAAGAAATCTCAGTAACGGAGAGAAAATTCACAGAAATTGGTTTGTATACTCTGCAGTCGAACATTTAATTTTTTTTTTTTTTTTTTTTTTTTTTTTTTTTTTTGCTTTTACTGCAAAGTTTTGCAATGACTACTACAACTTATTTAGAAAAAGATGGTTATAGACATTTAAGAAATAAAGTACAAACCCTCGAAAATCATAAAACTATAATTACGACATTACATTGCAATAAAACATTTGGAAAATTTCAACCGTCTTTTTTTAGGAATTTGCGATCGGATGATCACTTTAATGCCATCTTTGTTGATGCTGCCGAAATGGATGCAGAAAGAAATTTTGAATCAATACAAGACATCGAGTTCATCAGTGCAAAAGATAATTTAATTATGAAAATCAGGATGAACCCAGATTTGATGCACAGGAAAAATACAAAATTGATCTCTTTTACCACCTGGTTGACACTGCAATTATTTTTTAGAACACAGATTTTTCTCACAGCGGCAGCACAGCAGTTAGTTTTTCTTTTTATCATATAATATATGAATTAAAAGATGCTTGTTCTTCTGTAATTATAATCAATTTCAAAGATTTAAAAACAATTTTAACAGATGGAAAATCATTGGGTGTAAATAGCTTGGAATTTTGTGACAAAATATCATTAGTGTGTTCTCTACCAGAAAAAGATTTACCACATTTGGAAATTTTGAAATTGATAAGATAAATTAATTTTGTTCCAAATTTGAACACTGCTCTAAGAATTTTACATAGTTTTCCAACAACTGTTGCATCAATGGAACATAGTTTTTACATATAACAGTTCACAAAAAATTTGTCTGAATTTTACTGCTGTTAATTTTTTTTTTTATGTAGTAAACTATTTTAAGTGAAAAGTTATTACATTTGTATCAATTACTGAGTGATAGTTACATTGTTTTTGAGAAAGAGAAGAGGGGGATAGGTTCACTAAAAAATCTAAAAAAAAAACCATAACCGTTTATGTATGTTTACTATGTATGTTTATTATGTATGTTTGTTATGTGGGGGTGCAATTTTTCACTTTTGCACGGAGTGGTTTAAAGGCTATATCTGGTCCTGCTATAATTATAGCATGATGAAAGTGTCTGATAAAACAGTAACTCATGTATATCATGATTTATCCAGTAAGAAAAACTTTCATTCTCATTATCTGACATAATTAAAACACTATTATCATTTTGGTCTCAGGGAAAAATTAAAATAAAATACATGTTTTCACCCATAACAAGGACATATGCAGCAACCATTTTTTTTTTCTTTTTAAAGTATATATTTTATTATTTGATAAAGAAGGTTGCTTTAGGCCACAGTAATATAGTGCACTTACCTTTATTAATTTGTATGATGTTTTAACAAGATATTAAATCACTTATTCTATTGACACATTTTTTGTGTGTGTGTGTGTCTTCTTTTCATATATTTCTTGGAACATTACCTAAATGTATGGAAATTTGTCACTTTGACGATAAATTTAAAATGAATATTTTTGTTCATTTTATACAGATAGATGCATGAAATTTGAAGGCCTGGGCCAACAGAGGAAATGAGATAAGGGGGTATCCACAAATAATGTCATGCTTGGAGGGAGAGAGGGATAAAAAGAAATGTGACGTCACACATTTTGGCAAAAATAAAAGAATTAAAAATCAGCAGATTAAAATTTGAAGTTATTTTTAAATTAAAGTTTTTGTATTTATAAAGAAAAGATAAGATTTAAAAAGCCCAATATATTAAATTCTATCTCAAATTCCAAAATACTACTGTTTTCAATTGATCTCCCATATTAATATTTTATTACTATTCTATATTATTCTGTTTTTTTGTTGTAAATCATAACATGATTTCATACAAAATATGTACATGAATTATTTTTATTTTTATGCTCTCAAATGTCATTAAAACACATAATTAAAGTTAAAAAATAAAGTTTGAAATATCTGTGACGTTTGTTCTATAATGTAATGCTTTGTTTCTGAACCGCAAGTACATGTTTTGTGATGCAGCGTGATATGCGACAAAAGGGGCGAAGGGGGTAAGATCAAGCATGACATTTTGTGACAAAGGGGGGAAGGGGAGAGTAAAAATATTGAAAAAATGTATGCCATCACTTATGGACAACCCCTAAACTATTATTTGCATCATGATACTTTTGAATTTGCATTTTGATAAAAGTAACAGTTACATTTTCAGATATTTTAAAATTTAAAAAAATTACTGGATTTCCATAAATCTAATATAAAAAATTATTCTTTCTCTATACTATAGTCACGATATTTTAAAAGTCTTAAAAAATTAATAATCATAAAAGTGAATCAGACCAACCTTTTATTAGTACTAAAATTATTTATTATAAAATCCTTACAAAAACAACATACAAAGCTCACTTTTAACAGCCTGTTTAGTACCTGCAAAAAAGCACCATTTTAACTGCACTTAATGACTAAGTCAGGAAATATATTTTATCTATAACATTTTGAAACAAATAAAGGCAGTAAATAAATAGGTTAAAAAAAAAAAAAAAAAAAAAAAAACTATATGCAGGGTATCTACATACGTGATGAAAAGTTGAGACTTTGAATAAAATTTCTTCAAAGCTATGCATAAAAATTTTCAACTAATTTTAGATTTAAGAGAAAACAGAACCAGCATTAATAACAGTCATGAAAAACCAAATTAATTATCACTATTTGTTAATTATACTAATTACTTAAATTAGCATCTTGCTATAGAAACTTGTGTTGTGATATACAAGTTAGTTTTAAGGTTAAAATGATATATGGAAAAATAGAGAAAACCAATATTATTTGACATTATAGTAGATTTTAAGCTAGAATTTTATCAAGCAAATGCTGAATGAAAAGCATATCAGTTCACATAATAAAGCTGTTCTCAAAAAATTCCCATGTTCAATAATTTGAAACTTTAATATATTATGGACTGATTTTAAAAAATAAAAGTAGAGATAACCCTAATATTTGTTTTTGATCATCTGAGTTTTTGCCAAAACTATCTGTTTCCTTCCTTTAAAAAATTTCAAAATTACTGATTAGTTTGAGCTTATTGACTAAAATGAGACATTTATAGCTATGAACTTCACTGCTTATAATTATCAATCATCAATTATTCAAGAAATGGGTGCTAATTATGAGGCACAGAGAGCAAATTTTGGTCTCCGTGATAAAATTTCCAAACAGAGCTGCCATTTCAAAACTTTTTTAGAGGGATGGGGGGTTTGGTACTGTTTTTTGGTGGGAATGAGCAAATATTTATTCTGCTCTTCCTGTACACTTATGAGAAAAAAATTATACATTTTTACTCTTTCATACATTTTTAAAAATAGCTTAAGTACTCAATATTGTTCTGCTTTGAGAATGTGAAATGAAAACAAAATAGATAATTAATAATTTCTAGGCTTAAAGTGTTATTTAATGCTAATGTTCCTGTTTTAATCAAATTTAACAAAGTAATTTTGCTTTTATGCATCTTTTAAATCTGATCTATAATAGCTGATATATTTTTATCATATTTTTTAAAGGTACAACTGGCCTCTCTCACTAGCCTTCCGAAATGGCACTCCTTTTTGTCACATAAAAGGGGGGTAAATGTAGAAGGTACAATAAATTCCCTCAAATCCACACACACCTTTACAGATGTAAACAATGAAACTTCCATTTCAAACATAGGGCCAAAATTACAGAAATTTTCAGCTTTATTTCACTCAGAATATATTTTAATATGTAATTCTTAATAACATTTTCAACTTATGGTTTTCCATGAAAAAATATAAATTTATTAAAAAAAAAAAAAAAAAAAACAAAAAAAAAACAAGATATTGTTTGTAATCACAATCATTTTATCAAATACATTTATGTATCAATCAAGCTTTTTTTGGTTACTATTACAGTGATTTTAATGTGAATTAAAAAAGAATACTTTTCATAAGGACAGTTTTATTGATTAATTCAAGAAAAATATATTTCATCTTTATTATGCATTATTAATTTTTTATTTAACCTTTTCTTTTTATATTTTAATCTGTTTTTAAATTATCTTACTTTTTATTCATTTACTTTATTACTTTACATAAATTTTTTTATATTATACTATATTACAATCATTCATTATAATTTTGATTACATTATTGTATTCAAATTAGTTTAAAAAATGCAAATAAAGCAAAGACCAGAAATCTGCAAAATTCTAAAATCCTACAACCTCCAGTCCCAAGCTGTGAAAATTTGAGGGAGTCTACTATATTAAAATTAATGATATTGATGAAATTCATTATTTTTGAATTACATTATTTATTAATCATTTTATAGGTTTATAACAACATAATTAAATATTCCTCATTGAATTTATTCCAATTTTTTAAATTATATTGTTAATTAACTACTCATAAATGCCTATGATTATTGGTTGTCAAAAAGTGATAAAGTCTAAAACTTGCATTACTGTTAAGTTTTGCTTTTGTTTAAAACTGATATACACATACATATATATGTTTTTCAGAAATATATTTTTATATACATATAATTAATGAATAATTTATATTTATGCATGTATGTATTATTATAATTTTGAAATTTTTGTTTTCAACTGAAATTTGAAATTTAACGAAATTCAATTTTGGTCTTAAAATCCTATTTCAGTTAATCCCTACATAAAAGTATGACATTTGCATGCATGATTATTGAAGTGATTTATAATCAAACAATTTGTTTCAGTTTTCGATAAAAGAATTACATCTTGAGTTATAAGTGATTGTCTTTTCATGATGACCAACTTTCCCTTTCTGTTGTGTCCAGAAATTTGGTTCAAAATACCACTTTTGACACATTTTCTAAAAAATTTAATCTCTTTCTCTTTTTTTTTTTTTTTTTTTTTTTTTTTTTATGAAAAAAAAAAAAGGTTCATTGCATAGTCTCTAAATAAAAGTACCTGCTAATTTCATGTATTTGCAAATAAAACATGAATTCAGAAGGTGTCAGAAAATATCCAGTTTGGATTTGAGAACAGCCTTAAAATACATAGAAAAATAAACACAATAAACTTGTTAATGTTAGATGCAGATTTTTAGAAGAACTTCAGATTTTTACATCTTTATAAATTCATCATCATTAAATTTGTTTAATAGAAAAAAAAAAAAATGAAAGGAAAGACAGATTTTAGAACAACTAGGAAAAATATATCTGGCATAATTAATTGTAAAAATTATAAAACATTCTATAAATGAAATGTGGCTGCTTTTGTTATATATAAAGTTATTTTTAAAGTTGAAAAGATTGTGTATTTTTATGATGACCTTTGCTTTTATATATTAACAAACAGTAACAATAAAATAGGAAAAAATGTCCCTAGTATATAATTTTTTAAAGTAGAATTTTCAACTATTTATTATTTAAATAACGAATAATCTGAAAAACTCAAAAAATTAAACAATTCTTAAATAAGCTATGAATTATTTAGCTATTTTTTGTAAAAAAGGATATTTTACTTATATATTTCTTTTTAGAAATAATACAAAATTACATATTTAATTAAGTTTGTGATAGCTATTGCTTATCTAAACTCATTCAGATATACTAATTATAAAAAAATAAATCATCATATAAATTACTGTGTTTTGTCATAGATGAAAATTTTCATCACTACAAAACAGACATGAAACTAATGTAACATATAATTATTTTTTACACAGTGATGATGAGAAGAATCAAATTTCTCTAATTCAGGATTCCCAGCAAAAGATGACAGTCAAATTTCCTGACTTTCCGAGACCAAATCTCAAAACATTCTCTAAATAAACAAACATACAATGAAATTTGCTATTTATTTTTGCAATCTTTTGTCAAAATTAGCGTTATTTTTCTGTGATCGTTCATCAAATTTTTTTATTTTTTTCTATGATCGCTTGATGAATTTTGTGATTTTTTTCCAAAAGTATTTGATGAATTTTGCATAATTTTTAGTTTTTTCTCGAGATTTTTCCACAACTTTTTAGAAAATATTTGTAAATTCCCTGTCTTTTCCTATATATTTTGAAATTTCTATGACTTTCCTTGATGCTAAAAACTCTAATTCTCCTTGCATCATCTTTAAGTGATGATAAAAAACTAATGAGATTCAAAATTCAAGGGCTCATAACTCCCAAAAAATTGAGGGGCAGATTTATGGTTTTTGCATACAAATGTAAAAGACTATTTTACATGTACAATAATTTTTTATATCAATTGCATAGTATTATTAGTGTTTAATGGATTTCTTTTCACATTCCTATGGAGATTCTGTATAATAGAAAACTATTCTTTTTTAGCTTGTGACAAGAGATTTATGTAATACAAAATTTGACAGTTTTCATCCCCCCCCCCTCAGATTTATCATAAGGGGGAAAGACATCTACGAGGACATCACAGTAGTTCCATCAATCATATGTTAGGTGTAACATGTTAGTATCAATCAGTAAACACACATTACAGCATAAATAATAAAATGCAGGAATAATTTCAGGATCCAGAATTAAAAAATAAACATAAGAGCATCTCAATTACAAGAAAGAATTTTGTTTGCATCATGAACTTTTTAAAACTGACTTTTTTAGATCCATTTGAGATGACCTTTTTACTTAGCATAACTTTTATGGATAAGAGGTGTTCTGTAGCCATGACTTCAATTTCTTATGCTCTGTGGGTATAGGATTTATTAATATTCCTGAGTCTCTATTATAATATTCATATGTTGTGATGCTGACATACATCTAAAATAGTTTTAAATTAAATGATATTAAAACTTTTTATTCAAAGCTAATATTATTCTATCAGTAAAGTAACAAATCTACATTTACTTAAAACTAATCCATGCACTATTCAGTTTTTCAATTTGATCTGTGCTTTGCAATGTTGGCAATTAAAAACTCTTTTATGTAAATAATGCTTCACTGGTAATTTTTTTAAAGAGAGGGGAGATACATTTGAAACTGTACTCAAACTTTTTGGGGAAAAACAAGAATGTAGTCTAATGCTTTATAATCATTAAAAAATATTGAATTGTTATTGGGGATATCATGAGTAATATTCTATCCAATTTGGAAATCTTTGCATATGGTTAGTAATAATAACATGAAAATGTCTATCTTTTGCCTATTCTCACTTTCTCTCTTCTTTTTTAGAATTACTTGAAAACAGAGCTCTCATCCTTTTGCTATATTTGGACAATGATATTTAAAATAAATAAATAAAAGTTGAGGCTTTTGTGGATTTCTGCCAGTTGCTGGGTATAAGTAAAAAACTTCCTGTTTTAAACAGATTGTCAGGGACATGAAAATAACAAAACATTGCCATGTGGGAGTACTTAGAATTAGTTACTTATTTTTATGTAAGGTTAGATATTTAAATGAAAAAATTAACCTTCAAACTGTTTTAAAATGTCATTAACAATTTTCAATACCATGTATTTTCAATATCAGATTCAGAGTCCGAGAAAAGAGCCCAAACTCATCTCTAGTACTAATATAAAGAATGAAGGAAGTTATAATTATACACAGAACGTTATTTCCTTCTTTAAAAGATTTGTTACTTCACTCATAGAACACATCATTTTAATTTTTAAAATAACTTTAATACGTTTAATATTGTAATCAACATAACTAGTAATACTTAATATATATGCTGTACTGCATTGAAAATAAATAATAATAATAAGCACAAGACACACACAAAATAATAACATGAATGACTTTCAGACCAGTTCCTGACTTTATGAAATCAGATTGTTCAAACAGTTGCAATGCTTGAAGGATACATTTATAAATTATTAAATTTTCAAGGGCCACCCATAATTCAATAAAATAATATAGACAAGAAGTGTAAAACTACTTGAGTTTCATCAACAAGTGTGGTTTATACATAAATGCTGTTGAGCTACAAAATTATAATCTTTTTCTTAATTCTTAAATAATAAATTATTTATTTATATTTGCATGCAACATTTTTTCTCAGTTTATTTATTTATTTTTACATCATTCTTTAATAAAAATTTTGCTTTTGGTAGACTGAATTAAAAAGCCTGAAGATTGGCAGCTTTGACACTAGCAATATAGTGTTTACTTATGCTATAAATACAGATGTTGAAGCGTACATATATGCCACTGGTAATTATTAACATAAAATGGTACTATAGGTGTCAAAAAATTTCAACTTCTTACGATATGAAAGAAACTACAAAATTCTCATATTTTTCTTGGTTCATAAAAAAAGAAATTATTTATATTTGCATGCAGTATTTAATTGTAACAACAGAAATTTTATACAATTACATGAATTAGTAATAACATTATATATAGAATCTATTATAATAGAAGTACATAGGAGTAATTAATTTGTCTGTTAGTCTTCAAAAAAGATAAAGATGCTATATAGCTACAAGCCTTAAAGTTTTTTTTTTTTTTTTTTTTCAGACAAAAAATATACATGGCATCATAAAAACATTTAAAATTATGATTTGTTTCTTGCTGGAATTTATTTGATTTCATTTTTAAATAAAAATTTCTTGTTCAGTGGTTTCACTTAAAAAGACTGGAAGGTTAACAGCTATGACAGTAGCACTAATGTGTTTACTTATAACATAATTATGGATGAAAAAACTTTTTATAGCACAAAAAGAGCAAATACATTTCACCAAAATTCAAGTTCATGTGGAGAAAAATGATGCATACTGAGTGTCTCTTTCTATCTTTATTGTTTTTTTTTTCCTTTTAAATAAAACATCTGGCATTGCTATTAAATTTTATGTATTTTTTTTTTTTTTTTATTCAATAATTATTTTAAACCATAAATTTTATCTGATAAATGATTATTATAAATAGCACATAAACCAAGAAACATTTTATTAACTAAATCTTCAGGCTTTAAACAGATGTAAAAACAATTACCCCAGTAAAATTCTTTTTCAATGTCATTTCTTTCTAAATATTTAAAATAACATAGTAGACCATGGGTTGAAAGCTCATATGTAAGACAAAACAGCAATAACTGATTACATGGTAAAGCAGAAGTATAATATACTATATACTACATAGACAAAATCATTACTAATGGGAAAATATTGCTATCTATTACAAAAATGCACACAGAAAATTCAAATTAAAAAAAATAAATATATATTTAAGCCTCAATAATCTTTTAGAAATAAATGAAAGATATATAAATAATAATCAATACTAAAATGATTAAAAAAACAAAACAAAATGGGAAACTAATAACAGTAATAATAAAATAATAAATATTTCATTTTTTAAAAATATACTACAACAAAATTAACATAATATAAGCACAGAGAATAATAATAATTTTTCGCCATAAAAGCATTTGATTTGACAACTAAACATACATAAAAATACATCTCTGTGAACAATACTAAACAACAAAACATAAAAAAAAGTATTAAACAATAAAGTTTGTTCTGGAATAAATCATATAACATTTCACATACGATACAGTATTGCAAAGAAATGACAACAAATTTTGCACATGCTGGATTATGATTTGATTGGTGATACTTTTACTATCGATAAAAATAATCAGATGTGCAATGTCAAATTATAAGATGATTTCTTTCTCTCACTTTAAAAATAATAAATTAATTCACAGGACTCAAAAAATGTTCTATGAACTAAGTGTCACAATAATACAATTTCATAAATATGCTGATTAATTTCATTAAACTAAACTCTTTATCACAACAAATACTTTATACAGTGCAAAACAACTTGGAAATGTGTTGGAAATGTGTCTTTCTTTCACACAAACTTGCTCCACAGTTCATTTAACATCATTCTTTAGTCCAGCATTATAAATTCATATCATCCAAAAAAAATGCTTATTACTTTTTAAATGCCCATGATAAATGAACTTCATAATACATTTAATTCAATCTGTTTTAATCTATTCAACTACATAAAAATCAGAACCTCTGGCAGGAATAAAAAAAGTTAAGGTGGAACAATCACATTTATTTTGTCAGGACAAACTGGTTCTTTGAATTTTTCAAGCCCTGAATAAAATACTATTATTAATTTATTTCTGTATATAATTATTATTAAAATTGATAATTATGATCTAAAATTATTTAATAGTAATGTTTTATTATTTTTACTTTAAAAAGAACTTATAAAACACTCCCTATAAGAAATATAATGTTACCTAATCAATATACTTTTTTGAGTAAGAAAATATACAATGACAGCATTAATAATATTTTTATCATTTATTTTTATAACTGATTAGAATTCAAAATTGATCAGTATAGAAAAACAAGTAATTTCATGATAAACAAAATTGAAAACTGCTTGAAATGTAGAAAATTTTACAACTGCTTTTTTAAAAACAGAAATCATTTTTTATTTTTTTTTCAAAACACTGACATAATTTTATCTAATAAGATTACTTTTTTGTATTATACATGCATGAACAAAAGGAATCACTGTGTCATTTAATTAATATCTTCCTCTCATTGTAAATCTCAAATTAGTGTATTACATAAATGCTAAATTCAAAAGCCTTTTTATATATTTTATGGATGGACATAAAAATATACATTTGTGAAAAGACCTTATAATCTACTCTGCAAATCAAACTAATATAGCATGAGTAAAGAATGTGATGTAAAATTTTAAATAATGCAATAACTTAAGTCAACTTTGAAAGTCATGAATTCTGCACATGAAGCAAAAAGTGTAAGGCATTTGTCAATTTTACATACATATTCAATGAAAAAATTCTCAGCTAACACATATCTAAAATAATGATACATATTTTACGGTTAGAAAAAAAAATTAAAAATAAAAATTAATGTAATCTACAGTGTGAGTTAAAAAATTTAATTAAATATAAAGAAAACAAAGTTTTAAATATTTGATGCTTACATAGCAGTAGATTCATTTGCATCAGAATGAGACATTTCATGAAAATTAGCAAAAAAAAAAAAAAAAAAAAAAAAAAAAAAAAAAAAATACATGTAAATAAACGGAGAAACAGAAACAATGTGGCAGAATATAATGTTCTGCTGTGTTCATACATATAGTTCAGTTCAATAAGTATTGTTACTTTTTTATGAATCAAATTTGATCAGTTAATGCAAAAACTGCAAGTTTAATTTCCCAAAAGAATTAATATAGCTTTAAAATGTGAGGCAAACACAAACTGAATGTATATATATATGAAAGAATAAAGACTAAAACTTTTTTTTAAACTTAAATTTTAAAGTTCCATCTAAAATTTTTTAACTTTAATTCTGAAGCTTAAAGCTATTTTGTCTCTGATAACTTTCTTTCCCAGCCTAATATTTATTATCGTCACCCCTCATTTTGGGATGATTTTTAAGACTAAAATTTACTGATCTAAGCGTTTTTCGCAGGCATTTGTGGTTAAAGCCTGATACGTCACTGAACTCAGGAAATGTGTGGGCCTTGACCACATATCAATCAAAAGCAAATCAACCAATTAAAGAAATGTTCCTTCCAAATTTACAACTGTGCCCTCTGCTGGAAAATATGACAAATCCCATGATATTAATAAGAGCATGTGCAAAAAATGAGAGATTTTGCAGATTTGAGAAGTCTGCTAAAATGACACCTAATAAAACTTCAAAATCAACGTAATGGTTTGCGGGATCTTTGACCGCTGAATCGCGGTTCCAGCTGTAATATGGAGCAGCAGAATAAAAGAGTTTGATCCCCCAAAAGTTGCCGCGTCAAATTCTTACCTACAATTGATGTCACCCCAAACATCATTACATACATATATAGCATATCATCATTAAATGTCTTCTGTACAGTAATTCTTTCTGTACTTGAGTTTCTATACATCATAGCATTTAAAAAATAAATACAATTTTAAAATAAGGTAATTTATACAATAATTCACTAATATAATGTGTTTTAATAAATGTTTAGCTGAAATATACCAAATTATATGGAGATAAATTCAAAGTACATATTGCAGTTGTTTATGCATTAATAAAGATCTCATAAATATTTGTAATAAAAAAATTAAAGAGAGAAAAAAAAATCAAAGACATTGAAATTTGAAATATTTACATATATATATATATATATACTGAAATAGTTTTTCCAATGCAATTAATATATTGATAATTCTATTATGGTCTTATTATTTATCTAATATTTTTCTTTGAATTGAGTTCTCATTTGCAATGAATCGGGAACTATGGAAATCATTTTTAGGTCTATCCTGATTTCCATTCAGAAATTAATCGCAATTAATGTGGATTTGTAGTATTATCTCACGTTATATATATATATATATATATATATATATTTAAAATATATCAACAATATTTAATATGCTTTTTTTAAGTAACAATAATAAAAGATTACATGCTATGTTTCAAATTATTAAAATACATTTCAGAAACAGAAATCTCTCAGCATTTAAAAAATTATTATTATTATTAAACAAATTCTCAAAACTTTGACGGTTCAACATAGGTTTTAGATTAATACATGCTTAATTATCATTTGATTTCATTAGTAACTTTGATTGAGGCATGTTAAGAAACTGAAATTCAAATACATGCATTTAATCCAAGTAATGGAAACATATTTTGAAAAAAATATGGTTTCGTTTCAATTTTTTGACATTATGCTGTTTTTTTACGAAAGGACATGTCAATATAAATTACAAAAGTATGCCAGAAGAAAAGCTTAAGCAAAAAATTTTATTAAAAATGTTATTAAACATGTAGCATGTGCTATCATGACAAGGTTATAAATTACAAAAACATGTTAGCAAAAAAATAAATAAATAAATAAAAAATATGAAAACCAGTTAGTATAATATAGTGCCGTTCTTACAATATTTTGATGATAAGGGTGAAGAATTATCAAAACTACTTCTGTCATATCCATTGATTTCCAATCTTGCAACAGAGTTTGTGGGGTATGTTTTTGCAGCAGGAGATTTACATGTTCCAACAATAACTAACTCTAACTCCTGAAAATTCTGAAATCTTTGCACATCTTTATCCTTTCGAACAATTGTATTGGGAAGCTTTCTTAGTTTTTGCACCTAAAAATATACAGAATAGGAAAGAAACTAAATATTACTTTTATATTATTTTATGTTATCATTAAAGTGTGGAAAGTTATTTCATAAAATGCTTAATTATTTCATGAAATAACTGACTAAATCTATTAAAGTGAGTAAAATTATCAAATTCTATGATTTAATTAATTATTTAACAGAATAATAATTGCCCAGCGATTAAAGTACTAAAGACAGCACACAAAAACTGTTTGAATCAGTTATAGATGGTTTTAGTCTGTGAACTGTTTATGGCCTGTTTGCAATCAGTATGTATGCTGCATTTCTTAAACTTATGTCATTTAAAGTCCATGTTTTGTCGATCTGTGTAGTGAACTAGCATAAATTCATAAACAGTGTATTTATGATAGCATTTTTCATTTTGATTATAAACAAATATTTTTAATTTCTTTCTTTTAAGGAAAAAAAAAAATGAAATTTACAGGAACAAGAGATCAATCACATAGATATGTATAGAAAAATTTTAGGTCCTTTAAAGGACCCTTCACAATATAATATATCTTAAAACAGAACCCTAAAAAAAATTCTTTATTCCCAAACAGGACCCTTTACAAAACATTTTATGCCGAAACAGGATCCTTCACAAGTCTAATCATTTTAAAGTAAAATCTTGCCTGAAAACAAACAGTTCAACTCACCAAAAAACATATTACTTAGGTTTTTTTTTTATGTTTGAAGGATAGAACCTGAATACAAATATTATTTAAAATTCACAAAATGATGGCTATTTTCACAAAAATAAGAAAAACTTCACATTTCACAAAAACAGGGCCCTGTGATAAAAGTCTGGAGAGACCTCTGAATTACTAAGCTAGAAAAATTAATTCAAGATCAATTTGAATCTTTATTAAATAAGCATGATACAAATGAGAACAGTGCTGTACTGAAAATTCTCATGAAAAATTATTAAATTTAACAGCAGAAGTAAAAAAATTCTACAAAAGTTCAGAAAAAATACCATGTGACTATTGATTATTTCAACATTATGATGTCTTGAAATTCAGAGAGTAGAAAAGTTAAGTGTGCCAGTAACAGATGTTCGACCAGATGTAATATTTTATTGTTCAAATGATATGCTATAGACATTTTACATGATATGCATATGTCTATAATGCAACTTGTTAGAGACTGTATTATAAAAGAACTAAAACGTCAATATAAAAACAGTTACTTTTTGGTTAACTGGGTGTCAGTGTTACATATACATATATATCTATACATATCTATGCATACATAAATACATATATGTACATATATACATTACATATATGTATGAATATATATGTATGTATACATAATACTGGCACCTGACTAACTGAAAAATATCTAAAAACATTACTCAGAATGACCAGTGATGTAGTTGAGGAGGGGCACAGGGGAACAGTGTCCCTTTCCTTTTTTCTTTACAAAAGGAATGCTAAGGATGTGAGAGGACACAGATCTTTCTGATTTGTTAAATGTTTAAAATGAAAAAAAAAAAAAAAAAAAAAAAAAAAACACATTAAGAAGTTAAAAATTCTGTGAAGTAAAGAATTAATTTTTTAAACTATTTTAATTTTCTTTAAGAAGGTGCATGAAAAAAAAAAAAAAAAAAAAAAACAAATTGCAAAAAATTGGGAAGAAAGCGATGTTTACTTGTTGTTTCATCATAACTATCAATAATGAAATACTGCAGCAGTTCCCAAACTATGGGTTGTGGCGAGTACTTTGGTAGGCCATGGAAAAATCTAGATTTGTCACAAAAATATAACTTTTATTTCATCTGTTTAAAAAACATAATTTAACACCAAGTAATATTTCAAGATAGAATCCTTAATTTTCATTTTGATAAATATACCAGCAGAATATCTACACATATCTAAATCAACTTTGAATTCCTTGATGATGCTCTACATCATAGGTTCCCAACCTTTTCTGGACCACCGCCCCCTTTATAAGAGAAAAAAATGCCAACCCCCCCCCCTCTTCCAAAATAATTAATTATACAAAATATTAAAATATTATTGCATATTATCTATATTTTATCTGTCTATCTATCTATTAAGAATCATAAAGTAGAAGTTAATTTAAATGACCATCAAATGTAGTAAAACATTGTTTATTAAAAATTGAAAAATAAATAAGAATTTAAAAAATAATAATGAAATGGTAGAGGCTGATGGAGTTTTTGTTCATGCTGGATTCAAATTTCTTTAACATCAGTCACAAATTGTCAGGTTCAAAGATGTCTGTTCCTTTTCTTGTTCAGTAAATTAGCTACTGCATGGAATCCACTCTCAGCCAAATACGATGAAGGAAATACAATTAAAATTTTATGTACTCTCGTTCACGGCTGTATTGGTTTTTGAAGTTAGAACTCTTGGTATCCATTTCTAAATTTTACTTTTAGTTCTTATTTGCTGTGAGTTCCACGATTTCCTCCTCCAAATATGTTGATACTGCTGTATCTCCATTTGCAAAAGGATCTAAAAATAAACTCGGTATATTCATGATAAATATCAACGTCAAGAACTAACCAAGATGAAGTAATCCATACATGAGTTCTTGAGATAGAGCTGTTGCAGAAATCGTAAAAAAGGCAGCATAGCAGCACAACATGTTGAGAAATTTTCAGCAAAATGTAAACAGCATCCATTCATATCAAAGACTAACAGAATCTAAAGTTTAGTGAAAATCTGGGCAGTAGTTCTTGGGATAAAGCTGTTACGTAAATCGAGAAAAAGGCAGCATAGAAGCGCCACCTGTTTAGTGATTCACACCAAAAACTAATCAGCCTCAATTCATATCAGTGATTACCTGAATTTTTGTTGAATTCTGTTCAATAGTTGTTGAGATATTATATACACAAAATTTATGTCACACAAATACAAAATCATATACTCACATAACCTCAGACTCACAGACAGATATTTTGTAAAAACATGCTTCTTGGAATCTCTGACCCCCTAAAACATATAAATCTGTCGAAAACCGGAATTAGAAAATTTTCTTGAATCCAATACTTTCTTGTAAAGATAGAAGAAAGTAAAAATAGAACATATGTTTTGTCTTTTCTATCAGCACTCATTTAGTTAAAATGCTCTTACAGCCTAGAAAGCTCCATGGCTTCATTTGAGAAAACTTTTTGGTAAATTAAGCACATAGTTAACAATTGGATTGTAGGAGAGTGCTTAGATCCATATTTCAAATACTCAATATTGTACTGACGGTATTTCTTCTTCGATGACCATAAAATACCGTTAACCCGCTGGGGACAAGCGACACGTATACGTGCCGCAAAAAGGCTTAACAATCCTTGTTTTCTCACTGGTAAAATTATACTGTAAAATTTGTTTTATTCAATCGGAGCATTTTCTCGATTTAAGAAGTAACAAATTTCTGTTTTATAAAACTGGTGACAAGACATTAAAATTTTCGTAAAATGCTCCCGTTGCGAAGGGGTTAATACGCCCTTCCCGATCAAACGCCCTCCCCTAACTTTATTAAAAAAAATTTAAATTTTCAAAAAATCCCAAGAAAGCGCTCCCCCCCTTAAAGATCACTGATAAAATGTAAATTACATCCAAAAATCGCTGAAAAATGGAAAGTAAGCCAAAGAACCACGAAAAAAGGGGGGGAAATTTATCTAATGAACGCTGAAAAAATGCAAATTTCGTTATAGAATTAAAAAAAAAAAAAAAAAGAATGCTAATTTTTTTAAATGATCGCGAAGATTCGTTAATTTCATCGAAGGATCGCCAAAATCGAACATTTCAGAGAAAGATTGCAGGAAGAAATGCGAATTACGTCAGATCTAAAAAAATGCTATCAAAAGATAGCTAAAAAAAGCGAATTATATAAAAAAAGAAAGAAAGAAAACGTGAATTACGGTAAAAAATCACGAAAAAATCCTGAATTTCTTGAAGGATCGCTAAAAATGCACTTTTTGTCAAAAGACTGCTGAAATAAAACGCGAGTATGTCAGATTTATAAAGAAAACACAGTCAAAGGATCGCAAAAAAGCGCACATTTCGTCAAGGATCGCGATAAAAAATGTGAATGTCATCAAAAGATCGCAGTAAAAATGCAAAATAAGTTAAACGATCGCAGAAAAACGCGAATTTCGTCAAAAGATCGCGAAAAAGGCGAATTCCGTTTAAAAATCTCGAGAAAAAATGCGGATTTCGTCAAAAAGGAGCTAATTTTGTTTTAAAAAACTGCCGGTAAAGAATTCCGTTAAAGAATCGCAAAAAAACGGCCATTTCATCAGAGGATAACGAAAGAAACGAGCTGAAAAACATAGATTTCGTCAAAAGATTGCGGAAAAAATGCAATTTTCGTTACTGAATTGCGAAATAAACGCAAATTCCATCAAATATCACGAAAAACACCGTAAATTTCGTCAAATATGGCGAGAAAATCCCGCAAATATGAAAAAAATGCAAATCGCTGGAAAATCCCATGTAAGCGTCCCCTCTGAATATTTTCCAATTTTTTGTCACGTTTGGGGGGGTGGGGGCGAATTAACGGTATTTTTCGGTAAGATATTTTGAAATATAAAAACTTTCCCTATTTATGTTTAAATAAATTTCCTTTTGTACAAATTTATAAATATAATGATTTTTACCACTTTCACTAAGAATAAACTAATTTCTTTAACTGTTTCAAATCACACGTTCGTTTAAATGTCTCTGTTCAGGTCTATGCCGTCAAACTACAGAATTTTTGAATTACAGGTTAATAAAAAATAATTCTGTTTAAAACCTTTAGTCAGCCAATTATCGCGAATTTTGTGCTCCACAATTTTTTAATTCATAATGATTTTTAATGCGAGTAATAGCGATTGTTCTGCTGAGATATCTTGACATTCATGAAAGAATTGTAGTTGCAATGTTTTTAGCCTAATATAATACAACGCCGCGATTTTAGCCCTTCTACGTATTCCACGGAGATTTTCTGACATTAGTAAAATAAATTCACCCCCCCCCCCTCTCAGATATATATTCGTCTTTATAGATTTCCATTTTAAGGTGCAGTTAAGGTTTTTGTCACAGACCGGGCAATGTAGAGGAGATCAACTATTTTTATTACATTAGTTCCTAAATAGGTAGGTATGCCACGCCCCCCCATTTTTCTCTAGACTCCCTACCGCCCCCCTGGAAGGCTCCACCGCCCACTGGGGGCGGTACCGCCCCCGTTGGGAACCTATGCTCTACATGTATTGTGTGGTTCTTAATATGTATATATATATATTTTTTACTTGGCTGTTTTTGAAAAAATGAAGTTCAGAAACAAACTGCATGTAGAAATTGTCTTAATATCTTGAAATAAAATTAATCAGTTTTAACCCTGATATAAATGCCCTTATCACTAGTGTCAGAAATTTCACTGGCTAAAATAATAATTAAAGTGTATTTTTATTTATCTTTGTGCGTTGTTTTAATTATTATGCCATTTCCACACATTGGGATTATTATTTCTTTTTTTTTTAATAGTGTACACTTCATAAACTACTCAAAAATTTCCTTTTTCATACGATATGATAGCCGATAGCTTAAACAGGTAATGCAACAATTTCCATATGGATGTACACCCTTTTATTGGATGGGTCCCAAAAATTATTTTAACTTAAAAGTGGGTCACGTACCAATAAAATTTGGAATCCGCTGAAATATTGCATTAACATTAGTTCCTTCAGATGCATACTTGGAATTTTACTTGGAATGCCCTAATCAAAAACGATTATCCCCATCCTGTTCCTAACAGATAGACCACACAAGTTCACCAAAAAACATCTTTATACACCACAATCTCAATTTAAACCTTGAGTAGTTTGCCAATATTTTTCCTTTTTCCAAAAGCTAATTTAATCTGTTATAGACATACATATTTTAATCAGAATTGTATTTCAAGATGTACATCAAATAAAGAAGGCATAAACAGAGAGAAAATTTTTTAATTAAGATTATATTTATAAGCATTTTTATAAAAATGCAGGAAAACTCTCAAGACAGCTGGAGGATTAACCCTTTCCGGCACAGTGTTGCCGGGTCGGCAACACCTAAAGTTCTCCCTGTTTAGAGACATAAAAACTTCGTGAATATTTCAAAAACTACTCTAATGGCTACTTTAAACCTTTCTTATGAGTTCTAGATCGCAGTACCACACAGATGAAATTCTACTGTTTTTAAATAATAGGTAAAATATTTTACTCTAACACGCACTTCACAGCAATGCTCCTCTCACTGTGCTTATCAATGCTTTACTTATGGGAGGTTACCACTTCGGCAACAGCTGTAAAATTAAAATGGTTCGTGCAATCTTTACAAAATTATAAATGTGTACTCCTCTAGGCCTAAATATATTGCCTAATTTTTCTTTTCTTTAAAATCCAACTTTAAAGGGTAGTGTGCCGGAAAGGGTTAAAAATATCTAAATGTTTCAATTTTAAAAAGCTACCCATGTCTTTCTCACATAAATATCAACAACATCATGCTTACGTTAGTCAATAAATAAAATCTTTAAACACATACAGGGTGATTGTTATAGTTGTTTCATTGAATTTGTTAATAAGGCTCCTTGCTCAGATAGTTGATACAGCATCTGCAGTGGAATACAGAATAAATGAACAAAAGGGACATTGATGCAGAATGACAACTCCTGATGCTGTGCAGTGCAAAAATCCCACAAAAATCATTATCTCGCTCCCTTTCTACCATCTCTGTTTATCATTCATATTGAAAAATTTTTCCTGATTAGATTCAAGGATTTAGACAAGAAAAATTACAAGCATTGGATTAGTTTGAATTCAAACAAGTATCTCTGAAATATCTCTTTTTAAAAATTCTAGCTATAAGTATTTTGTAGTGCTGTAAAAATAATGACAAAATGAATACCCGTATGATATCACTATTTTTTAATTCTCTACCCATTTGAAAGTATTCGTTACTCGTTACTGTTCAGAAATCGGGTATTCACAGTCATCGAACATGCTAGAAACAGCATAAACTGTAAAGAGGGGTATTTGAAAGAATTCATATTAGTTATGTGCTGCCATCTATCCGTTTCCAAGTTTTATTTCAAAAATGTAAACGTAATATTAAAATCAGGGCCGTAGCGAGAAGTGAATAATTAAGTGGGGGAGTGGGGGGGGGGGTGTCACATATTTTTTCTTCTCTCTCTCTGTGACGCAGAAAGATAAATTAATGCATATTTCATATTTACACTGTAGTTACTATGTTTCGGATTAAAATGTTGCAATAACTTCATTTTATGCTAAGAAAATAATAGGATGATGGAAAATGCACGTGCATAAATAGTGCAGTTTTAAACATTTATAAATTTGGCTTTTTATGTGCAAATAGAATGAGCAAGTACTGAAAACTTATTTTAGTTACAATTTAATGTTTTTTCAAAAAAACTGTGAAAGATCCTCAAAAATAAATTATATTTTTAAATAGAATTTCATTTGGGTTTTTGGAAGATAAATTCATTTAGTGACCTTGGAATCTTTTCCAGGGGACTCAAAATGTTTTTGTTTTTTTTTGGGGGGGAGGGGGTGAACCGCCTCTATCACCCTCTCAGTTATGGCTCTGATTAAAATGCAATGCATAATTGTACACACGGCTGTAATTAGTAGTGAATAATAGGGGGGGGGGGGCTCAAGAAAATGTAGGATGGAGCTCATATTTTCATATGATGAATAGCAGTGGTGAGGTCACTGATGTCATGATGCTCCCCCCCCCCATGCGCTGAACTGCAGAAATATTCTAAAAATTACTTTTAAAATTAAATATACCTTAAATCCTTATCCTCTCTCTCCCTTCCGTTTAATAATGTGAATCTTTCTGATTCTGTAAAAGGTCTACTCAAATCAAAATTAGGTAACTTTTAACACATTTGTGAAAGCATTTTTAATCTCGAGAAATTTGCAAGTGTACTTATTTGGAAACTATGTGATTAAAAAGTGTTTTCCATTTTTAAATAAAAGTAAATTAAAAACTTTCAAAAAATTCCATGAAATTCGGCATTTAAATTAAATTTTTGGACACAACTGCTAACAGCACCCAACCTTTTTTTGTAACAGGCCAAAAATGACATTGGTAGTATAAATTTGGTGCCCCCTATAGTTCCGCACCCAGGGCAACCGCCCCCTCCGCCCCCCTTTTTGCATGGCGCTGGCCCTATCACCCCCTTTGTCTCGGGAGAAGGGAGGGTGTCTTTCAGATAATAAATAACCTGATTTTGAAAAAAAATCTTTCAGATGGTACTAATATATACCACTGATAAATATTTTTTCCTAAATATGCAAGCTCTGAGATACTTTACCAATAATGGGTTTTTTTTTCCCCAATTTGTTGTTGAACTCCCTTTAACTGAATAATTCACTTGGCATAAATATGAATCAGATTTTGCTTTGTCATTTGATGCTTCAGAAAAGTATATCCACTTTTTATTTCTTTTTATATTCATAATAAAATAAATAAAAGTATCAACAAGTTCGTACAAAATCCAAATCATTTGAGATTTTAAACTGACTGATACAAACAGAATGATACGCATACACTGGATACGGAAATAACTGAAACTTGTGCCTAATGTCAAAGTCTGAACTAAACTTCGCATCTTTACCGCATTCGAGAGTCTGGGCACATTCATACAATCACAGATACTAACGACACCAGCATTTGATGTTAGTTTCATTTTGTTCGGTTGCGTATTGAATTCACACGGGTAATGACCATAGAATAATACAAGAATACTTCTATTGTAACGACCAATGGCGTGCGAAAGGGAGGATCGCATAAGCAGCATTTGTAGTTCATGCGCATAGCCAGGGGGGTGCCCTGGGTGCCCGGGCACCCCCCCCGCTCGCGCAGATCCAAGATTGATTATTTTAAAAAATCAAAATTTATAAAAGAAAAAAGAAGAAAAATGTAAGCAAAGTTTGTTCAATTAGTTAATCAAAACTAACAGTCTATGTTTTGAAATGTGATAAAAGAAGAGACCTTGATTCTTTCCTTTTTTTTTTTTTTAAGAAAATTATTTTATTCGTCTCTTTTAAAACTAGAATATTTACTAGAATCTGTATTAATCACAGTAAATCAAAAAAGTTGGTTTTATAATCCCAATTTGGTGTCGATTCTATATGGAATTTTTTTAACACCTTTCTATTGCATGCATATTTCCATAAAAAATTAGAGTAAATTCTCGACAAGGATAGAAACTACTATTTATATATTTGCTTTTGTTATCTAAAGTCTAGAAAGAAAAAAAAGTGAAAGAAAATACAGATGTGAAACGATAATTCCACCATGTGATTAGCCTGGAGAACGGAGGGGGTGGAAGTTTGTACAAATTAGAGATGAGACAGACTCAGCCCCAGCACGAAAGCCCGAGCCCAAACCCGAGTCCGAAGCGGGCACGGGCTCTATTTTCATTTTAGTGTTCGGGCCTGGGGGGGGGGCTCTATTTTCATTTTAGTGTTCAGACCCGGAGGGGGGGCTCGGGCTCTATTTTCATTTTAGTGTTCGGGCCCGGGGGGGGGGGGGTCGGGCTCTATTTTCATTTTAGTGTTCAGGCCAAGGGGGGGGGGGGGGTCGGGCTCATTTTTTCTGAGAATTAAAAAACATTTATGAGTAGAATAGATTGAAAGAACTACTATTTTCCTTTTAAAATTATTTATTATTTTTCAAGTCATTTCAGTGTTATTTTGATCAAAACAGAAGAAAAATCAAAATAATTTTTTTTATATATTTCAACAGTTGATTGTTGCTTTAAAAGAAAATTTGTGATGTATGGAGATTTATGTCTACTGAATTTCCGTCGACGATTAATTGATAAGGCGCCTATCAAAATAATCATGAATAATAAATTAGCTTCTGGTTGGATTTTCGTTTGAGGCAGAGGATATTTTTTTATTCGATAGTTTATTTATTTATTTTGTTAGAGAATGATTTTTTCGTTTTTGATGCAGACTAGATGCTTGAGGTTTGCAAATTATTTGATTGTGCCAGAATCAGAATCGTTCTTCATATGATAACAGCATTGTGATTTTTTTTCTGTTTGTCATCATGAATTTTGCTTATGCTGAGGATTTCCCTTCGTAAATAAACATATTTTACATGTTATTCCGATTGAAAACATTCGATTAATGTTACTTCTTTTCCCATAAAAACAACGAAACTTTAAGATAACTGTATCAATGTTTTAATTTGCGTTGATTTTAAGGTTCTCGTCAGTCATGGGGAATTGTTAAGAGAAATGAATTGATTATAGATAAATGTACAGGGATGTAGAGGAGGGTATACTGGGGTATACACCGTATACCTTCTGGATTTTTTTTAAGGAACACCGTATAACCTTCTGTTTCTCATGAAACCCATAGTATGTACTCTCTAGAGTATACTCTGTGCCTTGAGCATATACCCTCTGCGTCGATCGTGTAACCTGTGGTTTTTTTACGACTACACCCCTGAAGATGTACTCTTTTTATAGGAAATTGAAAACTTTTTTGATTCTTCAGCATACAAATAGTAATTTCTATAAACACTATCCATTTATTCATTACACTTCTTTAATATGTCCATCAAATTTACTTCTTAAAGGACAAGAAATATGGGAATCATTTTAGGTATGAAGGATATTTTTATTTGATACCAAATTGCTCTTTTCATAAACTTGAATTTAAATTTTTATTTAATAGTAAATTTTATAAGAAATTTTTTTAAATGGGATATCACATTTGAAACAATTTTTAAATATCATTAAATTTTTTATTTATTTTTGTATACTTTTTGTATCGTGCTCGGATGGGCTCGGGCTCCAAATGTACTAAAAATCTTTCGGGCGCGGGTTTCAAATATCGAGCCCGAACTCATCTCTAGTACAAATCTGTGCTTCCTCTGAAAATAAGAAATGATGCTAGGCAAAATTCAAATTAATATGGAGGTTGGTTTGTTAAATTTCGTTTTTTGGGATCATGTTTTGACATTCATACAGTCTTATTTTTTTTTAACGGGGAAATTTTATTTATTCATGAGTAGAAAATATAAGAGCTATTTTTCACTTTACATTGCATACTACAAGTTATTTTAATACTACTTTGATCAAAATGACAGGGGGAACTAAAGTCGTGCTTATTTATTTTAGTATTTCATTGCTGTTTGAAATGAAAACTTGTGATAATTATTGATTTATGTTTACGGATATCTTTATTTTATATCTATCATGTTTTATCTATGTTTATATATCTTTTTCTTATCCATTAGCAGCGTCGTGCGAAAGGGGGAGCGTAGGGGGCAACTGCCCTGGTGTGGAACTTTAGGGGGCGCCAAATTTATACTACCAACGTCATTTTTGGCCTGTTACAAGAAAAATTTGGGTGGAGGGGGCGCCAAATTGTAACTTTGCCCCGGGCGCAGCTTTCTCTTAGCACGCCCCTGTCCATTATATTTAGTTTTAAGCAACTTCTCATCCTTCTTCACGCAATGAAAAATTGCATTTGGGTATTTTTTTTAAAAGTTCCACACAATTATACCTTCTGCAAAAAACCTGTCTAAAACCCAAATTTGATAGGTGTTATGGGGTTCCGTTTTATTAGGTTTAATTATATAAGATGTTGTTTGTACCCAACATGTTCAGGTTAAAAAATTTGGGCACCCCCCCCGTTCAAAAGGCTGGCTACGCCTATGTAGTTAGTGTCAGGATATATGCTCTGAGGTCTCATCACTGTACATGCTGGTGGAAATAGGCTAAGTCTGGAAGAGCTCTATATGACCTGTTTTACTTGCCTTTATTTCAAATATAAATAAACCTTTCCATTATTTATATTCTATAATCCAGTCTTTAAATTCATCTTACTTTTACTTACAATAGACGAATGTTTCAGCTTACGGCACCTTTGTTTTGCTTCTGGCTCACTAGCTTTTCTCATATTTAGCCGGCAACCGCTTTAGTACAAGTGATCCTTAATAGATGGCATAAGCAGCTCTATTTGATCACGGTCGTTAGTGTTAATACTACGCATGACCGGAAGTGTACTGTAAGAACCGGTTGTAGGGGGAGCTGGTGATGCATGCGTAGAATCCTTTTCTGCGTGACTGTATCGTATATATACCGAGAGTTCGTTGACCTTAGGTGCAGTTGACGTTCTCCTTCTTTTGAGAGATGTTGGTGGAGCTTGTTGTTAAAGTGCTGTTTTGAAAGACTTCATATTCCTTTGCCATGAGTTCGTTTAATACCTGGTGAAACTTTTATGTTTTCTAATTTTTAAATTAAACAAGTCGCTGGTAGACCATAGACTTTTAAAGACAGTTTCTTGGAGTTCTTTTTTTCAAGTTAAAAGCCGTGGTATGTTTTAGTTTTTTGCTGGAATGACTCATTGGGAAAAACTTATGTAATTCAACAATAACTGATATCCCTTTTGACGTCCTAAAGATGTGGTCCAGTGTTAAGATGGTTTCTGTCATTTATCAAGCCAGGTGTTTTCGTACGACTCTGAAGGAAGTGGATGTTGGACTTGTTTTTATGAAGATATCGTGAATGATGTTTTGGTTTCGCCGGTGATGTGCCTTTTTGACAGCGGAGGTATTTACAAATTAAATCTTTCAGGTTGCCATGTTCTCTCATATAGTTTTAATTTTTATTTAAGCTTTGATTAAAATAAGTTTCCACTTGAGCTCCGGGGTAAATATACTTTAATAGTATGAAATGTATTTTATTTATGTTATATATTGTTAATATAATCAAATGGTTTAAGACAACTATTGTTATTGAAATGAAAGAATTAATTGATAATGTTTAAGTGAGATTTTAATTAAGTTTTATATAAATCTATATTAAATCGTTGACTATACATAGATATATTTTTATCTTTGCTTTTAAATAAATATCTTTGTTTAATTTAATTTGCTGTCTTTACTTTTCCACCACTACATATTTTTTTTACAGGTTTAATCAATAGATTAATACTTTAATACAGTTTCTAATTTACAATAGCATTACTTTAAATCAACCATATATGTGTTAGGCTATGTCGGAAGGTCAGCTTATGTTTAACCTTTCACTGTGCGAGTTAAACTCTGCTTATAGATTGGGTATTACTAATGTAATATCCAACAGAAGGGTTATGGGGTTTTAGCCTTATGCCGTAGTCCCAATTAGGTTGATTTATATTAAATTTAAATTTTTTTTCATAAATTTTAAATTTGATATTTTTTTTGAAAATTTTAAGTGGTTGGCTATTTTGACCGTAAATGGTTTAGCCTTTTTTTTTGTCTGGTGGAATTTATCGGCCCTTGTTGGACGCTAAAGATAGTTTTAGTTGGGGGGGGGGGGCGATGTTTTTGATAATTTTAACGTACTATTGAAATTTAAAGTTTAATAAATGTCAGAAATTTAAGTTTAATAAATGTCAGAAATTTAAAGTTTAATAAATGTCAGAAATTTAAAGTTTAATAAATGTCAGAAGTTTAAAGTTTAATAAATGTCAGAAGTTTAAGGTTCATCTGAAATTTAAAAACGTCAATAAATGTTATAAATTTAAAAATGAATGTTTGAATCTTAATGTTAATAAGGATTAGAAAGTTTAAAATGTTAATAAAAGTTAGAAGTTTAAAATGTAAATGAGAATTGGAAACTTTTATAGTTAGGTTTATTTATTTTTTTTGAAAATTTAAGATTTAAATGTTGGAAATTTAAAATTTGAATGTTAGAAATTTAAAATTTAAATGTTAGAAATTTAAAGTTTAAATGTTAGTAATTTAGAAGGTAACAAAAATTAGAAACTTAAGGTTTAATTTTTGAAAATTTAAAAGTTAACGATTTTTGATAATTTAATATACAGTATATGTCCGAATTTAAAATTTTTAAGGGTTAAAGTGGATTAATGCTATAATTTAAGGTTAATAAAAGTTATGTAATAGTATCTTTTTTTTTGCTAGTTAAATATTTGAAGGCAAAGTTTGATTTTTGTTGCTATTTAAGAAGTTTATAAGAATTTAAAGGTAGTTTAATAAAAATTGAATTTTTATGGGGATTTAAGGATTTTTGTTTAAATTTATGGTAGCTTTAATTAAATATAATGTTAATTTGGATAGTTTTTCATTAAGGGAGTAAATTTAAAGATTTTTTATAAATAAATTTAATTCAGGTATCATTAAGATATTTTGATAAATTGTAATTTTTATATGGTGAGCTCATAAACAGTGAGACATGGCAACTTGCTTAATATATTGGAGAGTCTAAGATGTTTAAGATGCATTTAACTACAAGCAGATATTGTTTAAGCTGACAAGTGAAAATGCTGAGCGGTTTTAAGTCAACCTGTTTACTTCAATGAATGGTGCTTTTTTTGATGTCGCCTGATGAAGTGATTGTGCTATGATGACAAGGACTGTGCCAGCCTCTTGTGTGATTTTTTTTGCTTTGAAGTGAACTTTTGGCGGTGGAGCATGATGGGCTCCATTGATAGTATTAGAGACTCTCTACATGTGACTTTTTGATAAAATTATGCCTCTGCTGAAGTGGGAACTTTTTGAACTGTGTGACATTGAGAAGCTCCAGAATTTTTTTAAAATGTGATGACATCTCGTGACAGTCAGTTCAAGATTCATCAATTGTATTGCTTTTGTGTTAAGAAAAATGAAACCCCATCATTGTATGTTAAATGCAAATTTTTTTTAGGACTGCAGGCCCTCATCTTGTTAATTGGAAATTATTTATTTTTCTAATTTTTGAAAGTTATTGAAGTTATGAATAAAAATTTAGATGTGTGAAAATTGTTTTTGATATGATCTATGTTTTTTTTAAGTTAAAAGAATTTTTTTTTTTATGCTAAATTGTCTTTAATATGCATGACCTTGCCTTGATTTGAGTTTAAAGCATATGCATGGCTGGGGGAGAAGTTTTAACTGGTATAAAGATGGTTCTAATGTAAATTTAAACGAATTGTGAATTTAGTGCTTTTGAAGTTATGAATCTTATACTGCATTTCAGGTTTGTCTTTCAGTAAGATAATAGTAATTTTGTCTCTTTAAGTAATTTTTCTGGTTTAATTTTTAGAAGTTTGAAAATTAATAAGATAACTGAAGCAAATTTTAAGTAACAGTTTATCTTTACAACTTATGTTTTTAGTGTGGGTGGTTTTTCTCTAAATTTTGTGTAAGGTATTGAGATAACCTGGACTCGCGAGCTGAAAATATGAGTTTAAATTTTTTTAAGGATTTATATGGCTTTGAGATGTTTATTTTTATAGGTAAAGATTTTGACCACTTTGCCGGTCCCCGTGGGATGGGTCGCGGTTGAAGCATTGTTTCCCCGTGCCCATCGCCGGTTGAGTGGTTAAGTTTTTAATAGTTTTGTAGGAATATAAATTAAAAATCTGTAAGTTAATAAAGTTTAGAAGCAATAGTCTATTAATTGATAATTCATAGAAATTACTTTTTGCTATCATTTAATTCCTTTATAATGACTTTAATTTTTAACATGTTTAAGTGTTTGTTTCGGGGGAATTGGATCAGAGATTTAAAACATAAAATTTTTTATGGCTTTGTGATGAAAGTTGAATGAATGTGACGTACACCTTTAATTGAGTGTTCTACCTGTCTTTTTGGGGTAAAGTTGTACTAAATGCATTTATATTAAAGATTTTTGATGCTTTGAACGGATGATGTTGGGAACACTGTGTGCTTACCAGGATTGTAGACTTAATGAACCGGTTTTGGGTCTGCATGAATGTTATTTTTGGTCCATGGTTTAGGTCAAGCTGCATTGCAGGTGTCATGGGACATTTTGTTCCAGTTGTTAAGGCTAGTTAAGTCCAGTTGTTAAGTATTAGGTATTGTGATCCCGAAAGGTTGTGTCAGTATCATTTGATTAGATAGAAATTGCCTCATTGTGTAGGGATATTGGAAAGAGTTTAATGTGTCAAGATTTTTTTTAAAGCTTAATATGTAATTCTTGATGATAAAAATTTTTATAGACAATATAGTGTTAAGTTAAAATATTAGTGTTAGATGGGTGTTTTCATTTATATACTAGGAAGGCCTGATTAAATCAAGATGTTAGAATCTATATCCTACTGATGTAAGTTATAGTATTAAGTAGTTGAGTATATTGTGTTATTCACATTAGAATGTAATATTTATTGACAGTATAATACATATTTAGTGTAAGATGGACTGAAAAAGGAGAATGTTGGCTGTTTGTTTTTATACTTTTATTTTTATGTGATGTCATTTTGAAGTAAATATTTATTTCGGGGCTCAAATTTTTATCTTTGACTATTTTTTTTAAACATAAGTATATTCATGATATTGCTCTCCTTGAAGGCTTGGAAGGATATTTAATGGATAGTGGTTATATTGGTTATTTTTGAGATTCCAGTTTTTAATGGTCGGCTACAGATGTACCATGGGTGTCAAGAAGAGATTCTGTGACTTGCAAGTGGTTTTCCTGTATGCAAGAGTGTTAAAGCTGTCCAGATGATGAGAGGGGGGGCATTTGTCAGGATATATGCTCTGTGGTCTCATCACTGTACATGCTGGTGGAAATAGGCTAAGTCTGGAAGAGCTCTATATGACCTGTTTTACTTGCCTTTATTTCAAATATAAATAAACCTTCCCATTATTTATATTCTATAATCCAGTCTTTAAATTCATCTTACTTTTACTTACAATAGACGAATGTTTCAGCTTACGGCACCTTTGTTTTGCTTCTGGCTCACTAGCTTTTCTCATATTTAGCCGGCAACTGCTTTAATACAAGTGATCCTTAATAGATGTCATAAGCAGCTCTATTTGATCACGGTCGTTAGTGTTAATACTAAGCATGACCGGAAGTGTACTGTAAGAACCGGTTGTAGGGGGAGCTGGTGATGCATGCGTAGAATCCTTTTCTGTGTGACTGTATCGTATATATACCGAGAGTTCGTTGACCTTAGGTGCAGTTGACGTTCTCCTTCTTTTGAGAGATGTTGGTGGAGCTTGTTGTTAAAGTGCTGTTTTGAAAGACTTCATATTCCTTTGCCATGAGTTCGTTTAATACCCGGTGAAACTTTTATGTTTTCTAATTTTTAAATTAAACAAGTCGCTGGTAGATCATAGACTTTTAAAGACAGTTTCTTGGAGTTCTTTTTTTCAAGTTAAAAGCCGTGGTATGTTTTAGTTTTTTGCTGGAATGACTCATTGGGAAAAACTTATGTAATTCAACAATAACTGATATCCCTTTTGACGTCCTAAAGATGTGGTCCAGTGTTAAGATGGTTTCTGTCATTTATCAAGCCCGGTGTTTTCGTACGACTCCGAAGGAAGTGGATGTTGGACTTGTTTTAATGAAGATATCGTGAATGATGTTTTGGTTTCGCCGGTGATGTGCCTTTTTGACAGCGGAGATATTTACAAATTAAATCTTTCAGGTTGCCATGTTCTCTCATATAGTTTTAATTTTTATTTAAGCTTTGATTAAAATAAGTTTCTACTTGAGCTCTGGGGTAAATATACTTTAATAGTATGAAATGTATTTTATTTATGTTATATATTGTTAATATAATCAAATGGTTTAAGTCAACTATTGTTATTGAAATGAAAGAATTAATTGATAATGTTTAAGTGAGATTTTAATTAAGTTTTATATAAATCTATATTAAATCGTTGACTATACATAGATATATTTTTATCTTTGCTTTTAAATAAATATCTTTGTTTAATTTAATTTGCTGTCTTTACTTTTCCACCACTACATATTTTTTTTACAGGTTTAATCAATAGATTAATACTTTAATACAGTTTCTAATTTACAATAGCATTACTTTAAATCAACCATATATGTGTTAGGCTATGTCGGAAGGTCAGCTTATGTTTAACCTTTCACTGTGCGAGTTAAACTCTGCTTATAGATTGGGTATTACTAATGTAATATCCAACAGTTAGTTTCAATTTGTTTGGTTGCGCACTAACACAGTAATGGCCAGCACGGTGCGAAAGGGAGGATCGAAGGGAGCGATTGTTATGGCTGCAGAAATTTAAGGGAGCGCTAAATTTATAGAACCAACATCATTTTGGGAGATTTAGTGTCAAGTTGGGGGAGAAGGAAGCACCAAATTCAAACTTTGCCCCGAGCGCAGTTTTCTCTTCGCACGCCCCTGGTAACGACAAACAAGTCATATTTTTAGGTAACAATTCAGTACTTTGTACCTTAGAAAATACCCGTTTTTTAGTAACAAATATGTGCAGTTTGCAACAGTTCTAGTATTTTGTATCAAAATTTCAATTTTTGAAGAATAAAATATTAATCAAATGATACAGACAGTCAAAATTGGAAAATTTCTATAATTTCTTCCAAACATTGTTGTACAGAAATAGATATGAAATTATTGACAACAACTGAAGATCAAAAAACCAAACCATTGTGTATTTTGAGTTTTAACCAACAACATTTTAAAATGTATTCTATGTTATACCATGAAATTTTGGTAAGGATTATATACTTTCCAAATATCAATAAGTTTTTGTTATAAAACTATGTCTTTTGAGGAACAAGAGGAAAAGTAACATGGGCACTAGCAATGGTAGCTGAGCAGAATCATTCTTCTATGGATTTTCAAATTTAATTAATTAATTTTTTTTTCTGTCTCAAAATTTTCAAATAATAATAAAGTTTGCTTTTCTCAGAGGGTTTTAAGCAATTAAACAATAAAAGAAAGGATAACCAAGAAATATTCATTAGGGAGAGGATCTGCTCCTCTTTAGCCTTTGTAAAAAATTTTAATTCTGTTTTTCTTTTGAATTTGTGTATTTTTTTTCTATACACTTGATTAAAATACATCAAGTATCATAACATAATCATCAAGTATCTTTAACATAAGTTTTATTTGTTGTATTTCTAAAGTATTTTTCTAAAATAAAATACAAAATTTATTGAATAATGACAATATTGTTTTAAAAATATGCACAATCTCTATAAAATTTGCAGCAATATAAAAAACACAAAATTAAAATATGACATTCTGACACTTCTTAACATAGTTGAAAAATATTATGACTTTGGTTTGTGAATAAACACACTATTTATGTACATTATTATGATTTACTATTTACTAATAGAGATTCTTTAATGAAAATGAAGTGTGTGGTATTTTTAGTTCATTTACAGGTACAGCAGAGCCCTGCTATTCGGACCCCATTAATCCGGATTTCCGCATAATCCAAATCAGTCTGGACTGTTTTTTTAAAAATTATAAATAGAAGTTTTCTTATACGTCCATTAAAAACATTTCAAAAATATGCATTAAAATATTTAATTGCTATAAAGGACGTCAAATACTAATAAAAACATTAAAAGATCTTAATAATTTTTTGCATATTTCGATTGAATTTACTCAATCATCATCAGAAAAACAAAATACAAATAAACACAAAGATGGAAAATGACAATAAACTATTACAAATGAAATTATTAATGAAATTTCAATTATTATTATTAATGAAATAAATAATGAAATGATAATTTCATTTGTAATAGTTTATTGTCATTTTCCATCTTTGTGTTTATTTGTATTTTGTTTTTCTGATGATGATTGCGCAAATTCAATCGAAACATGTAAAAATTATTAAGATCTTTTAATGTTTTTATTAGTATTTGATGTTCTTTATAGCAATTAAATATTTTAATGCATATTTTTGAAAGTTTTTTTTAAGTTTGAGAAGCAATTGACAAAATTTCAATAGCATTAATTCTTTTCATTTTCGCATTGTGAATAAAAAGTCTTATCTGAAATATAATAATCTGAAAATAAGAATATCTGAAATAAGAATATCTTAATCTATTTCATTTAAGCTCTTTGATGTTACCTTTCAAAGAAACAGTAATGAATCACTAAAGTCTGCAAGTAGGTTGCTGAGAGTACTCTTCGAAAGTCGTGCAATAATTTATGGTCTACAAATTGTGATTTCTTGAATAACAAGTAAGCTTAAAACAGAAGAAAAAATAGGCAACTGTGAAAGGGAAATTACACCTGAAGATTTTGTGAGCATGTTAAAAACTGATGGTTGCGGTTGCTGAGATGCTGATATCACCGACATTAGCAATTGAATGAAGCAAAAAACAATGAAGTTTACACCTCACTTACAGATGATGAAATAATCACTTTTGGTACAACTAAAGAAGTTGAAAATGGAGATGATTCAGATGAAAACACTATTATCAATGGTGATTAACCAAAATTTATTAGCCATAATGAAGAAACGAATCTTTTACAACAATTAATGGTTTATTTTGAACATCAGGTGGAGACTACACCCAACAAATTAACTATGCTCAAGGGGATGCGTGACCATGCGGCCTGCAAAATTTATACAGTGCTCAGCAAAAGTTTAAACACTGATGTTTTTTAACCTTTAAATAAAAAAAAATACGAACACTTAAGTTTTACAGATGGCTATACTTATATCTAAATATATTTTAAATAATGTAGGATAAAAGTAATGGTTATAATATAAGATAATATATGATTTAAATTTAACTGATAAAAGTAAAATTTGCATATTGCAATAGTTTAGACACTTTTTTGATTTTTTGCCGACTGTTCATGGAAAAATGCAAATTTCTAAGTTATAATGTCACATGTTTGAAGTATTTAAGTATACCTCGATATAGCATTCGTTATTGAAGATGCCGCGAGTGAAAAATATTCCATTAGATGAGGTAATTGAAGTAGAAAAGCTGAAATGCAAAGGGAAGACTGTTGCAGAAATTTCAACAGCATTGAATCGTCCAAAGTGGTCTGTCTATGAAGTATAATCTAAGGATGACTCCTTCAAAACAAAACATAAATCTGAAAGGTCTTGTGTGACCAAAAAATGAGATGACAAAAAGATCTATTAACTGACATTTACACAAATGATGATTGCTAATCACATTAAAAGTAACTCAGGACATTTTGTGTCCGCGGACATGATTTGTAGATAAATTAAAGAAACAGATAAATCAATTTACATGAAAATGATAAAACAATCAGCTTTAAAATCTGGCTACAAATTGGCAAGAATGCAATGAACTTGCAAACTTACGTGATATGGACCCAAATGGTACGCTATGATATTCAGTAACGAAAAAAAGTGGAATTTGAATGGCCTAAACGGGTGGGCATACTATTGGCACAACTTGCGTAAAGAGCTTGGGACTTTCTTAAGTTGACAACAAGGAAGTGACTTTTTAATGATTTGGTCCTCACTTTGCTATAATGCTCGAGTATCTCTGGAATTATTAAGTGGTTGCCAAGCAACACAAGACTGTGTACATACCTTGGAGATTAACTTTTAGTCATTTGGGGAACTTTTAGCTGGTCCAAAGTATGGATTTTAGCAAGATAATGCATCTATTCATTTTGCATACAAAAGAAGAACTTTGTTTAACGCTGAAAATACTACTGATCTCAACTGGCTGGCATGTAGTTCTGATCTGGACCCAATCAAAAACTTTTGTAACAGTATATGTCGTAAGGTTTATGCAAATTTTTGCTATACTTTTTTGTTAATGAGCTTAGAGCTGCTGTTGGACATGTTTGGTACAAAATAGACTCCCAAGTCAAGTAGCATTTAATTTCTTCGATGAAAAGTCACATTCTTGCACTAACTGCAGACAATGTGGGTGCAACTTGATTTTAATTTGTAGTTATTTTTCTGTAAATATACAAATTGTCTATACTTTTGCCACAATGTTAATTTTGTGTTTTTATTATTATATATTATGTAAAAGGTAAAATTCAAAATTTATTATTTGTGAATAAAGGATAAGTCACAAGTAATGTATGAGTGTATGACAGATGAATTACAAAAATTACATACTTCTGATTATAGAAGCGTAATCGATCATTGTCTAAACTTTTGCTCATTGTACAAAACTGGCACAGCAGAAGATTTATCATTATAAAATAAACATTTTTACTGTCTGTAAATAGCCAGTATGTTAAATATAAAGGTGATTTTCTGTAAGTATGTTTTATTTCATTATTATCTCATTCTCCAGATAATCCGGATTGGGTCAGGTCCCAATTAATCCAAATTATCAGGGTTTTACTGTACTACATAAATCATACATAAAGCTATTCTATTAAATTATGCCTTACAGAAAGAAAATTCTTCATATTATATTTTAATGATGTTATACAATTTAAAACATAAAATTGATGTATGTATATAACTGAAGTGCATAACAATATACTTAATATAGAATACAGATTATGTAGCTTCTGTCATTTATTTACAGAAATACTTTCCATATACAGTAATTGTTTGAAAAGTGCTTTGTAAAATTGATATACATTATTCAAAAGGGAGATAATGTAATCCATACAAAACAGAGAATGTATCATATCAGTTTTCTTTAACAGTATATGAGCAACATTGCAGAATGCACGTTTTCAATCTCAACTAATTTTTATTATACTATGTGGAAAGAATTCTTTAGATCATATGCTGTGCAACAATTCAAATTATTTTATTTGTGTGGGTGAGATTTGTATAAAATATATTTCTAAGAGTGTCATTTGTTTTTTAGCACAACTAGGCTTTACTGTGTGAATATAATACAAATAAATTTGTACATAGGACTGCATACAAAATATGGTTACACAAATATTATTATCAATAAACTTTTATTGCCAGAAATTTTTTTTTAGTTTCTTTATACATTTACCTCTTTAATTAGACATTCAATTTCACTGTATGGTTCATATAAGGTACAAAGATTATATGCTGAAGAATTTGCATGTTAAGAGACTACTTCACTCACGCCAAAACAGCACTAACACTTTCTAATGTTAATCTAATGGGATAATTAAAAAGAAAATCCTGTTTGACTTTTGATGTTTTTAAGTGTTTTCTTTAATTTTATTAGATAGCTCTACAAATGCCCCCCCTTTTTTTTGTACTTCTTTTTTTTATTTTCAGAATCAGTTTCGAAAGGTGACATATCTTTAAAAAACTAAGGGGGGCATAGTGTATCTCCCTTCCCTACTCAAGGCATAGCCAAAGAGTAATAAGCACATCTTCAAACACCCTAGCTCCACCAATGCACATCCATGAGGATCAAAACTATTATTCAGAATGTATAAAATGCATACAAGTAAAATATTACACTATGGTAAAATCTAAGAAGAAAGATAACAAAAAAAAAAAAAAAAAAAAAAAAAAAAAAGAAAAAAAAAAAAAGAAAAAAAAAAGAAAATTACAGTGCAAAGTGAATCTATTAGTCATGAAATATTTTTTAATTATTTAAAAAGCACTTTGTCCAAAAAATTGAAAGCAATAAAATATAACTGAGGGAGAAGAAAAAAAAGTTAAATTTGAATTTTTAAGTATTTAAATCAGATAAACACAATAAAACTTCTTACTACTAAAAACAAAAGAACATATTACATACATTTTGAAGCGGAACTTGTAACTCTTCACAGCAAATTTTAAAAACATTTTCATATGTTAAGTTTTTTAGAGGGATTTCTATTTCAATAAAATCTTGATCTGGAGGATCAGATGTTCGAACTTTTAAAACTAATTCTGAAAAAAATAAAAGGGATTAATAATTAACAGTAATTAATTCATAATAATTGAATAGTTGGTTCTGAACAAAAACAGCATGTCTAAAATTCATAATTTCTAGAATGAATAAAAATAAGTATTTTTTTTATGGGGTAAGCAAAATTTTTATGTCTTAAATAGGGACACGGACTACAAGGACTTTATCTAATAGTCCAGACAATAGAGACCATATAGGAGTTCTGCGAATTAAATATTTCCAACTGAGCAAAAAATTGCCCAGGCCGGGAATCGAACCCAGATATTTGGCTTACAAGGCCAATGCTTTACTGTTTAAGCTAACTGGGCATGACAACCGGTGAGCATTTTTCGCCCAGATAACTTTGTAGGTCATAACATCTGGTCATTTAGACAGCTCAACAGAATAAGTCTGTTCTGTTGAGTTGTCTAAATGATAAACCAGATGTTACGATGGTAAAGCACATAAAAAAGTGAACATCGTCAAAAGCTCGCAGAAAAACAAAAATTTCATCAAAAGACTGTTAAAAAAAAAAAAAAAAAAAAAATGTAAATTTTAACAATAGACTGAAAAAAAAAAAAAAAAAAAACTCAAATTTTGTCAAAGAATTATGATAAAAATTCGCATTTGTCAAATGATCGTTAAAAAACATGAATTTTGTAAAATAAAGGAGCGAATTTCATCAAAGAGTCGCAAATTTTGTCAAATAGCAAAAAAAAAAAAAAAAAAAAAAAAAAAAAAAAAAACATGAATTTCATTAAAGGATTGCTAAAAACTCAAATTTCACTAAAGGACCATGATAAGAAACCACAAAATTTATCAAATCTTAAATAAAACTGTCTGCTGTAACTTTTCAGAAAATTTGCTTTGAATTTCAGCAATTTTTTTTTTTCCGAGAATCACTTCTACCAAAGAATTTTATTGTAGATTTTCAAATTTATTATTTTTTAACTAAAATAATTATTTTTAATTAGTATTAATTTCTAATCTAAATGATAATTATTTTAAATTGTTTTTCATTCATTTCATAAAAATAATATAATACATACAGGGCCGTAGCTAAGGGGGTGCTACGGGCGGATCACCCCCCTCCCCTCCCCCTAAAACATTTTAAGCTTCCCTTGGAAAAGATTCCAAGGTCACTAAATGAGTTTATGTTCCAAAAATCCAAATAATTTTTGAGGCCCTTTCACAATTGTGCAGAAATACTAAATGTAACTAAAATAAGCCTTTCACCACTCGCTCATCCTATTTGTACATATGATGCGAACATATTTAATACGGCACTAGTTAAACACTCGAATTCTTAATAATCATATTCTTTTCTTTGAATAAAATGAAGTTATTACAATAGTTTATTAAGAAACATAGTACCTAGAGTGTGAATGTACACTAATTTATCTTTCTGTGTCAGAGAAAGAGAGAAAATATGAGCTGCTCCTATATTTTCATGACCCCCCCCCTCTTCCACCTGTTATTACTTTTAACTATGGCTCTTAATACATAATTTTATTAAACATTAATTTGCAGAAAGTTTTTGATTCAATATTTATGTGCACAGAAAGTTTTTGGTTTTATAGAAGTCTGATTATAATAAAGTAATATCATCTAAAAATTTTAAATAGTTAACCAGTATAATGATACAGTAAACAAATATTTTGTTATTTATTGAAAAATGATAACTGATACCTGCTGTAACACATAATTTGGCAAAACAATTTTAAAAAATTATAATTTGTAATTTTTATCAATTTATTTTTGAAACCTACTTATTTTACACCATTACTGACTTATTCCAATAAGCAAAGAAAAATAAAAATTTTCATGTAAATAATTTTTAAAATTCAATACAGTTGCAGGAAATTAATTTCACTAGTCATTTAAATCTTCATCTAAAAACTAAAATATGTAAAGAGGACAACAGAGTTAAACTTACCATCTTCAAAACTCATTGTGTTTCTACTAGGGATACAATTAGAAGATGTGGTTGAAGACTGTGAATTTTTATAATCTGGCAATTGCACTTTTGCTGCCAAAGGAGCATTCGCTAAGTAGTTTGGAGTAATAGGCAGAGGCGAATTATTTTGTGATTCAGCATTATCTGAAGATCCTGCTGTAAAAAACACTCAGTTTACTTATACATAGAACATTTTCACAATTTGTAAAAATACACAAATATATGTACAGTTCATAAAATAAACATTGGAGCTTCCTATCTATTTTGTCACCAAATATACCAAGAAAAACAAAAAATAAGCATTTAATTGATAAGCATATCTTCTTTAAATATAAATTTAAAAAATATGCTTAAGTGCAGGGCTGCCGGCTTTTAGCCAGGCCAGTTTAAACCGGCCAGCTTTTTCTGTTTTAAACCACTTTAAAAAGGCAGGCTTTTATTAGAAAAAGCCGGCTTTTTGCTATAACTTTTTTTTTTTTTTTTTTTTTTTTTTTTTTTTTTACAAAAACTGTAATGAAATGTATAATTAATTACTGACTTTTTTTATTGTTGCCATGAAAATGTACAGTAAATTATAATAAAACTGTCTGCAATTAAAATATAAACAAATTTGTTAGTATAAATGGTGTGGTGATCAACATATAATGAGAATGATTTATTAGAAATTTGCGCAATAATTTTTAAAAACATTTCAAATGATTTTTACCAAATAAGATATTTATTTAAAAAATAATACACTATTAGCTTATGAAATAAGTTACCAATCATTTGGCTCAGTTTTTAAATAACGGTACACTTTTACCAATTTTTCTGCTTTTTCAGCACCTAAGCTGTTTCTGATTTTGTTCCAGACAAAACCACATGTTGAAAAAAATTCTCTCGATAGATGCAGAGTTTGGGGAGCATTTGTGTAATTTAATAAAAAAAAAAATAGCAGAAACCATTAGGTAATGAACCATCTTTTTTTGAAATCTTCACTTTAGCAAGATTCCACCATTTTTTGCTGGAAATTGCTCTATTACTTTTTCAGTAGAAAAGTAAAGGTGGGTATGCTTCAGGATCTTTTATCTTAAGTTTTAGTACACCAGGTAAAAATTCAGGATATTTTCTTCAAGCCACATTTCAGCTTCTTTTTCAAATCCCCACTTCCTTTTAATATGCAGATAGATTTATGGAAGAACAAGAATAAAATATTCAATCAGTACATAATAATAAAAAAAAGTATATCTAAAAAGATAAAATTAATATAAAAATTTTATAAATTAATTAATAATTTATATTTTCTTTATTTTTAAAGTGAAATGCTGCTTAATGAAGAAATTCTTTTCACATAAATAAGGAACTTATTTTTCTTCATAATACCAATGCATTCCTATATGCTAGGAAACATTTTTCAAATGCGGTGTATTATAGACAGACAGTTTCATTTTACAGTATTTTTTAGAATGTAATCCTTACCCATAACATGAAAATATCTTTAATAAACAGAGAAAGTGCTGCTGAACCTATAGTTAAGGTAATAATAGTAGTAAAGGTTTATTTAAATCATGTTATCTATTTATGATGCTTTTCTGCTATATCAGTTATTAATTAGCTATAAAAATGAACCCCTGAACATGATTTTAAAGCCATTTCATAATATTTTAATTTGAATTTATAGAAAATAGCTATTGGTAAAGTAAATTAACACATATAGTTGTAAAAATTAAATAATAAGATATGCCTTGGGAAAAAAGGCAATAAAAGCCGGCTTTTTGCACTAAAAGCCAGCCGGCCTGGCTTTTTGCACTAAAAGCCAGCCGGCCTGGCCTTTTGTAGAAAAGGCCGACTTTTTTGCAGCCCTGATTAAGTGATCAACTTCCAATAGAAATTTTAACAAAATTTGAAGTTTTCAATGTGAACATCCGATTTCGACATTATATTTGGATTCTTCAGTAAATTTTATTTTTAAATCCAAGAATTTCTTCATTGAAACAGCTTAGTAGCTATGCAAGTGTAAAGTTTGAAATACTTAATGTTTAATTAATTTTGAATAGTTGAAAAACAAAGTGCAATGTAGTTAGTTTTTTAAATATATCATTATTAATTTCAAAATATATAAATGATGAAATTAATATAAAAAAATATACATATGTAGTGAAAACTATAAAAAATTTAACAGAAATAGATTTTCAGAAATTTTAAATGTACCAATCAAAAATTACGGCTCATTTTGCTAAATAATTCTTGGGTTATGCTTTTAAAACTACACACATAATAATTTTTTAATAACTATTATGAAAAAATAATTAAATATTAAGAGCTTCAAATTTTATATCTGCATAATTTTTACACAACTTCAGCAAACCATACCCTGTCTGATATCCGAAGATAAAATTTATTGAAAAATTCAAATATGTTTTCAAAATTACACATTTACAAATTTAAAAGTTTGTTACAATTCTGATGTTTGAATGATCATCTAAGCTTATTCCATTAAGATATTTTAAAAATAATGAACATGTGGATGATTATAAATATTTTAAAACTTAATATAAATTAGAAACCAAAACATTTTGCACTTAGCATTAAAACTTTATAAAAAAAAAAAATATTATAATTGCATTTTCTTCCTTTAAAAATCTATAGAAATATCAAGTATTAAGAAAATTTTATGTTTTATATAACAGAATATTAAATACAAAATGATTTGTTTTCACTAAAAATTTCAGCATAAATGTAAGCTTGTCTGTTTCTTCATTCCCTAATCTGGTGTGCGTTTTAAACTGAAAGAATCCAAAACCAGATTTCTTTTTTCCTAATGAATATGTAAATAACTTTTTATCTTTTAAAAGCCATTTTGAATAAATATTGCTCCACATAATAAATGATTCTATATTTAAAAATTCAGCTTCAAACTCAATACTTGGATTTTTTTTCTTTCTTTTCAATTGCCAAAAATTGCAACAAAAATTCAATATCTACAGAAAGACATGGTCAACAACAATTAAAAAATTCATTAACACCTATTTTTAATAAAAATATTCTACACAATGATCGTTTGAAAACAAATATCAATGGAAGAAAAAATTATAGAAGAAAGAAAACATCCAATATGATATTTAAAAAATAGATTTTGGCTATAATGCAGAGCTGCGGAGTCAATGAGGGAAAATGTCTGACTCTGACTCCAGAAATTTTAACAACAGTGAATCTGATTCCGGACTGGCTACACTAGTGTTGCTATTGGTTAAAATGACGAGGGACAAGAAAAATAAGGCGAAAATTTCACTATTTTGGCATTAATTCAATTCTTAAAGCTTTGAAAGAAAAAAGAAATTCCATTTTAAAAATTTTTAATTTTGTGTCCCACAAAACCTGAAAAATCCAACTATTGAAATTTAAAGAGGAAAATAAAACAGAAATTTTATTATTTTAGATCTGTGGACTGGAAAAGGGGAAATCTTTATCATTTTAATGTTAATTCTTGTCCTCTACAGCAGAAAAATTTTGATGGAAAGGGAAAAAAACAAAGATGAAAATTTTACTAGTTCAGAAATAAAGACGGATATACTAGAGTTTTTAATTAAAAACAACATTCATCTACTGTGTACGCTGGGCAATATATTGGGAATCTTTAATTTGAATAGCCCAATATAATCTAAAAGTAACAATAATAATTCCTTTTTTGGATTTAAAATAACAAATAATTGGTTTAATTTCACTTCAATGTATCTAACAAAGAAAACCAGAATCAGAATCAGCTTGTTATTTAGAGACTCTGACTCTTTTACTTAAAAATGAGCCCGACTCCTACTTTACAACTCTGCAGCTCTGATGCAATGTCATAATATACAATCGAACCCCGTTATAATGAGCCCGGTTTATGACGAACTAAAATTTTGGCCCCATCGTTTTCCTAATGTATTTTGTGACATCGGATACAGCGAACCCCCAGATATAGCGAACAAAAACTTCAGTCCCTTGAAGTTCTTTATAACGGGGTTCGACTGTATATCTATTGATATATATCAATGAACCCTGTGAGTAAATATCGTAAATCACAACTTTCAATTTCAAGTCTTATTTTCAGAAGCAAAACTATAAGTAATTGCTTTCAGAAATTAATACAATTTGATATTCAATAAGGAAAAAGTAATACACTTAAAAATAAAGCACAGGAATTAAGAATGCCTGTTATACTTCTTAAATACATACACACACACACACAAAAGTTCCTAAAGTGCACAGGAAAAAAAAAATAGAGCATAAGATTTAGAAACTTTAAATATAAGACTTTTAATAACATAAAAAAAACCACTAGAATATTTTAGAAAAAAGTAAAACGCATATACAAATTTTATAAAATATAAAAATGGGCAAAAGAATTTAAAATCTATTCCACGTAAGTCTTCTTTAAAATTAAAATATATATAAAAAAAAGATTATTAAAAATAATAAATTAAAATATACTAAAATTATTGACAAAATTCACCATAGAAATATTGAAAGTTTTACATACTTTTACTTTCTCAATTTCTCGAAGTTTTTAGTTTTTATATATAATACTTCACATTTTTCTTGACTTTAGAAGAAGTGAGTTCATCACATTTATTTATTTATTTATTTTTTATTTAAAAATGATATGATTTCACACAAATATAATTTCAGGAAAGAATGAGAATAAATTCAAGTAAAAATACATTTAATTTCACAAGCATAATTTCTATGTCTGATTGCTAAATACAGTAACATGACTTATGTCAGCAATTAGTTCCAAGACTAGTGGCATAAGTCAAAAACAATGTAAGTCGAGTTACATTTAGGTAAGCAAAACAGGATAAATAATAAAAATTTTCCAAAATCCTAATGAACATGTTCTATTGTATTTATGGATTATGTTACCAAAAAATTGTGCTTGCAATAGAAATATTTGATATAAATCAATAAATTATTATCTTACAATTTAATGCTCTTCTAGCTCCTCAGCTCGAGCCTTTAAAAGGATCTTGCAATGAAGTTTGAACTGACAAACTTTTCCAATTTTCTTTAACAGTAGTAGAATTGATATAAAAAAGTTATTGGTCCTAAAGACCAGTAAGAATGAAAGTTTACTTGTCCACAATCATAATCACTGGTCTGTTACATAAAATTCTATTAAGTACCTTTAACTCATTGAGTTATACCTCACCCTTACTACTAGAATATAAATCAAACTTCATTTGCAGAAAGAAAGTATATATTGCATAAACAAAAAATTATTAATTATGTATTTTATTTCTGATCATTTATTTCAACTGATTAAAAGGATAAGTGCTTTTAATATTTATTTTTTTAAATAAAATAAAATTTTGTGGTTTATATTTGGATCGGTTTTCTCAGAGAAAATTTACATTTATCAGTCAAAGAGAGAAGGAGGGGGGGGAGGAGTTACTGGCCCAATGGACCACTAAATTTTTTTAATTAGTGGTCTGATTGAATTTTTGGTGGTCTTGGATCAGCAGACCATCAAGAATTTTGAATGCTGTCTAAGAAGCTTTTGTAACAGCTTGAATGAGTTTTGTAAACTTTTCCTACTGATATTTTTTATTTGTTTATAGTAACTATCTTGTGACTGTTGCGAGAAAGTTTCCCTTCACAGAAAACCAAAAATCTTCAAAAAAGTTTAAAGTGTGGTTAAATTAAAAAAAAAATTTCCCAGGCCAGATGACACAAGTGTGGGGCGACATAAGTTGAGAGGATGTAAATCAGTAATAAGAAAATATCATACACTTACATAACAATTCTTTTATTTCATCATTTTTTGCAACAGCTAAAGCAGATTCACCATAGAGAGATTTTAAACTTGGATCAGCTCCATTGGCAAGGAGATACTTCACAACAGAAGAATGCCCTCTTTTAGCGGCCCAATGTAATGCAGTCCTAAATAAATAATAATAATAAATTAAATACAAAATTTATTTTAAAGGTTTTTTTTAAAAAACTTTATTTAATAGTTTCAAATGTTCAGTTTTGAAATATGTAAAAAAAAGTCCAATAATGATTGATAATGAGATAAAACATCCAAAAAATATTTCAAAGTTAAATTTAAACTAGTTGGATATAGCAATCTCAAAACTTTCTTCTATATCATACATGTTAAAAATTTGAAATTTGTTACCACAGGAGCAAAATTAAATGGCAATCTATGCCCATCATGAAGATTCTAAAGATATGAAATTCTATGCATTAGTTCTTGAAATATGACTATCACTAAAATCATGTAAATCCTATAAAATTCAGCATAGCAGAGTCACTTGCAGGGCGATTTACACCCAAATGTAAACAAAACCAATTCATGTCAAGGATTTACTAAACCTTAAGACAGGGCTGAAAATAGAGGGGGGCAGAGGACAGGTGCCACCAGAACAGAATTTGAAGGGGGCGCCAAATTAAGATTTTGTTTGTGTGTTTGATACAAAAAATGCATATTTGTGGGGGTGGGGGGCACCAAAATCGATGTTTGCCCCGGGCGCATAAAAGGCTTTCGGCACTGCCTTAAGACTGAAGTTTGATGGAAATTGGTGCATTAGTTCTTGATATATATGCTGTTATAGAAATCATAACAAATGCAGTATAGCAGCATCACTAGTAGAGCTATTTATAACAAAATATAAAAATCATTAATTCTTGTCAAGGGCTAATCGAATCTGAAGTTTGATGTAAATCGTTGCATTCGTTCTTGAAGTTCAGCTGTTGTGGAAAACTTTAAAAATGCTGCATAAAGCGCCAACTATTGTGTGATTTACTCCAAAATTTAAAATACATCAATCCCTGTTAACTAACACTGAATCTGCAATGTGATGAAATTCTGTGCATTAATTTTGAAGATAGAGCTATTGCAAAAATTAAACAAAACACAGCATAGCAGGCCCACCTCTTGAGCGGTCTACACCAAAATATAAAAAATTTAATTTTATGTCAAGGACTAACCGAATCTGAAGCTTCATAAAAATTGGTGCATTAGTTCTGGAGATTGAGTGATTGAAGAAATCTTAAATAGTGTTTCACAGAAACGCCATCTACCAAGCAATTTAGACTAAAACGTAAACAAACACCAATTCATGTCAAGGACTAACTGAATCTGAAGTTTGATGAAATATTGTGCATTAATTTTTGCAACAAAGCTATTGCAGAAATCTCACAAAAGGCAGCAGAGTAGCGCCACCTGTTGAGTAATTTGCACCAAAAACTAATAAGTTAAGTTCTAATTTATATTAAGGACTAACTAAATATAAATGTTTATTAAATTTTGTGCATTAGTTCTTGAGATAGAGTGCCCATAAAATTTATGTCACAGACATAAATTTGTGACACAGTGAACAAACATTGTTCCTAATTTTTCTGTGGGATAAATCCCCTCTGATGGCTATATAACAAAATATTTACTTAAACATATATGCACTTATAAAATAAATAATTTTTAAGTGACCAAGATTAACCCCAGAAATAGCAAAACTTTTGGTCCCTTCTGGAGTAATTATTGATCAGCGTCCTTTTTGATGTAAATAAAGTAGTAAAGTAATTTTTTTTAAACTGACAATGGAATTACTTTTGGTGTTGCTCGCACCTAGCATCGAGACCTGGTACATTTTGTAGCCCTATATATAAAAGTTTGAGAACCAATAAAAATTCTGGGTTAAAATTATATTTTATATATTTTTTTATACTTTAAACTTTTCATTTTTCAATTTTAATTTGTTTATTTTATGCCAAAAGTGAGTGAAGTCATCAAACTTTTGCTTGCCTTAATTTGGGGCTATTTCAATCAGCTATGGTTGCCAAAAAACTACTTTTGAAAAGACATCAACTTTTTTCCTTCCAAAAATGTTAATACAGTGAAACCTCGTACAATGGTCACTCTAAACAACTGTAACCTCGAATACCGATCATGTCTTAGTGTGACTGAATCTCTTTTATAGAAATAACATTACACTAAACCACTGAACAACAAATTCCGAACAATGGCCACCCCACAGCATTTTTTTTTTTTTTTTCAAATATTCCTTGTTCTCATATTTTTTGTATAGTTGCCTATCGTCTTTTTTTCTTCTTCTTAAGGATTAAAATTTAAAACTATTGACAAATTTTGCAAATCTGGAATTCGAAAATGGAGAAATAATCGTAGATAATGCCCTGAGTTAAATGATATTTTAAATAGCAACTGAATGATCACGAAATGATAGAAAGTAAACTAAATAAGAATGAAAGTTATGACAAAAATTAATAAGAGATAACTAGGAATTATCACAAAATTATAATGTAAAATCATATTCTGGTGTTCATTTTAGATGCAAAGAAATTTTAAAAAATTGCGTCCACTTAAAATGATACAACAAATCTGTTGAAATGATTATTTTAGAGTAAAAGTTATGCTTAAAATAAAGAATGATTTCTTTTGTATAAAATAACATATGTATTTTTTAAGCTGTAAAAGTAAAATAATTTTGTTTTTTATGTTATGTAAATTTGACCTTTTAAAATGTGGAACCTCTGAACAATGGCAACCTCCGAAGTACAGTCACTTTATCATGCTTCCAATGGTGGCCTCTATTCAGAGGTTTTACTGTATAATGTCGTAATTTTTCAAAACAAAATTCATATGTTTTTGAAGGAATCTTTAATTTTTTTTTATATATATTTTATATTTATTTTTAACTTATTTATAATTTTAAATACTTTTCTTTAAAAAAACTATGTCAATAATTTGATAAGTGGCTTTGAAAATAGCATTTTCATTAAGTTATTCTGCTGTAAAATCAAAAAAGATATCTTAAACAGAAATTTTTTTTAGATTCTCAAACTTCCTAATACAGGGCTTTAAAATACACCAACTCTCAATGCTAGGTGCGAGCAAAACCAAAACAGGTTCTTTTGTTAGTATAAAAATAAGTAGAATTAATGCTGCAAAAATTTTGTTCATTTAATAATTGTGGAACAATAAAGTATAGGACTTTGTTTTGGATATAAACCCAGAAGAAGAATTTCCTGTGTCAGTCTGCAGCATATTAAAATTTATCTGCGACCCAAAAAAGCTAAACAAAGCCTTCTTAAACAAAATATTTAAAAATTGCCTTTTGAAAGGCAAATTTATAGAAAATATAATGAAATTATGAAACAAATACTATGGGAGGCATAAATGCAAATTTATTTGATCTGCAAAAGACACTTATATGTTTTACAAAACATTAATTATCCAAAGAATTGTTAAACAATATTTATTTCTTATTTATTCACTGTGAATGGATTTATTAATACCTTGCAAATTTAGTGGTCCATAAAATATATAACTACATTTTTATGTTTTCGGTTTTAATTCACTTAGATGAAAACAGTATTTTTTCGTTATATTTTGACAAAAATGACTGATTCTGAGTATTTTTTTTTTTAATTCACAAGATTACCACCTCTTACTTCCCCTATCTGTTGTAAATTCACTCCCGGCACTAACTGAGGGACTTTTTTCACTACTTTGACGAAATTTACTATTTTTCTGCGATCTGTAGATGATATTTGCCATTTTTTGGAGAAATTTGTCGTTTTAATGATCTTTTGGCAAAACTTGCTGTTTTTCACAATCTTTTGATTAAATTTGCCTTTTTAAACCATAACAAAGACAAACATTATTTTACAAAAACTTAGCAAGCAGTTTCAAAACAATTTTTTTTCACAAACTAAATTAGTAGAAATTGTATAATTAAATGATCAATTCTAATGAAGATAGTTTAGAGTATCTCTAAGATTTTATCATTTTGATAAGCATTTTCAAACACGTAAAAGTATTGTGACCAGAGTTCTATAATATAGATGCACCTGCACACACAGAAAATTTTATGAACTTTGCAGAAAATTTTTTGAAAGAAACAATTTTTAAACTTTTTTTACTACTTAAAAAATAAAAATATTCCCCCAATTTTATGTACAAATTATTTACTATTAGCGTAGCACACAATTAAAAGCAGGGCCAATTTCTGAAAATTTAAGGCATTTGATGCCAAAAACTTTAAAAATTCATCAGTCTGAAATCTCGGACACCAAAAATTGCGAATTTTGACAAAAAGTTGACGTAAAAAATCAATTTTGTCAATTGTTTGCAAAAGAAAAATCTCAAATTTTGTCAAATTATCATGGAAAAAACACAAATTTAGACAAAGATCCATGGAAAAAGCGCAAAATATTGTCGAAGGGCCAAGAAAAAACACAAATTTAGTCAAAGGATTGTGAGAAAAATACGAATTTCATAGAAAGATCTTGAAAAAATCGCGAATCACAACAAAGAAGAATCGAGTGAAAAACACACATTTCAGCAAAGATTCACATAAAAAATGCAAATTTCAAAAACAGACTGCAGGAAAAAAAAAAAAAAAAAACCCAAAGAATTTTGTTCAAGACCTCATAAGAAACAAATTTTGTCCAAAGACACATTAAAAACACAAATTCCATCCATGAATTGCATAAAAAATGCAAATTTCATGCATGAATCACATTAAAAATGCAAATTTCATCTATTTCAAAATAATATAAAACATAATTTTACTAAACTAAACCTTAAATTAGTTTGCAGAAAGTTTATGATCTAATCAGGGTTGGGTTTTTGATGTCAAAAACTGGTTTTTGACATGACAGTGGTAAAAACCGTGTTTTTACCGGTTTATTCCGTCAAAAACCTATAATTTTTTATTTTCTTCCGATTTATAGCGTAAGCGCAGTGTACAATACATTTTTAAATTGATTTTCCCTTGTTGCTCTCGTTAACATTATTATTCAGAGTTACATTTGTCAAATTTATTTTAAAAAAAGCATTTTCTAAATTAAAAAAATAATAATAAATAAAAATACAAAAATAAAAGGAAAAAATAATATCAATTTGTCATAATCTCCATTAATATAGATTCTACTAATTGTGATGGACATTTATATTAAAAGATTATTGTAATTATTAAAAACCATTCAATATACATTTTTAATAAAATATATTAAAATATTAAAATCATTTTAGATATTAAAAAATGCTATCATATGACACATAAAACGGCATATATATGGTTTATAATGCATATCTTATGCATTTCATATATGCAATTAAATGGTGTTTTTTATTTTCACTTCAATAAGTAGAATCTTAAATATTTTAAATGAATAAAATTTTCATATAAATTTGTAAGACTATTTTAATTGAAAGATATTAGACTTAATTTAGAGCATAACAGAACAATATTTAACAAAATTCAGAATACAATAACTTAAACATTTATATTATAGTTTTTACGTGTTAACTTTAGTGCAAATATAGACCACTTATAGACCATTCCAGCTCCTATATGTTTAGATATAAATTTTTACCTCAATAATCCTGAAATATTTTTTTAATAAAAATTTATTAAAGCTGCCATAAAGTCAAATTACTTATGTCCTGTTTACATTTTATTTAAAATTATTTAAATAAAATGGTGAATTGAAAGAAATAACACATTGCATATTTTTATTATATACATATGATTGTGTGAATAAAAATATTTTACCTTTAAAATTATTCTTAAATTTAGAAATATTCTTATATGCTTTATTTATTTATTTATTTAATGCAGTTAACTTTTTAATTAATTGTTCTTTATGGGTCTGGATTTCAGTTTAAAAAAAATAAAATTTAATATTTTATTTACATATTTATTTGAAGGAAATAATACCAAGATAGAAATAGCACTATAACGAATTATTAAAAATATATATATACTAATAAATAGTTATCACACGGTTTAAAGTTTAGTTTTGATCTGCAAAGTTTAATCTCTACAAGATTTAAATTTAAAGAATAAGTTTATTTCTTTTTCCCAAAAGATGCATTAAAATATAATATATTTATATAAATCAAGTTTTACTATATAAAAATAAAAACAATCAATGAACAAATTGGATTAAACACTTCAAGAAAGTCTGAGGACATGTTTGAAAAAGCTAATTTGTTTTAAGTATTGTAATATGAAATTATACACACTGTTGAGATTATATACATTTTAAAATCTAGTACATTTGGGTTATAAAATTTCTTCAAAAAATCTAATTTTTTTACTCTATGCCAAATAGCTTAAAATTATTATAGATATCTAGTAGAAATATATGCATAATATTATACTGCAATTATTTATTGTTTTTCTTGGTTGGATAAATTTACTTTAGAGTCTTTTTGATATTGAATATATTATTTAAAACGACTCTAATACTTAAGATAAAATGAAAAAATAATTATTATTATAATGTAAAAACAAACTACTAAAAAATAGGTTTTTGACAGTTTTCGACATTTTTGACATGACGGTAAAAACCATGGTAAAATCCGGTAAAAACCGTCATGCGTCAAAAACTTGCCAACCCTGGATCTAATATAAAAGTGCACAGAAAGTTTTTAGTTTTACAAGTCTGACTGTGACCAAGAATTACCCTGGAAAGTTGTTTACCAATCTCCTACCTTTGTCCCTATCTCTTAAATCTTCACTGTTTCATTAATTTGATAGCTGTTATTGCCTGATATTTAGTATTTCAAAATATCCATTAAAAATAATTAAAATTTTGATCTGATAGTTGTACAATAATTGATGGAAACAATGAATGATTATCAAATATTTTATTAATTACTGGTATCCTAATTGTTAAACTGATAAAAAATTACAATACAGTAGACTCCCTCAAATCCGCACAGCTTGAGATCAGAGTTTATGCAGATAAATGTTGAATCCAGAGGGTGGCCCTAGAAGAGGGACTCTCCTGAAGTATTATAAAGTCCCTCCACCTTTTTTTTTTTCTTCATGTGAATTTAAGGTGCATCGTTATAATAAAGGGTGAAAAAATGCATTGTTTTGCTTGCCAGTGGCAAGTGAATTTTCTGGCAAGGCGAGTGCATTTTTAGTTTTTTTAAAAGTTTACGCAATAGAGACATTATCAGAAACACTTTTTTAATCTATGTATTTTAACTTTCCAAATTATTAGTGTAAATATGGTATTAAGTTCTATTTAACCACTTAACCGGCGACGGATATGGGGAAACATTGCTTTAACCCCCGATTTATCTCGGGGCAGCCGTTGAAGTGGTTAATATTAAGCTTACACCTCTGTTGTATATATTACAGAAAAAAAGAATTACGAAAATGCACTGTAGTAATCGTAATTTCGTCTGTAAGCGTGCGTGATTTTGTCATAACTATTTTCCCGGGAGCAGAATCGGCACAACGCTGCGACGCATGTCACAGAGTCTTGTGAAAGTCTGCAAACTATTTTTCAACTGTTAAAATTTAAAAATTTCAGTCCTAAATTCAAAAATTCAGACATAAAATGTATCGTGAATTTCGACAAATAGTCTTCGAAATCTGCATCATAGATCGCAAAAAACACGCGAATTTTGTCCAACGATTGCGAAAAACCGGCAAATTTCGTCAAAAAATCACGAAAAAACGGCTAATTTTCTCAATAAATTGCGAAAAAACGGCAAATTTCATCATAAAAATCGTTAAAAAACGGAAAATTCTTCAAAAGATTGGTCTGCAGGAAAATTTCTTCAAAAGATTGGTCTGCAGACTGTTTTTTAAGTTTTTACTTGTGTTGCAGACTGCAGAAAAAAATTCTGCTGCTGGGACTATTTTCAACTGCGTGTGTGTTGCATCTTGCAGGCTGGTGAAATAAATCCATGGCTGGTAAGATTTTTGAAAAAAATCCCCACCCCAGGATATAATTCATTCAGAATTGAAATTTCAAGTCTAATTTGTGCACAAGTTTAGACTTTGATCTGAAATACACAAAAACTTACGGAAATTTTAAATAAACTTAAAAATAATACCATCCATTTAAACTATGTTGTGAATTTATGTCAGCTCCAGCTTCAATGAGAGCACGGATACTTTCTTCATCTCCATATGCAGAAGCTTCTCGTAACAGTTCTTCGTTTCGCTTGGTAGGATTCATTTCATATATTTATTAATGACAGAGCACAAAAAATATGATTCATAAATTAAAAATCAGCTCAAGCTCTCGACGAGAAACAAAATCAAAACAAATAGTGGATAATTGGTTGGTTGATTAAAAAGTTGTCTTGAGAAAAGAAGGGAGATTGAGAGTTGACAAGCCAATGAGCTCAAACAAATTTGATCTCCATGGCTTTTGCTTTGGGAAATCTGCAACAAGCATAGCAGGCAATTAACCAACCAGTACATTTTGTTTTGTTTACTTTTTTTGCAACGCTCCGTGTTTGCATAAATGATGGCTTCTTTAAGAAAATTGATTATAATGAGACATGCTGAACGGGTGGATTTCACTTTTGGATCATGGATACCATCATGCTTTGATGAAAAAGGTTTATTATTTAATGTTATCCATACAATACGTAATTATTATTAATTTTCTGTTTTATTTGTATAAAAATCCTGTATATGCAATGTAATGCTTTTATCGTATGCTTCAGTCATGTCTAGGGTTCCCGCAACTATTCTAATGGGAAAGAAGTACAATTTTTCCTATTATTTATTTATTTGGTAATTGCAACTAAATCTTCAATTACAGCATTCATTAATATTTATGTGTGCAGCGTATCAATGTTTTAATTATCATTTAGACTTTTTTTTGGCTTTGATGCTTGGTTGATTCGCAGTTTTACGAGTAATGAGTCAGGCTAACTTGTAAAACTTTAAGTGAAATGCAAGCCCTACATTATCAAACAAGATTTCATCTACGCGATTTCTAAACGAATGTTCCCCATCTTTCGTCTAGTTTATTCAGATTAAAGCCGTGATTGACTCACTCCAATAAAATATTTTCAAATTTGGAATTCGTAGATCAGATAGCCCCACCAGTAGACGAGAGGTTCTGACCTCGAAACTGGTGTCTACCAGTTTCGGCAGGTGCTGGGTTCGAACCCAATCGCGGCCGTCGGCCTAATCGTTCGGAGTTTTCCTTGGTTTTCTTCGAACCTTGGACTTCCTTGCTACGGATTAAGTTCCCTTATATAGATCCTCACGGAGGACATCATCCCTTCAGGCCTATATCCCATGTGTTGATAATTGGCCCTCATAAAATAAACCAAATCAAACTGTAGATCTGATATGAGTAGACTTTCCAACTTGACTCCAATGCAACACTCTAAAGTTCCAATTGTGGTAGGTTAGGTTCTTAAGGGGAGCTACTGTTGTGTGTGACTATGAAAGTCATCAGAATTAAATGCAATTAAAAAATTGTTTAGCTAAATATGTTGGCAGTAACTCATCCCACTTAATTTTTAACTTTCAGCATTCTTGTAGAATAAGTTTAGAGAGCAATGTCACAAGGGAGGTAAATCCAAGAAGATCAAAAACCTTCTGAGCCTATAAAAATAGATCTTGTTTTATGGGAACTTTTGGTTCCTCCTCAATAGAACTAATTTTGCAACATAGGGTATCGTTTTTCATTTTTATATCCCTCTTTAAACCCAATACTGTTAAATTTTCAGAAATAATTTGACAGCTATTCCGAGATTTAATTTTGCAGAGAATAGTAACATTTGAGACTCAAATATAAATTTATATTTAAATTTTCAACTGTGTTGAAGTTGAAATTGTGCACAATTATCTACATACAAAGATTCATTCAAAGCCTCTACTTTAGAAGCAAGATTATCAGACATACTTTCTAAGTGATGTATCAAAGTAACCATTAATAAAAAAGGACTACAATTGATTCCAAAAACTACACATTTATAAATTATACACTTTTTTCCATAGAAACCACAATAACCTCTATCCTCTTCTTTAATACCAATTTGTAGAAATGCCTTTTCTATATCAGATATTGCACTAATAGGAAATTTCCGAAGACAATGCAATATTTGAGGAATTATTTCAATCAAGTTTAATCCCTAAGCAATCATTTAAAGACAGGGAACCTTTAACAGCTGAAGTGTCAAAAACTGACTTTAATAGTTTCACTTGATTCTTTAAATACATGTCTGTGTAGCAAATAATGTACTTTAGTTTCTTTATTATCAACCATCCTTACAATCATTCTTGAATGAATCCATGAATCAAATATTTCATTTTAAACCTCAATTTATTTAAATTTAATAACTTATTTTTTATTGTAGCTAGTCGTTTTTTGTGATTTTATGATTTTAGCGATCAATATAATTTTACTTACAAGGAAGGTCTCCATACGGGCATACCCTGAAAAATCTGAAAAAATTACAAAATGTTCTTGTCGTGTGGATATATACGTTTATAAAAAAAAATTTTTGCCGGAACCTTCATTCAGTAACCGTAAAAAAATAATGAACATTTCGTTATTTGGCGATTTATCGCCGGTTGGCAATGGAATGTAATTTCAAAAAAATATTTTATGTCAAATACACTTCAAGAAAAAAAAAGTTTCATGTTGAACTTCTTTTGATAAGTTTAATTTAAATAACTTTAATTTTGTAAGTTTTAGTTTGTTTTAAGTATAATTTTGTTGTATCGAATTTATATGTATTTATATTCAAATTTAATCATCAAAATTTGAGATTTAAAACGAAATTCATAATTTAAATTGAATTAAATTTGCTTCAAGCTCAAAGTCCAATTGAGAATTGTCGATTAGATTTTGTTGCTATGGAAACATATGACGTTTATTTTTGAATACGCTTAAATGTATGAAGATAATTTTTCTCAATATGATTTTTTTTAGCTATGAAAACATTTTTTCCAGCGATTAATTAAATAACTACTTCAACGAGTAATATATATATGTAATACAATATGTATATAACATATTAAAGCCTCTCAGTGTTTATGTTTAAATTCATTAAATACCATTTACACGCAAACTAAATATCAAATAGTTTGGAATTTCATTATAATCGTTTGCTTTTGGTGAGGAAAAGGGCTGCTCACCAAATCGAGTGACTCTAGTCTTTTCAAGCCAAATATTCGAAAATATTTTATTTTTTTACACAATAATAATGTGATTCTGCCGCTAATTTTGACTGATCCTTTATTACATACATAAGTACTTTAATTAGTGTTTTTTCATAAAATTCTAGGTATGCCCAGTATGCAGACCTTCCTTGTTAATACTAATCCAATATTAGCTGCCAATAATACAATCAAACCTTGTTAACATGAACGCGCTTTCATGAATTGCTCTCACAGTATCCTATAAAAACGAATACAAAGATTTAGTACTGATAACATGAATTATTGTTAACATGAATGAAATTTTGATTCCCCTTGAGGTTCATGTTAACGAGGTTCGACTGTATTTGTTAGTTTTGTTTCTTGTGTTACTAATTACTGAAATTACCTATTTTCATATTTTTGTTAATTATGAAATTTATTATTGTTTCTTCAAGGTCATTTTTTAGCATGCCACAACTTGCCTCTTTTAGAGATGGCAAAATGCATCCTGCTTTTTTTTTAAAATAGCAAAATTTACTGTAGTTGTAGCCAGAGATTTTTTTTTTTTTTTTTTTTTTTTTTTTTTTTTGTAAAAAACTTCTCCATGCTGCAGTATTTCTAAATACCTGTGCTCAAGACCTTACAATAATGATATCTTTAGTTCTTAAGAAATTACAGGATGTATGTGTTATTATGCGATATATATATTTACATGTTATTTAATTCTAATTTAAATTTATAATTTACAAAATTATTAGAAATTAAGGAATTTTAAATGAATCATATTAAAATATATATATATACTTTTTTTCATTATTGTTACTAAACATATTACTAATATGTTTCCTTAATGAAATAATGCCCTTTTTTGGAACTAGCATCCTGCCTTTTTTCCTTCTAGAATAAATACTAAATTATAAATTTTCATTTTAATAATCAAGCATAAAAATGTAGTGTTCATTCCAGGCCATTTTTCAAGGGTGCAGCACCCTGCCTTTTTTCAAATTTACAAAATGCACCTTGTCCTTTTAAAAGTAGTAAAATGCACCACCTTAAATTTTTTTTATTCCGTAGTATTTCTAAATTTGTGTGCCCAAAAAGGATTTTTTTTTTCATTACTTTAAGAAAAAGAACATGAAACTATTCAATCATGTTTTAATTTAATTGTATTTTTAATTTTTATATCATAAAATCAATCAAAATTAATGTTACTTATGTCAAACTAGCAGTGTATGACACTTTTTTCTACAAAGATTCTAACATCAGTCAATGAGAAATATCATTCCGGATAACTGGTTTTCCGGATAAATGGTTCCATACTGTAAATGTAAATATCACTGTATTTAATATAGTTTTTCATAATTATTACTAAATATTAATATTTATGATATTATTGTATTTTATTAACTAATGAAACTACTAATGTGCAGTTTTTATAATTTCTGCAATTACTAACTAATACATGCGCATAGCCAGGGGGGGGGGGTGCCCTGGGTCCCCGGGGTTATGGACAAGACAAAGAGAGGTAGGGCCATTGCTCCCTTAAATTTTGAAACATACCTTTTTTTTTGGAGGGGAGTAAAATTTATTCTTTTCAAATTGCTTAAATTGACTAAATACTAAAAGAATGAGGTACTGGAGTTTTTTCGTCCGATGAACAGAGCCCCTAAAACTACTGTGTAAGTCAATTTTTATTAGTTATGCTTATTTTCTTACATTGGTGTTCTTGTCTTTAAAATTTTCTTAACCTTCATGTTCTCCTTTGTTCAATATGATCTGAATTTAATTGTTCATAACTTTTTTACAAAAAGTTGTTTTTGTTCAAAATTTGTGATTCAAAATATTAGATATATAAAAAAAAATCGCATAACATTTTGAGTAAAAACAATCTTTAGTTAAACAAGTCGGAAATTGCATGCATCGCATGCATTCCTAGCAAATGAGGTGCGTTCATACTATAACGAAGTTTTACTGCTGGTGCACTAATATCTTTATTGCGCATAACTTTATTGAGATCCGAGTTTATAATGGTGCTTTATCATAAAATTTGACTAAATACTTTAACTTTTTTATTTATTGTGACATTTATTATTATGTTCATAATTATGTTGCTGGTTTATGCATACACGCACATGTATGTGTATTTCGCCTGATGATGAATCACATATATTATCTGAGATTTATCATCAGAACTAAATTTCATCTACAAGATTTTGAATAATAAAATATTTTAGATCTCATTCAGCTTTCTTCTGCACCTACAGAAGTTTCTAGCATGATAAAAACCTTTTTTTTTTTTTTTTTTTTTTTTTTTTTTATTAGACATTAGGGTGCCTAAAAGTTTCACACTTGTGTCCACACACAGTCTCCATCTTATATCACTGCTGTAAGGGAATTTATATATCTTATTTTTACCATGAGATTTAGTTTTTGAACCTCTTCTAATACCCCTCACAAAAACATTGTGTTTAACAAGGGCCAAAATTGTGTTTTGGCCCTTTTTAAAAAAAAATATCACACAACTATACCTTCTAAGATAAAAACTTGTTTAAAACAAAAATTAGAGCAGTCTCATGAGGTTCCGTTTTAATAGGTTTTATTATATAAGATATTGTTTCTACCCAACAGGTCCGGGTTAAAAAATCTGGACACCCCCCTGTTCCAAAGGCTGGCTACGCCTATGTAATAATTAAATTTTATTAAAGTGTGAAAACATAGATCATGTTAGTAGGGATGCAAAATCTTTTTAAGAGAAGGGCCACTTATTTGTGTGTTGTTGAGGGCCACATCAGTAATATGGAGAGAATTTTATTTTAGTGAATTGTATGTGGCCTATAATCAGAAAAAAAAACGCGGTTTTAGAGGGGGATGTTTCGCCCCTCTATATGCCCCTACCCTGTCAACAGATCCAATTCAGTTGGCAAGGATATGTCAATAATTTATCTTTGTATATGTAACAGAGATATAGGAGGGATTATTTAGAAGGAGTGGCAATATTCTTCGAATTTATTAATCCAAAAAACAAACATATGTATAAAAGTGGCTGGTGCCAAAAAAAAAAAAAAAAAAAAAAAAAAAAAAAAAAAAAAAATGTGAATTTTATGAACAAAAAGGGAAAAAAAACTGGTCAAAGATTTTTTTTTTTTTTGGCCTCAACGATAAAATTTAAGATTTTCTCAGCCTTGATTGATAAAATGTGCAATTTTTTTTAAGCTGATCGCCAAAAATTGCAATTTTTCTGCATTTGAACAACAAAATTATCAATATTTCTGCACCTTATTGTTGAGATTTGTGATTCTTTTCATGCTCAAACAACGAAATTTGTGATTCTTCAGAGCCCGATTGATAAAATTTGTAATTTTTCCATGCTTCATTGAAGAAATTAGCGTTTTTTTGCCAATAATTAATGAAATTTATAATTTTTCCGCATCTGATTAACAAAATTAGAGATTCTTCACTGACTTATATGAAATTTGTATTTTTTTCCCACTTCACATTGATGAAATTTTCACTTTTTCCTCCCAAAAAACTGATGAAATTCGTAATTTTTCAACAGCTGATCAATGAATTTTGCTGTTTTTCTGCATCTGACCGGTGAAACTCGTGATTTTTCTGTTTTTGACCAACAAAATTCAGGATTCTTCTGAGCTTGATCAACAATACTTGCAATTTTTCTATGCTCAATCGGTAAATTTTGAATTTTTTTCTTGTTTCATTAATGAAATTTGTCCGATCCTCATTGACAAAATTTGCAATTTTTTTACCCCCAATCAACAAAATTTGCGCTTCTTAACTGATTGATGAAATTAAATTTTTTTCACGTAGCAAACTGTGGAAATTCAAGATTTCTTCCTGCAAGCTATGGGCAAAAATTGCAATTTTTCCCAATTATAAATTGATGAAATTCGTAAGCCATACATTAACCCATCAAGAGCCACAAGTTGTGCATCCATAATGTTAGCAATCACAGGTTTAATTGCTTTTGAAACCTAAAACTCTTGGTATTTATTCAATATTTTAATGCTTAAGGAAAAAATCATAAAAATCTGATTTAAATTAAAAAAAAACTGATTTAGTAAAAAAATCTGAGTTTTTGATTAAGAAAAAATGTTTTTTTTTTAACATCCTACTTTTAACTATTTTGTCTCTATAGGAAATTATATTAGAAAAAACCTCAACATGCCTGTTTCATTACCAAAGAGAACTGGCGGTCCTATGGATTTCTTTAAGGATTCTCCTCTTACCCGAATTGGATTGCATCAAGCAACTATCACAGGTTTTTATTTTCGTATTAAAATTTTATATTTTGTTACATACATGTACTTGTATTGCATAATGTATTTAGATTTTTCTGTTAAAACTATTTAGCAGCTTGACATAGTGGTTTTATGTAAAGGTAATAATTTAACATTTTATATTAGATGCACTATAATGTTTCTTATTAATTAAATTTAATGTTTTGTGCAAATGTTAAAATGCATTTTGGGGTAGAAAATTAGGAGTATTTACACTTCTCCACACTCTCTCAACTTCAACATTGCTTGGAACAATTTTTACCAAAATCTCAAAAATATTTGTTAGAATTTTGTTTACTTTGAATTTATCAGTTTCTAATTTCTCTAACAAATCAAATAATGATATAGAGAGCCGAAAGTGCAATTACCCCCCTCCCTGAGGAGAAAGAGGTTGATGACCTTTGAACCAATTATTATTAGTTTTCTATTTCTTTCCAGGGACATGAGCTTACAGAAATTTCTAAAAGATTACAACAGAAGTGAAGGGAAGGAATCACCTCTAAACATTAACTATGTGATTTTTTCATGATCCTTTGATGAAATTGCATTTTTTCATGATCTTTTGAAGAAATCTGCATTGTACAGCTACCCTTTGACAAAATCTGTTTTTTTTTCTTTTTCTTTACTATCTTTTATCGAAATTTTGTTTTATTTTTTTCGATCATTTCACGAAATTTGTAAAATTTTGATTGTATGTAATACTTTAAAAAATTATTTTTTCTTTTTTTCAATTTTTTGGCAAAATATTTTATTTTATTTTATTTAAATATCTGCAATCTTTGGACGAAATTTGCGATTTCCCTCGAGATTTTTTGATTGAATTGATGACTTTTTTGGCAACCATGCTGAAATCAGCAATATTTTTTGTGTCTGAATTTTTAGACTGATGACTTAATTAATTTTAGAAAATTTTCAGAACCAAATGCGTTAGATTAAAAAAAAAATCATTTGGTCATTTTTATTTTGTGGCCATCTGGAAATCTGGGAAATATTTCTCACAGAACAAACTAAGATGTTTTCATGCTTCAAAGTATATATATATATATATATATATTTTTTTTTTTTTTTTAATTGATTATAAACTGATACAGAAAATTAAAATAAATTATACTGTTTCAGTCCAAAAATTATTACAAACTTTTGAAACTGTTTTAACCCATTTTATTTAATCTTAATCATTCATTTATTATAATGTTATGTGATTATTGCTAAAAGTCATTTCTCTTTTTAATCGAAATTTAATTAAAATTATTTATTCATTTAATTATAATTTAATTTAAAAAAATCTATGCTATAAAAAATATTTTTTTGCACTGTTAGTTTTTTAGAATCAATGAGGTGGTAAAGAAAAAAAAAGTGCAAAATATATGAATAAATATGTTTGCATATGAAACACAATGAAAAAAATGAGATTTAAAAAGAAAAAAAAATAGTAATAATTCTAAAAGTTCTTTATAATTTTAACATCATATTAATTCATTTTCATATGCTGAATGATTTTTTTTTTTTTTTTTTTTTTTTTTTTTTTTTGTGCAATTATGAAGATTTTATGAAAATTTTTCTTTTCTTAGCAGAATTATCTTGACAATTTCCTTCCACACTTGTTCAGGGTTATGATTTTGCCCAGCCCAAAAAACCTGGGTGGGTTTTTTCAAAATTTCAACTTTGAATTACATATATAATGTATTTATATTACACATATAATATATTGTAATATATTTCTTAGTACCAGTACAACACTCAAAGTTTATAATCATCACCCTCCAGCCCAAAGAAAAGAAATGTCCTAATTATACCATCACAATTTTTAAAAGAAATAATTGTTAGTTAATCTCTGTAGCATGTGTAAGTAGCGCAAACAAATTTTTTCCCATTAAAAAAATACTTTGATGTGTAATCCAAAGCTATGTTATACAATAGAAACTCATAACAAAATACCATATATGCTTAGAATCCCAATTTAATTATGTAGACATGTAGAATTACTTGGCTTATTCTATTATTTAGTAATAAAAAATACTTTATAAATTATTACTAATAATCAATTTATCTAACAGCAAAGCATAATCTTGATTACTGTCATTGATTTATATATATTTGTAATCAATTAGCTACTTTAAATTTAGTAATAAGTACATTTTTTTTTCGAGCATTCTGAACCACCTCCCATAACCTCCAAAAACCTGAAAAAACACAGTGGGTTGGGTTTTTTCTGAAAAAACCCGGGTATTTAACAACCCTGCACTTGTTGGTGATTTTCTGAAGCATTTTCACTGTTGCTGAATAGTGTCTTTCTATTACTTTAACAAATAAAATGTAGAGAAGTCTATGGGGAAAGGGTTGTTTGAATTTACAAATATTCCTTCTAATAGGACACAACTTATTCCTGTTTGTGATATTTTTTTAATTAAAAATATGATGTAGTAGTTGACTTCCAAGTGTGGCCTGAGACTTTGTCCATATAATATAAGCTCTACTTTGTTGATATCTTTTCTATACTAGTAAATCTAGAGATCAGGGGCCTCAATGCCAGCTTTACACATCATTTTTTAAACAGATTTTGCGTAATATTCAACTTCCTGGAAACTGTAATTTAAAATTTTCAAATTACGTAATTATTTATAAGAATAAAATAAGAATAAGAAGTTGTCAGAAATCAAAAGCGTTAAATTAAAATTTAGTTATGTTAGGATATTCTGAAACTTTCATAATCTATTATTTTTGTTTTTTTATTATAACATAGTAGATTTCTTCAGGGGGGCTCTGCCCCCCTGAACCTCGTGTAGTCTCATTAAATTTAAATTTGTAACTTTCTATTAATTGTGCTAATGGTTATCGTATATCTTACATTTCTTTATACATTTTGATTTATAAGGATAAGTAACAGTTTGGACAAACATTTTTCATTATCCTCATACTTCTATATGCCTACCAACCACGAACACCTAAATCTGATTTATCAGGAACTTTTGTAAGTGTGAACTCAGTAATCTAGAGTTTTGAGTAATTCCATGTGAAATCAACCAATAAAAAAATATTTTTTCATGTTAATGTTTTAGATTGTTCTGGTGTTTTACCAGTTTATTATACTTACTTATGAGATTAAAATTGTGAAGTTAATTTTTTTTTCGACAATTTGTTTTAAAGTTATAAATTTTTGAAATTTTGAAAAATTTACAAAATTTGTATAGTTTTGTAATTTTTAATCGGCTATAACTTCCAAACTATTTGATCTAGAGAATTAAAATTTGCATCATTTTTTTCAATTTTTTATGGTGTTTCATAAGATATATAACATGACCAAATTACTTAATTTTTTAATTTTTTTTTTGTAAAAAAATTATATAAATTTTTAAAAAATTCAAAATCGGAATTTTTGATTTTTTTGAAAAAGTTATATTATGTTTAATACCCTTTTAGCAACTTTTATGCCAAATTTTATGATGGAACTCCTATGGTGTCATACAGAAAAAAAATATTTTCTGTATCAATGCTCATGTAAATCTGTAATAAAAAATACTTTAAGGTATGCTGCACAGTTTAGCCCGAAGTGTTACTTACATGGAAGCAAATAAAAATTGGAAAACTTTAAGAATAGTTTGTTTTATTAAAAGACAAATAATAAATTTTAGATATTTAATAAATAAATCTTTTTCTTAACAAATTATGTACTCAGTTTGGCACAGTGGAGCTCAATTTCTTTGGGTACTGTGATGTTCTGCCTGTTGCAGCGATTGGATGTAGTTTGCATAAAATAAAGTATTTTGGTATTGTCAAAATGTCTGATTTTCTAGGATAAGTGAATGACAGAGATGGTCCGCTTGGATGAAGGAAAGAAACTTTAACATCTTCTTCGACCTGATCTTTTGCGAAAACACATGCCACCCACCACTCATTCTCACAGGCACAAGCAACATACCCCACAATTTCTTCAAAGAAGTACATTTTACTACTTTTACATTTACTTTTAATAATATGTGACTCTCCAATAGATGTTAATGATGCATTCAAATTATCAAAAACAGATTCCACATCCATGAATTCAGGGTCATCCTTACTACAACCTGGTTTTGGATTGTCATCATTTGGAATGTCTGAAAAATTAGTATCAATGTCATGTCAACAATTCGAGGGGTACTTTTTCTTACCTAATTGTAAGCGGCAATGAGTGCAGATTTTCACACCTTTTTCAATGCCATATTTTAATGTTGTCATCCACAATGTAACATTTCTTAATTTTTTACTGACCTAGTGTTCTTGCTTTTTGAATGGATGACAACAAAATGTATTTCAATTTTTATCCATTTTCAGTTTAAAGCCACTTCCCTTTTAATATTTTATAACACAAATCCGCATTCAACTCAATGAAATAATAGTAAAAAAAACTAAATTGTACAATACAAGTTATAAACAAACAGACTTGAGATAGTGTGCCACTACAAAAGATCTTAGAGAACATTGGCGATTTCAAAAGCCTTGTAGGAAAGGCATGCAGGTTTCAGCAGAAAACAAATATGTTACTGTTTGAGTGTGACTCATTGTGATTGTTAAAGCATTCAACTTCAGGAGCATAATTTGTATTGTTGAACACTTCTTTGAGATTTTCTTTCGTTAACTCATTTACTACCAATTTATTCATTTTTTAAACAAAATTTAACTAAAAGTAATATTAAATTAAGAATAATTAAAAAAACATTCTATTTAAATTCCAAGAAAATTAATTAAAAAGTATTTAGCTTGTCAATTACGCAAAATATTAATTATCTTGATTACTTTTAATTTTTACTGTTATGTGTTTAACAAAATAATAAAACCTAGCGAACTATATACTAAAATTTTATTTGATATTGAACTTGACTTGCATGAATGAGAAATATGAACATTGGAAACAAAAATAGACTACCTTTTATAGTGAATTTGCTTTTTAACAAAATATACTGAGATTTTTTTTACAGAAATTGGCCGATCATTGATATAGAAAATAATTTTTTTCTTTATGATACCATAAGAGTTCCATCATGAAATTTGGCACAAAAGTTGATAAAAGGGTGGTAAATATAATATATTTTTTAAAACAAAATCAAAAATTCAGATTTTGAATTTTTAAAAATTTTATATAAATTTTTTACATAAAAAATATTTTTTAAAAATAAATTGGTCATGTTATATATCCTATGAAACAGCATAAAAAACTGAAAACAATGACTTAAATTTCAACTCTTTAGGTCAAATAGTTCCCAAGTTACAGAAAATTAAAGAACACCAAAAATACAAATTTCATTAAATTTTTAAAATTTCATAAATTAATAACTCAAAAACAAATGATTAAAAAAATGTGCAAATTTGCATTTTTTATCTACTATTTTTGTACAACACCTGAGCCAAAAATTAACAAAATCCAAAGACCAGAAATTTTGTCCATTGGTTGGTTTGATCTGGATTGACCCTTTTACAATTTTGTTTCTGAAAAAAAAAAAGTTTTGATTGCATTTTGCGGCAGTTATCACGGAACAGACTGACAGATGGAAAATAATGAATTTCGTGTCTCTAAAGTAAGCCTTCACTGAAGTTTCGGCAATGATGTCATTATTTATGAGTTATTGATATCCATGTTTCTTATATTTTTAATGACTACTATAAGATACCTGTTTTATTTCAATTATGATGTAATATTTTACCAAGTTAAATATTTGTTAAAAATATAATTCTTTTTTATTTCTTTTACTTCTAATTATTTCCCCATTTTTGTCAGAAAAATTCTTATTAACAAAACAAATATCCGTGTTTAATATTTAACAAAAAGTACTATATCTATTTTTATTTTAATTCTGACATATTTATTTATTTTTTCTTAGTTTAATTTCTCGAATGGAAATTGCTCAATTGAAACTTACTGCCGTTGAAAAATTATTATTCCAGATTTTGATTTTTTTTTTTTTTTTGGCAACGATAAAGAAAATTGTTTAAATTTATCTAAATAATCCCTATTGATTCTGTATGAAAAAGATGGTAATTTTGAATTATTAAGGAAATTATTTGAATAAAATTAATAAAACATAGCCTATGTTCTTTTTTGGGCTATGTTATATTTATATGCGAGGATACAAAGACATTAATTAATTCATCAGTTTTGATGTTGACTTTATTTAAATTTTCGTATATGCTTTCAAATTTATAACATTATAAGAATAAGGATGAGGATGAATGGTTGCTTAGCAACAATTAAGAGAAAATACAGAAAATGAAATAAATACATTTGAAATAAGTAAATCTCTTAAACAAATTAGTTTATATTATTGGAACACATTTATAAAAAATCGCCAAAATTTACAGGAATAATTTAAAAAATCTGACAAATGCATAGACAAAATTTCAAAACAATACGAATAATTTAACCAGTAAATTTCAGTATCCATTTATCATTGAATTCCATTAATCAAATGTGCCATTTTCTCTCAAGGAAAAAAACAATTGAAAATCATTGGATTTGCAATAAAATAGCATTATTGCGGAAGATAAAATATTCTATATTTTCCGAACGAATAAATCAAATCTAACAAAAAACTATACAGCTTAATCCCAGTGCCTCACTAACATACCCACTTAATTTCAAGTCAATCGAATGCTTTTTGTGACAGTTATCGTGGAACAGACGGACAGAAACCAAAAGATTTCGTGTCTCCAAAGTAAGCCTTCATTGACCTTTCGGCAACAAAACTAGAATTTCTTTTGTGAAAATGGGTTCTAAAATATTTTGCTCATTAAATAAATATTGCATAATTAACTACTTTATAAGGGGTGTCACATACATGTGATGTATTGATGTGTACAAATCTTAATTTTTTTAATAGCAATTTTTGCTTTATTTAATCACAAAATTTCTGAAATTAGGCTAAGATTTCTATTTGCCCAAGCATTATTAGCAAAAGAAAGAATGAATTTAGCTTTACTTGACACATTTTTTTAAACTTTAAATTTACCTTCATGATAAAATCCAACAGCAATAATAAATTTCTTCTGGAACTTCTCTTTACATTCATGAATACATTTTATAGGGTTTCTTTCTTTCTAAATATTAACAAAAAAATATACTGTTTTTTGTTACAGCCATTTTAATAAACCATGTTCACCTAGTGGCACAAATTTCCCTCTTTGCACTAACTGTTTGTCAAAGTTAGTGTTAGGAAGATACCATTCATAAACATTGAAAAACGTCAGAAAGCTTTACAAAAATTGAAGGAAAAAATTAAAATGGTAATAACAAAATAAATAAATAAATAAATAAATAAAAAATTATGATATATTAAGCCAGAGCTATCATAGTCAATGGCAATTGACATTCTGTAATGTCTTTTACTCAACAGAATGCATTTTTATTCATTCAAATTTTGAGAGTTAACTTTCTTCTAATTTTAGTTTATTTTGTACTGAGTTTAATTGTCATTTATATGCATCATTATATTTCTGTTTATATAATTCCAAAGAATTGACTACACTATCTTATTTTTAGGAGAAGCCATGAAAGACTGCACTATAAAATTTGATCATGTTTTTTGTTCCCCATCATTAAGATGCATTGAAACTTGTACCAATGTGTTAAAAGGTTTGTATTTACAATTCATTTGATTTGTTAATTATTCATAGTTTCATCCCTATTTTTATTTTTATTTTTCCTGGTAAATGAATGGTGTGTGGGGACATTTATTTTGCTCTTTGGGAGAAAGGAAGAGAAGGGGGATGTGATGTCTAGTCACATATTATCAGTTTGCTTAAAAATATGTATTTGGGTCATTCCATGTCAATTCAACCAAGCCATGACACCCACCGACAGGGATTTTGATGAAACTTGGTGAGTTTAGTCTTTTTATAGAGATAAGTATCCACATCAATTTTTTTCCCTCAATCTGGTTTAGTTTTTATTTTACAGCCAATCAAAATTTTGAATGTTTGGTATTTTCCAAATTTTGATGATTCTGCTCTTTGATTGAAAATAATTTATATTTCATTTATTTTTCAGTCCATTTTTATGAAAGTATACAGTAATATTAATGAAAACATGAGGATTCCAGAAAAAAATATGAAAAAATTCCAAGTAATATTTAAAAAAAAAAAAAAAAAAAAAAATCATGAATTTTTTTTCTAAAAGTGTGTAATACGTTAAAGTCAATATCAACCAAAGGGAATATAATGACAAAAAAAATTCTTTTTTCCTAATGATACTAGAAGTGTGTTCTGTCCTTAAAAAAAAAAAATAAATAAAATTAATGGCTTTTTCATTTCTTTATATTTTTAGCTTAAAAATACACCTGCTTCATTTTTTTTTTAATTTTATGTATGTTTTTTTTTTTGTGTGTTGTTTATTTATTTTTCCACACTATTACCAAATAAATGGTACCCATTCAGTTTGTCGTATGCACAATACATCAAAATGTAATGCTGCAGAGATTAAAGAACAATATAAAGATCTAATAAAATTATTATTATGTGAAGAATCTAAAAGGGAATGTTACCCGAGGCATTGCAATGAATGCCCATCAAATCAAAACCTTATAAGTTTTTTAGAAGAAAAATTTAGAGATTATGATGAAAATGATACTATTGAGTATAAACAATGAATTTCTACTGATAGGACAGAAATAAGTTGCTCATTCGAAATTTATGTCTTTATTGAAGAACTGACTTCCAAACTAGAAAAACTAACTCCGCACTCGTTTATTGCCAAGTCCCAATCTTCATATTGTAAAAGCCTTAAAGAAAGTTCTTCTACAGATATTGCCACAGTTACATTGGACTTCAGTGAAAATTACAATATTACAAATTCCTTTACAATACAGAATGAAGCTGAAGGGTGCCATTGGACATCTGCTTTGTGTATTATCTACCCTGTAATAATACACTGCAGAAAGGCTAATAGAAAAAAAGTAATCTCATCGCAGTGTGTGATATCGGATGATTTAAAACATGATGTTTCATGGTGTATGGAATTCTAAAAACTATTGTTGAATTCATAAGAAAAAAACTACTTACTTATCAAAGAAATTCACTATTTCAGTTACGGTTGTGCAGGACAGTACAAAACATTCAATTTTATGAACCTTTGTCTGCATGAAAAAGCCTTTAACATAAAAGGACAATGGTCCTTTTTCGCCACTAGTCATGGCAAAACTGAGTATGATGGGATTGGGGGAACAGTGAAAAGATTAGCTAGAAAAGAAAGTCTCCAAAGACCTTTAGAAAAACAAATAACGACACCAAGTGACTTTTTTCATTTTTGTAAAAATAATATTGCAAATATAAATTTTTATTTTATTTCTAAAGACTCTGTAGACTTAATTCGATCTAATCTTGAAAATAGTTTTAAAGATGTTGCAACAATTCCAGGGATGAGAAGTTTTCACAATTTTAAGCCACTAGACAGTACAGGAACTGTGGAGACTAGAAGAATCAGCAGTGACACCAAAAGCAGTTTAACTTACAAATTGAAAGACAAATGTACAACATATGTGACAGTAAATGAGCTATAAATCATTTTCCATATTGTTGTATGTATGATCTTTTTTGGGATTGTTACAGACATTAATGAAGAAGGGCATGCTACAATTAAGTTTTTGTATCCCCATGCCCTCACCATCATTTTACTGGCCAAAGCAAGAAGGTATCTGCCTGTGCCAATTCCACATCTACTTGCTGTTATAGACCCCACCCCCAAGCAATATCAAGTGGAAGAGTTTGTCAATTTCCTACAGACTGTATGAAGATGATCCAAGAAAGGATGAGTCAGATTAAAGAACTTAAATAGTACAATATCGCCGATACCATGTCAAACTATCCAATGTGAAAACAATGGGCTTCTTTTTTAAAATTCAGGTTTCTTGATTTGCACCACTTATTTGAAATAGTAAAATTCAACTTATTTATTGACATTAATTATGGCAACAAGGGATAATTAACAAAGGGAATTTTACTATTTCAGAAAAGTGGTGCCAATAAGAAATCTGAATTTAAAAAAAAGGACCCCACTTTTTTCACATTGGATAGTTTGACATGGTATCAACAATATAGGCATGAATGAGTAGTATTACATTTTGATGTATTGTGCATAGACAGATTGAATGGGTAGCATTTATTTGGTAATAGTGCAAAAAAAATAAATAAACATAAAAAAAAAAAAAAAAAAGCATACATAATTTTTTTTTTTTAAATGAAGCTGATATATTTTTAAGCTAAAAATATAAAGAAATGAAAAAGCCATTAATTTTATTTTTTTTAATCACAGAACACACTTCTAGTATCATTAGGAAAAAAGATTTTTTTTGGTCATTATATTCCCTTTGGTTGATATTGACTTTAACATATTACACACTTTCAAAAAAAAAAATTCATGAAAATTATTTTTTTTCTATTTTTTAAATATTACTTGGAATTTTTTTATATTTTTTTCTGGAATCCTCATGTTTTCATTAATATTATTGTAAATTTTCATAAAAATGGACTGAAAAATAAATGAAATATAAATTGTTTTCAATCAAAGAACAGAATCATCAAAATTTGGAAAATACCAAACATTCAAAATTTCGATTGGCTGCAAAATGAAAACTAAACCAGATTCAGAAGAAAAAAATGATGTGGATACTTTTCTATATAAAAGGTCTAAACTCACCAAGTTTCATCAAAATCTGTGACTGTGGGTGTCAAAATGTCATTTTTCTTTTTGTTGAATTGACATGGAATGACCCATTTATTAAATGATTGGCTATGAGTATTTAACCTCTTAAATTCTTTGAAAAGGCATTTAATTTCTAGCATGAATCTCCCTTTCATTGTAATAATGTATCATTCTTTCATAATCTTAAAATTACTGATTTATTAAATTATTCAGCTGTCATTGCTTAATAATAATAATTTTCTTCTTTCATAAACAATGCATTTCCTTATTCCTTGAAATATTTTATTTAATGAGTAACTTTTTTTGTTATACCTAAATAATATTATGATAATAAATCATTACTATATAATCATTATAAAAATCAAATGATTTCATTTCCTGTTGCAAATTTGTATGTTAAGTGGTGATAATTTAGTCTATTTCCTTTTATGATGGTTGAGTGCATTTAATGTATCTACTTGTTTATTCTTTTATAAAAACCAGTTTCTTTGTCCAAATATAGTTTGGCTTTTCTCCTTTAGAAAATAAATTGTTGTTTATGATGGCATAAATGTGGGCTTATCTTATCTTGAATGCTGAGTTGAGAAAATTTATGGTACTACTAGGTTATCCTGTCAATCAAAAAATTATCGCCAATTTATAAGATTAAATGCCAATAATGGATGATCGTGAATGTCACATTCAATGACATTACATACGATTCACGTGTTTAAAATGTCATTAAATGATTTTTATTTAGACTTTTTATTTGTATTTTAATTAATATTCTACTAATTATTTGTTTTTTTCGTTATTTAAAATAAAAATTATGTCAATATCTATAATTTGGCTATTAGTTTGGCGATTTGTATAATTTGGTGAAATTAGTCGACGGGATTACAGAGTAGTATCAAAATTATTAAAAATATTATTACATTGATATTATGATTTTGAAATGATATAATGTTTTCATGACTGTTATTTTATTACATTGGATGTACCACTTGACAAGTAGAACATTTTAACACCTCCTTGCAACAGCAACTACTTTTTAAATAAAAGTTATATGGGACACATTACACTACAAATTTCAACTTTATTTTATACCCCAATCGAATTCTTTATAAATGTATTAGTCCACCTTCCTTAAATCTAAAAGTGTCAGCAGAAATATTCTATCACGTCACAATTTTCTTTCTGCAGTCAATTGTTTTTTTTTTAACTACCCAATGTGGTGATGACAGTTTAATGTTCATTTGTTCACTTCAAACAACAAACATTTTGTTTCAGATTGAATTAAAATGTCAAATAGAAAGTGTAAACAAAGTTCTGATCGTTTTTGCTATGTTTATGGACAATTTATACTTTCAAAACAAAAGAAGACCCATTGTAGGTTCATTAAAAAGTGCATATCTTCATTATTTTGGATTTCCTGTTGCAAACCAAGATAAAAAGTGAATGCCTCATGTGTTTTGCGAAAGCTGTAGAATCGTTTTACTCCAGTGGTCATAAGGAGAAAATGTACACCTTCCATTTGATTCACCAATGCCATGGAGAGAACCTAGTAATCATGAAAATGATTGTTACATTTGTGTTACGAAGACAGTGGAATATAATACAAAAAATAAGTCGAGTATTATATATGCTGATGTTCCATCTGTTATTAAGCCCATTTTACATTCGAAAGATCTACCACGTCCAGTTTGCCCGGTAATTCAAGTGTAAATACACTAGGAGATGACAATGAAAGTGATGTTGAATTCAAATTGATTTCTAGTGATTCTGACGAGTTCGCTCTTTAAAATTTACAATTATCAAAATCTAAAGCAGAGCTTCTTGATTCTTGCCGACAATAATGGAACTTATTAACCCCAAACACAAAAGTTACGTTGTCTAGAAACAGAAGCAAGGTTTACTCCGAATTTTTCAAAAAAGAAGGTGAATAATGTTATTGTACTGATATCCCAGGCTTTTTGAAGCAACGAATCAAAACTATGATAAAACAGAGTTGCGCTTATTCGTAAACTCTTCAAAATATAGTCTAAAAGCTGTTTTATTACATAATGAAAATCAGAAGCCATCTATAACAGTAGGACACACAGTGAATTGTAAAGAAAGCTATGAAATGTGTACTTTAATTAATTTAATAAATTATAAAGAACACCAATGGAAAATGTACGGTGACCTCAGAGTCATCGGTTTGTTATTAGGATTTCAGGGTGGTTACACAAAATACTCATGTTTCCTTTGGTTGTGGGACAACCGAACAAAACAACATCATTATGTAAGAAAAGAATAGCCAATTCAGAACAAGTATATTTCGGGAAAAATTAACATCAAACACGAGTAATTGGTAGACCCAAATAACATTACTTTACCCCCTTTACTCATCAAATGGGGACTCATGAAAAACTTGGTGAAGGCACTTGACAAAAACAGTGATGCTTTCCAATATTTACAAAAAATCTTTCCAGGCATTACAGAGCCAAAACTGAAAGAAGTAATATATGTTGCCCCACAAAATCGTAAAATTATGAAAGATTCTCAGTTTGAAAGCCTTTTATCTGTTAATGAAAAATCTGTTTGGAAGCCTTTTAAAATGATTTTGAGAAAATTTTTAAGCAACAAAAAAAAAGTGAAAATTACAAAGAAATTGTTGCTGATTTATTGAAAAATTTTCAACAGATGGGAGTAAACATTCATTAAAGATTCATTTCCTGCATTCGCATTTGAGATTTTTCCCTGAAAACTTAGGAAGTATGAGTGACAAACAAGGGGAACATTTTCACCAAGATTTAAAGGTTTTTGAAGAATGACATCAGAGATTTTGAGATGAAAACATGCTGGGGGATTACTGTTGGCCATTATAAACGAAACTGATCTAAATAACTATTAAAAAAAAGGGCAAAAATTAGCTATTTTTGATTTTTTTTAATATTACCAAAATTATGTAATCCAGTTAAGTAAATAAATATTTCTTAAACCAGATGTGGCATAATTTTATTATTATTTTTTCTGAATAGCTCTATCTAAATAAACAATAAATTAATAACTTTAAGCTAAGGTACAAAAACAGTGTAAACTAGAGTTATCTTCCTCTTTATTCTTTTCAAATCTTCTGTCTTTATCAACATTTTATAATAGCAAATATTAATCATTCCTTCTATTTTATCTACTGTTTAAAATAATTAGCAGGCATCAATTTTGGAAAAAACCCATTTTTTTATTTTTTTAGAAATATATTTCAGTTATTTTCAGATTTTGAAATTATTTTGGTCTTGGAGCAGAGAGGGGGATAGATGCCCTTTTAATTTGTTCTGTTACAGGATATATTTAATTAATAATGATTAGAAAGGAAACAAATAAATGTTAATCCTTTATTAATTAAAAAAGTTTTACAAATTAGTTGTAAAATTTGTAATTTTTCATTTTCAATGATGTTTTATGACTAAGTTGAAAGAAAATTTTAAAAAGTCAAAATAATTAAGGTCCTAAAATTTTGTTTCTCTGTCTTTTACAAAGAAAATTTGGATTTAAATTGTCAATTATTTAGTTTTGCTTTATTAATTTTTTTTTTTTTAATGGAATTCAATCAAAAGTTTTGAATTATTGACTGACTTCTAATTAGCATTATTTTATTGATAATTATGATATTTTCTGATTTGTTTTGTTAGTTATATGTAGTAGAATTTTTCATATAAGTTATCCTCATATTCACCTTTATTTATTTTTAAATATTTTTATCCATTTTAAAATATGTATAATGTACTTCAATTACATTTGGATTGAGTCAAAATTATTTAGTTTATACACATTTAGAATTTAATGTGTTTATTATTGACAGCAGTTTTCTTTTTAAGTACAAAACATCCTTTTATTTAAAGAATAATTTTAACTAAAATGATCTTATTTTCTTAAATCTATGTAAAGGAACAAAATAAATTCTCTAATAATCAGTTAATAAAAAATGTGTTGTTGTATTATCCATAATCATGTGTTTTCTATTGTACTTTGCCCCAAAAAGACACAAAAGAGAAGTTTCCAGATGGAATCTCTTTTATTTTATATATCCAACATGTGATACTATAATTCACATTCTAACTTTTGAATAAGTTGTCCACTCCACTTTTCTTTTTAACGAAAAATAAATATTGATTACAATTAGAAAAATAAAATTTTGTTTAAATAACACACAGGGTAAATTTCAGGATGTAATTTTAACAGCCTATCATCAGCCAAAGTGATGAGTGTTATTCGCATACCAAATTAAAAATAAATAAATAAAGACTTATATCTCTAAATATCCAACTTTTCCTAGACTTTTATATTATTACTGTTGAATTTAACCTTTTTGCGATGGCGTGTTAGAGGTCTGCATGCGGCCGGGCCAGACAGGCCAGGCCGATAGAAAACATTTTCGGGCCTACCGGCCCGTTTTGAAGATTTCAGCAGAAACGATAAAATATGAGCTTGGTTTGACGAAAATGGTTTTAACGAGAGTAAGCATAAGTGTGTGTCACGTGTCATACTAGTTTGACAGCATCAATATAAAAATGTACAGTGTAGAGATCGGCATCAGAGAATTACATTGTGTGTGTAACCCGTTTTAATATTTTTTAGCTGACTCATGCCGGTCCGAGATCAAGCTTGCATTATTTTTCTACATATAGACTGGTTGGACCGAAACTAGACTTAATTGTTCCCAAGATCTGTAGGGCAGAAAACATGATTTGTAAAATTATTAACAGCGATAAAGAACTTATGTTAGCTTAATCTTCTGATATATACTTCTTGATGGATGACTGCAGGTTTCTCTCCCTTCCCATGCTATCGCTTCCGGAAATTCTATTCAAAACGCCAATTATGACAGCATTTTATTTGCTTGCAGTATTCTTAAATTGCTTGTATCAAAAATGGATATTATATAGTTTCTGAATAAAGATACCTGCTAATTTTATGTGTTCCTCAGAAAAAAATGAATTTAGAAATGTATCAGAAAGGAGCTTCTCTGAATTTAAGAATGAATTTGGATTTAAAATCTTTAATAAAATGATATAGAAATATTTTTATAAATCTTCTTTTATTAAACAGCTTCAAAAGTAACGATGTTTTTAGCTTTTTTTTTCTTTTATTCTAAGCCATATTAATTTTTTAATGAATCTTTATTCAAATGTTGAAAGCCTAAGAATCTAAGTAATCATTAATGTTGTTAATGTGTATTTCCTATAAACTATGCTGTAAAATCATTCCATATATGTAAGTAGTATTCTTTAAAGGAATTTTAATTATATAATAAAAATCTGAATTTTTTAGAAATTGTAGAAATTGCAACAGACCAAAACGGGCCGGGCCTGTTTTCACTGATTTCTGTACAGGCCGGGCCTAAAATATAAAAATTTAAATTGGCCGGGCCTGGGCCTGGAAATTCTGGCCTGTGCAGACCTCTATGGCGTGTGCATTCAGAAGTGAGCATCTGAGGACAGAGCTGGGGAATTTGATTTCACGTTCTAGGCTGAAGGATTTTGTGAAGCTAAGCCTAATTCTCGTAAAGTGTTCTTTAAAAAATTCATTTTTCCATGTAATTTTTTGAAATGCATATACATGAAATAAGTTGTTATTATGTATATTCATGCAAAAAATTGGGTATTTTCTCTGATATTTTAGTATTAAAAATGACTTTTTAGAATATATACAATGCATATTTTAACCACATTTTCAGGTTAAAAAACATTATAATATAGTTACAAAAGATTTACATGTCTCTACTCTGCAACACCTGAAACATTTTACTCAAGTAAAGAATAACTTTGTTAAAAAAAATAATAGCTTTATTTCTAAATAGTTTTTAACACATTCCTTAAACAACATAAGTGTTTTTATAAAAGCTGATTTATTCACAAATAAAAATAAATAGATAAAATTTTCAGGTAATTTGTGCATGCTACTTTTTAGTATTAATTATACAGACATACATAAAAAATAGTTTGTAAATATTTAATTTAAAATATTTTTGAAAATTCAAAAATTACATTTAAATATATAATTAATCATAAAATGTCTTTTAAATAAAAAATATTTAGTAATAATAAGTAAAATAGAATTATACTTAAAAAATACATTTCTAAAAAGTTATTAAATGTTAAAAATATTTTTGAAAATCAAAGGAAAAAATATATTAATGTATAATAAAAGAAATATCAAATAAACAGTATTTGATAATAATGAGTAAAATTTAATAACTTAAAATACATTCATCAAAGAATATCTTGATGTCAAATATTATTTATTTATATCTTACATATAAAAAATATTTAAAAACATAAATAAATTTATAAAATTAAATGTATTGAATAATAATTTATAAAAATTTATTCACTTATTTTGGGGAAAAACTGACTGTTAATTCAAAATATGCATGTTAATGTATGTGCTTGATTATCAAAATAGTCAGAGTTAATTTTATAATTCTCAAAAATATTGCTTTTTGAACACTAAATATTTTTCAAATTCTCTGATATTTCATTTGTTGTTAAACATCTGCATTTTTTTTACATTTTAATGAGTTTGGGTAATATAATACGTAGATATAGATAACTAAACTTAAAGTGAGTTAATTTGAAACAATATATAAAATTACTGAAGGTAAAGGTCAAAACTAAAGTAAAAAACAAAAATGTCTTTTCAACTTTGCTTTGCCAAAAATATTTTAAGTATTTAAGAAAACATAATCCCACAATTTGAATCTTATTCCTTTATTATTTTCTTTCTTCCTTTCTTTTTTTTTCTTTACTGAGCAAATTAATTTGCCGCAACAAAATAAAAGTATAAAATGGAATAACCCTTTCATTTTGAAATAGCAGTTCTCACAGACAATCACAACAATTTATTTACAAATAAACAATTTCCAATAGAAAAAAAAAAAAAAAAAAAGCTTCAAAAAACACTCACTCATCGACCTATAACTAAGCTATTTTCAATCCAGATAAAAGAATAGGAACAAAAAGTAAAAAGAGAAATAGAAATATACAGTGTCTCAGAAAAGTGATGGGATACTTGTGCTTTACAAAAGGAAACTAATCAAATAAATTAAAAAAACATGCACACATTTTTTTGTGGGTGTGTTTCATACTTAAATTTAGTAAAGATTATTACATAACATACATTTCGTCAAAATATTAAAATATTAATTTAATAAAAATACAAATGTTTAGAACGGAGCAAAAAATAGCTCACATAAGTGATGGGACACCATTATATGTGCAACAAAAATCGTCTGAAATGAACAATAAAAATATTTTTTGGGGTTTTATTTTTACTTAAAAGCAATTGGCAATAATTTATAAAATCGTCTGCAGTATTTCTCTCCAGTTTGTTTTGGAATTTTTGTGTTTTTTAGCTCTGTGTAGCCATGAATGCTAAACGAAAAGAAGCTTTGCCTGAAATTCGAAAATTAGTTAGTAATTTGCATATTGAACGTGGAAAATCTATTAGAAAACTGTTAAAACAGTTAACTTGAGTCATTCAACAGTTTTCAATATCATTAAACGTTATAAAAAGAATCATATGATTCAGGATAAAAGAAGACCTGGCCGACCATCAAAGCTATCCAATGGAATAAAGCGAATTATCGTTTGAAATATTAAAAAAAATCCAAGAAATAGTGCTTTAAAAGTTGCTGCTGATTTCCAAGCATTATATGGAATAATTGTTAATCCTGAGACTATTAGAAGGGTAATTCGATATGCTGGATATCACGGTAGAGTAGCCAGGAAAAAATTCTTCGTAAGTGAAAAGAATAGAAAACTCAGACTAGCTTTCGCAAAATCCAACATAAATAAGAATTCTGATTACTGTAATAAAGTTATATTTGCTGATGAGAGTAAATTTAATATATTTGGTTCTGACGGTAGAATCTTGGTGTGGAGAAAACCCAGGGAAGAATTTTGCAAACAGAACTTGGTACCAACAGTAAAACATGTTGGAGGAGGAGTTATGGTATGGGGGTGTATGTCGTCTGCTGGAGTTGGTAATCTTGTTTTTATTGACAGTATAATGGATCAGTACAAGTATATTGATATTTTAAAGCAAAATTTGAAATCTTCAGCACGAAAACTGAACCTTCATAACGATTTTAAATTCTACCAGGACAATGACCCCAAGCACACTGCTCTGAACGTTAGACTCTGGCTGCTATATAACTGTCCTGAAATAATAAAAACACCACCACAATCTCCAGACTTAAATCCCATAGAGAATATTTGGTAAGAATTGGAATCAAGAATTCACAAACACACCATTTCTTCAAAACAACAACTAAAATTGGTGCTTCAAGAAGAATGGGGTAAAATCACTCCAGAAATCACAAAAAAATTAGTGGAATCCATCCCAAAAAGATTAAATCATGTTTTAAAAGTAAAAGGAAATCCAACAAAATATTAAAACCTTTTAAAAAGTAAAATTTTTGGATAAATATTTGATGGAAAAGTAAGTGTCCCGTCACTTATGTGAGCCATTTTTTGCTCCGTTCTGAACAATTGTATTTTTACTAAATTAATATTTTAATATTTTGACAAAATGTATGTTATGTAATAATTGTTACTAACTTTAAATATGAAACACACCCAAAAAATTTTTGCACATGTTTTTTTATTTATTTTATTGCAGTTTCTTTTTATAAAGCACAAGTGTCCCATCACTTTTGTGAGACACTGTACATTATTTAGAAGTATTAGTCAGAGGCAAAAGCATACATGATGCTTTGTTCATAGTTCATTTTTGTTCATAGTTCATCATTTCATTCACTATTTCCCCCTTTCTAACTATTGTAAAACATTGTGTGATAAATAAAAAATAACGTTTTATTAGAAATGTAAAATATTTATGATTGAAAAGAGATTACGTTTCAGAAACTTTTGTCAGAAAAATGAATACATGATGAAATAATCATATTTTCTTTTCACTGCAGTAATTTTTGTGAAAAACTAAATTAATTTTAATTAAAATTAAACATTCATTGGTTTCCTAGTAAGAAAGACATGTATTCTTTCCTAATATAAAGTCAAATATGATTAAGATAAATTTTTTATATGTTATATTCTTTTAAATAAAGTTTTCCAAACTGACAGCATGAATACCAGTCACTCGGGATGTGAGTGCCAAAAGCACTGTCGCGTATACCAGTCACGCAGGATAAGAGTGCCAATGGTGCCAGCACAAATATTGGTCGCTAGTCCTGAAGGGATTAATAATGCAATTGCTTTCGTTCAATCAGAAGCAAGTTAGTAGGGTTTTTTTAGAATAGAAAGTGATGGATGTTCTTTAGTAATGCATACACAAAAATTGATATAGGAAGGTGTTTTTTAATCATTGCATTTTGGTAATATTAGTGTGGAAACTATCTTTGGTTAGCATAGTTAGTTAGCAGGTGGTGGTTTATTTAAATTTGAATCGTTAATACATTTCTATTTCTGTTATTTTATTTTTCTAGAAAGAAAGAATGGAAATAGTGTGTAATTTGTAATAGTAGTTTAATACAGTTGTAATTAATTTGAAATGTATGTTGAAAAATTGTTTGGATGAATTGCATTTGATTAAAAGAATGTATAAGTGATATTTTCATGTTCTTGTGGAATTCACTCTGGATATGCATTGATAGATATGGCTGCAGTAAATTCAGACATCTAATTCCAATTTTTTAAAATCATGGCATTAAAACTGTTATTTATTTTTTACAGGGTGCCTCTTCTTATCATTTATCAATAGCTAATTTCTAAACTGTTAATTTAGAAGCATAGTTCCAGTTTCAAAAAGATTTCATATTTTCTGCTGCATCATATGAAAATTTATTTATGTTAAAATAGTTACTTTTTGAATAGTTAAGAAAGTAGAAAATTTATACAATATTTAAATCCTAGAAGCTGTATTTAAAAAAAAGTTTATCCACATTCTAACAGGTAAAACAGTAAAAATTTATTCTTCATGGCCAAACCTTAAGGAGTTGTGACACTTAAAATCTTATGAATTTTCAACATTTTAGTCATGAAAAATGAAAAAATTGTGTTTTTAGTGCCAGAAAATGCTAAAAGTTTAAGAGCTTCTAAGTATCTTAGTTAGGCAAGTTTTTGTCATGCTAAAATTAAGTTTGAAACTGATTTTAATGGTATGGATTTATCTCAACAGAAAACCACAAAATCATTTCAAATATTTCATTTAAAGGTCTTTTAATTAAAGCAACTGTTCGCAGCATACATAGCAATTAGTTATAAGTTACAAAAATAACAAGTTACTGTTTTGTTGCTTATGCAACTGTGGAATAATGTAACCTGTTGACTAAAAGTAATTCTATTTCTCATAATGATTTTGAAATAATTAATATACATACATACTTTTCAATAGCTAGTAATCAAGATCATTTAAAAATCAACATTGAACCTGGACTATTTGAGTGGTGTGCTTGGTACAGGAATGGTATGCCTGCTTGGATGAGTCTACAAGAACTTCAGAATTATGGTTTCAACATTTCGTTAGATTACAAACCTCTTATCGAGCTTAATGTGATGGAATCATGTGAGGAGTACTACATGAGAAGCTTTCTCACTACTTCCAAACTTCTTCAGTCATATCCTGGTAAGTTCTTTATAAAAACATTTTTGTAACAGATTTTGTGACCACTTTATAAAAGTTATGAACTATTTTAGAAAGAAATTTTCAATGTTTTAAATCAGCTTTATATGGACTAATTATTTTTTTAATACATTTCTTTAGTAAGATTACAACCATTATAACTGTAATTTTATTTTAATAACACTTACTTTGTTATAAGTTTCAAGAAAATATCTTGGTTTTCCACTTATGTCTCCAAGCATTAAATGTAACTGTTCCATGGAATTTTTTTAGGAAGTTGAGCCATTACACCATCATAAGAATTTAGAAACTCCTTAGGTACATGAGAACTTTTGAAATATTTAGAAACTTCTCTTACCTCTGTCATAATGAGGCTAATATTTCTTGTTGTGCAATCTAAAATTAATTGCACCAACCACCAACATGTCATTAACATTTTCTTTGTGGATTTATTTGATTATAATTAATATACAAACATTCTATTTTAATTAAATGATTAATTGAAAAAAAAATATAGGAATATAATTCTATTGTATGATAACAATAATTTTATTTGTCAAACATATGGAAAATCAAAGGATTTTCATTTTATTCAATTCATCCAATTTTGCCCAATTGCTTCTGACATCATAGGACATTTACAAAAAAAAGTGGACAAAATAGCAATCCTGTTTTCATGTCGGTGTTTTTCTCACTAGTATGAACTTCGCTAAAATTCTTATATTTACTTGGGACGTAATGTGCCCTTGCTTACAATCTTAAGCATTAGTATTAACTAAAATTATTCAATATTTATTTTATTTTATTTATTGTAATTTGTATGTGATGTGTAAATTTGTTGTAACGTGAAATTTTGTGCCATTATAGTAAAAGTATCCTGTCAAAATAAATTTTACAAGCAAATAGCATGCATCATATTTTCAGAAATTTTCATAAATATTTCTTGATACAGGATATTTTTGTTATATATTCATATAGTATAACACTTCATTTTTATTACAGAATTCCTACGCAACTGGGAAACAGAAAATTGTCAGAAAAAATGACAATCATTCTAAAAGCCATGGAAAATGATAATTTTTTTTAAAAATCTGGAAATGTTAAGGATTTTATTTATTTTAATACTTTATCATATGACAATAATCTTCTGAACTCCAATTTTTCATTTCCAAAAAAGAATTTTCACAAAATTCACATTTTTAACCTAAAGATGTTTTAACTATACTAATTTGCTGGGATATCATAAACATAGAAACAGAAAAATGAAAAGCTGTAATTGAACAAATTGAAACTTACACAAAAAACTGCTTCTGAAACAACACAAGTAAATTATATGATACCAGAACTGTCTAAAAAAAAAAAAAAAAAAAAAAAAAAAAATAAATGTTTAATGTGTGTAAATTCAGTTATAAGAGTAAAAGGTTACTTTAAAATCTATCTGACAAGTGAATCACTTTTGGTATTGCTCGCATCTAACATAGAGAGCTGGTGCATCTTGTAGCCCTATACATAAAAGTTAGAGAATGGATAAAATTTCTCTGTTAAAATAGTATTTTATATATTTTTTTATACTTTTAATAGTTTATTATTAGATTTTTATTTGTTTATTACATGCCCAAAGGGATTTCCCGCCCACTTTTTCCTAGTAGTAAATGTATGGTACATATTAGAATTAAATCAAATTGTGATTTGTTTCATAAAACATAGGAAATAAAAATTATTGTTTTTTCTTTTTTTTTTTTCAGATGATAAATAAATAAATAGTAAATATATTTCTGTAAAAGCATTCATTTAATAGTTTTTAGATCATTGAAAACTGTTTTTTATTGAAATACAAAGTAAACAAACTATTTTCTTTTGAAGTTGAATGAAAAAAAGTTTCGAATGTGTAAAATGAAGTGTTGTTGTATTAGATGACGTTTAGGTAAAAGTAATCATAAAATAAATAAATATTTTTATACAGTTTAGAAAATTTACCGTGGGCTACTAATTAGATCAGACATTACAATTTCTACTGAAGTTCAAACTACTCCTCACACAAGACAAGCAGCTTTACTGTTGAAAAAAATGCCAACTTTTCCCCTGCCAATAATGTGAATACAATATTTAATTTTTCAATATCAAATCTGTAAATTCTTGAAGAAATTTTGAAAAAAAATTCAATATTTTATACTTATTATTGATGAATTTGTATTTTTAAATGCTTTTCTTTAAAACACTTTAGTGTTAATAGTCTGATAAGTGGTCTCAAAAATTGCATTTTCAGAAAGTTATGCTGCTGTAAGATTAAAAAAATATGATTCTAACTGAAAAATTTTATTCATTCTCAAACTTCATAATATAGGACTTTAAAATACACCATGTTTCAATGCTAGGTGCGAGAAGCACCAAAAGTGATTATTTTGTGAATTGTATTTTCAGGGCTTGAATTTCAATGCGGGATGGCGGGATTCGCGCCCGAAATTTTGAAATCCCGCCCCCCCCCAAAAAAAATCCCGAATTTTCCGAAAAATTTTGTATTTTGAAACAATTAACTTCCCACTTTTTTTGCGAATTTTGTGATATTTTCGTGCGGCTGAATGACATATTTTGCTGCGAAAAATCGTTGGAATTCCCGTTATTTTCCCGCAACTAATCGTCAAATTTCGCATTTTTTTTTTCCGCAATCAATTGACAAGTTTCGTGCGATTTATCGTCGCGAAAACGGAGTAATTCCGTTTCAAAATTTCTAAAAAATTAACTCATTCGATTTCAAAAGTTATGAAACTTCGTTTATCAACCACGAAATTTGAATAGTTATGTCTAAATTTCCAGGCTAATTACCGATTTTTCATAGCTTTTGAAACCGAGCTGAATTGCATATTTTCACAATCAATTTCATCAATCGTTCGCAGAAAATTTTGTTAGATTATCGCGATAAAAACGGCAATTTTCTCAAAAAATCACGAAAAAAAAAAAAAAAAAAAAAAACCTCGACTTTCCTTAAAAGATTTCGATAAAATACGAATTTCTTAAAAAAAATCGCAGAATAAACACAAATTTCGTGAAAGGATCGTGAAATAAACGCGAATTTCATGAAATGATTGCGGAATAAACGCAAATATTGTGAAAGCATCGCGGAAAATATGTGAATTTTGTGAAAGGATCGCCACATAAACAGCGTCGTGTGAAAAGGGGCAGGTGGATTCGAAGAGGCATGTCGCCCCGGGTGTATAGAAACTTAGGGGCGCCGATTTTCTACAACCAACATCATTTTTGGCCGGTAAGAAAAAAAAAAAAAAAAAAAAAACACTAAATTAAAACTTTGCCCCAAGCGCAGTTTTCTCTTAGCACGTCCCTGCATTTGAATTTCTTTAAAGGATCGCGGAAAAACACCAAAATTATCAAAGGATTCTTCAAAGGTGTTTTTAATTTGCAGCAAATTTTCTGAAAAGTTACAGTGGATTGTGTAAAAGGGGGGGGGGATTTACTTTAGACTGTTTTCACTCAACATAAAATCAGCCTGAGCTAGGGGTGATTCTCGTCCGAAATTTCCGAAAATTTAAGACATCCTCTTCAGAAAATTTGAAATTGGGTTATCAATTCCGCATAGTTGCCAACTTGTACGGTTTTGCGCGCGGAAAAAACAATCGCGGAGAAATGCAAATTTCGTAAAAGGATCGCCGAAAAAGCACACATTTCGTCAACATTTCGTGGAAAAACGACGATTTCGTCAGCGTTTTTGTCAACGAACTTTGTCAAAAGATTGCTAAAAAACGTGAATTTCCTGTGTGGATCGCGGAAAAAAACGGCAATTTCATCAAATATCGCAGATAAAATGCTAATTTCATCTAAAGATCGCGGGAAAACGTGGATTTCGTCTAAAAATCGCGAGAAAAACGCAGTTTTCGAAAAAAGGTCGCTTAAGAATATTTTGTCAAAAGATCATTTTAAACAAAAAAGCCGATTCATCAAAAGATCATGGGAAAAACGCCGATTTCGTCAAAAGATCGCGGGGATAAAACGCCGTTTTTGAGAAAAGATCTCTTAAAAATGCAAATTTCGTCATAACAAATGCCGATTTCGTCAAAAGATCGCAGAAAAACCGCCGATTTCGACAAAAGATCGCTTTAAATCGTCGATTTTGCTAAAAGTTCGCAGATAAATCGCTGATTTCGTCTGAAGATCGCGGATAATTTTCACCCAGAATCACGCCTGACTTGAACCAAAAACAGAGTTTATTAGACCTGAAACAAAAGTAATTAGCACAGGAAGGGAATTATCCCTTTGAAAACTAAATAGAATCGTGACTTTTTTTTAAATAAAAACTGATTTTGCATAACAATTTGTTGATAAAAATTGCTTCAGTGGTATTTTATCATGTCTGTATTTGTGTAATTCTTTAAATAGCACATTAAACAGTAGGTTTTAAAGATTTTTTTTTTCTGCCTCCCAAACAGCTAAACTCCCCTCCATTTATAAATGTTAGGAGGGAGTCTCCCCTCCTCTGGAAAATTGAATTTCAAGCCCTGATTTTAGTTTTTTTTTACTTCATTATTTTAAATTTATAATTTTTTATATTTTAAATAAGAAATGACATTCGATTTTTAGTTTCAACTTCACAAGGTTTTTTATATTTTATTCTTATTAATGTATTAGTGTATTCTCTTTTGCGGTATGAGTTCAGTCATTAGGATCTGGAATTGTAATTCATATTTCTAAAAAATTTCATGAATTATTTTCAGGAAATTGTAAAAACTATGGTCTAGAAAAATCAAGAAATTTTGTTATTCATATAGAAAGTGAAGTTTGATGTATTTTGCTAGCAGTATGGTTTATCCCTACATTATGATTATTTCATATTTGATTTTTTGTGAAATTTCACAATGAAACAGACGCCAGAAATGTTTTTGAAGAGTTTGTTTGGTCCAAAATACCAGACTTTTGTGTAACTGTCATAATGACTCTGGTAATTTGATGGGAGAGATGTATTGCATGTAATGATCCTGTTTTGATGATTAAAAATCCATTTCCTTACAGTTACTGTTGTTTGAAGTTTATCTATCAAATTTGGCATTTCATCTGCAACTTATATTTTTTTCTTTTTTAAAATGGTCATTCTAACTTACAGGAATTTTTTATGATACATAAAAAGATTTAAATACATTTTTAATGATAGTTATTGTTGTTTGAATAATATGCATCATAGATGTAAATTTTCCAAGCAAGTGAAAAAAGTCCAGGCTAGAATTCGAACCAGGGATGTATTAGCTGAAACCGCCAATGCTCTGGATTAGCTGATCCAGAGTATTAGACCAGATTGCATAATCATTAAGGTTAGTTGGGTGAATTAGTCCTCCAGTATTCGTCCGGGATGGCTCAATTGGAAGAGCTTTGGCAGCTTCAGCCAATACATCCCTGGTTCGAATCCTTGCGTGGACTTTTTTCATCCACTTGGAAAATTTACATCTATTATTATAATTCATTTACCAATTCAATAATCATGTTACAAGTTAATCTATTATAATGTGCATCATATTTGAAATTCCAACCAATCTACTGCTATTGAATTGAATTTGTTGCAGTTTTTGCAATATGTTCTATTTTACTGGTAATTGCTTTCCTAGTAAAATAATCATTTATAAAATTCTTATTCATAAATTAATTTCTTTTAGGCAATCTCTTTTTTGTCGGCCATGCTGGTACTTTAGATACATGTAGTCGTCAGCTTACAGGAAGGCCACCACGTGCAGAAAAAGAATTAACAAGTTTTGTTCCAAGAGTCCCATATGCTAGTGTTTGTTTTGTTGAAGAAACTCCTGATAAAACTTGGCGTCTTATCAATCCACCATTTCCACCTTTGAAACACTGTGATAACCTAGGTTTTGACTGTCAAATATTATTAAGCTAAAATTAAGCATATGTTACAATTGTGTTTCATATTTATAAGCTTTATAAAGACAACAAAAATCATCTTTCAAGAAGTGCCAGTTATAAAAAATCAATGGTTAATGCTTCCAGTTATGTAAATCAAAAAGTATAATTTCCTAGTGCAAATGTTTCTCGTTGCATAATGCATAAATGCATGTTTGTGATTGTTAATTTTTTTTAATTTAGGAAAATATTTTATAAAAGATTGCAGTTGTTAAATTTATGTATAACACTTGAGTGTTGTTAATTTATTGTTGAATTTAATTAATATTATTACCTTATTCTATTTTAACATCAAAGCAGTTAAAATCCTAAATCACAGTATTTTAAACTCTGTTTTGGTATGTTTTTAATATGGTTTTAATTATTATGTTCTGTATTAGCTGCATAATTTATAAACAGTTATTTTAACATTTTTAATCAACAAGTAACAAAAAGGTAAAAAAGTTACTAATAAATAAATTATTTTGAAAAGTTTTTTATAAAAATGTTATTTTAATTTTATGAAATATTTTAAGATATTGACCATATCTGTGTAAACGCTGCATTAAATTGCATTAGTAAAAGATACAGCACATCAATATTTATATTGAAAGAAAAGGAAATAAGCAAAAGTCATTAAAAAATTTTTCCAAAGTATTTTCTCTTAAAATCTTGTAGTTTCATAACACTTAAGCTTTGTAAATTCAATTTTAATAATTTTGTTTCTTTCACAGTGTCATTTTATGTAGAAGTTTTTAAAATTGAAGCATACAAAATTACATTTGATCAGAAGTGTATAGTATTTGAATTTATGTTCAATATGAGACTTCTTTCAAGTTAAAATAAGTCTCATATTTTAAGCATGAATCAAGTTGCCATTTTAATAGAAATGGAAATTTTACTTATATAATGAATGTTTTTTATCATTTTATGTTTTTTATTATTATACCTGCAGAATCTCATATTAAGTATGTGTTTTGTTATTATTTTACTTGCAGAATCTCATATTAAGTATGTGTTTTGTTATTATTATATCTATATGTGTGATGACAAAATCTGATTATCACTATAATCTATCAGAACTTATGGCCTACACCAGGCCTGTCCAAACTTTCAGTAAGCCGAAGTGCCACTCTGTACTTGGCATTCAGTAAAAGGTGCCATTATTCAAATAACTGAAATCAGGCTGCAATATTATCACACAGTATCAGTATACAAGTACATCTTAACATAAGGCAAATGAATCTTACAGCAGTAAACAAAAGGCCTCTACAATTCTGAGCAAAAATTGTATTAAATTTCAAATCATATATTTTTCTATGTATGAGAAGTCTATAAAAAATGTTTGTTGGATAAGATTCCATAAACTTTAATTGTGTCTATAACAACAACAAAAATAAATAAATAAACAAACATGGAAATCAGAGATATTGCTGATTTTTTTTTTAGGATATGAAAATTCCCTTTAACTTATTTTGAAGGTGTAAATTTAGTTTTATAAAATGTACAAAAACAAATAAAGTCATGATAATAATCAACCCATGTAGGTGGTTTCAGAGAAAATGTTTTCATAGATAGAAATAATTCTGCATTGTTTTATTAATTTTTCAAAGCAAATAAAACTTGAAATTTCAAAAGTTGAAAAGGAAAAATTAAACCCCATTATCCCTCGTATAAAACAGTAATTGAGCCAGTGTGACAACAGCAAAAAAGAAAAAAAAAAAAAGCTGAATTTTCATGAACTTCATTATCATGAGTACAGGAAGGTGAAAATGTTTATTTTTCTGTTACTTCTTAAGTATTAAAAAGAGCTCTGTCCAATTATTACCAAATTTGATCATCATAATTACATTTTATAAACAATAACTATATAAATGGTGAAAATATAATTAAAATTTCAAAGTATGTTTCTGATTTTTAATACATTTCCACAGCTATTGAAAATATCTTTGTTGCAAATATTAATGATTTTAATGATAGCCTTCTTTAAAATAGAAATTTACTGCTAAAAAAGTCTAATAATAGGAAACCAAAAGAACACTGTATTAGACAGCCCTGGCCTAGACATGAAAATTAAAAAATTTATATTTTCTTTTATCTCATCTGATATTTCTAAAAAAATAACTTAGTGTGAGAAGTCAAAAAATATCAACTTTTCTAGTCTTTAGACAAAAAATCTACCAGCAAATTTGGAAAAACTGTTTCACAGACCCCTGTTCAGTGTTGAATTCAGATATTTTTTTCTGGGAAGGATTTTAATGGCTTTGGGAGGGGGGGGGGGACATTATAGAGTTCTGGGGATAAATTGCATTTTTTGACCATTGAAAGCACAAAATTTCAAATTTTTCAGAGGAGGACAACTCATTGCTCCGGGGGGATGGGGGAGATTCCCCTCCGGGCTACCTCTTGAATTCAATACTGCCCCTGTTTTAGATCTTTAAGGCAAGCAGACTTTCAGTCTCATTTAAAAATTTGAAGTGAGCTTACATTTTTTTAAATTACTAATAGCTAGAACTTGAGTCTGATTATCACATGAGTCTATGAAGACTTATGGTCTGGGCAATGAATTTCAAGAAAAATTAACTTCTATTATCTCTTCTGATATACCTATAAAAACAACTTACTGTGAAAATTTTAAAAATACCGATATTTCTAGTTTTTATAGAGAGCTACCAGAGCAAGAAAGCTACCAGATAATTGAGAAATTTTCTGTTTCATACACTCTTGTTTTACATTTTTTGTCCTATTCCAGTCAAATCAGATTATCTTATTTAGAAATTTGAAGTAAGCTCAATAAAGCTGCTAAATAACATTAGACATTTTTAAGTGTCATATTCTTTAAATTGCTGCTTTATCACTAATATTTAAATTTTTCATGACTTATTAAAAATAGTATTTATTAAAATGGCAATTTTCTAGTTTTTTTATAGTAAAAAGCTTAAAATTACAATGTTTCATATTAATTAAGATTTAAGATGTTTCTTTTTTACATCTTTATGTTTTGCTTTATGCATTTATGATTTTTTTTTCTTTTGTGAACTGTGATATTTAATTGAAATAAATAAATAAAAAGTACATTAAGTGAATCTTAAACCTAAAAATTTGCAATTAAAAACAAAATGTACCAGTGTGCAAAAAAAATATCAATATTGATATCACTTGTTATTTTTTGTAAGAGTATTATATATACCTAATTTCCCTGTGCTTAGTTTTTATTGAATTAAATGATGTATTATTTTTTATTTGTGCCAAACATTTCATCAGTATTTTATTTTTATTCTTTTTTTCAAATGCCTTTTGTTATTATTTGGTATAATTTATTTCTTATTAATAAATATTATGTACATGGAATTTTTCTCCCTTTTAAGTAGAAAAAAAAAGTTAGTGATGAGAATGCTTGTTTTTGATTATTTTATTGATAATTATGATGTATTATCAGGCATGTCAAGTAACATGTTTCAATAAGAGAGTACACACATTGTCTATTCTTTGCACAGAAATTGTAAATCAGCTACATCTAAAGAACAAGACTGCTAATAAATTGCTTCTAGTCTCTGCAGATGTAGAAGTATTATATCAGACAGTTGCAAAAATATAGCAGCCACAAATTTGTATGGAGTTGTGATAATTGTATAGAGTATGGTACAGTTTAAAAAAAAAATTGTTTTTGAATTTATAATGATTTTAAAAGAAAATTGTTTCAAAGGATTCTTATTTTTATAATAAAATTTTATCAACAATTATTTACTGAGAAAAACATATTTATCTACAGTGCCTATATTTGTCATTTAAATGTCTCCTTCCTTGATCTCAGAATTTTGTATTTCAAGTGAAAGGATAGACCCATAAAACTTTCTTTCCAGTTTTGCATGCTGCGGTAGGAAATTCTAAAAGCAAATAACAATTTTGTTTTTGCAACTCATAAATATTTTGATTAAGTTCACCAGTAAATATGCCACGTGCAACAGAGGTTGGTATAGGTAAAACTTTATTTGCCATCATATCTAGATTTTACTAGTCATTTATAAGACAACATACATTTCTTTGCATGGACATGCTTGGGATGGGAATATTAAAATAATTAAAACAAATTTATAATTGTATAAATAAATACATGTCAATTTCCATGAAGCTCTCATATAGGATATATTTCTCAAACTAATGTTATAAAAAACAATTAGCATCGACATTTTAAAATTATTGCTATAGGATATACAGTTACAGCAAAAAAAATCTTGACGTTTGCGATTTCAGACGTTTTGTCAAATATCAAGAACTATACATGAAGAATACTCTGAATCTCCAGATGTATAAGCAAAATAGTACAGGTTATATATTTTCGAGAAGATTTTATTCCAAAATCCAACAGAAGACCGTCAACAAATTAAAAAAGAACAAATTTTTTTTAATAACCCTGTCAAAACTAATGTAGCAAAAGCATTCAAACTACACATTATGATTAATTTTGACAAAATTATGAAAACATGAAATGACACAGATTTTGAAAGCTAATACTAGCTCCCCAGAACTTTTACAAAATCCTGAAATTAACTAGAGTTCAAATGGCAAGTGTAGCTTTTTTACTTGAATCTTCACTTAGATCTCTTTTGAAGAAAATATTTGCTTTTATTGCACTAATTGCTTTGCGATTGCTATTTATTTAAAATTTGGTGCAAATTTGAGTTCAATAATTAGAAAAAAAAACATTAATATTTAAGTAAAATATTTTCAGTTAAATATTAGGTGAAGAGGCATTTCTTTTACTTCATCTGACAAGCTATTAGTTACACCAATAAAGTAAATTATTTAAACATTTATACTAGAGCTGTTGTAAGTCACACATATTCATTACTAAGTAATGGTTATTCTCTAAGATACGAAGTACCAAATCACTTTCTTTGAAATATGACTTATGTAAACTGTTCTCTATCTTGAGACTTTTGTTCGTTTATTTTAAAGGCATATAACATAATTGACATGCCTGATACAGTATATTTCTATATGCTCACATCTATGCAAGTAGTCTGTGATACTGTTAAAATAATAAATTGTCAAATTTCAGTTTTTCAATGTATAATTCTTTAACCTACAACTAATAATAAAAATTGTGAAGTAATTTTCTTCAAATATTTCTCTTTTTTTAAACCTTGCTTATTTGCATTTATTTTCTCATTTATTGACCAAAATATAAGAAATAATCATATTGATAGCTTTGACCTAAGATTTTTGTTTAAGGTGATGCTGCATGTTATTTTAAGTAGAAAATTCATGGCCAATGCACACTAAATTTGCACAAATAGGAATACTTCTAGAAAAAAATACTTTTAGCATGCCAGTGATTCAAAATAGAGATTATGACGACTGTCCTTAAAATTACTGATAGAAAGATTCCAATTCAAATATTATATTAATAAAGTATTGCTTTTTGACGAGGTATTTGTTTTACTAAGGGAAAGGCAAATACCTAAATTGTAACAGGATGCATACCTCTTACAATATAAAATTTAATTTTGTATGCAATCAGATTTTCTTAAAACTTTATTCAATTGTCCTTAAATGCTGAGTAATATTTTTCTAAATATACTTATGTGCATAATTTAGTTTATGCACTCTACTTTAAAAACAAAAATTTTGATTTTATGTGCATGATTTTTAATTCAAGCATTTTTAGGATAGTCTGAAATAGGTAAATAGAATTTCAGATTACTACTAAATATATTCTAACAATTTTGATTCTATAATCACATCTGAAATCAACTTTCAGTTTAGTTCTGTGCATCCAAGGAAGCTTGTTTGGTTCTTTGTTTCTTGTAACTTATTTTCATCTGCTCCAAGTATTCTAGTGATTTTATAATAAATAAAAGTGTAATATATTAGTGATGCCTACATAAATTAATCAGTCTGACATTTGATGATTGTTCATGCTGGAAAAAAAAAAAGTTTTACTACAGTAATTAATTTTAGATCAATCTGCTTTTGTGGTGGAAAAATGTAGCAAATGAGTCACTGGAATAGAATTTGGCATAAATGAGGCTTTCATTTAAGGATGGCATTAATAAAAGTATGAACTTAGAGCAAATAAAAGTATGAGAGCTTTCCATGATCTCAATTCAAGGAACTTGTGAAATATCTTGAGAAAAATTAAAATGATAGCTGCACTGTATCATTAGAAGTGTTGAAACTATTTTAACCCTTTTGGGTCTGGTGTACTATTAATAGTACACGTCTTTTAATCAAGTATTATTTTATTTTAACAATTACTTAGTTACTTTTGACACATAGAAATGATGGTATATGGCTATGCTTTTCTTATTATGACTTCATTTATGTTTTGACATTTGATAATAATAATTGTTTACTCAATTCTCTTTGCACCTTTGGTGATTCCTTTATTTTATACATATTAATAAAGATACATATACATAACATAAATAATACACATACATAACAACTTTATTTTATACACTCTTTAAATTAAAAATGTAAATTACTTTTCTGAACCAATCATGTGTGATAAAATGCAAAAATTAGAAATTTATAGTGTGCTCTGAAATCCTATTGTAATACTTCCTTTCTCCAAAAGGCTTCAAAAACTCTTCCTTAGCTTCTTATCATATAAATATGAATTGAATAGTACACAAAATAAGTACATTTGTTAAATTTCAGATGTGAGATAATCTTTAAGCTTAAATAAGTCTTATTTGGATAGCTACAATTAATGTTATTACAATAAAATTGATTTTATTCGGATCCAAAACGGTTAAACAAATTTATTTTGTAATATTCTTTGTGAATTACTAACTATCATAAAGAGTTTTTTTAATAATTCAAATTTTCATTGAGAAAATTTATCATCAAATACTTTTTAAAAGATCCACATACAGTAAACACTTGATTATCTGCGGAATTGACTAAATATGCACTTGAACAGTTTATATATACAATAAGTAACATAATCACACACTTGAACAATTTATGAACATAATATGTAATATAAGCTTACTTAATATTTGAGGAATAATAAAATTATTCTCTTCTTACAAATTTGTAGATTTAATTTGAGAAATCAATCAAAAGTTTCTTTTTTTTTTCTTTTCTTCTTTATTTGGGATTGAAATCTTTTTGAACTATTTTATCACAAAGTGACGCTTCATCTTTTTCCTCTAAACACTGTATAAAGCCCTTCAACATAAGCTAAAGCTGCGAACTGACTCACCTTATTTTGTTTCTTACCATCTTCTTCTTCGCTCTCTTCAAAATTCATATCTACAGCTTTTTTTACAATTTCTTCATCAACTACATACTCAAAACTAAATCTAATCCTAGATAAATCAGTTTTAATTTATCCTGAATTGTTAATGCAACTTTTTCTTTTTTGCAACATTTTTCAAAATTTGAAATTTAGACTCGCTGATAATCAGAAGTTTACTGTATTTTATAAACTCCTTACTTTCGGCACCAAATAAATGGGAATGAATATGTGCAAAATATGAAAGTAAATATGACAAATTCCATTCTTTTATGATGAAAACTTACTATATTGAAATTTCATAACACTAAATTTTATAAAATTTCAGTATTTTCTGGAATTAAAAACAAAATGCACGCTTTCAGTATTTAGAAGTATGTTTTTTTATCATCAGCAGTTTATAAGTATTATCATAACCTCTAGTTTAATCAACATACTTGCCATTTTCACGTGTATAGGAATAAAAATGTCTTTGCAAAAGTATCAGAAAATATCTACATATTTGAAAACAGCTAAAATAATCAAAAATAAATTGTTTTGTATCAGGGGTCGATTTAGAAAAAGAAAGTTGCATAGCAGTAACTGCTATTCAAAGTCAGTTTTGAATAGCAGTTAGACACTTTTGTATAGCAAGTAAAAAATAGTTAACATAACTTTTAAATCTTGAAAATTCACAAAAAAAATTTTTTAAAAGGGGGGACAAATCATGTTTTTACTGGGAAAACTGCGCCCAGCAATGGCGTCTCACTGTACTTCCATTAATAAACATTTGGGGAGGGTGAAAACACAATGTATGTCGTGTAAAAACATCTTTAAATTTTAACTTTAAGTGTACATGACATAACAAAGGGTGTGGGAAATATGCATCGCAATGTAATGCATTTCTTGGATCACATTTTAGTTAAATTTGAATCATAAATTGCGATGTGATACCGCTTAAATCAAACCCTGTTTTGTATTTTTACTAGAGAAAGTAATGTTTTTCATCTAATATTCGTTTGAAATTACAGATTTATATAGAATTGCAAATTAGAATTTATTCAATTTAAAAATATATAATAAAAGGAATTATATTCTTATGGAAACTTATTTTAATATGACCAGAGAGGAGGAAGATAAGTAATTTGAAATTTAAAATACATCAGAGTACTAAAAAACACAACATTTTTTTGTTTTATGGTATTACTTCAGACTAAAATTTAAAAATTCATTCAAAGTTAAAAAACAAAATAAAATTTATTTATTTAAAAAACTTAACTTTAGGAATAAATTTTCATTTTATACCTAAATATGCACATTATTATTATTATACCGCAGACCAGGCCCCTGCCTGCCGGGCAATATGCCTAGCTTAACGAGTTTTTTACCTGGCTGCAGGGCAGAAACTGCTTGATTGTCACAAGCTGAGATCTACCTGATTGTGTCTATTAGAGGTCTGCACGGGTCGAAATTTCCAGGCCTGAACCTGACTCGAAAGTTCAAATTTTGGCAAAATTTATAATCTCTATTTATACAGAAGTGCCATAGACTGTGATATTTATGCTTTTAATGAACCTTTGTTTGTTGTATGTAAATGTTTCAGTTATCATTAGTATTATTAATACATAAAAAAAAAAAAATAATAATAATCTAAAAAATGGTATATGGTAAAAGTAAAATCTTCTAAGACATTGGAAAGAAAAAAATATGTTTCCTTCTTAGCAGATGTAAATGTTTAATATATTTTTTTCTCTCTCGTATTGTTGTATTCATTTTGTATGAATGAACAGTTTAAAAGAAATTTGCAGTTTTAAGTTTAAACGAAAATTCCGTCATAATCATGTTTTTTTTTTATGTGTTTAATTCTATTTTAAGACACTAGTGATCTACGATTCTTTAAAAAGAATAAATTCTATGTTTAATTGTAGAAAAATGACAACTTAAAAGTATATGTCTATTTTGCAAAAATTTTTGGACCAAGTCAAACTTTACAGATTTATGAACAGACTTTTCCACGTCCAGAAAAGGATTTTCATACAGAAAGATTCAACAGGAACTGATTATTTTGGTCCGTCAAGACTAGGAAGAACAAAATCAGTCTTGGCTTTGTACAGAAAAAATAAGTTAGGCTTGGCCTGGCCCGATACTCCAGGAAAAAAAATTAAGGTCCCATTCGGCCCGGCCCGAATGCCGTTAATGGAAATCGGCCCGTGCAGATCTCTAGTGTCTATATCACTATTATTTTTATAATATTAGCTACTATCCTGGTCTGTTCTAGGTTACTTTTAATTATCTGTTTGGGTTTGATTGTATGATGTTGGAACTGGAAGGGATTATAAAGAAAGGACGAGGATAATGCTAATTCTTCCACAGAGATCATATGAGCTGCCTATGTGACAACCGATACTTGAGTTTGATCTCGTTATTTAGAGCCTTGATCAGATGACGAGATCTTCACCTGACAAGGCACCTCCACAGATATAATTCACAGGTAACTAGTAGGACTTTGCACTCACGACGGATTTTACATGTACCAGGTGCCGTTAGCATAAGTGGCTGTTTTTTAGCTAGCGGTGAGCCTAAAACCCATGATCTTTACGTCTACAAGCATGACACTCTGCCATCTGGGCCACCGCTGCCCATATATTCCTATTTGTCTTATGTTCATTTTCTCATATCTTAGTAGTTGGTGTCACATATATTGATTGTTGTAGTCAGAATCAGGTTGTATGTTACCAGTTGATATTTTCTCTAATAGTTGTAACTAGATATTTTCTCCTTGTTCACTTATGGGATATTATTCTCTTGGTGCACTATAGGATGGAGCCTGTTGGTTGGCCTTTAGTTCGTCTATTCTTTTTATAGATGTCTGTTTTCACTTAAAGTAGCAATGACGCTTTTATTTGTTGGCTTTTGCTTATTTCTGTGATATTAAGCTTGAGGGCTATCAATTCATCCATTTAATTTGTTATGATAGCTGTTATCACTTCGTTTGTATTCATGAATAGGCTCATGGGCCATCAGTTCATCTCTAAAAGACTACCACTTTGCTATAGCGCAAATAGCTCAATTTTTATGGTGCATTTAAATGCCAGTTATTTATATTTAAATTTTTTTGTGTGTGTGTGCACAGTGCTTTTTTTATTTGGTGCAGAAAAAGTACAGTTCTTTTAAAGCCCCCCCCCCTTTTTTTTTCTTTTGGTACAAAAAAAGTAAAGTTCTTTTAATGCTCTTTTTTTTTTGGTTCAAAAAAGTAAAATTCTTTTAATGCCTTTTTTTTTTTTGTTCAGAAAAGTAAAGTTTTTTTTTGTTTTGTTGCAGAAACAGTAAAATTCTTTTAATGCTCTCTTATTTTACTTTTTGTTTTCAGTAGAAGTAGTAATGATTTTCTATTGTCCCCTATTTTTTTGAGATGGGGGATTGAGTAACACAGGGTTCTATATATTGCTTTTTAATTTTTTGTAATGCTCTGTACTAGATTGCTAATTTTTCTCATGTAATGATGTGTGAATGGAGAGAGAGGCTTGGTTAGTTTTGCCACAATTTAGTGTGAAATTAAGTCTATGTTATTTATAAGCCATCTGATCACTGCTTTACCTTTTGCTTTCAGGTGTTTACTTTGAGCTAGCTGTTTGTGCCAAAGTATTGCTCATTGTTTGTGTGAATGGGCAAGCTGTGAGGTAATGTTTGAATGTATCTATTAACTCGCACTCGCATTCTGGTGTTTCTACCAAAGCAAATCAATGTAGATATGCTGGAAAGGCGCTATGACCTGTATAGATTTGAGAAAGTAGCTTGCAGCTTACTAATCTGTGTTTATCGACTTTAGGGAAGTATTTGTGTGTTGGCCTACCAGTGTCCCCATAGTCCCACTTGAACTGCCATTATTTTATTGTTAGCTCTTTAAGTATCCTCTTTAGTGCTGTTATTGGTTTCTCTATATGATAACGGATTGCATTTTAAGGGTTTAGTGCTGCATGTTTGGCCAATGCATCAGCATTCTCGTTTCCTTCCATACCAATGTGATCCTTGACCCAGCTGATTTTAAATTTATTATTTGAATTTTTTATTGTTTGTTGCATTGTATCTATTATTTCATTTACATTAAATTGTTTACTTAATGCTTATATGTCTGACATGCAGTCCGAGCATATGCTGTAATTTTGATCTGTGGTATTACCCCATTCTGCTGCTTTCAGTATGGCCAGTAGTTTGGCTTGGAAAACACTACTGCACTTTCTTAGTGGCATTGACCATGTCTTGATTTTTTGCTCATTTTTGTATGCTATGAAAGTTGAACCCATAGCGCCTGATTCCAATTTAGAACCACCTGTGTATATGGATATGTCTCTTACATTGTATCCAAACAGTGGTTCTACTGTTTCTGCTGGATGTTTGCTCCAAATATTGATCGTTTTGGCGTAATCTGTATAATGGATAGTAACATTGTGTATGTTTATTGTTTTGTGTAACCTCGTGACTGTGCCGTAAGCTGCTTCGTAATGTACTTGAAGGTGAATAGGAATCAAGCCTGAGAAAACCTGAAGTGCCGCCATTGAGGCTAGCTTGTTGGCATTGTTGGAGCCAATTAAGATTCTTGTGTATCATTACCGCTAAATATTTAATTTGTTCTTTAACCTCTAACTTTTTACCATTGAATTCTATGTCCTCTATCTTGTATGAGTTTTCGGTTGGGAGATTTCTTGTGTGACCTCTGTTTAAGTATAATACTTCTGTTTTGTCCCAATTTTTTGTTTGTTAAACAATTGTTATCCATTCCTTAAATTCTTTTATTTACTAGTCTGACAAGTTCTTCTTTTGTTTTTGCTCTTAAAATTAGCATAAAGTTGTCCGCGAAAGCCAGAATTCTAACATTTTTACCCCATTGCTTTTTAAGTGCTGTGTCTGCTAAGCAGCCACAGTAGTGTCCCCGGGCAGCTTCCTTGTGGGCAGTCGCCAAATGTTTGTTTTGTTACTTTTATACCATTTTCTTCTAATGTTACATATTTATTTTCCAGAAAACTAATCCAATTAATTATGTGGGGCAGGGAGACTATTTCAGGTTTTTAGCAATTATTGGTCATCTTATATTGTCAAATGCACTTTTAATATCCATTAAAATTAGTAGTGTTTGATATTTTTCTTCTTTATCTTGTTTAATTCTTTTTAATAAGTTCATATAGTGAATGTTCTGTTGAAAATCCTTGTTTAAACATGCATTGATTGTCGCTCCAGAAATTTCGTATTGTAAAGTGGTAGTTGATTCTACTGTGCATTACTCTTTCTAATATTTTGCTGAATGCTGGTAATAGGCATATTGCTCTGTAATTTTTCGGAACTTTGGGATTTTTACCAGCTTTGTGAAACACTACTACTGTGCCTATTTAAAAAAATTTTGGTAAATAGTTAAAGTTGAGGCATGTATTGAATAGTGTAAGTAAAAGTTGTGGCGATGCATTGTGTATTTTTTTAATTAAGTTATAATCTATGTAATTGTACCCTGGAGCAGGGTTAGAAATTAGCGGTCGTTAGTCGCCAAATGCAACTAAATTATTGCATTTGGCAACCACAAAATTATACCTAGTCGTCAAATTTGGCACCTATCTTTTTTTCACTTTAATTTTTTTTCTAAACAAACATTCTTATTCTGACTTTAATGTAAGTCCCCCCCCCCCTACATATGTATATATATATCCTCCCCATATCTTAACATATAAAAATATAAAATAAATTTGTTAACATGGTTGTAAAAAGAAATCAAAGTATGATGCAACGTAAAATTGCAACTATGAAGTGCTGTTTGGCACCTAGAAAAAAATTTGTAGGTGTCATTTGACACCTTTCTGAAAATTCCCAATTTCTAACCCTGCCCTGGAGTCTTGTTTTGTTTTATATTTTTTATATTTACCCAGTTCGGGATGCTGAAAATAATTATTCTCTTTTTTCTAAGACTTGCATTTTTAACTTTTAGTGCTTTGTTTGCCTCGCTATCTTAAGAGCCCAAAATAATCACAGAAAAAGTACTCAAAAAGACCCGGATGATAATGTAAAGTCTATGGGAGTGTTCTTTACAAATATCTCGCTCAAATTTTAATATTTTTACATGATTTTTTTTGCACAAGATAGCTGAGGATGATCTACAACCAGCTTAGTTTTTACTTTTTCAGTTTTGGTTTTAGATTTTTTTAAAAAAATTACTTTAATTTTTGAAACCGGTTCTGAAACTGAAACTATCGTAATATAAAAAATATAAAAGCAAAATCGAAAAAGTAAAAACTAGGCCAGTTGTGGATCGTCCTCAGCTATCTTGTGCAAAAAAATCATGTAAAAATATTAAAATTTCAGCAAGATATTTGAAAAGAACGCTCCCATCGAGTTTACATTAGTGTTCGGCTTTTACTGCGTGACTAGTGTGTGCTCTTAAGTAATTATCTTTTTAAGCTCTTGGGCATCTTTTATGAGAAGTTGCGAGCAAAAATTACTATAAACTCTTAATGCTTTTTAAATATTTAACATTTCTTTATTGTTTAAATACTCAGTAATATTTTAGGTTACTGTATATTTTTATATATGTAAAAGTCAACTAATTCACAAATATACACAAAGTTCAAAACAATTTATGTAAGATACCCTCCCCCTCCACATATTATAGTAAGATAGCAAACTAAACACTTCATAGCATTTTATTTTGTTTTCTCTTAAATATAATTTAGCCATTTTCTGCTTTGTTATTAATTTGAACTATTAATGATTAATGTAGGATGCAACCTTTGTGAATAACTGGTGGTACATTCTGATATCAATTTATTTAGTATTAATTATAACAAAATAAGTTTACTTAGGAATAAAATAAAAAAAAAGATGACAACCAAAATTAAGTTTAAACATTTTATTAATAAACTGTTACAGAACTATGCTGGAATCCATAAAAATATTACTATAAGTGCACCATAGATTTTTTAAATATTGTGAAAACATTTTAGAATAAGGCAAGTGCAAGCTATTTTATAAGAACATTGATAAAATTAAAAACCACAAAAACAGAATATTTGAAAAATGTAATAACAAACTTTTCCTGTTTTTTATAAAAACTTAAAATGAAATATTTATTGAAGCAACATCTAAAATCAAATATATCTTTCATTTAAATGATAAGTGTAATAATATTATTAGCATGCAATTCATTCTTGCATATTTTCATGATGCTAAATAAAAAAGACAATATTAGAATAAAAACTCAATAAAAGTTTGTAATTAAATGAAAACTATTTGTTCTTGTAATTTCGATTCATAAACAAATAGAATTGTATAAAAGTGAGATGCTTTAAACAGAAGGAGATTATTTCTGCATCAATATGAGTGACATTTATAAAATTAACAATACATGCAAATTACATTGCTCACTTATGTTTCAACATAAACGATAAAAGCAAAAAAGTTCTTGGTTAGAGCAAAAATTCTGTTAAAACAAAGTTCATTTAGATACAATTAAATGCTATTATATAAGCCATTGTCAAATCTAGCTTGGATTATTATTAAATAGTTATCATCATGCAACTTATAATAACTTATAAGTTGCTAAAAAATAATTAAAAAAAAAACATATGAGGGTAAATTAAGTACAATAGTTAAAATGAAGATTGCAGCTATCCCAACAAAAATTATTAAAATCTAGAATTTTATCAGCTGAATATTGAAATACACTTACAAGATATTAAAGTTTCTGTTCTTTGTTTGCTTAAGTGTAAAACTGGAAAAAAACAGAAGCAGTGCATGCCTGCTGCATTGGCAAAGGCTGATTAGTGTTAGTATTAATACTAATATGTAAAAAAGCACAAGAACAAAAAGAAACAGAACCTGCCATTATGTTTCTATGCATTTCAGTGCAAAAAGAATGAAAATCAGTACATATGCTTATCTTAATGATAAAGACCTGAGGAGTACACCAGAAAAGTATACAAATAAGCTAGACTCAAAAGATAAGGTCAGCACTTACAGGAAATTCAGAATATAATTAAAAGAGAGGGAAAAAAAAAAACTGATGTGTCTATTCAAAATTAAGCCAAACCTGAGATTTTTTTGAAATACACAGGGTTGCTAACTGCTTGGAAATATCCAATTCCCTTAAATACATTACGAAACTTTATACATTGTATTAATTACTCCAGAAAATTGCATGCACAGAAAATACCCTATAGAATGAGCAATTTTTGACTTGTTATGGAATTTTCCAGGAATTTAACAATCTTCCTGTTGTATTATTTTCCATTTTTCTATTCTAAATATGATCAATTTTCTTATATTAGGCTTTCTAAGTATACTTTTAGCATAAATTTTACATTTTCTGATATTAAATAATGCAGCGCAAGCATAATAAATAAGTTATAGAGATGTTATATTTTTTAAAAACCTTAACAACACAAACCATGATTATGTGTAGTGAAAATATAAATATTTTAATTTTACAGTTTAAAAATTACATCTTCATATTTAAAGAGAAATTGTAAGAAAATCCTTATACAAACTTTTATTTTCCTTTTTAATAAAAAAGGTGATTTTTAACTTATCACATCGTTTCTAAAGAACAAACTTTTATGTAACTGATTATAAAACCATTGAAATAAGTTGGAAACATTGAATATAAAACACTTCTTCCAAATGCAAAGGACACTTTAATTATTGATGTTTAATAATTTTAAATTATAACCATTAAATATTAATTTTAAACAGAAGCAGCTGTGTTGTTTTTATTATTTTTCTCTTCATCTTTTTGCAACATTGTATCATAATTTCTCTTTTGTGCAAAATTTAGATGTTTATTGGTATTGTTACATTATTTTTAAAAATCAATTGTATATGAATAATTATAGACAATTTCTTAAATGTTGGAAATTAGGAGGGGAAAAAAGTCCCTCGTCTTTTTTTCATTCAAAAGGATGCATTATGAATGAAAAAAAATTTAAAATTGTTAAATTTATTATAGTTCATGAACAATGTTAATGTCAGATGTGACAGTATTATTCCACATAAATTGTTTTTAGTAGAGTTGTTTAGTAGTTTCTATTTATTTATTTATTTATTTTTTTTTTTTAAGCGTACTTCTAGATAATTTTGACATTTATTGATGAACAAACATCCAAAATAAGTTCGATATTATTATGTTGAAACTGAGAGACAGACAAATAAATGAGAAATGTAAATCTGCAAATACATGAGTCTCAAAATGCTGAATATAATAATAAATCAACAGAAAAATGTCACGATTAAAAACACTCATGATTGCATGGAAAACTCAGCATAAAATCAAAAAATTGATGCAACATAGACAAATACATAATCAAAACCAAACCAATAACCGTAAGGAAATTACAATTATTTTTACAACAAAATAAGTCAAAGATGCATATCAAATAAATGTAAAATATATTTTTTTAAGTGCTTAAAACCTTAATGACAAAAAATCTAGCCAAAATTTTTTTTTTTTTTTTTTTTTTTTTTTTTTTTTTTTTTTTTTTTTAATTTGAAGGAGAAAAATATGATTTAAAAAGTAAATAAGATGTTAATTTAGGCATTATTTAAATTTTTTTCAACAATCACTTATTTTTGTACAACAAACTAAGGAAAAAAATTAAACATAAAAAAAAGCACCAAAGTTCAAAATTACTAGAAATGAAGTATAAATACATTAGAAAACATATTTGAGCATTAAGTATAAGAATATTAAGCAAATACATTAATAAAGAAACAATTTTTAATTATTGGAAATGGCCATTAAAACATGAGCAATGACATTAAACAATAACAGGATATCAAAAATCACTGAAAAATGGGAATTAATATTTAAACAATGTATATGAAATGATATGCGTATAATACTGACCAATAGCACATGAATATTGAGACAAAAAAAAATTAAAAAAAAGCACCAAGAAAAACTGACATAGATGAAACAAGTACTAAAAACATGTTGAATATTTTCTATTAAAAAATAGTTCAGCAAGTTGTTGAAAACACTGCTGAGTTTTCACAATACTTAACCTAATCGAGAACAGAGTCAGTTTTCAGTAGAGATGGGTAAATGAGTTAATTTTAGTTAATAGGCAATAATCCACAGCAGCACTGTTAATAGATTCCAATAACCTGTTAATAATATTTTATGAATTGAGTTTATTTGGCAATTTGTCCATCCGTGTTCGAACTTACATGAATATACTTGGATTTCCATATAATTTATACATGTTATTGAGGTTTACAATAATATGCTTAATATCCATAATGAAGTATGTAACATTAAATAGTTCTTTTACAGAGGCACTCAAAATATGCTGCAAAAAAATTTTCCCATTGACAATAATACAATGGAATTATTTAAACAGTTTTACACTATATCAAATATACTGAAATTGATTTGCATAATTGCACACTGAAATTGATTTGCAGAAGTTCACTACAAAATTTTCACAATAAAATAAGGCTTTCACAGCATTTATTGTTCATTTATAGGGATGCGGAAACAATTCAATTATTCAATACAAATCAGTTTACAATGCAGTGTAATTATAGTTATAACATAGTGAAAGGTTGTTATAGTTTTAATAACTATAGAAAATATATAAATTTTCTTTAACCAAGATTAAAATTTAGAACGTTTACATTTAAAGAATATTCCTTATATATCTTCATACACTACATGGCCATTGATGAACGTCCACTTGCGATTTTAGACATTTTGTTAAATATCTAGAAAAATACATGAGGAATTATCCTGAAACTCTCAGTGTATAAATATAATAATACAAAATCATACATTTCCATGAAGATTTTCTCCCGAAACTCCATAGCGGACTGTCAACAAATTAAAAAATGACTATCTTTTGGATAACCCTGCCAAAACTAATGTAGTAAAAGCACTCAAACTGTAGATTATGATTAAGTGGCTTATTGTAATAAACTGTTAATTTTTATGTCGATAGGATGTATACTCCTAGAAAAATTAAGGTTTTTGTAAAAACAGTCCCAAATTTTTCCCAAGATTTTTGCTTATAATTTACAGAGTTCTTAATATAAAATAATACTAGATGGCACCCATCAAGATTTGACGATAAGCATGTTAAAAGATTAATTAGAATAATGTTTGATTGTCTTAATTAGTTACCTCTAAATAAAGTTTTGAAAACTTTATTTCTATGTTAACTATGTGATTCCAAAGATTCAAAGCATTTCATGGTTCTGTCACTCTAACCTACTCAAGTAATCATTTAAAAGAAATTTAACAGCGCTTGCTTTTTAGCAGAAAGATAAGTAAAATTAATTGAACTGATATTTATTTTGGTGAATTTTCTCAGTGTTTTGAAAAAATAACAATGTTTAGTACTTTCTAATTTTTTAAATTATATTGAAAAGTTTTTATTAATTTTATTTTTATAAGTCTCATTTTAAATCCCTAAACTTAAAATTTCATGCTACCAAGTAACTATTTATAATATATTTGGATTATTTTATTTTTTCATAATGTTTTCATACATTATTTAATTATTAAACCATGAGTATCACAAAGTAGTTCAATTATAATTCTTACATGACTATTTTTCTTTCCCCCTGTTTTCTCTTCTTTATTTTAATTTTTTTTTCCCCAGAAAATATTTAATACTTTTCCTTATATGCACAGAAATATAAATCTTCCTTGTAATGCTCACATAAAATTAAACAACAATTGTAGATTAGTTTAAATTAAATGAAAAATACTTTAGTTTAAATATTTTAAGTTAAAATTGTTAAACTATTTCTAAAATATTTTAGCAGACTTCACATTTTTAAAGATTCAGACATTGCTTCAAAACGGCACTCGGGGATTTAGTTAAAAATTATTTAATATATGGTCTAAATGATGTATAACATTTATTTATTTTATATAATTCACTGATGTTACAGTTTACAAATGGACTACTTTTTCTAAACTTCCACACGCATGACAGGAAAGTGGAAAATTGCTGCTACTATCTACCAACAAAATAATGTTTAAATGTTTACATTTTTTAAAAATTTTGCTAGATGTTAAATTAAATTTTACGGCATTTTTACAATTTTTGTTTGTGTGTGTTGTATTTATTGTTGTTTATAATTTAAAAAAAATGTGATTTGTAAAGATTTTCAATAATTTAATTTGTACAAATATAATATCTCTAAAGCCCTGAAGTGGAAATTGGCTGTTTATATCTAATAATTACTATGTTTTAATTACTTGAAACATTTTTAAAATAAAACTGTTACTTAAAAAAAACATAGTTGAGGGTTTTAAATATCATTTAATTATAAAGCATCAAAATAATTACGATAACAGAACAACAAAAATCATATAACTTTCCCTCGTAGTAAAATGTATCATTATTCAAAAAAATTATTTTGCTGAGCGTTGGGATCGAACCCTAGTCCTTTACAAAAGCTCAGAGCTTTAAATCCGTCCCTTTAACCACTGAGTTAACCAGACTTGCTTAGACATTCCTTTAACTAGAAGGGCTAATAAATTGAACTTCACACATGCGCACATGCCTGAATTGAGTTTATCTTAAAGAATTAGCCTACCGTTTTAATATACATGATTCTTTTCTGAAAATATGACAAACAACATTGCACACAATATCCTCTAATCAGAATTTAAAAATAATAAAAATTGTATGAAAAATACATAGGTTTACTAAATAATTTTTCACTGTGCGTGCATCAACAATATCAAAATTTCATTTGCATATTATGTTAGCTAAATGTGTAGAGCAACTTTTGTGAAAGTCTCATAATCATAGCTTGAAAATTCAAAAAATAATCGTCAATAGAATAAGTTGAAAATTTGTTATTCCCAAAATGAAGCAAAAACAACAGGGGTTGTATCCATATATTCATTGATTAGTGTCAATATAGAATACACAATATGGGATGTACTACTACATTTGGATAAAACCCCATGAAAAATTATTTAGTAAGCCTACTCATTTTTCATACAATTTTCATTACTTTTTACAGGATAATGTATACAATGTTGTTTTTTCATGTTTTCAGAAAAGAATATTATTTTCAGGCCTAGAAGAGACTTTCTTCAAAAATATCATAGGAAATATAGGAGTTTTATAAGAAATTTTATTTATATACGTAAATACACCAACACATGCTTTAATACAATAACGTAGACAGACAACATTTTAAAAACTATAACATAAGTAAACTATTTAAAGTTCATTCCAGACTATTTCAGAAAATGTTAACATACTTTAGGATTAAAATACTGGTTTCAGGAGTTGAACACTCCCCCCCCCCCCCCCAGAATTATTTTTTGAATCATCATCACTTACAGAATTTGCATTTATCAAAAATAAATAAATAATAATAATAATTGAAATAAAGGTTATTAATAATTTTTTTTGTAATAAATTTATATGAAATGAGTTTCTATAGCAAGAATAATTCAAAGTTCTTAAGAAACCCTGAAATTTACAGCAAATTTTATGAAAAGTTACAGTAGAGAAGAAGGAGTGGGGAAATCCTTTCCTACATTAATTATAACATTTTTCCTTTATAACTTTTTTTCCCTGTAATGCTTTGATGGAATTTGCATTTCCCCTTGGAAAATACCACCTTTCTTGTGATCTTTCAACATAAGTTTTTGTTGTTAAAATCTTTGATGAAATATGAATTTTTTTCGCGATCTTTAGATGAAAATCGCGTTTTTTTCCGCGATCCTTTGACGAAAATATTTTTTTCGCGATCTTTTGGCGAAAATCGCGTTATTCTCGCGTTCTTTTGATAAAAATAGTATTTATCCGCGATCCTTAGACGAAAATCGCGCTTTTTTCGCGTTTTTCGGACGAGAATCGCGTTTTTCTCGCGATCTTTTAACGAGAATCGCGTTTTTCTCGCGATCTTTTGCCGAAAACCGCGTTAGTCTCGATGATCTTTTGAACAAAATTGCGGTTTTTTCACGACTTTTTGATGAAACTTGCGTTCTTTTCGCGATCTTTGGATGAAAATCGCGTTTTTCTCGCGATCTTTTGATAAAAATCACGTTTTCTCGCGATCTTCTGATAAAAATCGAGGTTTTTTTATCTTATGAAAATAGCATTTATTTGCGATCTTTAGACGAAAATAGCATTTTTTCGACGAAAATTTTTTCACGCGATCTTTTGATGAAATTCCCGTTTTTTAGCGATCTTTTGGCGATATAAAAAAAAAAAAAATCGGTAAATGAAAAAAAAAGAGGAAAATCGCGGATCCGCGAAAAAATCTCATGCCTGGGTGAAGGGATGAAAAATATAGGAAAAAATAAGAAATATAGGAAAAATAGGAATTTTTTCAAATTTATAGGAATTATAGGAACGCTGCGAGGCCTGTATTTTATATTAAGAACTCTGCAAATTATAAACAAAAATCTTGGAAAAAATTGGGACTGTTTTTTAAAAAAACCCTTAATTTTTCTACATGTATACATCCTATTGACATAAAAATTAACACAGTTTATTACAATAAGCTACTTAATTATAATCTACAGTTTGAGCATTTTTGCTACATTAGTTTTGACAGGATTATCCAAAAGATATTCATTCTTTTTTAATTTGTTGACAGTCCCCTATGGAGTTTCGGGAAAAATTTTTCATGGAAATGTATGGTTTGTACCATTATATTTATACACTAAAAGTTTCAGGATAATTCCTCATGTATTTTTCTAGATATTTAACAAAACGTCTAAAATCGCAAGTGGACATTCATCAATGGCCATGTAGTGTATAAGAATATTCCTTAAAAATTATATACATACATAAATTCATAGAATTACATTAGAAAATGACAAAGGTGATTCAAGTGTAAATTTTAGGATTGCATCTGAAACATTTATCATTTCATATACAGAAATTCTGTAAATAATATTGAATTTCATTTTGGAAAAGTCTTTTCTTTCTTTTTAAGTTTACTATTAATTTTTTCAAAACTTTTGATCATTTTAAAAATCAATTCATATTTACAACTTCATTAAAGTAAAATGTGTTATTTTCTGTTTCACATGATTTTTTAAGAACAATGCACAAATGAAACTTATTTCAATTTATTTTTAAGAAACTCATTCTAAACATTTTTTTTTTTTTTTGCTGATAAATCAGATAATAAATGAGCATGTTTCCAATATTATGTAAAAATGTAAATTAAGTTAAGAAATAATAAAAAAAACATATAATTTAGAAATCTTAAATATTCATTAGAAAAAACATTAACTATACTTATCTATATTAGATAGATGCAGCACCCCATATATGAAGCAATAATAAACTGTCTTTAAACTATATACTGGTTTGTATAATCATTCTGGTAAGTAAAAAAAAAAAAAAAATGTTTTGTCTTTTTTTTTTACTGGTGTTACATGGTATAGTTTTGATCATTGAAGCTTAATTTGAAAATAATTTTCAACTATTTTATTCCATTGATTTTAAATACAGAAAAAGGAAATATAAGGATTCTATTGATGAAATATTTTTCTAGATTTTATAAAAATATTAGAATTGATTTTATTTTCCGATTACTATGATATTCTATAGTCATTTTTTAACAATGTACCAATTTGTATTACTATTCAGTTGATAATTTAAAAAGCTAAATACATTTTTATTACGAGTATTGCAATCCTCTATGTGGTGTGGAATCAGCCCGTTGAATGTGAAAGATAACCTGGAATGACAGAGTATGCAATAATGTTAAATGCAACAGGGTACAGGTATACACTAATCTCAGCCTCCAAGTTGGCAACTGGCAATGAGTGGATTGTTGTGGAGATAAGACACCCCCCCCCCCCCTATTATATAGTTTTAGGCAAGGTGAACAGTGATGTTCTGTAGGTTGATCTGAGTGCTGAACATGGTCGGATGGTGACTTTGGACAAAGATTATCAAATGATATAGAAGCATACCTAACTGTTCTTTCAGGCAAAGACTGAGGTAAAAATGCACTCTGTAGAGCAAGGCCCAATGACTCACTACACTAGTGTTGGCATAGTGCATGAAAAGGGCATACAACTTCTCTCAGTCTGTGTCAGGTGAGGTTCTAGACAACGATATGACAATCCCTTTATCTATATGAGTCAGCTCATCTTCAAGACCCTCTATTGGTGGAATAGTTGTGAGCCAACATTCAGGTCAGACTGGGAAAGGAGGATACCCTCTATCGATGAAGCAGTGATCACTCTGCGATGGCACCATAAAATTGGCGAGTGCACAATGCTTTAATTTTGGTAGGAGGGGTCTGCCCTTATGGTTGACTGTGGGAAACCAGGTTGAAGGCTCACCAATTAATGTAGTAGCAATTAAATTAAAGTCAATCCAGTACGTCTTAGCTTTTTCTAACTGATGGTCAGATTAGCAGGCTTTTTAAGCAAATTACTTTTATGCTACCAATTCCCTAAGCAGGAGCCTCCCAATGGGTTTAGAGAGGGAGAGCTTCATAGTCCTCAAGAATGGCTAATGGTTACTGTGAACAGTGAGTTCTGCCTTGGTGTCTGGAACCCAGAGTCCTAGAAGTAGTAATTTCCAAGGCTTGAGGTTCATCATTTTCTTCTGTTACTTCAAAAAAGCAGGCATAGTGTCATCTTGAGGTCTGAAACACCAGATCCGTACTAGTCTGCTGCCTCAATGACAGAAATTTTATAGTCTCATAGAGAAAATTAGAATGATCTTCCAGGACTCTCTAGTGGTGTCTTTTCTTTCAATACTTGTTGCCAATTAAAAATGTCTTGTTTTGTATGGTTTGATCTTTGAAGACTCTGCTATAGTAAAAGTGCCTTGAGGAACCTCAGGATTAAGGTCTCAAATCTGGCTCTCTTGTGATTGTCTGGTTTACTCAACACCTGCAAACTATGCAGTAAGATCCTTTTAAATTTATTATTTGCAGTGACCAGATATCGAATTGTTTGGGACTCAGGTTTAATAATGTGCATAGGTAGTGCTCAGACTTGGGACATTATGTCACTATCATAGCGGCCGTGCCTGGTTTTGCACCCTCCTTGTTTTATGCTGTTCTGTATTTTGAGTCAGAGTAGCACATATGCAAAAGAACTCTATGAACTTGATAAAGAAAGCAGTTCCCTATTTTATCAATATTGCAAATTAATGAAACATTGTTACAATAATAAAAAAAATAATACTCATAGGAAGATTTGGGAAGGAGAGGGGGGGGGGCTTAAAATGGGTTTTTCTTAAAATTCTGGTTCATACATCATATCTTGAATGCATAGCTGATGAAATAGTTAATAAGATTCTAGACTATGTGTATAAATACTATAAACATTCCAGAACAAACAATCTAAAGCATTATTTAAAAAGCATAATTTCTGACAATCATTGACTATCTTATAAACACAATCAAAATTATATTTAAGACATATAAAACTAGCATATAGTTTTTAGAAATATCAGAATATAAAGAATAATGAAAAAAAATCACATACAGTGGGTGATTGGTTATCAAACACTTTTGAAAAATTTTTGTTAGGATAATAACCACTGCACTAAACAAAGTCACGGAGAAACAATACTGTGTTTTAAATTTGCCAAACTATATTTAATTGTCTTAACTGAGAGAACATTTTAACAATTGTATATGCATGACCTAATAAATCATTTGCAACCAAGGCTCACAGATTAGTATGAACAGATCAGAAACATTTTTATATTTTTTATCCTTTTTTAAAGAAATATTTTTAATTGCAAATTAATTATTCTAATTCAAATTTAGTTAAAAAATTATTAACAGGTTCTAGACTTCACTTGAGCTTTATTGGGCCCTGTAGTAAACACGATTTTTTAAAGAACCAAGGAGTTTTTGAAAGTCAAACTGACAAATTGATATAACTTAATGCCTTAATCAATGAAAGTAATCCTAAAAGTTTTTTTACAAATAGCATGTCAATTATTTTTTTTTTTAAGATACACTACAACACGAACAAAGTCATCAAATTATGATGCGTCCATTATTTACATAATAAAAACCTAAGTCATGTGACTCATCAACAGTTCCAGGATGACCAGTTCACTTTTTATATGCCAGGTGGCCATTTTGGTATTTGATGCTGGTAATAAATCACCAAATATTTGTCCATTTCCATCTATATTATAATAGTTCAAGTCATGTGACTGTCACAAACAATTAAGCCTTTCATATTCAAAGTGGCCATTGTCAATATTTTTTTGATTTCTAATACTACATAAATATTGCCATGATCACAAAGAATTCTAAGTACTTTTATATTAGCAGGGTGAAAATTTTAGAATATCATCTTTTAACTTGCCATTTAGCATTTTCTATTTCTCGTGTGGAGAATTAAAATGATGCTTTTGATGATGAAATTAATGGTCATGGTTTATGATATGTATTATTATTATTTTTAAGATAAAAGTAAAAGTATGAATGTTAAATGTTTCAAATTTAAATTAAAATTGTACATTTTAAATAAAATGAGTGACAAAGTTTATGTTTTAGATGAATTTAATGAACTACCAAAAAAATGCCACGGGAATAAGATTTGGAGATTTATCCCTTTCATCCATTTAACAAATATATAAAGTTCTTGATTTCTCTATTCCGATTTTGTGAAGAATAGAAAAAGGAAATTAAATTACGAATAAAAGCAACATGATACAATGCTTAGCATTACATTTAATTGAGACTAAACTGGTCTCCAAGGGCAGCTAGTAATAAAGTCGGACCCTATTATTTAATATTTAAGAACAAATTAATTGCATCATCATACAAATAAATAAAAAAATCTATGATTGTTTAACAAACAATTTGGTTAACGAACATTGTTTTGGATTAACTAATTAAGTTTGTTAATTGACCACCCACTGTAGTTGGAATTTCCTACAACATTTTAAAAAGAAGAATTAGAATTATTTTTTCAATCCTTTTAAATAATGCATTTAACTTTTATCATCTTTTGCAACAATTTTGTTTCAATTAAAAAATATTTACATTACAATACACAATACAAGATATATCCAGAATACATATTATTACTATATGCTCTTGAAATCTGTAAAATTTATCCGTGTCCATAGACTTTCAAATAAACTAATATCATTTTAATCAATAGCATAAAATGATACCTTTTAAGAATTCATTATTTCATGCAATTTTCCTTTCATTAAAAAAAAAATCAAATTCTATTTTAATGGAATGAATACTTATTTCAACAATTAGCCACGTCTAAAAGGAAAGATATCATTAAAAACCTAATGGTAAATAAAAGTACACAAAGAAGATTTATTCAAAAAGTTTTAGTTTGAAGAGTAATGTGTACATCAATAAAAAATGAACACTTTTTATGAGTAGTTTTACTGTAAATGATATTGGACACATGCAAGCCAACAAAATTAAGAAGGACTTGCAAAGGATAATAATGAAAAGCAGCAGGACACATTTGAAGACTAGAAAAATTCTTGTAAAATGCAATGAGGTATCGTTTAAAATAGTACCTTTTTTTGCTATTCAAAATTTCACAGTGAGAATAAATAACATAATATTTTTAAGTACAAAATAAGAAAATAGTAAACATTTATATTGTTGTATATATTGTAGCAAAAACAGTTAATAATAAAAGTTCTGCAAAAATTGTGTTAAAAAAGGTAATATGTGCTTTAAATATTCAGATAGAGGAATATGTATTTTCATACAGGTAAATATTTTAAATTAAAGAGAAATATCACATGGTAAGTGGTAAATTATATAATTAAAAAAGATTGATTTGAAATACAATAAAATCTCATTACAACAAATTTCTGGGGCAGTACTGATTAAATTTACCATACTGAAATATTTGTTAAAATGAATATTTTTATAAAAAAAAGATAATAGGATTTTTTTTTTGGTCAATCCAAATATTTGTTAAATTGAAAAATTGATTAAACTAACATTCGTTGGAATGAGATTCTACTGTAATTGACCCATGCAATTTGAAAGTTCAAGCAAACTAAAAGAAATAATATTTAAAATAAAATAATTACAATAACAATTTTATGCAATAATAGTTTTTTGTTAGTGCTTCAGCTATTTCTTTTGTGCAATTGCTTTGTAGCATTTTTTTTACTTTAAATGATAGGCTACTATTAAGAAGAAATGGTGATCTCAGACACAAAGATCTAAAATATGTATGACTATTAATCATACTAATTTTTCATAATACTCTAAATCAGTCCCACTCAACCTTTTTTTAAGTTTCAGACTTAGGCAGACCGCAAATAGAATTTTCAGATTTTAGTTGGGCCACGAATACAAGCTTCTGACTTTAGGCAAGCCACATTCTACTTATAAAGTTTTTTTTTTTTTTTTTTTTTTTTTATTATTTAAAAGAACATATAAAGTCTAACAATGCAATATAACAATTCCCTTTTTCCAAACACTAAATTTCATAATTTCTGTTGCAAATGCTGTAGAAATTTGCCACAAAGTTTGCTGTTTGAAACTGATAATGTAAAATGTTTTCATGACCAATTTTTATCTGCAACAAAATTTCAACCTTAAAAAATAGTTATTAGGTATATGATAGATATGAAATACAATATTATAACTTACTGAATTTCCGAGGAGATTTTCTTTAATAAATTCATGTTTCTCTCAGTGAAGGAAAAAAAAAATAGAAACATATAATAAAAATTTGACATGATGTATTATTATTGTTGAAGATTAAAAAATATGTACATCACTGCAGATCAAATAGGACTATATGCAAAAAAGAGCTTTTAACTAAGGAATCTGTTTTCAGCACAATTTTCAGTTAAAATCTGTCCTGTTATACATAATTATCTTCCCATGAAAATATACAAAACAAAGCTGAACATCATAAATACTTTTTATGTACATTTCAATTAATTGTATAAATATGGATTAACGATTACGTGCCTTGGAACATGCATAAAATGTCATCGGCCACATACGTCCTTTTGGTTGAGTATGGCTGCTCTAAATTATAAAAGAAAATTCTGACCTTTGTCTACATAATTTAATAGTTAATAATTACCATAGTAAATAAACATATTAACATTATAGTTACAGAACAATCTCAAAAATCCAAACAATTTGGAACCAAGGACTTTTCTTAATTTTTTAAATTTAAGGTATTATATGTTTATATTTCAAAACCTCATCAGAATAGTTACATCTTTATGAAATAGCTATATGTATGTTATTAAAAAATAAAATAAAATGCTAATAAAAATAAATAAATCTAACAAAAATAGAAGACTAAAATATGTATTTAATGAATCATTTTGTTACATTATAATTACCATTATAAATTATAACATAAATTTTGTAGCAATGTGATTAAAAATATCCATTTTATATTTTTAACCGACATCAAAGAATGAGCAAGTTCTCAATTTAATGCATATCCTTCTATAGTAAAAAAAAACTAGCCTTAAAAGGAATGACTCCTGGAATGATGCTGATGTGGAAGATTTCCGGAACTAACGAATCCGGGTTGTCCACTCCTTCCATGAGTCGAATAGACCAATCAGGAAAGGGCTCCGTCTATACATCGCCGTATGGGTTACCATAAAGAGAGGAAAGGTTACCATCGCCAACAATCGCCAAGTTTGTCGCCAACTTGGCGATATATCGCCAAATTTGGCGATTAAAATTAGTTGTTAAAAGTGACGCCAACTTGGCGATAACTGTAATATTTCGCCAAATTTTTAATTTCTTTACAACACCAGTCGTTTGATACATCATTTGAGAGGTTTGCAACTGCTTATTCATTTAATGGATGTCTTGTGCGTTATCCCCCATTCTGCTCCCCAGGGGGGACACATTTTTAATTTCTTTACAACACCAGTCGTGTTACACAAGATTTGAAAGGTCTGCAACTGCTTATTCATATTATGGATGTCTTGTGTGTCACCCCCACACTCTGCTCTGCCCAGAGGGGGGGGGGGTCACGTTTTTAATTTCTTTACAACACCAATTGTGTGACACATCATTTGAGATTTCTGCAACTGCTTATTCATATTATGGATATCTTGTGTGTAACCCCCACTCTGCCCTCCAAGGGGTACATTTTTAATTTCTTAACAACACCAGTCATGTGACATATCATTTGAGAGGTCTGCAGCTGATTATTCATATTATGGATGTCTTTTGTGTCGCTTCCCACTCTGCCCCCCCCCCAGGGGGGTACATTTTTAATTTCTTTACAACACCAGTCGTGTTACACATCATTTGAAAGGTCTGCAACTGCTTATTCATACCATGGGGTATTGGCGAGCGCAGCAAGCAGGGGGTAACCAATAATTTGGAATCGCGAAGCGATTACGCGGGGGGTTGGCGAGCATAGCGAGCAGGGGGGCGGACCCCCCCTAGTGCATTAAAAAAAAATTATATATGTTTACTGATTATTCTAAAACTATGCATCTAATTCATATATTATTATTATTTTAATTGAATCAGAATACTCTGGAATTGGTCCCATTCAAATCTCATCAAAATTGGTTCAGTACATTTTTAACAGATTTTAAAAAAGGAGGAGGTTGGTTCTCAGTTCAACATCTACACATAATATATGTATGTGTATTTGTTCACCAATTACTCAGAAACTATGCAAGTGATTCATGCAATTTTATTATCATCATTATTATTTATTAAAAGAGGATTCTGTTGAAGTGGTTCCATTTAAATCTCATTAAAAAGAAATTTTTACTTTTCAATAATCAATACTTTTTTAGAACATCTTTAAAACAATTCCTTTTCATCAAATGTTTTATTTTGTAGTAGTTTTTGAAGTCTGTTTTTATTTTTTCTTTGGTAAAAAAAAAAAAAGAAAGAAAAAAGAAAAATCCTTATTAAATCTATTTTTTTGTAATCTACAAACAGTCAGTCAATCCTATTCAGCCACTAAAGTCTGTCATTAGAAAATTCAATTTATCTATACAAGTAGGCTTTTATCCGAAAGTAAAATTTTCTCCATCTGATTTAATAATTTTTTTTACTTGTGAGACTCTTAATGGCTGATGCTTCATCAGCACAAGTCACCAATTCAGAATCTACTAGTTAAATTCTCCTGTCTTGAATTGTTTAACTGAATCTCAACTGAAAATGATGTTTATACAAAAAATGATATAAAAATTTTAAATATTTATTGATTTCAGAATTAGATTTTTGAGAGTTGACTGTATATCTAAAATTCTTATGTATACACATAATAAACACATTTTAAAAGAAAGTTTCCTTGGTTTTTCGATAAATTAATGCTTTTAATAAAGAATACAGTAGTATGTAGAGATGTAAATTTTCCGGAAAAATATAAGCGGCGGAAAAAAACTGGTTTTTTACCGGTTTTTTTCGGAAAAAAACAGAAAAATTGATTTTTTATGACTGTTTCTCCCAAATAAATTATATTTTCTTAGAGAATATTAAATAATAAACATTTTTTCCCATTTATATGTATTAAATGAAATTTATTTCCACTTTATATTACAAAATAAAAAGAAAGTAGCAAAGCCTGCTTTTAAAAGTTTAGTGTTTTTTTTCCACAGCCTAAGAATTTTTATTAAACGCTATTGTTTGTTATATCATATCTCTGTTGAAATGATTTTTCAGTTACATGTTTAACTACCAATTGACCTAATGTAAAAACCTGAGCCAATATGTCTGCAGTTTGTAATGAAATAAATTATGCATTCTATTTACATAAGTATAGTTTTTAAGTAAATGATACTAGTTTAAAGAAATTATTGCAATTTTGTCATTATTATGAATATCAGTATTCAAAAATTACATTGTTTGCTTAAAAAAAAAATTTTTTTTACACTATTACTTTTTTTTCTTAGAATTATAATTTTATTTCCTTTATAAAATATGTTTAGTTTTGGCTTTCCAATCTCAACTCAAAAAAGTTTTTATTTAGTTTAATAATCTAAATTCAAACAATACTAAGTTTTACTTTGGCTTACTCAGGTCTGCAACTATAAAATAGCATAGGATTTATTGACTGTTAGATTTTTACTCACTCAAACCAGAAATATATATATATATATTTAAGTTTAATTAAACATAATTTTTTTCTTTTTACCCTGAAATCTGGTATTCTATTCTTGAGTAAGAAACCATATTCAATAATGTTTTCACATGGTAATTTTATATTTCTAAGAGTGGAACTCTAAAGTTATGAAAACAGAACACTACAAATAGAAAATGCTCACTATTTGAGGAATTAACAAAAGCAGTTACATACAGAAATAAACTTCTACTGTGCTTTAGAAAACTACAAAAATTCAAAGTTTAATCAAGAGGGAAAGTATAATTTGGAACATAGTTATTTGTAATAAGATATGTTTTTTTTTTTTTATCGCAGTTGTACTTTTCTAATGCAAACTGCCCATGTTTTTGCAACATTACTGTACATTATGGAGGCAAAATGGAGGTCAATTTTAGATTCAACACCTTGAAAAAATATTCAGTTAATCAGCTATAACGAAATCTTGAAAAATGCAGCATAGTAGTGCCACCTATAGGGCAATTTACACCAAAAACTAAACAACATTAATGTATATCAGAAACTGTCTAAAGCTGTAGTTTGATTTTTTTTTTAAATCGTCCTTGAGGTAAAGCTATTGCGATAATCATGAATGCAGCATAGCAGCAGCATCTGTTGAGCAATTTACACCAAAATGTAATGAGCACGAAGTTATGTCAAAGATTAACTTAATCTGAAATTTTATAAAAATACATACATTAGTTTGAGATAGAACTATTGTGGAAATTATGAATAATGCAGCATAGCAGCGCCATCGGTTTGGCGATATACACTAATAACTAAACATCTCGTGTTTATATCAAAGTGTAACTGAATCTAAAGTTTTGTGAAATTATGTGCATCAGTTCTTGAGATAGAAGGCCCATAAAATTTGTCATATACAGACTCACAGAGTGACAGATATTTTCCAAAATCATCAAAATGTGTTCAGGACCTTCTAAAACTTTTAAATACACCAAAAACTGGAAGTCAAATTTTTCACAAATTCAATACTTACTTCTTGAAAAGATAGAAGAAAGTAATAAAATCTTCAAATTTTATGTTAAATTTTTAATTTTACCATTCCCATTAGTTGACATATTATTGAAATAATTTTGCACATGAATTAATTTTTAAAAAGAGAAGTTGCATTTAATTACATATCTAGATTTTTTTTCTTATAATCAAGTTTCTGTGAAATTGTGAACTTTTTGTATATACTTGTACAAAATATATTCAGAATTTTTGAATAAAAAATTATTACTATATTTAGGTTCCTATTTAGACATTTTTAATAAGGTTATTTACATACATATATGCAACTTAAGATTCAGTTGCTGTATGGCATGAGATTTTTTTTTTCTTCAATCACTGCATTTGCAAAAGATTCAATTTGTTGATTAAACTTTTTCTGAAATGTCTATTTTCAAGAGAAATTTTGCAAAGGGTCTTGTGTTTCAAACAAGAAAAATATGTGAAGGATACTTTCAAGTCTTCTTAAACAGATTTGTGCTCAGAGATCAGATTACCCACATTAAAATTTTCATGTGAAACATTCAACATAAAAATAAGTAAAATAAAAAGTATGAGAATGTAGCTATTACAAAATTTTCACTATATTATTTCATAAATGAAATTTCAATTTTTCCAGTTCGGAAAAATTGAAAAATAAGCCTTCGGAAAAAACCCGTTTTTTCCCCCCAATTTTTCCGTTTTTTTTCCAAGCATTCCCATCTCTAGTAGTATGTAATTATTTTACAGATGTGACATTTCATTAATAAGGAAGATATAACAATAAATCATCATAAAACAATGTTATGCTTAATTTTGTAAACTCAAATCTAATTCTAGACATCATTAAATATAAGCTCATGAAATTTTTTGAAAATTTCAAATTCCGATAGAATATTAATAGAATACATATGATATGATGTAAATAGCTAAAAACAAATAAGTACATAAATGTATTTAAAATAACTCATTAATAAAATATAAACAAATAAAACCAACTTTTAAGTACATATATATCTGAAATAAGTTTTTAAAACTTTTGTAAAAAATAACTATTTAAAATATTTGTTTATCACAAATACAGTCAATAGCAAGCATACAAATATTCCTTTATCAATATTAAAGAATTCACAGGAAAAGTAACACAAAAACATAAGTACAAGTTAAACTATTAGATACTTCATTTACACTATAGAAAGATAACTTGCAGGCATGAAAAATACTGATTAACACTTTTCTACTCAGCAAAATGACTTGACTATATTCAATCTTGAAGATAAATTATATTAGGTCTTATACTCTAATAAATGCAATAAGATGCATCACAGATGTTTAGAATGCACAGAAAGAATGCAAAACCTTCAACTATAAAGACTGGCATAGATAAATAACATGTTTTTAAAATAATTTGTGTTCATTAACAAAAGTATATTTCTTTTTCTTTAAGAAGAAAAAGGTAGTGTAAATAAATTTATAATAATAATGAACTAAATTAGTGACTTTCAAGCTGTGTGAAAATATTATCCAACTAAAGTCTTAACAAGATGGCATGTTGGATCATCTTCATTTCTTTTGAAATTTCATTTGTTCATTTGACTATAAATTGATTTGTTTTTAAATTATTAAATATTTCTGTAAAATCAATGTTGCCATAACATATTTTTTAAGTTTTGAATGTTAAATAAAGTAACATGAAATTATCAAGTCTTAATGCTTTCAGATTTTAAACCAAAAAAAATCAATAAAAAATAATCTTAATTTTTATAAAACCAATATCTGATATTGAATCAACATTCTTGGAAAATAGATTTTAAAATTACATTTAATGAATTACAGGCATGCTGTAAAAATTTCATAGGAAAACAAAAGTTTACAAGATTTCAGACATATTTATCCATAAAAGTAATAAAAAATTGGGAAAAAAAAAGAGCATAAAAATTTTGTTTCATTGCATTCTAAAATTAGACTAGAGAGAGAAACAAATTCACTGATATAAAAATGCAAGACTGAACAGTTTGAAAATCACTTAAAGAAAAAAAAAAAAAAAAAAAAAAAAAAAAAAAAAAAAACATGTTGAAGGAAATGCATTAAACTAAATTTGTCTACACAGCAGCATTCTTTAATTTGCCCAGCAAATCAATAATACTCAAAATTAATGCCCAAATATGACTAAGGTGATGTAAAATTCACCCCAGTGCTTGAAGTTTACTAAATAAATCTTAAATTTTAACGTAGTAAGACATTGACTTTAAAACAATTAAAATGCATATTTTTGACAAACCATTCAAGTAAAAGCTCTTATTAAACCACCTCATCACAGTCTGCATTGGGTAATATAACAGACATTTGGATTGGCTTTAAATCACTGTCACTTATTTTTACAGTCATTTTTAAAAGCTGCTCAATTGCAATGTTACGGGCATCACTCTCCTGCTGAAGAGCATCATTTTCCAAAAGCAGTTGCACTAATTCACTTGAAACTTCTATAGAAAAGAAATCATCATATTAAAATGAAATAAGTATTTCCCAAATGGCACTGTTCATAAAAAATGATATGGTGTAAACTTTCTTAACATTCTAAATAGAGTAAAAGCCTGATCTATCGTTCCCGCATTGATCGTTTTATTTCTAAGGTCCATGCACAAATTATACTTAAATAATGTTAACAGAACCCGCATGCGTCGTTCTTCAAAAAGTTATTTCCTGCATTCATCGTTGTAATTTTTTCCTCTGCACCGAAATTAAATTGTAACTCATGCTAATCCATATGGCATGCAAACTGGAATTACTTCTTTTATCCTAAAATAACTCATTTGTGTTGATGATGGCGACAATTAAAAAGATGAAAAGTGGCTGTATAAGCAAAGGATGCAATTATGTTTCCATTGATCAAGATGTTGCGACATGTAGTGCCCTGAACATAGGAGAAATGCATGATAATGCAAAGAATTAAAATAATGGCGAAGAAGCAGGCCAATGAAGCTAAGGCACCAGTGTCAACTCTGTCTCATGCAATTACGGAATTTGAAACTATATGAACTTTTATATATGCATATGAAATTACAGAAAATGACCAAAAAAATGCTGTATAGCTTGAAAATTTATTTTTTTTTGATTTTGAAAAAAATGGACAAAAAGTCAAACAAAATTATTGGTTTTTAAAAATAATTTTTTTTTCTATAACTTCGATTTATTACCTTTACAATTTAGTAAGTAACAAATTAGTATTTACTAGTATGCACAGAAATTACAGGTTTCTGCAATACATACTTTTCTCATATTAGAAATTTAATTTCAAAATATTTTTTTTCAAAAGAGGGAATATAATGCTACTAAAGGTTATGTACTGCATATTTGCATTTAATCTGTTTTCAAGGGGTGTGTAATTATGACTGAAAGGAAGATATAACATAAAAATAAATAAATAAATAAAACTAATGCATTAAAACTACAAGTAAAAAGCTCTATCCTAGAAATGATGATTATGGTGACTTAATGAAAGCATGTATGATGTCATATAGTTTTCGAATTTATTATATATATAACAGTGTACTGTGCAGTTGAGTCCTGAAAGTTTGGGAGGAAAATGTGCATTGTACGCAAATAAATATGATATTTACTACCATTAGAACTCAGGTGAATAAATCAAATCTAACAAATCACTTCTCCTATATAATTCATCATCCCAACTTCTCTCTACATAGGTAATGATGAGACAGAAAAAAAAATCAATATAATTTTGGAATTTGATTGATTTTTCTGCATTAGGTATTAGCATAAAATATAATAAAAAATAAGGCATTCAAGAGCATAAATCAAATCTTTAACAATAGTTTTTTTTAATAACCATATTTCTACTGCTATTTTTAGTACTAAAATTCCGCAAAAAAATTCCTCCACTGGGTCTTACTATAATAAATGCATATAAAACCAAGTTATTCAGGCAAGCAGTTGATCATAGTCTAAAATTTCATAAGCTCACTTTAATAAGCCTGGGGGAAAAAATAATAATAAAATCAGACTGTGGGGAAACAATTTGTCATTTTCCAGTTAGCCTAAAGCTTCATAGGTCTTTGCTGTAAGCTTAAACTAGCTGGATGTGCCAATTCCAAAACTTTCTTCTAACCCATACATACAGTGGCAGTCAAAAGTTTCTGGCCAGTTTCTTTGATTTATTTACCAGAAGGTTTCAGCCAGAAAACTTCTGGTAAATTAACCTTCTAAAACCTGGGAAATCTTACATGCTTAAAAATATACAAATAATCTAATATTATTAAATTGCAGAATGTTAAAATTGTGTAAAGTCAGATCAAAGTTAAAATTCCTTGAAAAATTCATGTTGAGGCCATTGTTCTGAAGATTTACTAGTTTTATTTCTTCCCCTCCTGATGGCAAATTTAAATGATGGACAAAATATACTTGTAAATCAAACAAGTGGATAAGTCTACATTTTAAATTAACAACAATAGATTAAGATATATTATAATTCCATCAATAAATAAATAAATAAAATAGTAAAAAAAAAAATAATAAAAATTTTCAATTTTTGAAATTATCAAATTTTATTAGAAAAAAGAAAAGAAAAAATTACCTTCAACAGCATGTGTTAAATCTTCTACAAGAACTTGGAGCTGCTTCAATGAATATTTTTTCACTAAAAATAAAATAATCCTTATGAATTTTTACAAATTAAAAATTATTTAAAGAAATAAAAATTATATAGGTATTAAAGGTATCAAGTATCCTAACTATGTGGTGGGAAAAAAAAGTAAAAATTCTATCTAAAACAGAAAATTTCCCAGTCCTTAGCAATTTTGTCTTAGAAGGCTTCATTGTACTTTACTATTTGTAATTAATATGTAAAACAAAACTTGTAATGCACAGGTGACAGCCCTTAGTTGTAATGATTTTAAACATTCTTTAAATTTTTTTTATATTCAGAGTAAAAAAAAAAAAAAGATTTATAATGAATTATCATTTTACAATGAATTACAATGAATTTATCATTTGAAATAAAAAATTTATAAGCCAAGTTTTACTGTATTTTCTCTATTTTTATTTTATTATTATTATTATTTTAATATACAATATGATTTGCTAAAAGCATTGGAGAAAAATCCCATTTTGAACAAAGTTTCATATGGGTCATTCCACTTGAAATCAACCAAGAAAACGAAAGAAAAAAACTTGTTGCATCATAATCACAGATTTTTTTAAAATTTTTTTACCATAGACAGACATAGTAGTGAAACCCTCAAATCTGAAATTTAAAAGGAATTTTCACAATATTGGCTGAGATATAGCCATTTGAAAACTGACCATTTTTACGAAATGGTGGCCATCTTGGAATCTTATTGTCTAAATATGGCCATAACTTGATAACTAACAGCTCAAATTTTATATATCTGATACCAATTTGAATCTATTTGTACAAAGAATGCATATTTAACATCAAAACAATAGTAAATTTTCTTTTCTTTACTTTTTATTATGTGCAAACTGAAAATATTGCCCAAAAAAAAAAGGGCGTTGTAATGGCCCATAAAAAAAATTAATCATCATGAATTTTTCTGAAACTTGGTAAAAATATTGCTCCATGTGTGTGCTTTAAAAAATAAAAAAATTGGAGAGGTAAAAACTGTTGTTTTAAAATAAATGATTTTTTGCACTTAAGATGTCACTAACCAAATAATTATCATTTTAGAATCTGTAACTATTCCTAATTTAAGAAATAATGGTTAAAATAAAATTTTCTAACATTTAAATTAATATATTGTGTATATATTATATAATTCAATAAAGAAATATCAATTTGCAGCTATTTATACTAAATATTCATAAGTATTAAAATAGAAATAAATTTTCATTTCTACAATACTTTTTATTACATTTAAAATATGAGAATATAATTCTCAAAACATATTTACATAAATATGTAGTACCTTACTAAATGGACTATATAAAAAAAAGCCACATAATATTTTTCCCTGAAATATTGGAGAAATACTAGCTGTAAATCACAGTTGAATTCTTCAATTCTGTAATTTAAATAAAATAAAATAAAAAATATATAAATTATCTATATATTTAAAAGTATATATATAAATTTGGCCACATATATTTCATTTTTTAAGTGGAAAAAATGTCTTAAATAGGTTCCATCTTTGGTGGAGGAATGGGACACTTTTTACAAAAATTAGAAAATCATTTTTGTTTGACACAAAAACAAAACTTTCGATTTTTTGAATACAAAATAAAACACTTTCTAATGTTCTTGAACAATATAGCTAAACAATTTTATAATTAAAGAAACTGTAAATTAAAAATGTGTCCCCTACCTCCCCACTAACAGGCAGGAATGAGACAACTATAAAACAATGCATTATAAGAAACAAATTATTCTTGTGCTTGCTATATTTACAATCTAACAAAGATTATAGGTTGATAATGTCTGTGTTACAACATCAAATTCCAGTATCTTCATCACTGGAAGGATAATTCAGAATTGTTAGAGATGATAATCACTTGTTCAATTTATTTATATTTTGTAGCAAATGAATATATTTTCAATGCTATATTTAGCATACTACCCTTTAAAAGTATTTGCATATTAGCAATTTATGCTCATCTTATTAAAAAGTAAGAATTAGACTTGTCCTGTCCCCCCCCCCTTTTTTTTTTTTTTTTTTTTTGCTGGCATTTCCCATTGCTCTCTCTACCTTCTTTTATTATAAACAGAAATGCTGCTTTTAGGCATAGTTTAAATTATGGTTAATATACAGTATAATGTTCCATAAATAGGAGAAGTATTACATCTATGTATAAACAAATCATTAATGTACAGAAAGCATAAAAAGTATATGAAGTAAATTTACTTTTGATTCTTGAAATCTTTTTCTTTATACACTTGCAAGATTACATCAATCAGTTACTTTTTTCAACTGAAGATATGGGTGCTATTACTTCATCTAATGTGTGATTGATGAAATATTTAGAATGATACATAAAGAGAAAAACCTACTGTCCCATTCCACCCCACTCTCTCCTATATATAATATAAATCCTCATTTATATATATTGCATTTACAGGTATTTTATAATTATACATTATATTCCTTAATTATTTTCTTGTATTTTTCAGTGTAAAAGCTTTTCCAATTGTATACTTTTTTTGGGGGGGGGGGAGGGGCGAAGGGTTGGGGGAAAATTCCTAGAAAATTAATGCAAAAGAAGTCTTGAATATACATTTACATTAATTTAGGTTTTAGAAAATTTTATTTTAACCATTATTTCTTAAATTAGGAATAGTTATAGATTCTAAAATGATCATTATTTGGTTAGTGACGCCTTAAGTGTAAAAAATCATTTATTTTAAATCAACGGTTTTTATCTCTCCAATTTTTTTATTATGTAACATGGGTGCAAGTTTGAAATTTTGCCAGGACTGAAAATATTTTCAATCACCCCCCCCCCCCCCCCCTTTTTTTTTTAATTCACGTTTTTTCTCATCAACGTTTGACAAAATTTGCTTTTTCCCACAATCTTTTGACAGAAATCGCGTCTGTTTAGCGATTCTTTGACAAAAATCGCGTCTCTACCGCGATCCTATGACCAAAAATCGCATTTTTTGCGATCCTTTGACGAAAATTCGTGACTTTCCGCAATCCTTTGACAAAAATTCGCGACTTTTTTGCAGTCCTTTGACAAAAATTTGCAACTTTTTCGCGATTCTTTGACAAAATTCGCGTCTTTTCCACGATCTTTTGACAAAACCCGCGTCTTTTCTTTGCTCTTTAGACAAAAAATCGCGTTTTCTCCACAATTTTGACAAAAATAACGTTTTTCCACTATCATTTCACGAAAATCGGGTATTTTTCGCGATTCTTTGAAAGAAACTACGTCATTTTCGCGATCCTTCGACAGGAATCGCGTTTATTTTGCTATTCTTTGACGAAAAACGCATCTTTTTCTGTGATCTTTTGACAAAAATCCCGTATTATCAGCAATCTTTTGAAAAAAAATCGTGTCATTTTCCTTGATCTTTTGACAAAAATCACGTCTTTTCCGCGATTCTTCGACAGAGAAAGCATCATTTTCGCGATTCTACGACAGAAAAAACATTTTTCTCGAGATACGTCGACAAGAATCGCTTTTATTTTGCAATTTTTTTTATGAAAAACGCGTCCTTTTGCGATCTTTTAAACGAAATAGCGCTTTTTTTTGTGATTTTTTGACAGAAATAACTTTTTTTCCGCGATCATTTGACAAAAATCACTTTTATTCATAATCTTTTGACGAAAAATCGTGTCTTTTTCTATGATCTTTTGGCGAAAAACGCATCATTTTCGCAAGCATTTTTTGCCATCGGAGATTTTTCCGTCCCGCTTCCGTCCTTGGGAACTTTTAAAAGACGGAATTCCGTCTGTGGACGGAAAACTTGCACCCATGTTATGTAAAGCACATACATGAAGCAATGTTTTTACCAAGTTTCAGAAAAATTCATGATGATTAATTTTTTTTTATGGGCCATTACAATCGGCCCTTTTTTTGGGTGATATTTTCAGTTTGCACATAATAAAAGGTAAAGAAAAGAAAATTTACTATTGTTTTGATGTGAAATGTGCATTCTTTGTATAAATAACTTCAAATTGGTACCAGATATATAAAATTTGAGCCATTAGTTGTCAAGTTATGGACATATTTAGACAGTGATAAGATTCCAAGATGGCCACCATTTCGTAAAAATGGTCAGTTTTCAAATGGCTATAACTTAGCAAATATTGTGAAAATAACTTTTAAATTTCAGATTTGAGGGTTTCACTAGTATGTCTGTCTATGATAAAAATTAAAAAAATATCTGACTATGATGCAACACCCATTGGTTGAATTCGTGTGGAATGACCCATACTGGTAGGTATAATCAGGAAAAAAAGAATCCTATTTAAGACAAGATTTTGTTTTTTCACAGGTTTTATTGTATATTTTATAAGAATTAGCAAATTAAGAAATTATTTATACAAATATTTATTTTATTCCTTTCGAATTTTGCACCCTTATAATGTGTCTAACTGTTCTACAATAGCTATGCCCCTATAGCATACGGAATGCAAATGGTGTCAAGGATATGTGTTTTATTGCCAATAAGGAATAACACATAGGATGAAACACAGAAAGGAGAGAAAAAAAAATGTTACCGGGTGATAATAGAAAAGTATCATAATAAGCTCTATGGCAAATACCAATAAATTAATTGCAGTACTTTTTCTGAAATTAATAAATTGTGGGATTAGAAATTTTATTGATTTTTGATCAAATAATGATTCATTAAAAAGGATTTCGATGAAACATAAAAGACTTAAATCTTTTTTTTTGATGACAAATTAAATACTTTTAAATAGGGGTGCACAACCTTTTCGAGAGAAGGGCCACTTACAAATATGTCTGGGTGGTCGAGGGCCACATCAATAACACGGAGATAATTCGATTCCGAGGTGATCTGTGGCCTATAATTGGATAAAAAATATGGTTTAAGAGCCCCTCTGAAGCCATATTGAAGTGGAGAGGGTACCCTTTTAAGTTCGCTTACCCAGTCAAAATATCCAATTCAATCGGTAAGGATATATCAGCAGTTTTTATGTCTGTCTGTATAACATATATAGCAAGGCGTATGTATGCAGTGGTGTAGCTAGCGGCGGGTGGAGGGGGCGGTCTGCCCCGGGTGTCACCCTCTAAGGGGTGACACCCAATCGTTATTTGCAAAGATATATTATATATTAGGGATGCACCGAATAGTGATTTTGGCCGAATACTGAATGCCGAATATTCGGCCGACAGGTGAACCGAATAGTAATTGTTGAGCCGAATACCGAATATTCGGCTTTCCAAATACTTTTTATATTTCAAAATTTAAAGGTATTAAAATGTTACTTTTTAAAACAGTTTTACATAATATTTAATAAAATAAACTTACATTTTGATAAACAAGAGCTTTGTATAAGAGCATTTAGTATTGAAAAAAATCTACCTTGAGTTATTTAAGAAGCGCAATTATGAAACTTTAATAAAATTTTCTAAGAATCAAAACAAACATTTTAAAATCAAATAATGAACAAATGGTCAAAGAAAAATTTTACAATCTGATAATTGTCCTTTTAAAATAACTCAAGGCAGATTTTTTTTCAATATAAAGTACAAATACTTTCAATTCTGAATAAAAGTATGTTTGGCTCATAGTTCTTTTCTTATGAATGGTGGTATTTTCCATCCTTCCCATCATGTCATATTTTACAGAAATCAAAGCATGCGAGTTGAAAACAGGGCTGCAAAGAAGCCAGCTTTTTCTAAAAAAGGCCTGGCCGGCCGGCTTTTATTAAAAAAGACCGGTCTTTTGTGGAAAAAGCCGGCTTTTATTGGCTTTTTTCATACGCATATATTAATTACTATTTATTTTTAACAACTTCTTTTGTTAATTTACCTTACAAATGGCCTTTTTATGTAAATTAAAATTAAAATCTTATAAAATTCATTTAAAATCATGTTTCAGGTGTGCACTTTTATAGCCAGTTAATAATATATCACAAAAATCTTATAAATAGTCAATATGATAACAGACATCTTATACTATAGATCCAGTGGCACATCTTATGCTTAGTTAAGTTATTTTCATGTTATTATGGTTAAAAATTATAGCCAAATAAATAATATACAAAATGATATACTGTTTATAAAATACTTCACTTGAACAATGGCTCCTAGCATATGAATGTGTATAGTATTATGAATAAAAATAGTCACTTCTTATGTAAGAAGTTTACAAGGCAGCATTCTACTTTAAAAATAAGAAAAAATAAATAATTTTGACATAGCTTTTATATTTATTTCTCTTTCTAAGTACAGTAAATTCTCTGTAAGCCAGACTGAGTAAGATGGAAATTTGTCAAGCTCGAAAAGGTTTTTCAAGTCCTTGTGAATCCATACAGTGTAAAATTTGTCTAAGGCAGAATATCATTTACTGTGAACAATTTTCTCAGTTCTGATTGATTCTGACTTATACAGAGTTTACTGTACATTAGGGTGGAGCGAAAAAAAATTTTTTTTGAAAATCAAAAACGGGTAGGTGTCAAAAGTTGCCTTTATACTAGTACATCAACTGTGTGAAATTTTACCGCTGAAAAAAAATGGCTTGAGTCTGCGCTTTTGCTCCAAAAATAGAAATTTTGGGTAAAATTTGTCATTTTTTGACATTTTTTCAAAAAAAGTAAAAAATTTCTACAGAGTTGGTTAGTATTTAAAAGTGTTGCTTAGATCTTTATATTTATCTGTTTAACATATTTAAACTATAAAACAATATCTGTAGTCTGTATAATTGGAGCAAATCTGACAACTTTTTGTGAAAAATCAGCGTTAACCTCTCTATTGGAGCATACAACGAAATGTTGTTTTGAATGCATTTCTTACCTAGTTGCTTTCAAAACTACTGTGTATATAACTCATAGAGGTGGTTGCATTATCCCACCCGTCTCAACCATCCAATCATCTAGGCCCAGTGTTTTATTTATGTATTGAATTGTTATTTTTTTCCCGAAGACGAGTATAAGTTTTCTATATATCAAAGTATTTATATTAACTGACTTTGGATGTTTTGGATCATGCTAGTGTGACCCACTGCACGTATATTTTTATACCATGTATAACAGAAGAGAAGCTGAGCAATGTATTGGGTATGTTCTTAATTGAACCTATTCAGCAGTCTATTATCTTCATTAAAATTTCGTGCAATTAGTACATTATGATTGGAAGTTTTGTTATCACAGCATTCTTTCAATCAATTACATTTTATATGCAATGTTTTGCCTAAAAATTGATTGTATGAATTTAATTTCTAGCACGTCATCATTTATTGAACCTATTACATTGAATATATTCTGAGAAGCTAGCTGTTTAATATTATAACGATTGTCACAGAGGATTGCAAACAAAATTTGAAAAAACTACTTGTTGTAAAACAACAATATTTCTAAAGAAGTTTTAGTATGCTTTATGTCGTTTCCTGTGTTGTTTCGTAGTCTAGTAATTTCTAATAAGATTTTAGATCTATTATTTAGGTGTGTAGTATATTTGGTATAAAACATCCCGCGGTATAAACTTGGATTATACATTTTGTGAGTGAACATATAAACGCTGATTGACAATCTGTGCTTATATAAAGCGGAAAATTTTATTAACTTTATGAGCTGTCTTTTGTGTGAGATGTTTTCTAAATTCTTATTCCCCATTCTTTCTGAGAAATAGCTTTCCTTATGAATTAGCTTTGCAATCTCCGACAGAAATTTCTAGTCTGTTCTGAGTATCTTTTTCTCAATTTGAGAAAATAATTTTTCAAAATTATTCTCTATTTTATAAAAAAAAAAATGCAATAGGAAGTGAATAGTACGCAGACAAAGATTTTCCTTATTGATCCGGTGAATCCATGTAGCTTAGAACGTTTTATATCGACTTCTCAAATGATTGACGCAGAGGAAATTCTCTGGAGCTGAAGTAGCGAATGATTCAATATTATACACAATTCTAAGCTTACCCCATGCAAAATGGTTCACAGTGACAAATAAAATTCTCCTAATTTTAAATGAGCACTTATAGTCGATTAGAATCTGTACATTCCCTCATAAAGTACTATGCATTATAAGTTTATGCCCAGGACATTTCACCATCAAATGTTGTCCGCTCATAAAAAGGGGATCTAAAAGTTAATAGGAAATTACCTAGATACGAAAACACTTAGAAAACGGCATAAAACTAATGCAAAAGAAAAAGTTATTTATAACAGCGGTTGCTTTACACATGGAGAACAAATTTTCATTGCAATTCTCTCTGACGATCACCATCACATGAAACAGCTCGCTTCTCAACATATAAAAAATGCAAAAGTAGAATAAATGATGGCATACTTATAGTTGAAATATCTGAAATTATCTTTGAAGCAAATCATTACGTAAAAAAAATACAATTGACTGAAAAAATGTTGTGGTAACAGAACTTCCGATCACTATTCATCAACTGAATGTAAGTTTGATAAATATAATAGATGGCCGAATAGATCCCTTTAATAATATTCCAGTGCATTACTCTGCTTGTCATTTTTTTGTATAAATTGTAAAAATATACATGAAGATAGTTACAGCAGCATGTGGATGCAAAGAACAGATAAACAAGGTGGAAGCATCGAAAACATGCCAAATTTTTATAAAGAAAATCACAAATCAATGTATAAATAAGACACTGTACTAAGATGATCGAATAGTTGGGCCGGGTGGTATAGGAAATATAGCCACCTCCACGACGTATGTCCAAGGTAGTTTTGAAAACAAGAGCTGTATTAAAAACAATAATTCGTTGTATGACCCAATAGAGTGGTAATGCTGTTTTCTTACTAAAAGTTGTCTGTTTTGCTCCAGCTATAGGGAATAAACATATTGTTTTGTAGTTTAAATATGTTAAGTAGATAAATATAAAGGTCTAAGCAACACTTTTAAATACTAACCAGCTCTGTAGGAATTTTTTAATTTTTTTGAAAAAATGTCAAAAAATGACAAATTTTACCCAAAATTTCGATTTTTGGAGCAAAAGCGCAGACTCAAGCCATTTTTTTTCAGCGGTAAAATTTCACACAGTTGATGTACTAGTATAAAGGAAACTTTTGGCACCTACCCGTTTTTGATTTTCAAAAAAAATTTTTTTTCGCTCCACCCTACTGTACATCCCCTTGTCTTCATTTGTTTTTTCTTATGAGGAAAAAGCAGCTGACATTATGTGGGTCGAATTACTGCGGGGTAGCAACAGCAAGAAACATCTGTCTATTCTTTATATCTCCTGCCGTACACATGAACTCGGGCAATCTGATGGGTCTCTGTTTAACAGGTCCATATATATTGCCATAAATGTTCCTGCAATGATCACTATGATAAAAATGCAGTGGTGTGGAAAATTTGTAGATGGAAATGTTTGTAAACATGCTCTTTCCTTCTATATATATTCACAGTACTACTAGGGTTATCCTGTCGACCAAAAAAACTATTGCCAAATTATAAAATTACATGCCAATAATGGATGATTGTGAATGCCACATTCAATGACATTAAACACAATACACATGTTTAAAACGTCATTAAGTGATCTTTAATTCCACTTTTTATTTGTATTTTTATTTGTGTTTTATTAATTTGTTTTTCCGTTATTAAAAATAAAAATTATGTTAACATGTATAACTTGGCTATTAGCTTGGAGATTTTTATAATTTGGCGAAAATGGTCGACAGGATAACCTACTAGTACCATATTGACTAAATATTTTGTTCTTGTTCCTTCACAAATCTTTCCACATATTAAAAGGAAAGGAATTGATTTGGATCAATTAGTAAACTTACCCATCCACAAATTTCTCATATTAGGAGAGGTTTAGTGTTTAATCTAATAGGTTACTGGATTAGCAAGATTCCAGCAAAACGCATTTACGATTAAAGGAGTATAGATATGGGAGAGGAAATTTAAAATAAAATTTCAATAAATGGTTTTGTTTGGAATAAGATCGGTGTAGTACTGATATTTAAAATGTAAGTCAAATGACTGGTATTATATTTGGTAAAAATCATTTGATCTACTTCAAAAAAATGTTTATTGTTCAAATTTTCTAATAAACATTCTTTCCATCTGTTGATCACAAGAACATTTCTACTATCAATTTACTCATATTTTAATTGACAATTTATTAGACGGTTCATTTTTATGACAACAGTAATTAAATAGTTATTAATTAATAATACTTTTCATTTTAAGAGTAGTTTTTGTAGAAAAAAAAAAGTTTTAGTAAAAGACGGCTTTTTTAAAAAAAAAGCGGGCCGGTTTAAAACGGCCCGGCTATTAGCCAGCAGCTTTGGTTGAAAATATGTTATCTTATTTATTGTTAATGTAATAAACGAACATACAAGTTTTGATCTAGAGTGAGATTAAATACAATATACTTATGACTCAATAAGCTGATTATGATTATGGTTTCATGAACAAAAATTGTCTGCCTTGATAGCTATTACTAATCTCAAAAGGTTTTTTTTTTCTTTTAAAGGACTTTCATTTGGTAAAAAGCAAGAAACATATTACTTACTAAACAAAATTTAGAAACTTGTATCGGCACATAACTTATTCATATCATAAGGAGAATCCTAATAAATCACCATTTTAATCCTTCTCATGGTTAATTTTCTTAAGTTATACTTTACAAACAGCAAATAAATAATATAAAAACATACTATTTTATTTTAAAATGATTTTGTTTCTAATTATTTTAAATATAAATTAAAAAATTGACAGTTAAAAGTAGAAATAGTGAAAAGTTTTTAAAAGTTTTATTAAGTATTGGATTCGGCCAAATACTTTGATATTCGGCCATACTGAATATTCAGCAGGCCGAATAGTTCCATATTCGGCCTAACCGAAAATTCGGTAACATGGCTGAATAGGCCAAATATCCAATAGATACCGAATATTCGGTGCATCCCTAATATATATATATATATATAAAATCTTACATGATTTTGGAAAGGAATTTTGGAATAAAATGAAATTTTTAGTGCACCATGCAATAGAAAGAATTTTCTTCTACATATAGACATTGCATTGACTTATGCAGACTATGAGTTGAGTAATGAATCGCTCTGGTGGTTCCTTTTATATGCAGGAGAACAAAAGTTAAATAAGGAATGGCATGGTCATTTGTTATAATCACTTAGAATTGTGATTGCAAAAATATGAGGGATCGGAAGGGGGATGACACCATTTACATCGCCCCGGGTGTCACCCATCCTAGCTACGCCAGTGGGCGTACGTACAAGATGTAATAATATCTCTAGACTTTATTCAGGGGAGTAGATTTTGTTTTATTAAAATTGCTAAAAAACAAACATAAATGGTTGGTGCCGAAAAAAATATGAACTTTATGAATGAAAGAGAGGGAAGCAGCTGATCAACAAGATTTTTCCATGACTAATCAATGAAGTTTCTGATTTTTTTGCTTTACTTGATTAACAAAATTTGCAATTTTTCCATGCTTGATCAACCAAATTTGGGCTTTTTATGAAATCAATCGACATAATTAGTAATTTTTTACGAAATTGGCGATTTTTATAAAGCTGATGGACGAAACTCATGATTTTTACAAAGCAGATCAATGAAATTTGCGATTTTTAGTCACATACTCAATAAATATTGTGATTTTTCCGAGTCTGATCGACGTAATTTGAGATTTTTTTTCATGCCTGATCAACAAACTTTGCGATGTTTTCAAAACCAATTGACGAAATTAACAAATCTGATTGATGAAATTCGTGATTTATAATAGCATAATCAACAAAATTTGTGCCTTTTCTTTTCATGATCGACGAAATTAATGATTTTTCCCAGCCTGATTGGCGAAATTTGCAATTTTTCAAAGCCTTATCAACGAAATTCACAATTTTACCGAGCCTGATTGACGAAATTAGCGATTTTTCCTCGCATGATTGACGAAATTCGTGATTTTTCCAAGCCTGATAGACGAAATTCACGATTTTCTCAGCATGATCGAAAATGTTTGTGATTTTAAGGAAACCAATCAAAAGAATTCATGATATTTATGAAGCCGATCGAGAAAGTTTAAGATCTTTCTGCACGTGCCCAATCAACAAAATTCGCGATTTTTATGAAATTGATTGCCGAAATTCACGACCTTTTTATAAAGCTGATTGATGAAATTCGCAATTTTTTTTCACATGATCGATAACATCTGCATTTCTTCTGTATCAGATCAATAAAATTCTCGATTTTTTGCACCTGGTCGTCGAAATTCACTATTTTTAAGAACCGTATCGACTAAATTTGCGATTATTATGAATCCGATTGACGAGATTCGTGACTTTTACGAGACTTATCGATAAGATTCTCGATTTTTATGATATTCCTTTGTCCGACCAACGAAATTTGGAATTTTTCAGGACCCGATCACTAAAACTCATGATTTTTCCGTGTCCGATCGTCAAAATTTGGGTTTTTTTCCACATTTAATTGATGGAATACGTGTTTTTCTGCGTTTAATTCACAAAATACCCATTTTCCCGTGCCCAAACAATTAAATTTGCAATTTTCAACTAACTTTAACGAAATCTGGATTTTTTTATGCGACAAAATAAAATTCACAATTTTTTCTCTCTTGATAAATTGACAAAACACACAATTGCCTCGCAGTCGATATTCAAAATTTTCTATTTTTCTGCACATCATCGCAAAATTTGGAATTTATCCGTGCTTTATCAATGAAATTTGCTATTTTATCGTCCCTGATATACAGAATTTGCGATTTTTTTTACTGGATCAATGAAATGTGCATCTTTTTCGTGTCTGATCGACAAAATTCGCGATTTTCCCATGTCTGATCAACAAAACTCGCGATTTTTTCGTGACCGATTGGCGAAACTTGTCATTTTTTCCCCGAGCCTTGTGGGCCAAATCGCGATTTTTCCAAGCTTCACCGATGAAATTCGTTATTTTCCGCATGTCATCAATGAAATTTGCAATTTTTCCATGCTTAGTCTACAGAATTTGCGATTCTTATGTGACTGACGAAATTATATATTTTCACGCGGTAACTTCACGAAATTTATGATTTTTTTTCTGCGACCTATGCACAAAAATTGCAACTTTTTCCAATTTTAAATTGGCGAACTTCGCGGGTCACACGTTAACTCATCGTGGACCGCTTTTGGCCCGAGGGCCACAGGTTGTGCATCCCTACTTTAAAACATCAGCATACAATATTAAAAAATGTTTGCATTTTTGTTGTTTTCCATGTTTCAACATGCAATGATGAAACATGGGCATAAAAATACTTAAAACATACGAAAAATGATAATATTAATATAATTATACTTACATTCTTGTACTGTCTTTTTACTACTCTTTGAGAGGGAGATTTCTAAAGAATCAAAACACTGTTCAGATTGTAGGCACATCAAATTATCTGTTGATAGAGGTTTATCACTAGAATTCAAGTCTAAGTTCATAACAGATGAATTATGCTTTTCAGAACATGTGCTTGAAAACCTATAATCATCATTACTTTTTTTAAAGTCTTTTTGACAGTCAGGTGTGATCTTTAAATTTTCAAAACATTCGGTAAGAAGTGCTTTACTTGCTTCATCTGTCATATTTTCCTTCAGTAAATATAAATTCAACAACACTATAGGTAAAAACTTTCAAGAGTTTCAAAATTTTCTTAAAATCAGCAACCATCATAATCTTTCATACATTACAATCTAAAAGTCACAGAAAGAAAAAAAAAAGTATGTATAACAGTAAACAACTTTAATTTATATAATATAGAACACTTTCATTTCTGAGAGAAATAAGTATAATAAAAACAAGAAATTTAGATATTTCTCAAAAAATAATACATTTGCATATTTTTAAATCAGGGTACATAGTTTTGCTAGAATTTGTCAAAAGAATTTTGTTATATTTACTGCATTTTTTTTCTGCCTTCAGATGCCTAGAATAAGCCAAGCAACTGAAAAGTCTGCAATTTAAAAACAGTAGACTTCCTCAGATCCGCACAATTTGGGACCAGGAGTTGTGCGTATTTTAGATTTTTGCAGATTTGTGGAAAACAAATTTCTTCAAAGGATATCAGAAAAACACAACATTTGACAAAGAATCATGAAAAAAATGGGACATTTGGCAAAGGATCATGGAAAATGAGAATTTCTACAAAGAATTGTTGAAAAAATGCAGAATTTCAACAAAGAAAATCGCTGAAAAAAATGCAGATTTTGACAAAGGATCACAAAAACAAACTAATTTCATCAAACCATTGCGGAAAAAAATGTGATAATTGGCAAAGGATCATGGAGAAAGAGTGACATTCAGCAAGGGAACGCAAAAGAAAAAAAAAATCAACAAAGTATTGTGTGAAAAATGGAATTTTGTCACAGCATCGTGGAATAAAATTTAACTTTTGACAAAGGATCAGAGAAAAAGTACCACATTTGGAAAGGATCATGGAAATAGTGGGACATTAAAAAAAAGGATAGAGAAAAATAAACTAGTTTTCAACAAAAAATTGCAGAAAAAAAAAATGACAATTTTGACAAAGAATTGCGAAGAAAATGCAACATTTGTCAAAAGTTTGTTAAAAAATTGTGAATTTTATCAACTCATTGCGAAAAAATGCAAATTTCATCAAATCATCAATGCAATTTTGGTAAAAGGTTGCTAAAAAATGTGCATTTTGTCAAAGGATCATGGGAAAGCGTAAATTTAGTCAAAGAGCTGCATAAAAGCTTGAATGTATAAAACTTTATAAACCTCAACTTTCTCCCTTTTTAAATAAATAAGCATAATTATTCAGAGTTGTTGATTTAAATTGCTTCAATGGTATGTTGTCATGTCTGTATTAATGTAATTATTTAAATAATTAAAGTAAAAAAATAGAGGATTTTAAAGATTTTTTTTCACTCCCTTGCAAGCAGCTCAACTCCTTTCATTTATAAGTTTTGGGAAGGAGGCTCCCCTCCTAGGAAAAATTGAATTTCAAGCCGCGGACACTACTTTTTGTAGTATTATATCATCAAACTTTCACTATAGGTGTAAATTAATGGTCGCCACTCGCCACGTGGCGATTAAAGTTGTAAAAGTGGCGATTAAAAATCGGCCATCGATCGCCACCCTAGTCGCCACTCGGTGATTGAAAAATCTTATTAATTTGCTTTGTGAAATACAGATTTGTTCATGGATATATTCATCTCTACTTTGTTTGCATCTAATTAGTGAATTGGCTAATTCTTTAAATTCAAAATTGGCCTTCGATCGCCACCCTAGTCGCCACTTGGCGATTGAAAATTTTTATTAATTTGCTTTGTGAAATACAGATTTTTTCATGGATATATGCATGTCTACTTTGTTTGCATCTAATTAGTAAATTGGTTAATTCTTTAAATTCAAAATCGGCCATCGATCGTCACCCTAGTCGCCACTCGGCGATTGAAAAATCTTATTTATTTGCTTTGTGAAATACAGATTTTTTCATGGATATATTCATCTCTACTTTGTTTGCATCTAATTAGTGAATTGGTTAATTCTTTAAATTCAAAATCAGCCATCGATCGCCACCCTAGTCGCCACTTGGTGATTAAAAAATCTTATTAATTTACTTTGTGAGATGCAGCTTTTTTTCATGAAAAATGGCATCTCTACTTTGTTTGCATCTAATTAGTGAATTGGTTAATTCTTTCTTTCTGTCTGATGCAAGCATATTTAGCAACTTTGTTGTATTTTCTATATTTTTGCTTTTTACCATGAATTCTTTATTTGGATTATGTTTTCAAGAAATAGGTTTTTTCCCTACAACATATAGTCATTAATTTTAATTCCACATGCATTTCAAATAAATTTTAGCAATTTTACCTCTGAATGCAAGGAGATTTTAAGGACATTGCTGTATCTTAAATCTTTCACTTTTGCCATATGCTCACTAATTGTACCAGTAATAGTTGGCTGGTACATTTTTTTTTAAATTTATGATTAAAGTTTATGTAAGTGCCAAGAAAGATTGAAACATTATAGCCAATTACTTTAAAAATATAGGACAAAATTAGCGAGTAATACTGCAAATTTAGCATCTGACTTTACTACTACCAAGTAGACTTCCTCCACCTTACCAACACATTGGCATTCTCTGATTTTGCCTTAATAAGACATCCGGAGTGTTGAAATCTCAGCCTAAGTAAAGAATATTTATATTTATCTGTACACTCGCCAAACTTAATAATTACCACCAATTTTTAGTAAGAATAAAATATCCAAGAAAGATGTGAAATTATTTTTGAATTTAAAAATACAATTTCCTTGTTTGTTTTATACAATGCTTTAATATATATTTAAATATAGTTTATCACTTATAATTTTATCTGCAGTATTAATCACCAATTCATACTTTTCCATTCAGTGGAATGACAGTTTTATTTTTAACCAAATATGTGTAACTTTGTAACTCACTAGCCGTTAAATAAATTAAAAAAAAAGCCATTTTGACCTATTTTTAAAAAGTGGCTACTAACTTTTAAAAAGTGGCCACTAATGAAACTGGGTCTACCGGCCACTGGCTACTAATCGAATTTCCCAGTTTTCACCTATAACTTTCACCATTTTCACATTCTACTATTAACTATGTTGAATGTGCCAAAATATTGTCTTTCTACAAAGAATTTTAACAGAGATGTCACATACATGTGCCGAGTTTGGCATTTTTTTTTTTTTTTTTTTTTTTTTTTTCCCAATGCTAATTTGGAAAAAAAACTTCATTTTCAGATACCAGTTACATTAGATTTTTATTACCTATTATTTAAAAAAAAAAGAGTTAAGAATAAATAAAAATAGTTCAATAACTGTAGAACAAAACAATTTGAATAATTAAAAATAAAATAAAAATAAACAGCTGATTAAAAAATAAAGAACAATAGCTGGGTTACCATATCAAGCAAAATAATATTTTGGCACCCATTAGGCGTCCTAGTGCATAATTACTACTACAGGGCTTGAAATTCAATTTTTCGAAGGAGGGGAGTCTCCCTACCAACATTTATAAATGGAGGGGAGTTTGGCTGTTTGGGAGGGAGAAGAAATGTTTAAAACCCGCCATTATTTTATGTGCTATTTAAAGAATTACCAGAATACAGACATAAAAAAATATCACTGAAGCCATTTTTATCAACAATTCAGAATAATTATGCAAAATGTGTAAAAAAAACTTTTATACTGTCTTTTTATTACTGGTGGTAAATTCCCTCCCGGTGCTAATTATTTTTGTCATAGATCTAATTATTGTTTTAATAATAATTAATAAAACTTTTAATTAATTTAATAAATTTATATTTATAATTTATAATTAATTGTTATAACCAATGTTATTTTTCTGTATATTAAATGTGTAAAAAACAAATTTAATCATAAAATAATACTTATTTGAGTGTAGAAAATAAGAAATACCACTATTGTTTGCATTTCTTTAAAAAAGGGGCAAGTCAAATTCATCGAAAAAGACTTTCTTAAAAAATGAATACTTTGTTGAGTAAAAGGATACTTTTTGTTTAATGAATGGCTGCTTTCAGGAATTGCACTCACTCAGAAATATTTGGAGCTGTCAGAAGCTGATTTTAGAGCAGCAAAGGAAAAAAAATATATTGAAGCAGGAAAATTAGTTTGTTGAACAAAAAAATGAACTCCCCGTAATATTATTTTTGGGGGGAGGAGGTTCACTTTGACGAACGTTTCATATTTTCGCTATCTTTTAATGAAATCTGTCTTGTAACGATCTTTTCACGAAATCTGCCGTTTTTTCGGGATTTTTTGACGAAATTTGCCGTTTTTTCGTGAATTTTTTGAGAAAATTTGCCGTTTTTTCGAGATCTTTTGATGAAATCTGATGTTTTATCGCGATTTTTTACGAAAATTGTCGTTTTTCGCGATATTTTCGGGAAATTTGTAGTTTACAGTGAATCTTTTGTCGAAATTTGTCGTTTTTCGTGATTTTTGGACGAAATTTGACGTTTTTTCGTGAATTTTGTGAGGAAATTTGCCGTTTTTTCGCGATTTTTGATGAAAAATGATGTTTTGTCGCGATTTTTTTACGAAAATTGTCGTTTTTCGTGATATTTTGAGGAAATTTGTCGTTTATAGCGAATCTTTTGTCGAAATTTGTCGTTTTTCACGATTTTTGGACGAAATTTGCCGTTTTTTTCGTGAATTTTCTGAGAAAATTTGCCGTTTTTTCGCGTTTTTTGGACGAAATTTTACGTTTTTACAGAATTCTGTGATGAAATTAGGCATTTTTTCGTGATTCTTGATGGAATTTGCCGGAAATTGGTCGTTTTTTTGCGATCTTTTAACAATATTTGCCGTTTTTAGCAAACTTTTGCGAAATCACGCGTCTTGTGAAACATGTAATAGCTGTTTCTTTTGTGTGTCATCTCCGATCTTTTGCGTAATTTAAGCGCAATAGCACGTCCGCGGCATCAGTTTCATAATTTTTGGAATTGAATGCGTTATTTTTTGGGGGGGGGAGGGGGGGGGATTCCGAACAGAATCACCTTTATTTCGCCGCGGAAAAAATCGCGATTTTCAATGAGTTTTCGCTGTAAAAAAACTCGCAAAATGTGTCGATTACTCGCATGAAAATATCATAAAATTCGTGGGAGTTGATCATAGTTTCATAATGCAAAATTGTTTGGGCGGGAGCCTCCCGTCCACGTTATTCTTTTGGGCGGGATTTCAAAATTTTGGATGCGAATCCCGCCATCCCGCCCTGAAATTCAAGCCCTGTACTATGCCAGAATTTTTCTTAAAAATAATTCAGCAATTACTAATTGCTATTTTTCATTATATACATTTTTATGACATTATTTATAACATTAATAAATTTTGCAGTTACAATTTTTTGGTTTAAAGTGTACTAAGTGAATTTTTCAAAGCAAATTTAAGAGAAACTGATAAAATTTCTTATTTTAAAATTTGTTCATAAATAAAAAAAGATAAAAAATGAGAAAGAAAACCTACAGGAATTGTATAATGTATGCCCTATATAGTGTTCACGCTAGAAATAAAAAGGGCATGGTGCTATTCACAAAAAAGGGCACTACTGCCCCAGAAAAGGGCACTTTTGCAAGAAAAAAATTGTTATTGCCTTTAGAAGGAGAAAAAGAAAGCGGGAAAACACATAATTTTTAAATATGATAAATCAAGTAACATTAATTTCGGAGGAATTTATGGCATAAAAATTAAAAATACAATTAAATAAAAACATATTGAATAGTTTAATGTTCTCTTTCTTAAAGAAATGAAAAAAAATTATTATTTTTGAGCATACAAATTTAGAAATGCTATGGAATTAGAGAAATATTTGTTAAAAATCTCTGGATAAAACCAGTGGTGTATTTTACTATTTTTAAAAAGGGCAGGGTGCATTTTGTAAATTTGAAAAAAGGCAGGGTGCTGCACCCTTCAAAAATGGCTTAGAATGAACACTATCCTAAAATAAGTTAAAAAAATTTACAACTTATGGAGAAAACATACAATCTAGCAACCCTAATCATACATTAAATTGCTATCTCACCTTATAGTATAAGTGCAGATTCACGGTCGCCAGTCACTATGTGGCGACTAATTTTCTATACCTAAGTCACATCCTTGTCACCCTGTTATGAAATGAATGGTTTTTTCAGGACATTTACAAACACTTGAATGCTACAGAGTGTGGCATTTTAGTAATAAATGATGCAGTGAAGTAGAGGATGTTGTGGTTAAAATCCTTCATAAAGCACATATAAAACTAATTATGTTAAGATAAAAATATAATGTGTAAAATTCAAAGTATATAAAAAAAGAATTTTTACTACTCAACTGTTTTAACAGTTTATAACTGAAGTCTCTATTTCAACACAAAATTAATGAAAGAAAAAGCTTGGAACAGTGAGTAGTATGTCTGTTCGCTATTTCTTTTCTATGAAGATTTTCTTTATGAAATCTTTAAATTTGTATAAAGTTAAGAAAGATGAAGATTTTCTTTTATTAAACCTTTAAATTTCTATAAAGCTATATTTTTTATGATTGTTTGTGCTTTTCATTATGTCGACTTTTATGTATTATGCATCTATAAAAGACTATACCTAATGGACGTATAAGATAACATGGCATTATTTATTTTATGAGGAACAGTGATTCAAAAACACTCCCAGATGAGTGTCCTGGTTTTGCCACTCATTATAACAGTAATGATTACTCTTTTTTAGGAAGAAAATAGTTTTAATTAACAATATATAACTCCGAGCAAGCAGAGACACAGCTAATCATTGAGAGTAGATGTCTAGTTTCTCAAACTTGTGAAAGAAAGAAAAGGAAGTAAAATTATAATAATGTAACGGACAAATAATAATATTTAGATCTCAGATTTTAGGAAGCAATACAGAAATAATATTGTAAAAATTAATTTTTATCCATTTACAAGTAAACAGCAGTATCACAAATAATTTTTCTCACAGTGGATTACGTTTAAAGTTTATACACAAATTAAACAAAATAAACCAACAAAAGATAAATCAGTCTTTTTTCACACATTTTTAATACAACAGAAAGAGAAAAAATAATTAAAATAAGGATATCAATTCGCCTGGATTATCCTTATAATCTATATTTTACAAGAGTTTGTGGAATAAGACAATGAATAACTTTATATGTTATGAAAACAAACAGAACATTAGAAAAGAATTTATACAAAAACATATGTTTACTTTAATGGATTCACCATCCACCATTACGTCATTTAAATTGATATCGCCTGCATATTTACAAGTGTCAAATGAAAAGAGCACAGATTACAAAAACATCTGTTGCAATCTTGCAATTGCAAATCTAGATTGGTTGGCTGGTTGAATGACAAGAAGAAGGACGCTGCAATTTTCATCCATGGAGTTCAGAATAAGGAAAGGGCATGTTTACAAACATACACTTCTGTCAACCAATCTACCGTTACATTTTTTGTCAAATTGATAGTCAATTTTACGCCAGGTAGCGGCAAGCATGTCGACATCCACAGAGGCGGTTGTAATTTTTTTTGGGATCCTTTTTGTCCTTTCCTTTGTCCTTTGGGGATTTGTAAAGGACAATGTTTACAGGAGGAGAGTGTCGAACATTGATGACTTAAAAGACCAGTAAAATACCTAGACACCATATTGGCAACCTTTTCTTAGGCCGACATCTTTGCCTTCCGTCACGTGACGAAGGACAGAATTAGCGCGCCAAACCGGTTTTTCTCCCGCCGAAACACATATTGTTATGTTTGTTTAGAGTTGACTATCACGACTCCATTAAGTTTCCAAAACGGTTGCCTAATTTGGCATCTTATCGCATAGATGGCGAGGCGAGTAATTTTAGTTTATCAATCTCTCACGGAAAAATATAAGAATAAGGCATTTAAATTTGTTGTATATTAAAGGGAAAAATAATAACATGTAGGTATGCTTTTGTAGAATGCTATATTAAAATTAAAAAAATTATTTCCATAAATTCATTTTTATTGATATGTTTCACATGCTTATTTAAGAAAGAAAATATAAATGAAACTAATTCTAAATTTGATTTAATGTGAGTACATGTATATATTCACATGCATTAGCCTGATTTTATTCTTTTTTTATTTTCACTGTGAAATTATGATTAATATTTTTTTAATAAAAAAGCTTCAAATGCTAATATTCTTATAAGTCTAGCCTCCCCCTCCCCCTAAATCCCTAAAAGATTCAATCAAATGCTTAAGATTTGTAAAACATTTTTTTATTTACTTTCTTGCTTTTTTGTTACTTTATTGCAACAACAAATACTCAATTATTTAAATCTCCGCCTTTCGAAATTACCAATTTCGCCCCCCCCCCTCCTCCCGAAACAAAGCATTCAAAATATAAAATAATTAAACAATACTGTTTCATATTTATTTATTTTTTCTGTTCTATTTGGAATTTTATAGTAATTGTAGAAAAATAATAAATTGTTAAATCAAATGCCCCTCCCCCACGCCAAAATAAATAAATAAATAAAATAATAATAAAACATGACACCTCCTCCATTTTTAGCTTAAAAATTAAAAATATTTTAAATTTATAATTTTTTCTAATGTTTTTGTTATTTTTGTAAATAATAAATTTACAATGGACCTTATGCATTCAACCTGAGGTCGAGGCTAAAATTCGTCTGCTGGCGGTGTTTAGTATAATAGTCTATGGAGTGTGATTTATTAATGCTTGTTTCTGAGAATTACCGGAGAAGAATTCTTTGTTGTAGCAGCATATTCTTAATATATTGTAATATACATTTTAAATTGTTGTTCTGCTAGCGAGAAAATTCTCTAAATTTGTAAATTTCCTGTTAAAATGTATCCAGAAAGGCTGAAGTCGTCTGCTAGCGATGATTGCGCCTGCGCACTGTTGCTTTCTGGCGGTGCAGTGACTAGAACAAACAAGTGTCTCCAGACAGACATCACGTGACCCGTACATTATTCCTGCCAATCAGGAGCCAGTATAAAGAAACCAATCATGTTGCTGCAGCAGCATGACGTCATAGGAATAAAGTTCATTTCATAAACAAGCGTGGCTCAAGACTACACGTGCGTTAATTTACAGACATTTGAAGTATTTATTTGAATAATTTAATTTTACTGTTTAAAATATTCATTACTGTAATAAATTAAACAACAGAAATATAAATTCATTGCCAGTTATTTTTAGTTTTATAATTTTAATTTATGTACTTCTCATGTACATCGCGAAACGCGGCGAATTTATTTGTTTATGTTGGAAGGACTTGTATGAAATGATGGTATAAATGAAAATTCCAGTAATTAATTAATTGGCCAGTTGGTGTCAGTTTTAAAGCAGCAAGTGATATTTCTTCTTCTGCTTTGAAAGTGATTACTTGCTAGCCAAACAAGAATTGTAAAGAAATGGATCCACAATCAAAGTAAAGAAATTTCAAGTTTGGTAAGCATAGTTTTTTCTGTCCATTTTTATATTTATTTTTATTGAACAATTAAATTATTTATTGGGGTATTATTGCCTAATAATGTAGGTGTGCATAGTTAATATTGTTAGAGTGATTTAACATGTATTTAATGTACGGCAAATCTAATTCTTTCATTACTTCTCTTATTAAAATTTAAAGGCATTCCTGTTCTTGTCTGTCTGTCTGTTTATAATCTTGTCATCTCTCTGTTTGTTTGTTTGTTTCCTTTAGTACCTATTTGCTTGTTAATTTTTAATTGAAAATTTTGGTCAAAATACAATTACCCCCCCCCCCCTCTCTTAACTATTTGTTATTTATGAACTATATGAGAAAGTAAAGTGTATATAATATTGATTGTACTACATATTTCATGTCAAGCTTTTACTTGTAAGAATTTCGCAATTAATATTTTGTATACACATATTTTCGTGATTTATTTACTTCATATTTTTATATCGAAGATATGTTTTGAGTAAACTATAATATATATATATATGTGTGTATGTTGTATAAATTAAATATTAGAGTATTAGCTACAGCTACATTTGAAAATAGTCTAAGCTGATTTTTAAAAAAGGATAGTAGTAGAAAATGTATTGACTAATATTTTTATATGATAACAAGCTTAAAACAAAAGTACTAGGGTCACCCGGGGTAAAATGGGTATATTTTATTTATTTTATTATTTTACCAGACATTTTTTTTTTTTTAATTATGAACAAAGTGCTTACATATCTGGCAATACTTAAACCTTATAAAAACAAACTGGCGACACATATAATGGGCTTGGCAACCATTTTGTTTTTCAGAAGATAGAACAAAGTGTTTTTAGTGGTTGAAAAACTTCTTTCCAGAAAAATATACAGGAAGAATTTTAGAAATAAACTGTTTGATATTTACAGAAGAAGGATTCTTCTAACTGAAAACTGTAAAATTAAGAAAATTTATTTACTCACAAAAATTTTATAGCGTTTTTTGTCATATGGGGTAAAATGGGTATAGAGGTCAAGATATGAATGTATGAAGATTGATCAAAGTTGAAAGACCTTTTGAGGGCATATTGTTATTGATCCTATGTTTTAAACTGAAATTATGCTTTGTTATATGAAATTAGGCTACTACTTATCATCAATTTATCATTTATATTATAAATTAGGCTTTTTCGGGTGACATTAAAATACATGGAAATTGATTAAATGTACAGGAACACAAGGTAAGAAAAATATCACGAAATTAAATTAAAACACATTTTCTAGTACTGGCGAGGCTATAAAAAAAACTCAGAGAAAACGCAACAGAGTAAAAGCAAAGGTAGGAGGAGTTAACTACAGAGTAGGTGGCTGCAAGTATTTGCACTAGGAATGCAAAAAAGTACAAACAGTTTAAAGAATCGAAGCAACCCATAAAATAGAAGTTAAACCAAAGGTTTTCACTGCAATGAATCCAGTCATTGGCAATTGAGTCCCTGTAAAATTTAATGTAAAGAAGTCTGTTCAAGAATTCACAAGTCTTATTATTGATATCCCTGATGAAAGTGAAAATACTGTGAAGTTTGCAACAGTCATCTGCTGGATTATTTTATGTCTTTCCTGAGAAAGATGATGTTGCTGATGTGAATGCATCCTAATTGCCAGAAAGCTATCTCAACCAAGCTGCAATAGCCCTTGCCAGTATACACTTTGCATGTAAATTTTTATTATGTTATACCTATCTGCATAAATTGCTTTTGATTAAACATTGATTTTCCAGTGTAATTTAATTTCTCATTTTTTCCTTACAGATATTCAGGCTGATATCTATCTGCTTTTGAATTGCATTAATAAAAAAAAAATATTTTAAAGAGAAACACGATTCACAGCATGTGCATAAACTGATGTGGTAGAGGATAGGATTTATCAGTACTCTCATCTTATTTACAATAGTTTCATAACAGTGTTTTTATATGTCAAGAAAAAAATATAAGCAAATCGAAATAGGGAGTTTTTGAAGTCTCTTCCCCTCACCTTCCAAGTTTACACATGATTCAGAGGATGAAAGTACAAAACTTTTAAATGGTTTACACATTAATTATAGTGTATTTAAGTATATTTAATTTATTATTCAACTTCAACCACCATATACCCATTTTACCCCGGTGCATACCCATTTTACCCCGAACCACGGGGTAAAATGGTTATACACCGGGGTAAAATAGGTATAGTGTTTTACACAAAAATTTTAAAAAAAAGGAAACACAAATTATGTTTATTTTAGACCTAAGATACACAATGTCAAAAATATTGAACAAAAACATGAATTTATTTCATAATATTTCTGCCATGAAACATTAAAATTAAAAAAGCTGATTTTTATACCCATTTTACCCCGGGTGACCCTATTTTATATAAGAGTTTCATTGGATTTTTTAGAAGAAAAATTTTATAATTTATAAATAAAATACAAAACAATAATCTTTATTAAATGTTCCCTTCTATTAGAGAGATGAGAAAAAAGTTCATTTATTTATAATAATCTTTTCCTTACCTTAAGGAACATTTCATATGTAAATTTAGATGTTTGTTTACCCTTATAATGTAAACTAACCATGTGTGTGAATGCTTTTTCTCGATGTATTGTAAGTTAAATCTATAATATTCTAATTTATTTATTGAAAATTATTTTTAATCAGCTTATATTAAAACAAAGTAGTTTTAGTTTCTAATATAACTAATTTATTATTTATTTGTTAGAAGATTTTAAAAATAAGAAACATAGATATTTTTTTTCTGTAAGCCTAAAAGTACCATTTTTTCTTGAAAATTTTAGTATTAATTTTATTATAAATAAAAGATTCATTCTATTTGAATGATGAATTCGAAGAAATTTATCATTTACTTACAATACTTTTCCTTTCATACACAAATCAAGATATCAACTAAATTAATTTTAGTAATGTTTGTTTACTGTTAATATACATAGACCATGTGTATTTTTATTCTTTTTTCAAATGTACCATTTATTCATTAAATATATAATATTCTAATTTATTACTTATATATTTTTTAATCAGCTTATGTGCAAAAATAGTTTCAAAATAAGAAAGTATCAATTAATACAACAGCAAATTGGATAAGATTATTTAGAAAAAAAAAAAAAATGGTGAATGTAATTCTTAAGATAATAAGCCTAAAATTAGCACAATTTTTTTTTCTAAAAATGTAAAAAAACTTTTTTAATGCTGTTTTGATTGTTAAATGAGAAAAAAGAAAACATTTGTTTAAAGCAGTTAGTGTTCTTACTTTCACAAACAAATTATTTCATTAATAAATTCAAAAATGTTTGTTTATCATTATTTGACCATGTGTATGAATGACTATTTTCATTATGCCATTTTAAATCTAGTTTTCTAATTTATGAAACTTATTTCTAGTTAAATTGTTTTAAAGAAATAGTTTTAGAAGAATAACGAACAAATACCTATAAGGTTAGTAACATTAGAAAATAATCTAAGATTAATTTATAGAAAGTAAGAAATATAACTTTTTTGTTCTGTTGTAAGACAAGGACTTTTTTAGAAAATTGTGCTGCAAAAGGTTTTAAATTTTGATTGAAATGAAATTAACTTTTCTAAAAATATTTATTTTAATTAAAGAATTGAATGACATGTTTTAGAATTTTAATGATTTATAAATTAGTTTTTTTAAATACATCAGACTACCATAAATCTGCACATAATTTACAGATGTAAACAATGAAAATTTCAGTTTAAATATAGGGATTTAATAATTTGACATTTTTATATAAATTCTATGCATATATTAAACTGTAATTTTCATTAATACTACTGAATTCAGGCTGTTTCATGAAAGAATAAATTTATTTTATGAAAAATTCAAGATATTAACTGATTTTACTAATAATCAATCTTGCCTGATGTATTTGTGCCATTAATCCAGCTTTTTTTTTTTTTTTTTAATGTTAAGTCTTACTAAACCTGAAATAAGACTTCCTTATTTTATGATTTTTATGTGAAATAGTGGTGCACTTTCAAGGCAAGTTTCATTGAATAATTTAGGAAAATGGCATCTCATCTTTTATAATGAATAGTTAATTATACATTATTGATTATTTACTTGACCTTTGCTTTTAATAATATAATCATTATATAAAATTATCTAAACGTTTATTATTTTATTACTTATTTTAATATTTTACCATATTGCGAGTATCCATTACAATTTTGATTGCATTATTAATTACATTCAAATTACTATTTAAAAAACGTAAACAAAACAAAGACCAGAAATTTGCAAAATCCAACTTCTGGTCCCAAACTTTGCGGTGTCTACTGCTTTTTTTTTTTAGGTAGCTTTCATTACAAAAAGTAAAAAGCTACCTATTGCAGCCGTCCGGAGGAAAGTACTTCCGGAAAATTTTGGTATATTTTCACCGATCATGACCCCCAGACCCCAAAACCACTCTCCGTTCAAATGTTGACATATATATATATAACCATATATATATATATATATATATCTGATTTTTGTCATGCGATAACTAACGTATTTATGAACCGATTTGAATGAAACTTGGTATGTACATAGTACATACAAATGTCTCAACCGAGTTCGTTGGCCAGCATCATCCGCCATTTTGTTTCAAAATAGCGGCCATTTTAAATTAAAAAAAAATTTAAAATTTAAAATTAAATGCGAATAAATTAAAAGTTGAAAAATATTTTTCTTTTACGTGTTAGAACTTAAAACAAAGATTCCAGAGCACTTTTTATTTTGTCTATATCTTAAAAAATGATTGAGTTATAGCACTTTGAATTTTTCTTATGGCTGACAGTTTGAAACGATCTGATTTTTGTCACGTGATAACACGCGCATTTATGAACCGATTTCAATGAAACTTGGTATATACATAGTACATACAAATGTCTCGACCGAGTTCGTTGGCCAGCATCATCCGCCATTTTGTTTCAAAATGGCGGCCATTTTAAATTTTAAAAAAAAATTAAAATTTAAAATTAAATGCAAAAAAATTAAAAGTTGAAAAATATTTTTCTTTTGCGTGTTAGAACTTAAAACAAAGATTCCAGAACACTTTTTATTTTGTCTATATCTTTAAAAATGATTGAGTTATAGCACTTTGAATTTTTCTTATGGCTGACATTTTGAAACGATCTCATTTTTGTCATGCTATAACTAACTTATTTATGAACCGATTTGAATGAAACTTAGTATGTACTTAGTACATACAAATATCTCGACCGAGTTCGTTGGCTGGCATCATCCGCCATCTTGTTTCAAAATGGCAGCCATTTAAAAAAAATTTAAAATTTAAAAATTAAAAGTAGAAAAATATTTTTATCTTATGTGTTAGATCCTAAAACACCTATTCTAGAACACTTTTTACTTTGTCTATATCTTAAAAAATGATTGAATTATAGCACTTTGAATTTTTCTTATGGCTGACATTTTGAAATGATCTGATTTTGTCACGTGATAACACTCGTATTTATAAATCGATTTGGATGTAATTTCGTGTGTACATAGTACTTAATAAGGCCTGAACCGACTTCGTTAACCAGTTTCATCCGCTATCTTGTTTAAAAATTGCGGCCATTTAAATTTAAAAAAAAATTAAAATTTGAAATTAGGTACAAAAAAGTGAGAAATTGAAAAAGATTTTTCTTTTATGCATTTGACCTTGATACAAAGGTTTCAAAGCACTTTTGTTTCGTCTGTATCTTAAAAAAGTCTGAGTTATAGTACTTTTAATTTTTAGTGTTGCTCACATTTTTTGAAATGATCTGGTTTTCGTCACGTGATAACATGTGTATTTATACACTGATTTGGATGAAACTTGGCGCGTAGATAGGACATACTGATGCCTGGACCGAATTTGTTGGCCAGTTCCAACCGCCGTCTTGTTTCAAAATGGCGGAATATTATTTTTTTTAATTTAAATTTTAAAATTAGGTGCAAAAAAGTAAGAAATTTAAAAAGATTTTTCTTGTGTTTTGACCTTGATACAAAGATTCCAGAGCATTTTTTGTTTCATTTATATCTTGAAAAATGGCTGAGTTTTAGCACTTTCAATTTCCAGTGAGATTGACATTTTGAAACAGTCTGAAATTTGTCACGCGTTAATACGCATATTTATAGACTGATTTCAATATAACTCCATGTGTTCATGGTACATACCAATGTCTTGACCGAGTTCACGGTCCAACTTTATCGCCATCTTGTTTCAAAATGGCGACCATTTAAGTTTATCAAAAATCTTTTAAATGTATAATGATGTATAAACAAAAAATTAGAAATTGAAAAAAGGTTCTTTCTAAACTATTTATCTTAATAATGAATTCCGGAGTATTTTTTGCTTTGTCTTTACCTTGAAAAACGCTTGGGATATAGTAGTTTGAATTTCTAATGTGGGTGACATTTTTTTTAGTCAATTTGCCCGGGACAGCACTCGTATATATATTAATCGATTTCGATGTGAGTGTGCATGTTCACATGAATTAAGATTTCAATCAAGCTCATTGGGTTTTTTTTTATCCATCATTCTGCTTTAAAATGGATATCGTGGAATTTGGCGACCCTATAAATCGCTTAAAATAAAACCAGGTTGAATAAAAGATGACTAATTTCTAAAAATTCCTATTAATATTCAGTATTGACAAAAACTAGTATTCAATCTTACATAATCGTGTTCCACTATTTTGAGCTTCGTATATTTGATTTATATAACTGAATTTAAAATAAATAAATAAGTATATGAAAGCTACCTCTTCCTCCCGGCATTGCCGGAAGGACTTTTTTTTTTGTTATAGGCAGGGGTGGGGAACACACATCATTTTGCTCGCCAGTGGTGAGTGGATATTTACATTTTGAAAAACTGTTGGCAATAGAGACATTATCAGACACTTTTTTAATCTAGATACTTTAAATTTCCAAATTATTACAGTGTAAATATGGTACTAAGCTTTATCTTGCAATATAAGCTTACCTCTGTTATATATATTTCTTAATATTATAAAAAAAAAATAAAAGAATTAAGAAAATTCATTGTAGTAAAAGTAATAGTAATTTCGTCTGTAATTGTGTGTGATTGTGTCATAACTATTTTTAACTGTATATGTGTTGCATATTGCAGGCTGGCGAAATAAATCCTTGGCTGGTAAGATTTTTGAAAAATTCCCTACCCCTGGTTTTATGTCATTAAACTGAAAACATGTTATAGAATTTTTAGCCATGTGTAATAATTAGGCAAATGCTCCTAATAAATTTCAACTTTTATGTACCTTTTTTTATTCCCACAATCGGCTCATCAAGAAATGTTGTGTTAAAAAAAATAGAAAGTATCCTCAAAAATGATAGATTGAAGATGCACCCCCCCCTTTTGTTTTAAGGTCTCTCCGTGGAAAGGTATATTAAAAAGACAGGGCATATGAAAATAAAAATGCAGAGTGCTATACAAAAATATAAGGAAGTTAACCCCCCCTTTTTTTTAAGAGGGCCCTTCAAGGAATGTTAAAAATACAGGCCTAGAAGTGCTCCTATATTTTTCCGCACTGTATGATTATTTTTTTATTTAGGGTGTGAAGTTCTTTAATCCAAATGTAATTTTTCTTTGAATATATATACATATATATTATCAATCTATCATGTAAAGAATCATGAATTTCGTTAATCACTTGTAGCTTATGTACAGAATCGCCAATTTTATCAGTTCTATGCAAAAGAAAAATTATTAACTTATTCAATTTGTTGTAGCATTGGAAACTTTGTCATTCAAGTGCGAAAAATTATTTTTCTCAATATATCTCAAAAGAAAAATTATAGATTATGTGAAAAAAATTGCAAATTTTTTTTAATAGATCACCAATAAAAAATAGTTAATGAAATATGGTTTTAAAAAAAAATTCTTCAGTTAGGTCTGACAAAAGAACACCGATTTCTTTAGGACGATGAATTAAAAAATCTCTTTCACCCTCTGATTGTAATAATCGTGAAATGTATGAATCTGCCATTGATAAAAATGCCATTTACTCATAGCAAACTGTCGTACATATCTTCAATCAAAGATGCAAAAAAATCTTTTTTTTTTTCTCAAATCAGTTAAAACAAAATCTTGCAGATTTTGACACTTGGTTATTGAAAGGATCATGAAATTTCTCGATCATTCATTTATAAAAATTGTAAATTCTAATAACTTGCTTTAAAAAAAATAAATAAATAAAATGTAAATTTCATCAATTAACTGCTGCCCCTCCCCCCCAAAAAGTGGATAAGTGTGAGTGCAAATTGCACAGAGGGTTTCATTTAATATCTCCTTTCAGCCTGAGCCCGGCCCTACCCGAAAATTAAAATTTTGGCCTGGCCCGAAAAAACTTATCTCAGTCTTTTTTTTTATGTTTATAATCACCATTTATGCAGAAGTGTTGTAGGCTGCGATATTTACAGTTTTAATGAACCCGTGTTTGTTGTATGTAAATGTTTCACTAATCATTAGTATTATTATTCCATATTCCATGTAATGGAGTCATAAAAATCTAAAAAATGGTATATGGTGAACATTAAATCTTTTAAGATGGAATCGCATTTAAAAGAAAAAAAATGTGTTCCATTCTTAGCAGATGAAAATATTTAATTTTTTTTTTTTTTTTTTTTTTTTTTTTTTTTTTTTCATGTATTGTTGTATTAATTTTGCATGGATGAACAGTTTAAAAGAAATTTGCTGTTTTCAGTTTAAAAGAAAATTCCGTCATAATCATGTTTTTTTTCACGTGTTTGATTCTATTTTAAAACGCCTAGTAATCTATGATTCTTTAAAAAGAATAAATTTTAATATTTAATTATAGAATAATGATAACTTAAAAGTATATGCCTTTTTTTGCAAAATTTTTTGGACCAAGCCAAATTTTACTGATTTATGAACAGATTTGGTCATGCAGAGAAAAGAAATTTCATACGGGGTGATTCAACAGGAACTGATTATTTTGGTCCATGAAGACTAGGAAGAATGAAATCAGTCTTGGCTTCGTACGGAAAAAGATGTTAGGCCCTGCCTGATACTCACAGAAAAAAAATTAAGTCCTGGTCCGAAAAGATTAATGACTAAGCTCGGCCCAAGTCTTCAGAAGTAAGGCCCGGCCCGAATGTCATTAGTGGAAATCGGCCCGAACCAGGCCCGTTGAGATCTCTAATAAGCATTATCAGTCCGACCCAGGGTTCTCACTGGCTTTTTACCAACATTAGCAATTTGGCAAATAAGAAATGTTAGAAAAATGGATTCGATGTCAAACACTGAAAAATCTATCTTTGGCCCCTTATTGTGTCAGTATTTTTTTTTTCAATATGTTTTAAAATATCCTAATTTTTTGTAATTGCTTATAAAATAGAAATTCGACCATCCGCTATGTAAACTATTGAAAATAAGTATTCTAAATATTTTCTAAAAGTGTAAATGCTTCAGACATTCTTTTTGCAATCTAAATAAAAATTAAAAACTTATCTTTGACTTACCGTTATGAAAATATACACTGAAAATTGATATGAAACTTCGGCTCAGATAAAGAAAAAAAAACTGACCGGTCAATGATACTTTGCATAAAACTAATAAACAGTATGATAGATGACTAAGTTTAACACAGCATTCCAACAAAAATTTTCCCTCCTTAATGCACAGTATATAGTTTGGGTTTTTACCGACCCACACGACTCCGGCGTATAACTGACAATAGAAAAATACCTATAGTGTAAACTTTTGTATATCTTTAGCTGTTGCTCAGTTAAAAATTAGAAGTGGTCAGCTTGACCCACAGCAAAAAAAACAGAACTCAATGCGACCAGCAACAAAATATAGTCATCTACCGGACCGAAACCCAACTTGCAGAAAAAAAAAGTAGAAGTTAACTTGACCCACAGCAAAAAGAAGTTAACGAGATCCAAACACAACCCACAGCAAAAAAGTATTAGTTAAGCTCAGGGCCGTAAATCCCGGGGGGGTTTGGGGGGGTGCAACACCCCCCCTAGGAGAAATCAGTCGGAAAATTCCCAGATCTATCGGAAAAAGTATGTTTAGTCGGAAAAAATGGTGTTAACCAATAAAATCTTATAAACTGGAAAATCATTCGGAAAATTTCCCGTTCCATCGGAAAAGGCGTATTTAGTTGGAAAAAATAGCATTACGTATTATCCTATAAAAACTTATAAATTGGAAAAACAGAAAAATCAGTCGGAAAAATTCTTGTTTGATCGGAAAAAATGTTCTTAACCTATAAAAACTTATATACTGGAAAATCATTCGGAAATTTTCCTGTTCCATCCGAAAAAGCGTGTTTAGTCGGAAAAAATAGTATTACGTATTATCCTATAAAAACTTACAAATTGGAAAAAGGAAAAATCAGTCGGAAAAATTCTTGTTTGATCGGAAAAAATGTTCTTAACTTATAAAAACTTATAAACTGGAAAATCATTCGGAAATTTTCCCGTTCCAACCGAAAAAGCGCATTTAGTCGGAAAAAATAGTATTACGTAAAAACTTACAAATTGGAAAAAGGAAAAATCAGTCGGAATTCTTGTTTAATCGGAAAAAATGGTATTAACCTATAAAAACTTATAAATTGGAAAAACGAAAGTATCATTCGGAAAATTTCCCGTTCCATCGGAAAAGGCATGTTTAGTCGGAAAAAATAGTATTATCCTATAAAAATTTATAAATTGGAAAAACGAATAAGTCAATCGGAAAAATTCTTGTTCGATCGGAAAAAATGGTATTAGCCTATAAAAACTTATAATAAATTAGAAAAACGAAAATATCATTCGGAAAATTTTCCGTTTCAATCCGGAAAGGCATGTTTAGTCGGAAAAAATAATATTACGTATTAACCTATAAATACTTGTAAATTTTTAAATCGGAAAAAATGGCATTTATCAATAAAAAATTATAAATTGGAAAAACGAAAATATCAATCGAAAGTTTTTTGTTCCACTGGTAAAGGCATCTTTAGTCGGAAAAAATAATATTACGTATTAACCCATAAAGATTTATAAATTGGAAAAACGGAAAAGTCAGTCGGAAAAATTCTTGTTCGATCGGGAAAAAAGTAAATTAGCCGAAAAAAAGGGTGTTAATCTATAAATATTTATGAATCGGAGAAATATTTTTGTAGTTTTTAATTAAATAAGAAAAACAAGTTAGATCGAAGAAAACCTATAAAATTTTATTCTCAGTCGGATTTATTTCCGCTGCAGTTTCTGATAAGAAAAATAAGAAAAAAAAAAACAATTTAGCATGGAGAAAACAAATTTATTCTTAGCCGGAACTATTATTAATTAATTTAAATAATTGCTAATTTACTATTTACTTTAAATTAGTAATTAATCAATATAACTTATTAATATATAGGATTTTATTTTTCTGATAAAACTATTCAGAAAAATGTTGATTTGTCAAATATTGTGTTCTCGGAAACTTCGATATGACGAAAAAAAAATATTCTTGTACATTTTCTAGTAATGTTAAAGTTATACCGTTAATTATAACTGATATTTGAGTAAAATTTTGATATTCCGATTTTTTTTTCTGTGTCTTTTGACTTGGATGGATACATCGAAATCTACTTGTATCTTTTTTTTTTTTTTTTTACTGCTGGAAAGTTTTTAGTTTAATCTCGAAATTTTAAGATATACTGATCGAAGTGAAGAAACTTCTATTTTTTTAATCTAAATTTTAAATTTAATTAGAAATATGTATCACGGAATTTAGGTGGTATACGATGAAAATTCATTTATAGAAATACAAATATTTGGTATTTTTTCATATCAAAATCTGGATATTTTCCATTCTATTCAAATTTTACCTTTAATTGAAAATAATTATAGTCTCATTTTTTCCTACTATCTAAATTTGTGTTTTCTTTTTATTTTATTAAAAAAATAATAATAATAAAGGCGAAATTGTTTATACTTACTTTTTTACGTAATTTTTGATTGATTTAAAAGATTGTTTAAGAAATTTATATGATACAGAATGAAAATTGAAAATACTCAAGTACTTTGAATTTTCATCTCGAAATAATCTGGATATTTTACAGCCTGTACGAGTTTACTTCTCTCAGAAGTAATACTTTCGTTAGCTTTTTCCTCAGTCAATTATATTAAATTTTTTTAATATTTTTATTATTACTATCACATTTTGTTTAGTCAGAAAAATGAGTTGTAACACCAAATTGTTACGCTGCTTTTAAGTTTGTCGTTAGAAAGAATTAAAACTTATATTAAGAAATCCCGTATTTTTGACAATTTTTTGTCTCTGAAATATCCCCCAAGCAAACAAATTTCAATTTTACTTCAAAAAAAAAAAAAAAAAAAAAAAAAAAAAAATACTATAGAGGTTTTAACTGAATGCTAAAAAATAGAAAGATAGAACATTGTTTTCTCTTCAATGTAAAGCTTGGGTACCTAAATGGCTGGACGTTGCACCTCCCGCCCTATGTGTCAGTTACAAAACAAACTGCGCCTGCGTTAACTCTTTGTTTAAACCGTTAGTATTCTGGCTCATAGTACGAAATCATTCAATTAAAAAGTGTTGGTGGGAGAATATTTTAGTATATAGTTACTAGTTCAATTTTTTTTTATCAGTTATGCCCCCAACTAATGTAAGAGAAAAAAAGTGCAATGTGGGTTATGTAATTATATTTTCGATAGTGATTACAGGAACACACTTAATAAACAAAAGCATGCTGATAAAATTTCAGCCGATATACATATACCGTTTTGCATTGTTGGAGCTCTAAAAAATCCTTTTGAAGTAAGCTAGCTATTTTATTACAGAAAATTTTAGATATGTAAAATGTGTAAATAACTGAATTGTTTTCATATTTAAAAATGAATTATTTTATTTTATTTATTTATTTATTATTTATTTATTTATTTATTTATTTTTTTTGAGGGGGCAGATAATTATTTAATAACTTGTAAAAATGTACTGTTATTCGATATATATAAATGTTTTTAACAGTTAGCATCGCAATTCCCTAACTATTTGCTAGTTTTGTTACAAACTGGAGATGACAAGCTAGTTGTTATTTAAATTTCATGAAATTATTATCATTTTTAACTACATTTTTTTTCTTTCAATATATTTGCGTTCTTTTTTGCCAACTATTTTACAATTTGCAATTGCAAGTCAATGTATTTAGTATTATACACGAAGTTAAAATTGTATTATAGATCTTTTTATATTTTATCAATTTTATTTCATCGTTATTTAAGAGTAATGTAGTATTTTAAGAAATTTTTGCCTACATGGCTTTTCATTTTTATTATTTCAAGGTTCAACAACTAAGAAAGTTCATTTTTTTTTTTTGAAGTTCAAATGTCAAGGTATGTAAAATAGTCTATATTTTTAAAACTTTGTTATAGTACAAGTAAAAATAATTTTGTCTCCCTGCATAACAATATTTTGATTATTATTTTATGGATAGATGTTTTTTTGTGTGTGTGTATAGATAAGAATCAAAATTTAATCCTTTGAAACTTGAAAATAATTTTAGCCTTGGTGGAGGATAAAACAGCGCAACTTTTGACTGTTTAAAGCTAATTGATGATTAAATGGATCTTTAAACCTCTTGCAATTTAAAATTTTAAAAAGGCATTTCAATTTTACTGCTGGTACATTTTTTGTGCCTGTGTGTGTGTGTGGGGGGGGGGAGATGAAAAAGGAACCAGAATTTTACTTTTGGCTTATGCATTTCGTTTATTTGTTTGGTACTTTGCGCATGTTTTCTCAAGGAGTCAGAAAAACTATGTACAATTGCCTTATTTATTAAAAAATTTGAGTATAATTTGAAAACTTTGAATTCGCTCCTAAAAATTTACATACTCTGCTTTAATAATTTATTTGTTATTTATCTATATATTGCATCTAATATACTTATATGATGTATCTAATTATATATTTTATCTAATGCTAGTAGAGATAGCTATAAATATATAAAATAGTTTGTCCTGACAGAGTGATAATCAACGCACATCCCAAACTACTGAATCTAGAACCATGAAAATTGGAGAGAAAGTACTTCTTATGATGTAAGCATGCACTAAGATGGAAATTTTGAAATTACCCCCCTAAAGAGGGACAAGCGGGGGAGGTAAAAAATTCTGGAACAAATTGCCATATCTCAGCAAACATTTAAGGTAGGAGCGTAAAATTCCAGAAAATAAATCTACTAAAAAAATTATTAAACACATAATCCAGTGATTTTAGAAATCTCAACATAAGGAGTTAAAAGGAGGGAGTCGAAAAATTTAGAACATTTGGCACATCTCAACAGTTTTTTCAAAAAAGAACGTGAAGCAGCAGAAAATAAAAAATTTAAAAGCTAATTAAATACGTGTTTCAGCGATATTTTAAATTTCCACCCCCGAGGAGTTTAAATGGGGGTGCAAAAATTCCATACTTTTTTGGCCATATCATAGGAAAGCCCTCAAATCACTCTTTCATATAATAAATCTTTCTCCCTCTCCCCCCGCCTCCTCTTATCCTCTATTGGGGACAATTTTCGATCTTTTTTGAAATTGTAACGTTTTATCATTTTAGACCGGATTTTTTTTTTTTTTTTTGGGGGGGGGGGGGGTCGCCCTTTGATAAATATTACTTATAATATATGAAATTTTTATAGTTAGGGGAAGGGTCTATTCTGGGAGGGAGGACAATTTCCTAAATTTTGAATACATCTCTCTTGTGATATATCGTTGGATTCCTATTTTGCCCTCACGGGCAACCACTTTTCTAATTTTAGCCGATACCTTTCATGTGATATATTGCTGGAAAGCCCTTTGACTGCTTATTCGTATTATGCACGACTCGTGTCCCTCTCGGGTGGAACGGTTATTGTATTCCATCAGGAGATCGCCTAATAATGGGAAAAACAATAATAACATAATATAAGATTATTAGACTATCTCGATACACTAAGTCATAATTATCGTTCGAATTATGATATTATATATATATATATATATATGTATATTAGTCTTCATGTTGGCTATAGTACTCGGAAATTTTCCTTCTTGGAGTCGGAAAATTTTGAGCCGACACCCCCCTACGCGATTAGGGTGGTTTACGCCCCTGGTTAAGCTGACCAGTAGCCTAATCTAGTAGACAACTCGACACGCAGCAAAAAATAGAAGCTAACCTGACCCGCAGTAAAAAGTGAAAGTCAAACGAACTCAAATGCAATCCCCCAGCAAAAATATTAGTTAACACGTTTGCTGCCGCTTACATGAAGATGTGATGATAGTTAATGCCGCACTGTAGAAGTGAGTTCATCCCAGAAGCCGATTTACTTTTTATAACAAAGAATCAGTGAAAGATTTTTCCCGCACCAGCGCGTGACTGGCTATTGGACATCATGCGCTGGCACGTGAGTGGCCCCTTAATGTTGGTGCCATATTACACACTTTCATGTGAGCGGCAGTGAACATGTTAACCGAACCAACAGCAAAAAATGGAAGTCAACCAGACCCAAACCCGATCTGCAGCAAAAATAGAAGTTTTCCAGATCCAAAACCCAACCCACAGTAAAAATAAGAGTCAACCAGACCCAAACCTTACCTGCATAAAAATAGAAGTCAACCGGACCCAAATGCAATTCCCAGAAAAAATGCGTTGACACAACCAACAGCAAAAAATGGAAGTCAACTGGACCCAAAACCCGATCCGCAACAAAAATAGAAGTCATCAAGACCCAAACCTGACCCACAGTAAAAATAGAAGTCAACCAGAGCCGAACCCGACCTGCAGTGAAAAAATTAGCCTCAACACACGCATCAGATTCGAGTCTCCAAATTTTTTTAAATCCCCCCCCCCCCCTTGAGAACTCTCCAGATCCACACACTGGGATTGAAGAAAAAACACAAAATTTTGTCAAAAGATCGAATAAAAAATGCTAATTTTTGCGAAATTTAGCAAAAAGAAGATAAACTTAGTCAAAAGATCGCGGATAAACACGGAATAAATCTTAAAGATTGCATAAAAAAATGCAAATTTCATCCAAGGCTTCGTAAAAAAAAATGCGAATTTCGTGAAGGGTTTGTGTAAAAGCACGAATATACCGTAATTTAGAGGAGAAACGCCGCAGCCTCGAATAGTGACATCGTTTAAAAAAAAATCGGCATAATCACTGCACCAGTCGTAAACGCCGCAGTCAAAAGGAATTATTTTGTGTTAAAGTGACTTTTTTTTTTTTTTTTGAAATACTGAATTTTTTTGCTCAAAATTTTCGTAAACGCCGCATATATGAAAAATTTAACTTTTAAACTCGTAAATGCCGCGCCGTTTATTCCCTAAATTACAGTAGTCAAAAGATCAGGGAAAAATGTGCAAATCTTGTCTAAAGTTCACAAAATGCATAAAAAATGTGCAAATTTCATCAAAAGATCTTGAAAAATGTTCATATTTTGCCAAAAAAGGCACATTTTGTGGGGAAAAAAATGTGAAGAATTTATCAATGAAATAACTTTTGAAAATTTCTGTTTGTGGGACAATTTTGCTTTCATGCACAGACAGATAGCGCTTGGCAGCAGTATGGCTTTATATCTCTTTATCACATCTTATTGGTTTCATAGTGACCTGTTTGGCAACGATTCAAAGTTGTTGGTAAGGTAAGAACAAATATTTTCGCAGAGAGAAAAATTTCCCTGATTGAGAATTTATTTATAAAATTCCCTAATATTTCCCTGATTTCCAGAATCTGTTGCCACCCTATTATACATAGCTAAAAATTCTATGACATGTTTTCAGTTTATTAACATATAACCAGGTGTAGGGAATTTTTCAAAAATCTTACCAGCCAAGGATTTATTTCACCAGCCTGCAATATACAACACGTATGCAGTTAAAGATAGTTATGACAAAATCACAAGCAGTTACAGACAAAATTACTATTACTTATATGCATTTTCATAATTCTTTTTTTTTTCCCCTATAATATTAAGAAATATATACAACAGAGTTATGCTCATAATGCAAGATAAAACTTAGTACCATATATACACGGTAATAATTTGGAAATTAAAAGTATCCAGATTAAAAAAGTGTCTGATAATGTCTCTATGCCAACAGTTTTTCAAAATGTAAATATCCACTCACCACTGGCGAGCAAAATGATGTGTGTTCCCCACCCCTGCATATAACAAAAAAAAAAAAAAAAGCAGTAGACATTGCAAAGTTTGGGACCAGAAGTTGCGCAGATTTTAGGATTTTGCAAATTTCTGGTCTTTGTTTTGTTTACGTTTTTTAAATAGTAAATTGAATGTAATTAATAATGCAATCAAAATTGTAATGGATGCTCACAATATAGTAAAATATTAAAATAAGTAATAAAATAATAAATGTTTAGATAATTTTATATAATGATTATATTATTAAAAGCAAAAGTCAAGTAAATAATCAATAATGTATAATTAACTATTCATTATAAAAGATGAGATGCCATTTTCCTAAATTATTCAATGAAACTTGCCTTGAAAGAGCACAACTATTTCACATCAAAATCATAAAATAAGGAAGTCTTATTTCAGGTTTAGTAAGACTTAACATTAAAAAAAAAAAAAAAAAAAGCTGGATTAATGGCACAAATACATCAGGCAAGATTGATTATTAGTAAAATCAGTTAATATCTTGAATTTTTCATAAAATAAATTTATTCTTTCATGAAACAGCCTGAATTCAGTAGTATTAATGAAAATTACAGTTTAATATATGCATAGAATTTATATAAAAATGTCAAATTATTAAATCCCTATATTTAAACTGAAATTTTCATTGTTTACATCTGTAAATTATGTGCAGATTTATGGTAGTCTGATGTATTTAAAAAAACTAATTTATAAATCATTAAAATTCTAAAACATGTCATTCAATTCTTTAATTAAAATAAATATTTTTAGAAAAATTAATTTCATTTCAATCAAAATTTAAAACCTTTTGCAGCACAATTTTCTAAAAAAGTCCTTGTCTTACAACAGAACAAAAAAGTTATATTTCTTACTTTCTATAAATTAATCTTAGATTATTTTCTAATGTTACTAACCTTATAGGTATTTGTTCGTTATTCTTCTAAAACTATTTCTTTAAAACAATTTAACTAGAAATAAGTTTAATAAATTAGAAAACTAGATTTAAAATGGCATAATGAAAATAGTCTTTCATACACATGGTCAAATAATGATAAACAAACACTTTTGAATTTATTAATGAAATACAGTAGACTCCCTCAAATCCGCACAGCTTGGGACCAGAGGTTTTGCGGATTTCTGGTCATTTCTTTATTTACATTTTTTTTTAAATAATTTGAATGTAATTAATAATGAAATCAAAAGTATAATGAATGCATACAATATACTAAAATAAAAAAAAAAAAAATAAACTAAAATAATAAAAATTTAGGTATTTTTTAAAATGATTAAAATACTAAAAGGAAAGGTCAAGTTAATAATCAATAATGTACAATTAAATATTCATTATAAAAGAGGAAATGTGTTTTATTCTAAATTATTCGATGAAACTTGCCTCATAAAGGTACATTACTAATTCACATCAGGATCATAAAACAATGAAACTTTATTTCAAGTTTAGCCAGACTTAATAACTAAAAAAGCTTGATTAATACATAAATATATTTGGTAAGACTGTGACTACCAATGATATTAGCAATATCTTTATTTTTCCAGAAATAAATTGTTCTTTCTTCATAAAAAAACATGAATTCAATAACCTTAACAAAAATTATAAATTAAAAAATATATGGAACTGATATAAAACTGAAAAAATCAATTTTTGCACCTACATCTAAACTGAATATTTCATTGTTTACATCCTTAAAATATGTGCAGATTTTAGAGAGTCGCGGATTTGAGGGAGTCTACTGTAATTTGTTTGTGAAAGTAAGAACACTAACTGCTTTAAACAAATGTTTTCTTTTTTCTCCTTTAACAATCAAAATAGCATTAAAAAAGTTTTTTTACATTTTTAGAAAAAAAAAGTGTGCTAATTTTAGGCTTATCATCTTAAGAATTACATTCACCTTTTTTTTTTTCTAAATAATCTTATCCAATTTGCTGTTGTATTAATTGATACTTTCTTATTTTGAAACTATTTTTACACATAAGCTGATTAAAAAAAATATAAGTAATAAATTAGAATGTTATATATTTAATGAATAAATGGTACATTTGAAAAAAGAATAAAAATACACATGGTCTATGTATATTAACAGTAAACAAACATTACTAAAATTAATTTAGTTGATATCTTGATTTGTGTATGAAAGGAAAAATATTGTAAGTAAATGATAAATTTCTTCGAATTCATCATTCAAATAGAATGAATCTTTTATTTATAATAAAATTAATACTAAAATTTTCAGGAAAAAAAAAATGGTACTTTTAGGCTTACAGAAAAAAAAAAAAAAAAAAAAATCTATGTTTCTTATTTTTAAAATCTTCTAACAAATAAATAATAAATTAGTTATATTAGAAACTAAAACTACTTTGTTAATATAAGCTGATTAAAAATAATTTTCAATAAATAAATTAGAATATTATAGATTTAACTTACAATACATCGAGAAAAAGCATTCACACACATGGTTAGTTTACATTATAAGGGTAAACAAACATCTAAATTTACATATGAAATGTTCCTTAAGGTAAGGAAAAGATTATTATAAATAAATGAACTTTTTTCTCATCGTCATCTCTCCAATAGAAGGGAACATTTAATAAAGATTATTGTTTTGTATTTTTTTTACAAATTATAAAATTTTTCTTCTAAAAAATCCAATGAAACTCTTATATAAAATAGTACTTTTGGCTTCATATATAGCTTGTTATCATATAAAAATATTAGTCAATACATTTTCTACTATCCTTTTTAAAAATCAGTTTAAACTATTTTCAAATGTAACTAATACTCTGATGTATTTAATTTATACAACATACACACACATATATTTATATATTATAGTGTACTCAAAACATATCTTCGATATAAAAATATGAAGTAAATAAATCGCGAAAATATGTGTATACAAAATATTAATTGCGAAATTCTTACAAGTAAAAGCTTGACATGAAATATGTAGTACAATCAATATTATATACACTTTACTTTCTCATATAGTTCATAAATAACAAATAGTTAAGAGAGGGGGGGGGGGGGTAATTGTATTTTGACCAAAATTTTCAATTAAAAATTAACAAGCAAATAGGTACTAAAGGAAACAAACAAACAAACAGAGAGATGACAAGATTATAAACAGACAGACAGACAAGAACAGGAATGCCTTTAAATTTTAATAAGAGAAGTAATGAAAGAATTAGATTTGCCGTACATTAAATACATGTTAAATCACTCTAACAATATTAACTATGCACACCTACATTATTAGGCAATAATACCCCAATAAATAATTTAATTGTTCAATAAAAATAAATATAAAAATGGACAGAAAAAACTATGCTTACCAAACTTGAAATTTCTTTACTTTGATTGTGGATCCATTTCTTTACAATTCTTGTTTGGCTAGCAAGTAATCACTTTCAAAGCAGAAGAAGAAATATCACTTGCTGCTTTAAAACTGACACCAACTGGCCAATTAATTAATTACTGGAATTTTCATTTATACCATCATTTCATACAAGTCCGTCCAACATAAACAAATAAATTCGCCGCGTTTCGCGATGTACATGAGAAGTACATAAATTAAAATTATAAAACTAAAAATAACTGGCAATGAATTTATATTTCTGTTGTTTAATTTATTACAGTAATGAATATTTTAAACAGTAAAATTAAATTATTCAAATAAATACTTCAAATATCTGTAAATTAACGCACGTGTAGTCTTGAGCCACGCTTGTTTATGAAATGAACTTTATTCCTATGACGTCATGCTGCTGCAGCAACATGATTGGTTTCTTTATACTGGCTCCTGATTGGCAGGAATAATGTACGGGTCACGTGATGTCTGTCTGGAGACACTATACTAGAACAACAGTGTAGCATACCGCCAGCTCTGGCGTGTGACGTCACGTGCATAAGGTCCATTATAAAATTCCACCTCTCTCTGAATTTTCGGCTTTTTCCCAGTGGCGTAGCTAGGATGGGTGACACCCGGGGCGGATGTAAATGGTGTCAGCCCCCCCCCTCCCTTCCGATCCGTCATATTTTTTCTATCACACTTCTATGTTATTAAAAAATGACCATACCATTATTTAACTTTTGTCCTCCTGTATTAAAAGAAAAAAAAAAAAAAAAAAAGAGGAGCGACTCATTACTTAACCCACACTCCGAATCAGTCAATGTGGTGTCTATATGTAGAAGAAAACTCTTTCTTTAAAAATTTCCTTTTGCTACGCTCTCGTTGGATTCCAGGTGCTTGTCTTATTTAGATACACTACTCTGAATAAAATTTCACATTCTCAAAGAAAAGAAAATGAACTAAATTGCTTCGTGTCAAGGGCGGATCTGGAGAGTCCTCAAGGGGGGGGGGGGGCGATTTTAAAAATTGGGAGACTCGAATCTCATGCGCAGGTCGGGGCTAATATTTTCACTGCGGGTCGGGTTTGGGTCCGGTTATCTTCTATATTTTCTGCGGGTCGGGTTTGGGTCCGGTTATCTTCTATATTTTCTGCGGGTTGGGTTTGGGTCCGGTCGACTTCTATTTTTCAAGCAGTGTCGGGTTTGGGTCCGGTCGACTTCTATTTTTCAAGCGAGTCGGGTTTGGGTCCGGTCGACTTCTATTTTTCAAGCGGGTCGGATTTGGGTCCAGTTGATTTCTATTTTTTGCTGCTGGTTGTGTTAACTAATCAGGGGTGTGCGAAGAGAAAACTGCGCCTGGGCAAATTTTCATCAGTTTGCCCCCCACCACCTATCCCAAACGACTTTTCTTGTAACAGGCCAAAAACGACTTGGTAGTATGAATTTGACGTCTTTTAAATTTCTGGGCCCGAGGCGACCGCCCCCCTTCGCCCCCCCCCCCCCACACACACACACCCTTTCACACCGCGATGTAACTAATACTTTTTCTGTAGTTCGCATTTCGGTCCGTTTGACTTCTACTTTTTGCAGCGGGTAAAGTTATCTTCTTCTCTTTTGCTACTTGTAGGTTTGAGACCGGTTGACTATATTTTGCTACTGGTCGTGTTGACTTCTGTTTTTTTTTCTGTGGGTTGTGTTTGGATCCGGTTGACTTCTTTTTTGCTGCGGGTCGGATTAACTTCTACTTATAATATAATTCATAATAGTAAAGCTCTACAATAAGAACAAAAGTAAATATTTAAAAATGTATTTCTTAAGATTTCGCTAAACAAATGTACAACATAAATATATTTTTTACGAATAACAAATAAGATGCCAGTCTAAATTGGGCTCGGAGTGAAGAATTGCACGAATCGCGGTCGGGCCAATAATGCTTATCATACAGGCTGGGTCGGACACGGAACAAACGTTTAGCTTTTACTCAGGGCCGAGCCTCGATCTGGAAATTTTGATCAGTACAGACAAGACATGAGTTCGAATGGATCTTTTTCAGAATTTTCAGACTTTTATCAGAATTAGGTCTCAACCGAGCTCGACGATTTTAAATCTAAGCCCGCCCAAACCCGAAACATTTTACTTCATCACAGCCCGAACCCGATAACGAAAGCATACAGTAAAAAAAAAAAAGCATAATAATTTTTTTTTATTTTTTCCAAAAAAATTATAATTTTTAAACTACATTTTACATTGAAATGTTACTCTTAAACGAAAATTTAAATTTAATATTATCAAACGAAAAGTTTGGTATAAAATAAAAATGTACTTTATACATAAAAAAAATTCTCATATTTTGTCTCCTTTAATAAGAAAATATTATGTACATGTTAATGAAGTGTGTTTCATGAATAAATGCATAAAACATGTAGAAATTATTGTCGATTATTTGTCGAATTGAACAACATATATAAATTTTCTATAAAAAAGGGCACATTTTTAACTATAACCATTTCATTCCTCATAACAATCTTTTGGGATAGGCATGACCCAGACAATAACATTAAATTAAAACTTTTAAATTCCGATGCTTTTATAGAAATAAAGGAAACACTGCTCAATTGCTTTCTATCTGAATAATATGGAAATTAAATTTACTTACGACCAAAAGTGCCTCCTTACCTACGCCACTGGGAAAAATTGCAGAGTAACAACTTCAGCATCGTCCGAATTCACAAAAACGCAACAATCACTAAAATTATTTCCATAGGAAAAGCAATTACAACCTGTGTACGCTGTGTACAATGGTCATCTAAGTTATGCGCCAAAAGCAAACTAAAACTGGAAGAAAATATCCTCTTCCCATTAAATGTCTAAATCAGGGCATGAAATTTCGGCTTAAAAAGTACTCGCCAGATTAAACTTTTTACTCGCCACTATTTTACATTCATTCAAACAACAATGTCAGCCCCCACACTTGCGCAGAAAATGAAATATTTATGACAAATTCAAGTTAAATTGACGATTGTTAGAAGGAACTGTCTGTAAATCCAGAATATTTTACATTTATGAAAAATATCGGGTATTTTTAAAATATTAACAGATGTACTACGAAAAACTTTCTAATGACGGAAAAAGAAGGGAAACTGAAAAACGAAACATATTTACTGCAAAGAGAAAAAAAATAACATTAACTCAAAATAAACTTTCCATAAGGTTTCAGTGGTTGCAAAAATACATACCAATGATAAGTTCTTGTATTATTAGCACTTCAGGTTTGTATAGCGCTGTCTTTCTGTACTGAAATACCATTTATCAATTCAGCTGTAGGGTCAACCTCTGTTAGGATGGATCTATTAACACAGTCTCAGTCTTCAGAGAATTCCTGTATGCTGTCTTGAATCTGTTGTGACAGCTGAACCCTCTCTCCAGTGGCGGATCCAAGGGGGGGGGGGGTCATGGGGTCATGACCCCCCCTGAAGTTCTTTAAAGAGGAATGTAAGTGTAAGTAAAAAGTGCTAAAACGGGAACGCAAAATAACGTCTAATCTAAACGTCTAATCGCGCTTTTTTCGAAACTGATCGAGAAAATTCGCGAATTTGCCGTGCCTGATATACCTGATTCACAATTTTTCCGCACCCGATCTGTGAAATTCGCGATTTTTGCGAAGCGGACCCACGAAATTCGCAATTTTCCATGCCTAATCGACGAAAATCACGATTTTTTGGGTGTGATCGACGAAATTTGAGATTTTTCCCCGAATGGTCTGCGAAATTTGCGATTTTTCTTCACTTGATTGACAAAATTCACGATTTTTCCGATCAATCCACGAAATTAGCACATTTTTCCATTCTTGTTCGATCAAATATGAATTTTCCCGCACACGAACTATGAAACTGACGAAAACTGACTGACGAAATCTGCATTTTTTTTCCAGCCATAAATTAATGAAATCCGCGATTTTTTTCTTGCGATAAACTGACGAAACTCACGATTGTTCTGCAGCCGCTGAAAGATTTTTTTAATTTTTCCGCGCATCATCGACAAAATTTGCGGTTTTTCTGCCCCCTATCAACAAAATTAGCGATTTTTTGTTCCGAATCGATAAATACGCATTTTTCCGCACCGAACAATAAAATTCGCGATTCTTGACTGATGAAATCTGCATCCCCCCTCCCCCCGTAAATTGATGAAATCTGTGATTTTTTTTCTCGCGATAAACTGGTAAAACTCGCTATTGTTCTGCAGCCGCTCAAAAAGATTTTCGATTTTTCCGCGCATTATCGACAAAATCTTCGATTTTTTCTTGCCCTATCAACGAAATTAGCATTTTTTTCGTTCCGAATCGACAAAATTCGCGAGTTTTTCGTACCCAATCGCCCGAATCGCCGCTATTACCATAACAATCGACTACATTCGCGATAATTTCTTTCCCGATTCACGAAATTGGCAATTTTTGCGTTCCATATCAACTCGAAATCCGCGATTTTTTTAATTCCCAATCAACAAAATTTGAGTTTTTTCCGTTCCCGAACGAATAAATTCGTGCTTTTTACGAAGCGATCGACAAAATTGGGGTTTTTCCGTGCCTTTTTAACGAAATTTGCGATTTTTTCGTTCCAGATCGACAAAATTCGCAAAATATTTTTTATGCTCAATCGACAAAAATTGCGATTTTTCTGAAACATACAGACAAAGTTAGAGATTTTTCGACGACCGATAGAAAAACTCGCGATTTTCCAATGTCCAGTTGACGATATTTTCAATTTTTCCACGCCCAGTCAACGAAATTCGCGTTTTTCGCGCGGTAAACAGACAAAACAGGCGACTTTTCCGCAACCTATGAACAAAACTTGTAATTTTTTCAAGTATTATAAAAAAATTTAATTTTTTTTTCCTTGGCCGATAAACGAAATCTGAAATTTTTCGTGTCCGATCGACAAAATTCGCGATTTTTCCGTGCCTAATCGACAAAATTCGCGATTTTTTTCATGCCCGATTTGCGAAATTTGCTACTTTTTATCGTAATTCCCTTTTCACAAGATTTACTGTATTTTAAAATTGTTTCATTAAATCATCTGTCAAAAGTTGTGACCCCCCCTGGAGGTTGGTTGGATACGCCCTTGCCTCTCTCACATGAAGCTGTGCATACTGGTAAAACAGCACAAAATGTTAGGATCTGGAGCAAATTGGGGAATATTGCTGAACATTTTTCAGTGTAAACTTTCTCCAGCATCTCTTTCAGTGTCAGTGATGGGAACATTAATTTAAATTCTGCCCAATCTGCCAATACAATATCTACTTTTTCATTAAAGAGTTATAGGTTCAAATACATAAAGAGCTTTGGGAGGCCAACCCACAGTGTAAAAAATATGCAGACTTGCACATCTGATGACATAGATTGAAGTCTTTCTGTAATGCATATCCTATCAAAAACATGGATGTGAAAAAATGCCAAGTTCGTTAAAGATTTCGCTAATAAAAGAAGTGATTTGACAAAAAATAATGATATCTTATCAAAAACATGAATGTGAAAGAATGCCAAGTTTGTAAAAGGTTTCGCTAATGAAAGAAGTGAGATCTAACTGCAAACCAAGTTCTTTCGAAGCTCCTTAAATCATAGCTCCTGTCATGCATAATATTCTTCAATTGCTTAAAATGAGTTGGTATGTTACTTGTTATTCAATAGAGCGACTTACAAGTTTTCTGTTATTTAAATTTCTCTATTTAATTGATCAGAACTTAAAATTGATCACTTGATTAATTTATCGATACCTTAACTTCAATGTAGTTATTCGAACATTTGAATGACTAGATCTTTCCCAATCAGATTCTAGATTAAATTTTACTCAAACATTAAAGTTAGGTACTCAAACATTAAGTACTTACTCAAACATTAAAGTTAGGTACTCAAACATTAAGTACTTACTCAAACATTAAAGTTAGGGGCTGAAAACTTGCCAAGTCGCTCTATTGAATAACAAGTAACATACCAACTCATTTTAAGCAATTGAAGAATATTATGCATGACAGGAGCTATGATTTAAGGAGCTTCGAAAGAACTTGGTTTGCAGTTAGGTCTCACTTCTTTCATTAGCGAAACCTTTTACAAACTTGGCATTCTTTCACATTCATGTTTTTGATAGGATATCATTATTTTTTGTCAAATCACTTCTTTTATTAGCGAAATCTTTAACGAACTTGGCATTTTTTCACATTCATGTTTTTGATAGGATATCATTATTTTTTGTCAAATAAGTCGGTATTTGTTTCCTTTTTGAAATAAATTGGCTTAATATTAAATTAGTTTTATTTAATATTAATTAATCTTACAGCTTTTTCCTGCGTTTATTCACTGTTTCTTTGAATCAAATTTAAAACTTTTAACATTAGGATTGCTTATGTTCCATTAAATTCCACTAATAAGGATGTTTCTTTTATGTGATTGGGTACTACTTGATTATCTCGACGACCAAAAAAGTTTGTCTCCAACTTGGCGATATATCGCCAAATTGACGACAAAAATTACCCGCCAAAAGTGATACTAACTTGGCGCTATTTCTGGTATTTCGCCAAATTCCCATAGACTCCCATTGTAATCTGGCAATTTATCCAATACTGTTGTTAGAGCAAGGACTGCCACCATCATTTTGACTTTTTTTTTTCTTTTTTTTTTTTTTTAATCGGTTCGCTAACTTTCCAATATTGCTGATATTGCTATTTAGAACGTTTATAGAACGCTTTTCGCGCATTTTTACCCCTTTTAAATTTTGTATACGTTAACAAATGTTCTTAGTGATCATTTATATCTTATAAGAAATGAACATGCCAAATTTGATGTTTCTAAGCCCTTAACATACAGACATCGCATTTTTAGAATTTTTTTTTGCTCTTTTAATTCTTTTGGATTAGTGGCATTGACATAAGATATAGCCTATATTGGAGCAAGGAATGTCACCATCATTTTAAGATCATTACTTTTAAGATCAGATGGTTGTTTGCTGAGATTGCTTAAAAATCCCAATTTAGAACAGTTTTAGAATGCTTTTCGTGCATTTTCACCCTTTTTGAATTCTTTATTTTTTAGCAAATGCCCTTAGAGATCATTTTTATCTTATAAATAAGTAACATGCCGAATTTTGTGCTTCTATGCTTATTAGTAAAACAAAAATCTCATTTTTAGAATGTTTTTTGCTTCTTCACTCTCTTATGGTTAATGGTATATACATAAAATATAGCATATACTTGAACCGGGGTGAATACCATCATTTTGGTACTATTAATTTTGGAATCGGTTCATAGTTTCAGAAATTAGCTCCGATACTCGCCAAAAAAGACGCCAACTTGGCACTATTTCTGATATTTCGCGAAATTCCCGTGAACTCTAAAATGCCAAACTTTATAATTCTAGTCCCTTAACATACAGACATCGCATCTTTAGAACGTTTTTGTTCTTTTACCCCCTTTGGGTTAGTGGCATCGACATAAGATATAGCCTATGTTGGAGCAAGGACTATCATCATCATTTTGATATCATTACTTTTAAAATCGGTTTGTTGTTTGCTGAGATTGTTTTAAAATCGCTATTCAGAACGTTTTCAGAATGCTCTTCGCGAATTTCCACCCCTTTTAAATTTGGTATTTTTTAGCAAATGTCATTAGTGATCATTCATATCTTATAAATAATTAACATGACAAATTTTTTGCTTCTAGGTCCTTCACTAAAACAAAAATCCCATTTTTAGAGTGTTTTTTGCTTCTGAACCCTCTTTTGGTTAGTGGCACAGACATAAGATATAGTCTGCGTTTGAACCGGGGCGAATACCATCATTTTGGTTCCATTACTTTTGAAATCGGTTCGGTAGTTTCAGAGATTAGTCCCGATACTCGCCAAAAGTGACGCCAACTTGGCACTATTTCTGGTATTTTGTGAAATTCTCATAAACCGCCATTGTAATCCAATAATTTATCTTCTAACAACCATTAATGTTTAATTAATGGTGATTTCTGATTTTTTCCTATTTATAGATCAATAACCTACCTCCACACCAAATTTCAATTTCCTAAGTCACCTGGAAGTAGTCAAACATTTCTATGAGTGAGTGAGTGAGTCAATGAGTCAGTGGGAAAAACGGTGGTTTTCAGGCGTCAATTTCTCGTGAACGGTAAAAGATTTTTTTTTAAATACCGATACTCGCCAAAAGTGACGCCAACTTGGCACTATTTCTGGTATTTTGTGAAATTCTCATAAACCGCCATTGTAATCCAATAATTTATCTTCTAACAACCATTAATGTTTAATTAATGGTGATTTCTGATTTTTTCCTATTTATAGATCAATAACCTACCTCCACACCAAATTTCAATTTCCTAAGTCACCTGGAAGTAGTCAAACATTTCTATGAGTGAGTGAGTCAATGAGTCAGTGGGAAAAACAGTGGTTTTCAGGCGTCAATTTCTCGTGAACGGTAAAAGATTTTTTTTTAAATTTATAGGATTAGGAAATTAGAAGATGGTCTTACACGACACAAAAAATTGCAATTGTGTAGGTCAAATAGAATTTAAGTTATTGAGGGGTCAAAAGTGGCCCGAAATGGTTCGGGTAATATAACCCATGGCCGGTGTGTCGACTTTTACTTTTTGAACTTGGCTGACACACTGCCATGTGTCTAGATCTTAGTATGTTTAATTAATGTTCCTCTTAAAGTCTGAAATTTTTCCTTTCCATTTTCTATATTTGTCAGCTGCACATTCTTGATTATCCTGAAAAAGATAGTTGGTCTAAAAATTCCTGTTCGTTTGGTCCCACACTAGATTCGAGATGTGTTAGAACTGAGATGCAATGTTCAATTTTTATTTTCAAAGATGAAATGTGAAGTTTCTTGTTTTGTAAAGCTACACTTACAGGGTTGAATTTCCGGTAGGAATCCAAGAGAAAGTACAGAACTTAAGGAAGTTTATAATCCTTCAAACTTTTCCTCAAATCCTTAACTTTAGAAGTGTCATTGTCTTTTTCATAGGCCACTTATTCAAGATGGCTTACAACAGTGTTCCAAGAATGTAAGAGAGCTTTTACTGCACTTTCTTTACTGGATAACTATTAAATAGTGTGAATGCCACTCAGTTTGAGAATTTCCTGCTCTTTCTTTTAACATGTGCAGTCTTTTAGCAGAGTTATGGTAAAATTTAGAAATACTTCTAATAATTGAATCAAATGTTTTAAGATATTCAACTTCATCCCATGCATCCAAAACAACTAACTGCAACTGGTGTGTAAGGTATTAATTTAGACAAATAGATTTCATTTTTATAGCTAAACCTGATTTGTATCCAACCATACTTGAATCCCCATCAGTACCCAGGTCTCCAATATTATACTTGTTTTTATATTCATTTGGACCGATAATCTTATCTAGAAAATCAGTTATAACTGTGAAATAACTAGATGAAGTAAAATTTGGCAGCTCTGTAAATTCGAATTTGTCATCTTTGATATGATTATCTTTACATCCACGTATCGAACATACACATTTGCATGCTGAACAGATAATCGATCTGTAGAACCATCAACTAGAATGCTGATATAGGACACATTTTTAAGTTTTCCACTAAATCTAACATAAAAATTCCAGCAATAAAATATCTGCATTGTTTTTCATTGCCATACTGGGTTAAAATATCCAGATTTAATTTTTCAGCAAAAGCACAAAAGATCTACGAAGTCTTTAAACAATTTTTCATGCTTTGCTAAATAGTACGCCACATTGAATGTATTTTTCAAATGAGAAAACATCTGTTGGTCCATTTTCTCAGATATTTTGCCATTGATGTTTATGATGGGTATGTTTCTGTCTTTACAAAGGCAACATTTTCACAGTGAAATTTTGTGTTGGTTTGAAAAACAAATGACTATTTTTTAAACAGCCTAGAAAAGCCATTTATCCACTTTTTAGCAACATTACTGGAAGGTACCTGCTGACAAATTTCGTATTTTACAAGAATAGTTTTATCATCATATAAAAGCCATTCAAAATGACTTAGCCACTCTTTGTTGAAATTTTTTTTTTACTGGATGTGGTGACTCGAAATCACTGCCTCATTTTTTTTTAGCAGACCTGGAAAAGCTGAAAAGTTCTATTATTGCTACTATGAGATTCATTCTCACTTTGCTTATCATGAGTTTGCACGTGTTCACTTTCAACATTAGTGATCGCATCTTTATCACATTTTTCGTTTAATGCATAACTTTTAGCAAAAAATGACTCTATATTTTTCCTTTGTCTTTTCTTCATGGCATTAATTTAAAGAAAAATAACTAAAACACCCCTTTATTACCGCCAACTACTACAAAACAAGAAAAATGCTAAATCGAAAGAAGCAAAAAATTTGAGAGAGAATGTATATTTTTTACCATATTTCAAGCAGCTGCGCTTAGATGACGAAACCTGAATATTTTCGCGCAGGAGTGAAGAGCGATCTGATTCGGTATTGACAGGGGTCGCGGTGCGAAGTAGAAGGGGGTATGATTGCAGACAGGAGAATTTCATTCCTGCCCAGGAAAGACGAAGAAATAGGCGACGGAGCATTTTTACTTCTTTTGGAAAATAAATACCATCTCTTCATTTTGAAATACTTCTGTGTATCGCTGTGCATCGTTTGATTTGAAGCACAACATTTTAAAAGACGAAACTTACTCGCCAACCTTAAAAACTTACTCGCCAATGGCGAGCTGGCGAGTGGAAATTTCGCGCCCTGGTCTAAATAATAATGATAATAAACAACCCTATTGCAAAATAGCCTCTGCTACAGATAAAAACCAAACTACAGACAAATTCATTATTCCCGCTTTTTTGTTGGCGCCAGAACATCGTCGGAAATGGCTAAAATAGGTTTGTAGAAGTGACTAATAATTTACTTTTAAAATAGCATTCTAATGCTAAACCAGAAAAAAAAAATTCTGCTTCCCCTTCATTCTAATAAAAATGTCAATAGTGATTTGAAAAGGAATAAATAATGTTTAAGGGGGGAAAAGTTCTTTTAATATTTTCTATTCATTGATAAATAAAATTTATAGGTTTCAGAAAAAATGAGTCCAGGTTCGAGCACTGTCTCATCTCTAATACAGACATTTAGGAAGACTGACTCCAGGTAGGACTCGACATGGAACAAAAACAAGTCTGGCCCGACCCAAATCGTCAGAAAAATAAAGATCAGGACACGGCCCGGCTCTAAAAGTCAAAAGATCTAACCCAGCCCGACCCTAGGGTGTGCGATCACCCCTTTCACCATCGCTCCCCCCATCTTAGATCCGCCAATGCCTGAGTCATGAATTGGCGCGGCCCGAGTCGGGCCGCGCCGCGCGACATTGAGCTTCAACCCAAGTCCTATTTCATGAAGATCTCTCATGTTGGTTTGAAAACTTTTATGGGCCCAAGGGGGAGCGATCGCCCCTTCGCCCCTTCCCTTAGATCCGCTATTGCTTGGTTCATAAATTGGCGCGGCCCGACCCGGGCCGTGCCGACGTTGTGCTTCAGCCCAAGTCTTATTCCACGAAGATCTCTCATGTTGGTTTGAAAACCTTTATGGGCCCAAGGGGGGGGGGGCGATCGCCCCGCCCCCTTAGATCCGCCATTGCGTCGTGTGCTAAAATTTCATTTTATTTCAGAATTCCTTTCCAAAATCTAATAAGATAACATTTTTTAGTTGTAAATAATGATTGGGTGTCACCCCTTAGAGGGTGACACCCGGGGCGGACCGGCCCCTCCGCCCCCCGCTAGCTACGCCACTGCTTTTTCCTTTTTAACTCTGCCCCCCCCCCCTTCTTTTCCTCCGCAAAAGTATAATATCTTTTTCAATTTCGATTAAAAATATCTCTATTCTTTATTTTAAGTTTCAATCAAATGCTTAAGATTTGTAAAACATTTTTTTAACTATCCTGCTTATTCATTACTTTATTGCAACAATAAATAATCAATTATTTAACTCTCCCCCTTTTGAAATAACCGTTTTCACCCGCTCCCCCTAAATTGAGCATTCAAAATATAAAATAATTAAATTAAACAATACTTTTTCATTTTTATTTTTCTATTCTATTTGGAGTTATATTGTAATTGTAGATAAATAATAATTTGTTAAGTCAAATACCCCCCCCCCCCAATCCCACGCTAAAAGAATAAATAAATAAATAAATAAAAATAATAAATAAATAAATAAATTAATTAATAATAATATGTGCCGCATTCCTCATTTTTATCTTACAAAATTTAATTAAAACTTATGATTTTTTTTCTAATATTTTTATTATTTTTTAAACAATAAATTTATAATTATAAAATCCCACCTCCCTCTGAACTTTTGGCTTTTTCTTCAACTATGTCTCTCCCCCCCCCTCTTTTTTTCACGCCGCAAAAGTATAATATCTTTTTCAATTTCGATTTAAAATATCTCTATTCTTTACTTCTTAAATATTAAATGAATCCAACCATTTAAATCAATACCTCAGACTCTAAAATAAATAAATAAATGAATAAGGCGAAAGTTGCATAAATGAGGGAACGGCGAATTCTTGTCTTTTCTTTTCTCACCCATCTGGTATAAAACACGACATCAGCTTCGAAGAACCGGTTTGTTGTATACAAGTGATTAGGTTGGCGCGAGATTTGGCGAAGTTCTCCAATCCAGATCTATTCTTTTAAGTATTTATACACAAATTATTCTCCTTTTTTCTATTTATATGGAATTTAAATACTCTAAACCTATTCCTGAACAGGTCAGAATAATTTTCTGCTAAACAAACGTCCATTTTCAACGATTTTGTAGCTTTAAAGTCATTCAAACGTTTCTCGCCCCATAGGAATCAATGGGAAACAAACGGTAAGTGGGAAACAAGATGCTTGACGATTCAGCCTGACTGAAAGATGCTTTTCGCATGTTTTCGTCAAAGATGCTGGATTCGAAACCATGCCGAGGGAACAATGGGATGTGGCGTCTACTTATACTAGAAAGTCAATGATGCCGACATGCTTGTCGCTACCTGGCGTGGAATTGACTATCGACTTGAAATTTTCTGTGCGACGAAGGGGACACACGTGGATGTTCATTGAAAAGGGTCATGAAACTTTTTGAGTCTACCTAATCATTTCTGTTATTAGTTTTAATCTATTTTTATTATTTTATGAGTTATTGAACATCAAAATGGGTGCGGGACTTTATAAATACCCTGTATTTAAGAATGCGCATTCTAGAAATTATTTACTATCCTACTTCAAATTTTTATATTTAACTAATATATTTATCGCAGGACTTCGTGAAAAACTGCACTTAAAACGATAAAAACCTCTGCAAGTTTTTAAAATTTTTGCGACCCTACGAATTGAACGAATGTAATACTTATGAATAAATAATCGATTTGGTTACGCATCTGATTTATGGTGTGTTGCAGTTCTATTTCATAACATTGGGACCATGTTAGATTCCCTACATGCTATGATGAATGTAGAGGAGGAATTTAAATGAATAGGAATTTAATAAATAAACAAAATATTTCACTTCGCGTCTCAAAATAGATGATAAATATGATGCAATGGGATGAAATAAAAACAAATAAGCGCGTTTTGCACGTGATTTATTTAATCCATTAATTTAGGTTACATATATAATATTTTTTTATATCTATGTAAACTTGGGTGCAACAATTGGAAGAAAAAAAATGAACTAATGATATTAAAAAATATATTTTAATTAAAATAATAGTCTTCTACCAAATTTTATGATTTATTGTGGGACAAGGGGTATTCAGCTGAAAGTACACAAAATTTGAACTCTCTGATTTATATAGTTTTTGTGTATGGACTCTGTGACAGACAGACAAAGGCCAGAGACGAATAGGGTTTCGTCAGATGAACGAAACCCTTAGCAGAAATTGAGCACTCGCAATTTGGCGAATTTTGTTATTCGTTTACTCGCCATATGGAGCATTTTGTCGCGATTTAACACAATGTCAAGATGCAGTGAGAACCCTGCATACCTTAAATAAAATCTCTCACATATTTGAAAATCAGTTTGTAGTAAAATGATTAACTAACAATGTGTCTGCTTTCCGGACTTATATAATAAAGATTTCTTTTAAATGCTAGAAGAAAAACTTTTCAAATATGGTCGAATCCATGTCAATTCAGGCAGGGAGGTTACCTTCATAGTCTCAGAACTTGTTTAATTGAACATATATTAAAATTCAGGGAAAAATAAAATTCCCATAATTTTTGGTTTTGCCCTGGACCAAGATACAGGGCGCCAAAGATGGCATCCCGAGCACCATTTCCTACTCGCGATTTTCGAATTTTTTTTTAAAGTGCTATATTTCTAGAACGGTGCAAAATATTTTATTGCGGTTATTTTTATTTTAAAGATAATATTTTTCTGTATAAAATGACGTACTCCATTTTAAAATATGCATTTAATTTTTTTTTGTTGCAGTCTTAAAAAAAAAAAAAAAAAAAAAAAAAAAATTAATCAAGAATATTTTTTTCTCAAAAATGCCAATCTTAAAAATTTTGATTTTTATATTGTTAATCAATACCATTGAGTACTATCTTCATTGTAAAGGAGAACTTCCACTTTTGAGTTTAACAAGTTTAATTTTTTTATGCTGCATATTATTGAATTGATTATGGTATGATAGGATTTAATAGAATGAAGAAAATATTCATATTTATTCATATTTTTAAGTTTTAATTAAATTTAAAGTTTTAATTCGATTTTCATAATATTTGAAATGATACATACTTCAGTTTCCCTACCGAGCATTGCATAGTAAGTTTGAATAACACATATCAATTACAGAGCAATACAGCTATATGAATGCATGTATTGCATGCATGAGTGCAGTTTCCATTAAGACAATCACATATTGGTCTCATGAAATCAAAACCTAATTTTATTTTTGAATAAATATAAGAAACAGACAACTTAAAAAAAAAAAAAAAAAACTTTGCAAATATTATATGGAAGTTTCAAAACATTATTACTTCCTGTGTATTCTGCTTCGAATTGAAATTAGAAATTCTAACTAAAAATTTGTTGAACTGCGTCAGTATCTTCCTTTGGTATTGAATGATGCCTCTCTTTTTAACCATTAGGGACTGGGTCTTCCATGATCCTTAAGGATGTTCTTAAATCAAAAAGGGCAACTTTGTGACATATGCTTTAATTTATTTTTGTTCGAAAATGCATGAAAATAGCATGTGTTGTTATTCAGAAACTGTCTAACCGCACTCAATTTTCTCTTTTTTAAAAAAACACAATAAATATTTCATAACAAGCCTTCAAAGTTGATGTCTTTGAGCACATTTCCCGACGAAAGCAGAAAAACCGGTCGAAAAGCAGGAGAAAAACGGGTGATCACGTGAACACGAAGCAGCTTAGAACTGGATAGCGAATTTAATTATCATAAAAATGGAAAAATAAGTTTGATTCGAAATCGCTTTCTTTGTCAGGCATTCCAATTTTATATCTTTCTGTTAAAAAATGAATTTGTAAATGTGTTAAAACGTTTTGCGCTTGTTGAGCAGAGCAGTTGAGAACAAACACCCTTAAAACATTGTGAACAGGAAGTGAGCATTGGTGGTCGTGTTGCTGTCTTGTAGGTGGAAATCTATATCCAGCAGCCAGTCCGTGTGGTAGCATAAAGTTCACGGCGATTTCATTTAGCTTGCAACTAATATCTATGATTTTGGTAATCCACTATTTCACATTTTATTAATATCATATACGTTGCTGAGGTGAAATAAAAGTTATTTCCTGTATATTCACTGGAACACAAAAAAGATTTCGATCACTATACTGTATCTAAAGTATTATCTACTATCACAGTAAGATTTGAATATTTTTAAACTTCGTTATAGTACGAACACACCTGATTTTCTACGCTTCTTGTGACATTTCCAGCTTGTTTTAAGTTTGTTTTAATCTAAATTAAAAATTAACTAAATAGTGCTATGCATATTAAAGATAATAGGTAAAATACGACGCTGTATAAAAGTATTCAAATATGGCTTCCATCTACTGGTATAAATTTCTCAAAGTCACATTTCAAACAATTATGCGTTTTTAAGATGAAAATCTTTATTCTGTCTGCCTGTCTATTTGTTCAAACTCTTACATGCATTAATATAGCTGTATTCCTCTGTAATTGATGTGTGTTATTCAGACTTACTATGCAATGCTCGGTATGGAAACTGAAATATGTATCATTTCAAACATTAGGAAAATCGAATTAAAACTTTAAATTGAATTAAAACTTAAAAATATTAATAAATGTTTTCTTCGTTCTGTTAAATCCTATCATACATAATCAATTCAATAATATGCAGCATAAGATTATATTAGGATATGCAGTAGGCTACATATAATACAAATAAACAAAAATTAAGAGACTTTTACTGGAATTGTTAATACATAATTCCTGTAAAATATTCTGAAATTTAAAATTTTTTCTAAAACTTGATAAACTCAAAAGTGGAAATTCACCTTTACAGTGAAGATAGTACTCAATGGTATTGATTAACAGTATAAAAATCAAAATTTTTAAGATTGGCATTTTTGAGAAAAAAATATTTTTTGATAAAAAAAAACTTTTTTTAGAAGGCTGCAGCAAAAAAAAAAAAAAAAAAAAAAAAAAAAAAAAAAAAGGAAAAAACAAGTTGAATGTAGATTTTGCCATTGCAGAATTCAGTTTCGCCTCCGATCAGGGAGGGAAAAAATCGATAGAGGTTTTTTAGAAGGGCGACTTCGTTTAGATTGCAGTGAACTAACTTCATTTTTCTTGTGTTTATCAATATAATAGCAAACAGAACGGCGTGAAATCCCCAATTGAATAGCAATTTCTCTCTGAGACATTGGAATTGCGGAATAATAAAGAGATACAATTTGACGTGCTACTTCTTCATTGACTAGATTTATCAAAAACGGATTTTTTCTTTAGTTTAAACGCTTTTTTATAGACTCTGAGTAAAAGGAAATGCAATTTAACAATAAAACGAAAGAAATCCCGTCAAATTCGACGAATGAAATGTTTAAAACACCCGATCGATTTCGTTTAAAAAAAAGCAAAAGTAATTACATTATTGAATCAATATATAATAAATATATTTACAAAGTAAATGTCTAGTTTGCCAGTTACGATTTTGCATGCAAATATTCGCACATCTTCAGTTAAAATTGTAATCTGAGTGCCGGCGAAATCAAGAAATTTTATTTTATATGCACTCACAAAAAAATAGTTTTATTAAAAAAAAAAAAAAAAAAAAAAAAAAAAAAACTAATTTTATTTTTACTGTCACATTATTTTTACTAACTGAAGTCATCTGAAAGTAAAATCTCAATCTCAGTGTCCATAATGAAAAGAAATATTGAAATGTAATATCGGGTACTACTAGGTTATCCCGTCGACCAAAAAATTATCGCCAAACTGTAAGATTAAATGCCAATAATGGATGATCGTGAATGTCACATTCAATGACATTAAATACGATTCATGTGTTTAAAATGTCATTAAGTGATTTTTATTTCGACTTTTTATTAATATTTTTATTAATATTTTTATTAATATTCTACTAATTATTTCTTTTTTCGTTATTTAAAATAAAAATTATGTCAATATGTATAATTTGGCTATTAGTTTGGCGATTTGTATAATTTGGCAAAATTGGTCGACGGGATAACAGAGTAGTACCTAATATCGTTATGAGTAAAAATGTGATGTTTTAAATAGTGACCTCATTTTCTCTTCAAATGTTTTTTAAAAGTTACTGTCATTAGTAATATGAAAAAGGCATCCGTAATAATATTGTAACTCCCATTTATCTGGTTGCTGAATGACATCATTTTCCTCGTTTGAAATTTCTCTTATTTTGATTTAGACGTTAATTTTTATCATAAATTATTTTATGTTATTTTATTTACATTATTAATATTATTCCTCAGTAAATATATATATTTTTTACCTCAATTAGTGCATAATTATACGCAATGATTTTGGAAAATAAATTTTTATTTAACTAACAATAACACATTGCTCAGTGGTGCACAAAACAGGAATTTTAATATACATTTGTACATAATAAAATAAAATAAAACTTTCAACGTTTCGCGCCGTCTTCTGCGGGCGTCTTCAGGAAATTATGATAATGGAAGGACTACGTTTGCATCTTGATCGAGAGATAATATTTCTACTAAATTAAAATCTAAATGAATTAAAATTTTTAAAAATGTTGCCATTTACACGTGAGTAAAAATTAAAATATTGCAAGGAAATAAAAAATTTTAAGATTTTATGATGTTATGCCATATTTTTGGTATATTGTAGGATAAATTATCATTACATGGTTTATTTTCTCGTGCTATGATTTCGATGGATTCTCTTATTTTACCTCGAACTGGGTTATTACATGGAACTATGATTTTGGCTTCCCCAAAATTAATATGGCAACCCTTGTTCGCCAAGTAGAAGCGAGCAAGGGAAGTATTCTGTTTATATTGTTCTATATCTCTGCGATGCTCTTTAATTCTAATTAAAAGTTTCCGCGTTGTCATGCCGATGTAGACTTTTTAGATGTAGAGAATCCATCGAAATCATAGCACGAGAAAATAAACCATGTAATGATAATTTATCCTACAATATACCAAAAATATGGTTTTGTGATGGTCATATTGTGGCTAAATAATATTGACTCATTAATCAGAAGGATTTTATAGAAAAATAGACTTTAATGACTTCACACAAACATAAATAATATTCGTGAAAATGTCACTGCGAGAATGAGAGAACGCTTCGTTAAAAAATAATTGCATTAATTGAGTTGCCATTCGTTGAAAGTAAAAAGTTCTCCCACGCGGAGAGAATTACAGCCAATCTCGAGCTGAGTCGCTACAGAGTATGCCCCAGTGAAGTAGTCACGATTACAAAAAAGAGCAGTACTTGATACAGATACATAAGATAGGTCTTGAGTACATACATATGATGCAATAATAGAATATATATGCAGTACATTAAGAAAAACATAAATCGACAAATAAATATTGTACACACATTACAAAATATTTATACAATACAAAATACAATGTATATTCAAAATATTATACAATATAATCAGTTACGAGATGTTGAGGAAAACGAACTTTGCGACCAGATTTCAAGGTAGGCTGTTTGACAGGAGGAGCATTTACGGGATCATGTTGTTTTTGAGGTTGGGAAGATGGAAAAGAATCTGATAATTGATAAGCCGGTTTCATGCGCTCAATTGATACAGTACAACGTTTCCCGTTTAATTCCAAGTCAAATTTTTTATTAGATCTGGCAATCACTTTATGGGGTCCTGAATAAGAGGGTGATAAGGGAGGATTCACTTTGTCTGATCTCAAAAATACATGAGAACATGTTTGCAATGAAAGATTTACATAGATTTTGGGGTTGCCGTGCCTTGTAGTGGCAACAGGATTTAATGCCCTCATTGTTTCAATCAACTCAGTCACATAGGTGAGAGTAAGTGGTTGATTTACAGTATCGCTGTTAATGAGATCACAGGGTAGTCTGATATTTGTCCCATAAACAAGCTGAGCACAGGAAGCTTGGATGTCGCTTTTAAGAGCTGTGCGCAAACCAAGTAAAACAATGGGGAGGGTTTCAGTCCATTGAGTTTGATTGTGCGCTGCAAGCGAACTCTTAAGATGACGGTGAAATCTCTCAATAAGACCGTTAGACTGTGGATGATATGACGTTGTTCTTATGCGTCTACAGCCTAATCTATTAGTAAGTTCTTTAAAAAGAGAATACTCAAAATTCCTACCTTGATCAGTTGTAATAGTAATCGAGGTACCGAATCTGGATATCCAACCGTGTATTAGTGCACGAGCGGTTGTTTCTGCAGTCATATCTGGTGTGGGTATAACTTCGGGCCATCTCGTAAACCTATCAATGATGGTCATGCAATACTGATTGCCATCGGAGGATGGTAAAGGTCCGATAAAATCAACGTGAATATGGGCAAAACGAGCATCAGGTTCAGAGAATGTCCCAATTGGCGATTTGGTGTGTTGGAAGACTTTAGCTTTTTGACATTTCGTACAGCTGCGAACCATAGATTTTATATCCGTACGCATGCCAGGCCATACAAATCGTTTGGAAATTAAATCTAATGAAGCTAACAAACCTGGATGCGAGAAATAATGTAAGGTGGAAAAAACAGATTGTCGCATGCTTTTAGGAACGAATGGTCTGGGATGTTTTTGTGACATATCGCAATATAAATGGACATCTTCGAGTGGAAAATAGTGTTTTTCTAATTTTAAAGAAGTGGTACCGAGTTCGAGAATTTGTTTTAGCTCTTCATCATTTGTCTGAGCAGTGGCAAACTCTTTAAAATCTAGCACATTAGGAGAAATGGAATCAATTTCAATTCGTGATAATGCGTCGGCCACGGTGTTATCAGAGCCTTTAGTATATCGAATATCAGTAGAAAACTGTGAAATATAGTCTAAATGTCTCAATTGTCGAGGACTACATTTATTAGGATTTTCTTGAAATGCATATATAAGGGGTTTTTGGTCAGTATAAATAATGAAATTACGACCTTCGAGCATATGTCTGAATTTTTTTATTGAACTATAAATAGCATATAATTCACGATCATAAGTAGACCAATTTCTCTGAGACTTATTCAATTTACAGGAATAAAATGCGTTTGGTTCCCACTGTTTTTCGGAGAGTTCCCCACAAACGCTCGACTTAAGGCCGTAAGCTGGTTTCGTCGTGGCCAAAAGGAGTTAAGGCCATTTGTACAAAAACAATGCTGTACCGCAAGTGAGCCGCCGCTAATTGCGGCAGCTATCGCCGAGCCGTTAACGGCTCGGCAATGACAGAACTGTTGCATTTACTTTACCGGTAAACTCTTAGAGGTCGGTTTCGGACAAAAAGGTAATGGCCCTCCAACATCTAGAAAGCAGAGGGCTAATATAAACTGACCAGCATTTTTATTTTAAGGGAGAAAATCTATAAAAATTTTAAAATAAAAATAAGAGAGAAATGTATAATTTTATTTCTTTCAAAAATTACTTTATATCTGGGTTTTAATAAGCATATGCATAATTTACGAGATTTATATTTAAAATAATAAAATAGATGACATATTTTATTTATTTTAAAAATATTTTTACATATAAAATGAATTGTCCCCAAAATATATACAGAATTCCAAGTTTTTTCTTCACCGGCACACTTTTACATTCATTATTCATAAAAAATAGTTGAAAAAAAATGAATAAATATTTAAAATATAGTAAAATAATTTAAAATAAATATTAAAACAGAAAAACACCTTAGATTGTGCCTAAAACAGTCCACGTTCAGTCCCGTCCCCTCCCCCCCCCCCATTAATCAGTAATACAAAACTTTTTTTTTTTTTTTTTTTAAGGAAAGATCATTCTAAAAAATAAACACTGGAATGAAATACACTTTTAAATGTTTTCCTTAATATACAAAGCACAATATGTCACACTGGATACACTAACAAAAAAATTTATTTTAAAGAAAAAACCCTTTAAACGTTGAACGAATTCCAATTTGAAGAAACATCTAATAACAGCATCTATTTAAATTCATATTTCTTCATAAACGAATGAAATTGCAGGAGCTGATAGTAAGAAACTATGTAATCGAGAGATGATTTATATTTTTTGGTAAAAAAAACAACAAAAAAAAAACAACAAAAAAAAAAACAACAAAAAAAAAAAAAACAGCAAATATTGTTTAACTGGACATTTTCAATCTATGTTCTGAAGATGATACTGTGAGGCAGAAGGAAAAACGGTTGTCACGTGACCACAACCGCTTACTATCAAATAATTTATTAATTTATAAGAAAATAGAAAACTTAAATCGCTCTAGTTATCAGACTAGTCAGTTTAATGCCTTTTCCCTTTCAAAATTACTCAAAAATTGCATAAATGTTTAGCGTTGTTGAACTGGGAATTTGGCAGTCGTCTAAAAGCTGAACGAAATCTTTTGTAAAAACAAAACACTATATGAAGTTATTTATATAAATATAGATTATATCTTTAAATATTTTATAAGATATAATTCATATTCACAGTAAAATCTGTCTAAGACATGTCTTAGACATATTTATAGTTAATAGACAATTATATAGTTATAGGTACCTTTAACTATATAACTATAAAAAAATATTATATCAATATATGTAATTCAGTGTGTGTGTGAATGTATTTTATTTAAACCAGTGTGACATGGCTCTTATTTGTTTATAAAGGGTTACATGTTATGATAACATAAATTCTACGATTTCAGAAATTCACTAAATATAATTATATAATTATCTTTAAAAACTAATTCTCTTCATTTTTTTTTCCATATTGAACCGACATAGGTAAAGGATAAAGTGAAAAAATAACTGAAAATTAGTTTTATTTATTTTTGACTAATAAGTGTTATCGTTAAGTTCGGAAAATTGTTGGGAATCATAAGGCTGCGGGAAAACAGCACTACTTTCATTTGCACTAAAAGAGCAATAAATCTATCTTTGTTTCCGACAAAGGAAGGGAAAGTTTATCTCCTTCAATCTTGAGTCATAAAGCTGTCAACTAATTTCGAATTCGATTCCTTTCTTGAAGTTCAGATTCAGTGCAAAGAAAGAGCAATTTATACATCAAAGCGCCGACCCGAAAGATAAAAAATAGCGAAGCCTGACCACAAGAAGTTAATGCTATGTGCCCGGTCCTTTACACGTGAGCGAGGGAACGAATGAAAAAGGGTTTGTTTCGAAGGGGTCTTTCAAGGACACGACCAGTCACATTCAGGGGTCAAAATTTTTGCTGTATCATTCATAGCATGAAATCACTTCGTGAATGTTGACTAGATTGTAAGGACTCTGTATCAAAGTTTTACACGATTATTAAAAACTTCGCAGTGGGATTACATTAAAATATTGTAAGTCTGAATATTTTCTTTGCCTATTCATTAAGTTTAATTTGAAATATTTCTGTACTATTTTAATGCATTTTTATAATAGAATTATAAAAAAATAAGTATATAAAGTTAAAAAGTCGTCATTTTATAATTTATACGACGTAAAATGTAAGAATTCGCAAATTCACTCGAATTTTTTAAAGGTATATTTGTTTGGTAGGATAATTGTTTTTTTATTATTACTCTTTGAAATTTTTCATTCAGTTGTATCATTATATGGATTTTATTATTTTTTTCCCTCAACTGTTGAAGTTTTAATTAGTAATTTTAAAGAAAATAACTAGTTTTAAACATTGCGACTTATTTATATCACTATCGTAATTCTTCTAGATTATTTTAAATAAATTCATTTAATGTTATAATTATTTTTTTAAATGCGACTTTGAAAGAAAAAGATTTTTTTTATATCCACTCTGATATAGGATTGTAATTTTTCCTTATGGAAAATGTCATTAATTAAACAACTGAGTAATTTTAATACAATATAAGAAAAATTAGAGTGAAGAAAAACTCGTTAAAATAACCAAGATGTTTTGAAAAAAAAAATTCTAAAATTATTTTTCAGAAGAAATGTTAGAATGCATAGCTTAAACTCTTCTTTAAATTATTATCATTATTTGGAAATTTGATTAATCAACTTTAATTGAGAAATCTAATGGTTTTCGATGGTAAACAAAATAAAAAAACGGAAAGGGATTTAAAAAAAATGTCATTAAGGACACATGTAAACATAAAATAGCATTTTTATATTATTTATTATTGATATTATTTTATTAATAATACTTGTGTGAAAATTTGTATTTATAAAATGAAGATGGTTCAGAAATATTTCACTTATTTCTTTATGATTTAATTAGACTTTAATGAATGGGCAAAAGTAATAAAATAATGACAAAGAAATTCTCAATAAGTGTTGGAAAAAAAAAGAAAGAAAGAAAAGCACATCTTTTAATAAAACATACATAACTAAGTTTAATATTACACATATTATTTAGGCATAAATTCAAAATCTATTCTATAAAGAATGTTTATTGATAGACTGTTTAAATGATAAATGCTTTTGCTTGAAAAATACTATATATTAATAATCATTTAGGTTATCTTAAAAATTAGTAATTCACTTATCTTGAACTTTTTCAAAAAATTTTAAAAGGATGCTTGGCATAGCGAATTAATTAATTAGTTTATTTTTTTTCAATTAATAATTTTAATTGTATATGACATGAAACGATTTGAAAACCATATTATTATTTTTTTAAATGTATAATAGAATAAATAAACAAATTTATTATGCCAAGTATTGTGATTTGAAAATTTTTGCAAAAGTTCAAGGTAAGTAAATTTATATGCTTTTTTAAGTGTATCGAATGTAAATTTTTAAAACATATAATTAAATAATAAACAAATAAATTCATTTTCAACTTATATGTTTTGGAAACTTTTGAAAAATTTGAAGATAAAAATTTGTAAATTTATAACTTTTTTGAAAAGTGTACATAAAGATTATTAGTACATTTGTTTTACATGCAAAGACAGTTTATCATTTAAATAATTTTCCAGCAAATATTTTTTATAGAACAAATTTTGAATTTATGCTTAAATATTAATTCTTACAAACACAAATGCCTGGGTGAGGGTGATCTCCTGGCCAGCCTTTATTTTTAATGGCCTTTAAAAGAATAATTGTGGCCAGCTTGTGGCTGTCTGATATTTTTGATAAAAACGTTAATGGCACATTTGTGGGCATTAACTTGTGGCCGCATTCCGGCCGGCGTGACAGTTTTTTGACGGAGCCGTTACGGCCAAAGATGGCGGGCCGTTATCAAACACTTTGGGCCACCGCTAACGACGCCTCTAAAGGCCCATCAGTTATGTGTTTGTTGGGTTGCATTAAAGAACCACCAATTGCGACATTGCTAGCATCGACCCATAAACTTAACTGGGCGCCAGGAATTGGATGTCTCAATAAAGTAGCTCGAGCTATAGCTTCTTTTGAAGCAGTGAAGGAAAGAATGGCTTCTTCGTTCCATTTTAATTGCTCAGTTTTGTTAGCCTTGGAACGGGGATGGTTTTTTTTTATTTTTGTGTCCTTCTAAAAATTTAACAAGTGGAGCTAAAATATCGGCAGCTTTGGGAATGCAGCGTCGATAAAAATTGAAAAGGCCTAAATAACGTCTTAGTTGAGTTAAGGTAGAGGGCTGTGGGAAATCTAAGATGCATTGAACGCGATCTGGTAAAGGTTCAATTCCTGCAGGTGAAAGTTTGAATCCTAAAAATTCTAGAGTGGATTGACCAAACTTAAATTTATCAACATTGATACACAGGCCATATTCTTTAAGTCTAAAAAACAACAATTCAAGATGTTCTAAATGTTCAGTTTCATTTTCAGAAGCAATAAGCAAATCATCAAGAAATGCGTAAACAAATCCTAAGTCACGAATTATGCCATCAATAAATCTTTGAAATGTTGAGGAAGCATTGCAAAGGCCAAATTGCATTCGCGTGCTTTCAAAAAGTCCGAAGGGAGTGCAAATTGCAGTTTTATGAATATCGTCAGGATTGATGGGAATCTGATGGTAGGCTTTTATTAGATCAATGTGACTGAAGATTTGTTTACCATGTAATTCCGCAGTGAAATCTGCGATACAGGGTATAGGATATTTCTCTTTAACAGTTTGGGCATTTAGAGCACGATAATCACCAACAGGTCTCCAGTCGACAGATCCTTTCTTCGGTACCAGGTGCAAAGGTGAAGAGTAATTACTTTTAGAAGGTCTAATATGACCGAGCTGTAGCATGTGCTGAAATTTAGCTTTGGCAATTTTTAGTCGGTCTGGAGCTAGCCGTCTAGGCTTAGCAGTCACTGGAGGCCCCTTAGTGTTTATATAATGTACAGTATTATGCTTAACCGGTTGGTTAGGATCGGGTAATTTTGTGATTTCAGGAAATTTAAGTAATAATTTACCATATATATTATTCAAAGAATTTGATTTCACAGAAAATATACTACAAATATTAAATATAGCAGGAGCTTTTAAATTGGTAGTGGAATCAATAAGACGACGATTCCTTAAATCAAGCTTTAAATTAAAATTATGCAAAAAATCAGCTCCTAAAATAGCACATGAAACATCACAAACATAAAATGAATAAGTAAAATTTCTACGCAAACCTAAGTTAACATTAATACTTTTTCGACCATATACATTAATTTTGGTGCTATTAGCAGCACGAAAAGTTTGGAGAACAGGTTTTGTTTTATCATTTTTATTCGCGGCCACGATGGAAGCATCTGAACCACTATCAACGAGAAAACACATACCTGTATTGCTGTCTCTAACAAAAAGGCGACGTGAAGGTGTTGGGGAGAATTCCGTCGCAGCTATTCTTCCCGCTCCCTGTTTTCCGAGTAAGAACAAGGTGGGAGGCACTTTTCTGCTTTTTCACTATATTTTCTATTATACCAACACATTTTAGAATCTCCATGTCGGGAATGAGACCGATGCCGTTGCTTATGATCACCTCTTGGCACACTTCTTGAACGTCGAAATTGAGCAACTTCTTGGCATAACGCTTGGATTTCTTTCAGAAGCATCTCTATCGTTGGCGGTGTTGGCGTATCAGGCGAAATTGGTCGGCTCGAAACTAAGCTGATGTTTGCAGGTGTTAAGTCCAAAATTCTATCTGAAATCTCAGTTGCTTTATCAGGAGTAATATTGTCAATGAAAGCTAGAATAGTTTGAACATTTGTTGGCATTTGCTGAGTGAAAAGCTCTAACAGAAGCTCATCACTGATATTATGGCTTTCAGCTCGCCGTTTCATTAATCGAAGTAATTCAGTCGGCTTTCTATCATCTAGGCTTTCTCCAGCTAGAAGTTTCCGGATTTCTAAGATACGGCTTTCACCACAACGTTCAATAACTTTAGATTTTAAAGTTTCATATGGATTAGATGGATCCGGAGTCATAATAATATCACGAACCATAGTAGTTGCAGCAGGCGGTAAATGAGCTACAACGTAATTGTACTTAGTTTTCGATTCAAGTATTGGTTTAGGAGTAGCTAATTCAAAAGTAGATTCCAGCATGTGGAACCATAAGCTAGGGTCGACAGAAATATACGCAAGTGGAATAACCACTGCAGATGCTTCAATTGTCATTTTTCTAGCGAGAAGAAATTTTAGTATTAGGCGTTCGTCGAAAGTTCGATGAAAAAAAAATATCAGTTCAAGTGTCCGTAGTCACCAATTTTGCGATTGGTGATATTGTGACTAAATAATACTGACTCATTATAATCAGAAGGATTTTATAGAAAAATAGACTTTAATGACTTCACACAAACATAAATAATATTCGTGAAAATGTCACTGCGAGAATGAGAGAGCGCTTCGTTAAAAAATAATTCCATTAATTGAGTTGCCATTCGTTAAAAGTAAAAAGTTCTCCCACGCGGAGAGAATTACAGCCAAGCTCGAGCTGAGCCGCTACAATGGCATAACATCATAAAATCTTAAAATTTTTTATTTCCTTGCAATATTTTAATTTTTACTCACGTGTAAATGGCAACATTTTTTAAAATTTTAATTCATTTAGATTTTAATTTAGTAGAAATATTATCTCTCGATCAAGATGCAAACGTAGTCCTTCCATTATCATAATTTCCTGAAGACGCTCGCAGAAGACGGCTCGAAACGTTGAAAGTTTTATTTTATTTTAATATGTACAAATGTATATTAAAATTCCGCCCTGTATCTTGGTCCAGAAATTTTTTTTGGCAAAACCAAAAATTACGGGAATTTTATTTTTCTCTCAATTTCAATATATGTTCAATTAAAGAAGTTCTGAGACTATGAAGGTAAGATTTTTTCTTTGGCTGCCTGAATTCACATGGACTATATCATATATTTTTTAAATGCGGCGTAATTCGACCCCCCCCCCTCTTCATCGCAAATAATAATTTATTTATTGTAATATTTTCTTTCTTTTTTTAATAGTCACTGTAAATAATATATGTATTTTTGAAAGAAAAAGGGTTTGAAAATATTATTATTTAAGCTTTTGTGTCGTAATTTCTCCCATTTAATTCTACTTTTTTTCTCGTAATAATTTTATAATTTAAAAAAATATTTTTCTTTTAATATTTATGTGCAATTATATTTTTGAATTGTAAAATGGTCAGAAATATTATTCTTTGCGATTATTTAAAATTTGGCAAAAACATGCAAAAAAAAAATGACATTTTCGAAATAGGAAATAAATCATCTATTGATATATATATATATATATATATATATATATATATATATATATATATATATCACTACATAGTATAAAACAAAGTCGCTTTTTCTGTCCCTATATCCCTATGTACGCTTAAATCTTTAAAACTACGCAACGGATTTTGATGCGGTTTTTTTAAATAGATAGAGTGATTCAAGAGGAAGGTTTATATGTATAATAACATCCATTAAATAGTGGAGAAATACTGTTATTTTTGAGGTTTTTAATGTGATGTCGTAAATAATTTCATTTTTTCCGCTTATACATTGCAAACGCAGGCTGAACCCTACAAGATTTATCAAAATAATGTACTAATTATAGTACACATTAAAAAGGTCTACAGAAAATCCCGCGATGGTAGATGTTTATCTCTTATGGAGATCCCACAATAACATTTTTTTGTCATTTACATTTTACGACTCGTAACTTTTTATTTCAGAAATGCGAAAGAACAACTTTCTCGGCCAATCGCGAGACTGCATACGTCATTCCGGCATCGAACCGTTCGCTTCGATTGGCCCGATCGCTGTCACGAACGGACGCCTAATCTCTCTAGCAGGCGACGTTCCACTCAACTCCACTCTGCGCTCCGTAATTCGCTTCGCGGATTTGTTGTTTTCTCAACATAATTTTAATTTACATTTTTTGTGTGTTCAGAAATGCTAACTGTACTTAAAACTATACAGCTAAAGAAGTGCAGTGCTACACAAACCTGCAGTGCTAATAATATTATCATTGTTATTGTATTTCTGTAACCAACGGCACCTTATGTGGCAAGTTTGTTCTGAGTTAATGTTGTTTTTTTCTGTCCGGGAAAAATTATGGTTCCTGCGCAGTTTAAAGGAGCTTACTTAATAAAAACGTGCTTTTCAGCGCGACAACTTATCAGTAGGTAATTATAAGTAAGTTACGATAAATAATTGTATGATAGTAGTTTTAAAATATAAATGATATTCTATTCTAAGGTTAATTTCTAAATCGCACTTATAGTAATTATAAGTATATAAGGTTAGATAAGATTAGATTTAATAAAACCAAAATTTATGGATTGGAATTTTCTATTAGGATCTTGGTTAAAATTTAGAGTTAGATAAGTAAGTTCAGAAAAATAGGATAGAATAGAATAGGTATCTTTTGTTCTTGATGATTGTTGATTATCTTTTGTTTTTAGTCGCACGAATAGCAAATTATTTTTTAAGTATTTTTAATTTAATTAAAATCGTAGTTTAAGGTATTTCAGTTAAAAAAAAAGTACTGAATAGAATCTTTGGTTTTTTATGATTGTTGATAATCATTTGTCTCTAAATGGTAAGTATTTAGATATTTTTTACTGGGGCACATACTAATAATATGGCAATTTGTTCATAGGTAATCATACATAAGTCTAGAACTGAGTAAATTTTGTACAGAAAATATAAAGTCATGTCTGGAAGACGTCGTCGTTCGAACATAGGTCGTAGTACTGTGAATGCCAGAAGAGTACGTTCACAAAGAGATGAAGAATAGTCAACAGAACGTGAGGCTCGACTCAGTCAGCTTAGGGATAGATATAGAGCTGAGAGAGAGAGAGAGAATCTTCAGTAGAGCGTGAGGTTCGCCGCAGTCGAGATAGGGATAGACATCGAATACAGAGAGCCAGAGAATCATCAGTAGAGCGTGAGGTTCGACTCAGTCAGCTTAGGAATAGATATAGAGCTGAGAGAGAGAGAGAATCTTCAGTAGACCGTGAGGTTCGCCGCAGTCGAGATAGGGATAGACATCGAATACAGAGAGCCAGAGAATCATCAGCACAAGTTACTAATTCATGGGTAAATAAAGAAAATTCTGCCGTGAATTACGATCCTTCGATTTCTTACAAGGACGATCGTATAGTATCAATAGGTACTATGTCAGTAGTGTGTGAACATTCCTTGGCATTGAAATTCAAGGACGAATCGAAAGGCATGTGTTGCTTACAAGGAAAAGTCAAATTAGAAGAAATTCTACCTCCACCTGAACCACTTCACCCTCTTCTTACGGGTGATCATCAGAAATCCAAACAATTCATGCGCAGTATACGCCGTTATAATAACGCATTTCAAATGACCTCTTTTAAGAGTAAGCAAGTCGTTGAGCGTGGGTTCATGCCTATATTTAAAATTCAAGAGCAAATGTACCACTTAGCTGGGAGCTTGCTACCACTTCGACCCGATGATCACAAATTTCTTCAAATATATTTTATTGCAGATCCAGATAAACAAGCATCTACGCGGTGTTCAAGTGTTACACATCCAATTGATAGAGATTTAATTAGATCTCTCCAAGATATGTTACATTCTCATAATTGCTATATACAGTCTTTCAAAACTGCGATTGAGAGTATTCCAGCAAATACTCCTGACTTTAATGTCGTAATCCATGCAAATAAAGTTCCTGTTGGAGAGCACAGAGAACGATATAATGCGCCGTCCACGAGTGAAGTAGCAGTGGTGATAGCTGGACAGCTATTTGACAAAAGAGATATTGTATTGCATAATCGTGATGATAATTTGCAAAAAATTTCAGAGTTACACAGATCTTATGACAGCTTACAATATCCTTTGATGCTATGTCGTGGAGAAAATGGTTATGCCATTAATATTTCTCAAGTTGACCCAATCGATGGTAAACCTCTGCGTAAAACAGTGTCATGTTTGAACTACTATTGCTACCGTATAATGACAAGACGTAACAATTTCAACACTTTGCTTAGATATGGAATGTTAGAAACCAATACTTGGTAGATCAATATGCGAAAATTGAATATGAGAGATTGGCCTACATCCGTAATAATCAAACTAAATTGAGAGCCGAAAATTACGTTCATCTTCAGGATGCTTTACAGACGAATGAACACGTCAACGCAGTTGGTTATACTACCTTCATCATTCACAGGTGGACCTCGATATTTACACGAAAAATCGCAAAATGCCATGACTTACGTCAGAAATTACGGAAAATCTGATTTATTTATAACTGCAATATGTAACCCAAATTGGCCGCAAATGAAAGAAAATATTAACACCAATTTAACTCCACAAGACAGATACGATATAGTTAACAAAGTCTTCCATTTAAAAGTACAGAAACTCCTGCACCTCATTAACAAATCTCATATATTCGGTCCCCCGAGCTGTCATATGCACACAATAGAACGGCAGGAATGTGGCTTGCCACATGTACACCTGCTGGTGTGGTTAGTGAACAAAATTAGACCAAACCAAATTGACAGGGTCATTTCAGCTGAATTACCAGATAAAGATGAAGATCCTATCCTGTACGAAATGGTAAAGAAACATATGGTACACGGCCCTTGCGGAACTTTAAACCCGAATTCTCCATGTATGCGAGATTCTAAATGCAGCAAAAAATTTCTGAAGTCGTTCCAAACTCAAACAATTACTAGCGATGACGGATATCCCAAATATCGTCGACGATCGCCAGAACAGGGTGGGCAAAATGCTACCGTCCGAAACCATGATATTGATAACCCATGGATCGTTCCCTATAATCCGCTCCTATTGAAAATTTTTGATGCCCACATCAACGTAGAGTTGTGCAATTCGATAAAGTCAATCCAATATGTTACTAAGTACATCAATAAAGGTAGTGATCAAGCCACTTTCAGCACACAATCACCAAATGAAGTGGAAAAATATCAGTCTGGATGTTACATCTGCAGCTCTGAAGCTGTATGGAGGATTTTATCATTCGAAGTGCACGACCGGGCTCCCACAATTGTCTATCTTGCAGTTGATTTAGAATATGGACAAAGAGTATATTTCATGGAGAACAATATGCAAGAAGTTGTTAATAACCCGCGGGATACAACATTGACAGCATTCTTCAAGTTATGTGCTCAAGATGATTTCGCGAAAACATTGACATATGACAGAGTTCCAAGTGACTGTACATGGAACCAGAGTTCTAAAACTTTTCAACGGAGAAAACAAGGTACTGCGGTTGATGGTTTCCCCGGAGTAAAAAAAAAAAAGGATGCTCTTGGCAGAGTCTACGTGATTCATCCCAGCAACAGCGAATGCTTTTATCTGAGAATGTTACTGCATATTGTAAAAGGCCCGACATCCTTTGCACACCTAAGAACTGTACAAGGTGTGGTTTACAATACTTATCAAGCAGCATGCAAAAGTATGGGGCTCTTGGAAGACAATTCTCACTGGGAAAACACATTATCAGAAGCAGCTGTTTGTAGTTCAGCTACATCATTAAGATATTTATTTGCCGTCATAGTAGCGTTTTGTCAAGTAACTGATTCTGTTAATCTATGGAATAAATTTCAAGAAAACATGGCCAGTGATATTCTGAATCGGCGACGGCGAGAGTTAAACTCAGATGATATACAATATGATCAAAATATATTTGACGAAGCATTATTTGAATTGAATAAAGTACTGCAATTACTTTCGGGTAAATTGATCAAGGATTTTGGGCTGCCGATGCCAGCTAATACTACTAACTCACAAGGAAGGTCTCCATTGGGGGCATACTCAGAATTTGTTGAAAAAAATACGAATTAAACTACTCATGTAGGTAATAAAGGATCAGTGAAAATTAGCGGCGGAATTACATTATTAGATACATAAAAAAATTAAATAGTTTGGAATAATTGGCGTGAAAAGCTGAAAACGACGCGGGATTTGGCGAGCAGTGCATTTCCTCGCCAAAAGCAGACGATTTTAACGAATCTGAAAATTGATTTTAATTGACTTCACTGTTAAAAATCTGCAGCATTTACTGCAACGTCACTACACTACTTTTATAGAATATCTCTCTTCTGACCAATGAGAATGCTCCATAGCATGGTGAATTGACCGTTTTCTATAAAAGAGGTGGAGTGACGCTGCAGCAAATGGTACAGATTTTTAGCGGTGTTCTAGCTTGTGCAACACTGTTAAAAATCTGCTGCATTTTGCTGCAACGCACTCCACCGCTTGTATATAATATCTCTATTCCAACCAATGAGAAAGCTCCATTTCACGGCCAAGTAATCGTTTTCTATACAAGCAAGGAAGTGCGTTGCAACAGAATTCAGCAGATTTTTAACAGTGTACTTTTCAATTTGGAACAATTTTAATCAATTTAAATTGTGTTTTAAATGATAAAATATATTAATATCATTTTGTTATAAGAACATATAAACGTATATGACAAAATTACACTTAAAGTAAAGTAAAAATGCAAAACTAAAATTACTTAAACTAAACTTATTTAAATAAATTGAACATAGAAAGTTTTTTCTTTAAAAAGTATTCGAAGCGTAAAAGCGTATTTTTCAAAATTTCGTTTTTTCACCAACCGGAGATAAATCGCCAAATAAACGAAATTTTTATTATTTTTTTACGGACGTTATAAGGAGATTCCGCCGAAATTTTTTTATAAACATATATAACTATATGAGAAGAACATTCTGTAATTTTTTCAGATTTTTCTGAGTATGCCCGTATGGAGACCTTCCTTGTCAGATTTAACTAACAGTGCCGAATACACAAGACAAACATCATATGATCAAATGAGACTTTTACAAAATATAGCTCAAGATGAGACACGATTAAACATCGATCAGAAAAAAGTATTCACTGCATTACTATCAACAATTGATAGCAATGAAGGGAAATTGTTTTTCCTTGATGCCCCATGAGGTACAGGAAAAACATTTTTAATCAATTTGCTTTTAAAAAAGTGAGATCTACCGGAAAAATTGCGTTAGCTGTTGCGTCATCCGGCATTGCCGCTACGCTTTTAGAAGGAGGTCGAACCGCACGCTCTACATTCAATCTTCCGCTGAAAATCGCCACCGATGACAATAACAGTGTCTGTAGTGTTTCTAAACAGAGCAATACAGGAAAATTGATGCTTGACTGCTCATTAATAGTCTGGGACGAAGCTACCATGTCACACAAGACGTCTGTGGAAGCACTGGATAGGACAATGCGCGATATGCGCAACAAAAATTCACCTATGGGTGGATGTACAATTTATTTCTCTGGAGATTTTCGTCAAATCCTACCAGTTGTAACTCGAGGAACACGTGCTGACGAAATAAATGCTTCCCTAAAAAGATCCAACCTTTGGCCACATGTCAATAAATTAGAGCTTAAAACTAATATGAGGGTTTCGTCATCTTCACGTGAGAACAGGCTATTTTCAGAGATGCTGCTAAAAGTTGGCAATGGAGAGTTAAGAGCCTGCATCAGTCAAACCGAAACTCAAAATCCGATCACAAACCTATGCGTGTTGCCACCAGGAAGGCGTATCCCGAACCCAACGATTGACACTTTAAAAGACCAATGATATTTTCCAAGCTTGTAATTAATAAGAAAATGGTCATCTCACGCCACCCTTTACCTCCAGGCGATAAAAAGGGGATAAGATACCCCAGGAAGAAAAAAGTCATTAGCAAATGCTAAAAACTCTCGCACCTTTTCAATACTGATAGCCCGAGGGATATGTGCATTTGGATAGTTTCTTCGAGATCATTTCTGACCAAAACAGTCGGATCCGTTTTAAAACAAGTCAACATTGACCTTTTTTGTTAGATAGTTTCAAGTGAAATTTATATGTAATTTTAAAAGACAACATACAGATCGTGATTATTATGTCAGAGATTGCACATTAAACATTTTCCAAAGAATCTCCTCTACATTTTAATATTTTTAAATGATTTTTTTAGCATTGAATAGATGAGATCATTGAACTGTACAAAGACCGTTTTATATTTTTTCGATTTTTTTACGAGTATTTTATAGTGGCTTACATCAATAGAGCGGAATCCCAAGATAGGAATTTTTAAGATATCTCGTTTGTATTTTAATATTTTTAAATGATTTTTTAGCATTGAACAGCTGAGATTTTTCGGTATAAAGACCGTTTTGTACTTTTTTTTATTTTGTTTACAGGTGTTTTAAAGAGGCTACTTCAGTCAAGTGAAATCCAATGGAAGAAATTTATAAAAATATCTCTTCTACATTTTTATATTTTTAAATTATTTTTTGGCATTCAATATCTCAGATATTTCGGTACAAAGACCGTTTTGTACTTTTTCGACCTTGTTTATTTAAAAAGCTATTTCAGTCAAGTGAAATCCCATTGTAGAAATTTATAAAAATATCTCTTCTACATTTTAATATTTTTAAATGATTTTGTTGTCATTGGATAGCTGAGATCTTTCGGTTCAAAGACCGTTTTGTACATTTTCGACTTTGTTTAAGGGAATTTTAAAAAAGCTACTTCAGTCAAATGAAATCCAATGGAAGAAATTTATAAAAATATCTCTTCTACATTTTAATATTTTTAAATGAATTTTTGTCATTGGATAGCTGAGATCTTTCGGTTCAAAGACCGTTTTGTACATTTTGGACTTTGTTTAAGGGAATTTTAAAAAAGCTACTTCAGTCAAATGAAATCCAATGGAAGAAATTTATAAAAATATCTCTTCTACATTTTAATATTTTTAAATGAATTTTTGTCATTGGATAGCTGAGATCTTTCGGTACAAAGATCGTTTTGTACTTTTTCGACTTTGTTTAGGGAAATTTTAAAAAATCTACTTCAGTCAAGTGAAATCCAGTGGTAGGAATTTATAAAAATATCTCTTCTACATTTTAATATTTTTAAATTATTTTTTGTCATTCGATATCTCAGATCTTTCGGTACAAAAACCGTTTTGTACTTTTTCGACTTTGTTTAAGGGAATTTTAAAAAAGCTATATCAGTCAAGTGAAATCCAATGGTAAAAATTTATAAAAATATTTCTTCTACATTTTAATATTTTTAAATGATTTTTTTTTTTTTTTGTCATTGGATAGCATAGATCTTTCTCTACAAAGACCGTTTTGTACATTTTTCGACTTTGTTTGGGGGAATTTTAAAAAAGCTACTTCAGTCAAGTGAAATCCAATGGTAGGAATTTATAAAAATAAGTCTTCTACATTTTAATATTTTTAAATTATTTTTATGTCATGGGATGGCTGAGATCTTTCTATACAAAGACCGTTTTTTACATTTTCGACTTTCTCTAGGGGAATTTTAAAAAAGCTACTTCAGTCAAGTGAAATCCAATGCTAGAAATTTCTAAAAGTATCTCTTCTACATTTTAATATTTTTTAATGATTTTTTTTTTTTTTGTCATGGGATAGCTCAGATCTTTCGGTACAAAGACCGTTTTGTACTTTTTCGACTCTGTTTAGGGGAATTTTAAAAATGCTACTTCAGTGAAGTGAAATCCAATGGTAGAAATTTATAAAAATATCTCTTTTACATTTTAATACTTGTAAATCATTATTTGGCATTCGATATCTCAGATCTTTTGGTACAAAGACAGTTTTGTACTTTTTTGATTTTGTTTACAGTTGTTTTAAAGAGGCTACTTCAGTCAAATGAAATCCAATGGTAGAAATTTATAAAAATATCTCTTCTACATTTTAATATTTTTAAATGAATTTTGTCATTGGATAGCTGAGATCTTTCGGTACAAAGACCCTTTTTTTTTTTTTTTTTTTTTTTGTTTACAGCTGTTTTAAAGAGGCTACTTCAGTCAAGCAAAATCCTACAGTAAAATTTTATAAATATGTCTTTTCGACATTTAAAGATTTTTAAATGATTTTTTTGTCATGGGATAGCTGAGATCTTTAGGTACAAATACCGTTTTGTATTTTTTTTTATTTTGTTTACGGGCGTTTTAAAGAGGCTACTTCAGTCAGTAAGTGAAATCCAATGGTAGAAATTTATAAAAATATCTCTTCTACATTTTAATATTTTTAATTGATTTTTTTTTCTGTCATTGGATAGCTTAGATCTTTCTGTACAAATAACGTTTTTTTACATTTTCGACTTTGTTTAGGGGAATTTTAAAAAAGCTACTTCAGTCAAGTGAAATCCAATGGAAGAAATTTATAAAAATATCTTTTCTACATTTTAATATTTTTAAATGTTTTTTTTTTTTTTTTTTTTTTTTTGTCATTGGATAGCATAGATCTTTCGGTACAAAGACCGTTTTGTACTTTTTCGACTTTGTTTAGGGGAATTTTTAAAAAGCTTACTTCAGTCAAATGAAATCCAATTGTGGAAATTTATAAAAATATCTCTTCTACATTTTAATATTTTTAAATGATTTTTTTTTCATGGGATAGCTGAGATCTTTCGGTCCAAATACCGTTTTGTACTTTTTTAATTTTGTTTACATATGTTTTAAAAAAGATACTTCAGTCAAGTGAAATTGAATGCTAGGAATTTATAAAAATATCTCTTCTACATTTTAATATTTTTAAATGATTTTTTTGGCATTGGATAGCTGTGATCTTTCGGAAAAAAGACTGTTTTGTACTTTTTTGATTTTGTTTACAGGTATTTTAAAGAAGCTACTTCATTCAAGCAAAATCCTATAGTAGAATTTTATAAATATGTCTTTTTACTTTTAAAGATTTTTAAATGATTTTTTGGCATTCGATGTCTCAGATCTTTCGGTACAAAGACCGTTTTGTACTTTTTCGACTTTGTTTAGGATAATTTTAAAAAAGCTACTTCAGTCAAGTGAAATCCAATGAAAGAAATTTATAAAAATATCTCTTCTATATTTTAATATTTTTAAAATATTTTTTGGCATTCGATATCTCAGATCTTTCGGTACAAAGACCGTTTTGTACTTTTTTGATTTTGTTTACAGGTGTTTTAAAGAGGCAAATGAAATCCAATGGTAGCAATTTATAAAAATATCTCTTTAATATTTTTAAATAATTTTTTTGTCATTGGATAGCTGAGATCTTTCGGTACAAAGACCGTTTTGTACTTTTTCGACTTTGTTTAGGGGAATTTTAAAAAAGCTATTTCAGTCAAGTGAAATCCAATGGTAGAAATTTATAAAAATATCTCTTCTACTTTTTAATATTTTTAAATGATTTTTTTGTCATTGGATAACTTAGATCTTCCTCTACAAAGACCGTCTTTTACATTTTCGACTTTGTTTAGATGAATTTTAAAAAAGCTACTACAGTCAAGTGAAATCCAATGGTAGAAATTTATAAAAATATCTCTTCTACATTTTAATATTTGTAAATTAATATATTTGTCATTCGATATCTCAGATCTTTTGGTACAAAGACCGTTTTGTACTTTTTTGATTTTGTTTACAGGTGTTTTAAAGAGGCTACTTCAGTCAAATGAAATCCAATGGTAGGAATTTATAAAAATATCTCTTCTACATTTTAATATTTTTAAATGATTTTTTTTGTCATGGGATGGCTGAGATCTTTCTGTGCAAAGACCGTTTTGTACTTTTTCGACTCTGTTTAAGGGAATTTTAAAAAATCTACTTCAGTGAAGTTAAATCCAATGGTAGAAATTTATAAAAATATCTCTTCTACATTTTAATATTTGTAAATTATTATTTGGCATTCGATATCTCAGATCTTTTGTTACAAAGACCGTTTTGTACTTTTTTGACTTTGTTTAGGGGAATTTTAAAAAAGCTACTTCAGTGAAGTGAAATCCAATGGTAAAAATTTAGAAAAATATCTCTTCTACATTTTAATATCTGTTAATCATTATTTGGCATTCGATATCTTAGATCTTTCGTTGCAAAGACCGTTTTGTACTTTTTCGACTCTGTTTAGGGGAATTAAAAAAAAAAACTACTTCAGTGAAGTGAAATGCAATGGTAGAAATTTATAAAAATATCTCTTCTACATTTTAATATTTTTAATTGATTTTTTTGTCACTGGATAGCTTAGATCTTTTTCTACAAAGACCGTTTTGTACTTTTTCGACTTTCTTTAGGGGAATTTTAAAAAAAGCTACTTAAGTCAAGTGAAATCCAATGGTAGGAATTTATAAACATATCTCTTCTACATTTTAATATTTTTATATGATTTTTTTGTCTTGGGATGGCTGAGATCTTTCGGTGCAAAGACCGTTTTGTACTTTTTCGACTCTGTTTAAGGGAATTTTATGAAAGCTGTTTCAGTCAAGTGAAATACAATGGTAGAAATTTATAAAAAATATCCCTTCTACATTTTAATATTTTTAAATGATTTTTTTTCCATTTCATAGCTGAGATCTTTCGGTACAAAGACTGTTTTGTACTTTTTCGATTTTGTTTAGAGGTGTTTTAAAGAAGCTTCTTCATTCAAGCAAAATCCTATAGTGGAATTTTATAAATATATCTTTTTATTTTTAAAGATTTTTAAATGATTTTTTGGCATTCGATATCTCAGATCTTTCGGTAAAAAGACCGTTTTGTACTTTTTCGACTTTGTTTTGGATTATTTTAAAAAAGATACTTCAGTCAAGTGAAATCCATTGGTAGAAATTTATAAAAATATCTCTTCTACATTTTAATATGTTTAAGTGATTTTTTTGTCATTGGATAGCTTAGATCAAATGGTAGTAATAAAAAAAAATTATCTTCTACATTTTAATGTTTTTAAATGTTTTTTTTTTTGGGGGGGGGGGGGCATTGGATATTTCAGATCTTTCGGCACAAAGACTGTTTTGTACTTTTTCGACTTTGTTTAAGGAAATTTTAAAAAAGCTACTTCAGTCAAGTGAAATCCTACAGTAAAATTTTATAAATATGTCTTTTCGACATTTAAAGATTTTTAAATGATTTTTTTGTCATGGGATAGCTGAGATCTTTAGGTACAAATACCGTTTTGTATTTTTTTTTATTTTGTTTACGGGCGTTTTAAAGAGGCTACTTTAGTCAGTAAGTGAAATCCAATGGTAGAAATTTATAAAAATATCTCTTCTACATTTTAATATTTTTAATTGATTTTTTTTCTGTCATTGGATAGCTTAGATCTTTCTGTACAAATAACGTTTTTTTTACATTTTCGACTTTGTTTAGGGGAATTTTAAAAAAGCTACTTCAGTCAAGTGAAATCCAATGGAAGAAATTTATAAAAATATCTTTTCTACATTTTAATATTTTTAAATGTTTTTTTTTTTTTTTTTTTTTTTTTTTTTTTTTTTTTTTTTGTCATTGGATAGCTTAGATCTTTCGGTACAAAGACCGTTTTGTACTTTTTCGACTTTGTTTAGGGGAATTTTTAAAAAGCTTACTTCAGTCAAATGAAATCCAATTGTGGAAATTTATAAAAATATCTCTTCTACATTTTAATATTTTTAAATGATTTTTTTGTCATGGGATAGCTGAGATCTTTCGGTCCAAATACCGTTTTGTACTTTTTTAATTTTGTTTACATATGTTTTAAAAAAGATACTTCAGTCAAATGAAATTGAATGCTAGGAATTTATAAAAATATCTCTTCTACATTTTAATATTTTTAAATGATTTTTTTGGCATTGGATAGCTGTGATCTTTCGGAACAAAGACTGTTTTGTACTTTTTTGATTTTGTTTACAGGTATTTTAAAGAAGCTACTTCATTCAAGCAAAATCCTATAGTAGAATTTTATAAATATGTCTTTTTACTTTTAAAGATTTTTAAATGATTTTTTGGCATTCGATGTCTCAGATCTTTCGGTACAAAGACCGTTTTGTACTTTTTCGACTTTGTTTAGGATAATTTTAAAAAAGCTATTTCAGTCAAGTGAAATCCAATGAAAGAAATTTATAAAAATATCTCTTCTATATTTTAATATTTTTAAAATATTTTTTGGCATTCGATATCTCAGATCTTTCGGTACAAAGACCGTTTTGTACTTTTTTGATTTTGTTTACAGGTGTTTTAAAGAGGCAAATGAAATCCAATGGTAGCAATTTATAAAAATATCTCTTTAATATTTTTAAATAATTTTTTTGTCATTGGATAGCTGAGATCTTTCGGTACAAAGACCGTTTTGTACTTTTTCGACTTTGTTTAGGGGAATTTTAAAAAAGCTATTTCAGTCAAGTGAAATCCAATGGTAGAAATTTATAAAAATATCTCTTCTACATTTTAATATTTGTAAATTATTATTTGGCATTCGATATCTCAGATCTTTTGTTACAAAGACCGTTTTGTACTTTTTTGACTTTGTTTAGGGGAATTTTAAAAAAGCTACTTCAGTGAAGTGAAATCCAATGGTAAAAATTTAGAAAAATATCTCTTCTACATTTTAATATCTGTTAATCATTATTTGGCATTCGATATCTCAGATCTTTCGTTGCAAAGACCGTTTTGTACTTTTTCGACTCTGTTTAGGGGAATTAAAAAAAAAACTACTTCAGTGAAGTGAAATGCAATGGTAGAAATTTATAAAAATATCTCTTCTACATTTTAATATTTTTAATTGATTTTTTTGTCACTGGATAGCTTAGATCTTTTTCTACAAAGACCGTTTTGTACTTTTTCGACTTTCTTTAGGGGAATTTTAAAAAAAGCTACTTAAGTCAAGTGAAATCCAATGGTAGGAATTTATAAACATATCTCTTCTACATTTTAATATTTTTATATGATTTTTTTGTCATGGGATGGCTGAGATCTTTCGATGCAAAGACCGTTTTGTACTTTTTTGACTCTGTTTAAGGGAATTTTATGAAAGCTGTTTCAGTCAAGTGAAATACAATGGTAGAAATTTATAAAAATATCCCTTCTACATTTTAATAGTTTTAAATGATTTTTTTTCCATTTCATAGCTGAGATCTTTCGGTACAAAGACTGTTTTGTACTTTTTCGATTTTGTTTAGAGGTGTTTTAAAGAAGCTTCTTCATTCAAGCAAAATCCTATAGTGGAATTTTATAAATATATCTTTTTATTTTTAAAGATTTTTAAATGATTTTTTGGCATTCGATATCTCAGATCTTTCGGTAAAAAGACCGTTTTGTACTTTTTCGACTTTGTTTTGGATTATTTTAAAAAAGCTACTTCAGTCAAGTGAAATCCATTGGTAGAAATTTATAAAAATATCTCTTCTACATTTTAATATGTTTAAGTGATTTTTTTGTCATTGGATAGCTTAGATCAAATGGTAGTAAAAAAAAAAAAAAAATTATCTTCTACATTTTAATGTTTTTAAATGTTTTTTTTTTTTGGGGGGGGGGGGGCATTGGATATTTCAGATCTTTCGGCACAAAGACTGTTTTGTACTTTTTCGACTTTGTTTAAGGAAATTTTAAAAAAGCTACTTCAGTCAAGTGAAATCCTACAGTAAAATTTTATAAATATGTCTTTTCGACATTTAAAGATTTTTAAATGATTTTTTTGTCATGGGATAGCTGAGATCTTTAGGTACAAATACCGTTTTGTATTTTTTTTTATTTTGTTTACGGGCGTTTTAAAGAGGCTACTTCAGTCAGTAAGTGAAATCCAATGGTAGAAATTTATAAAAATATCTCTTCTACATTTTAATATTTTTAATTGATTTTTTTTTCTGTCATTGGATAGCTTAGATCTTTCTGTACAAATAACGTTTTTTTACATTTTCGACTTTGTTTAGGGGAATTTTAAAAAAGCTACTTCAGTCAAGTGAAATCCAATGGAAGAAATTTATAAAAATATCTTTTCTACATTTTAATATTTTTAAATGTTTTTTTTTTTTTTTTTTTTTTTTTTTTTTTTTTTTTTTTTTTGTCATTGGATAGCTTAGATCTTTCGGTACAAAGACCGTTTTGTACTTTTTCGACTTTGTTTAGGGGAATTTTTAAAAAGCTTACTTCAGTCAAATGAAATCCAATTGTGGAAATTTATAAAAATATCTCTTCTACATTTTAATATTTTTAAATGATTTTTTTGTCATGGGATAGCTGAGATCTTTCGGTCCAAATACCGTTTTGTACTTTTTTAATTTTGTTTACATATGTTTTAAAAAAGATACTTCAGTCAAGTGAAATTGAATGCTAGGAATTTATAAAAATATCTCTTCTACATTTTAATATTTTTAAATGATTTTTTTGGCATTGGATAGCTGTGATCTTTCGGAACAAAGACTGTTTTGTACTTTTTTGATTTTGTTTACAGGTATTTTAAAGAAGCTAATTCATTCAAGCAAAATCCTATAGTAGAATTTTTTAAATATGTCTTTTTACTTTTAAAGATTTTTAAATGATTTTTTGGCATTCGATGTCTCAGATCTTTCGGTACAAAGACCGTTTTGTACTTTTTCGACTTTGTTTAGGATAATTTTAAAAAAGCTACTTCAGTCAAGTGAAATCCAATGAAAGAAATTTATAAAAATATCTCTTCTATATTTTAATATTTTTAAAATATTTTTTGGCATTCGATATCTCAGATCTTTCGGTACAAAGACCGTTTTGTACTTTTTTGATTTTGTTTACAGGTGTTTTAAAGAGGCAAATGAAATCCAATGGTAGCAATTTATAAAAATATCTCTTTAATATTTTTAAATAATTTTTTTGTCATTGGATAGCTGAGATCTTTCGGTACAAAGACCGTTTTGTACTTTTTCGACTTTGTTTAGGGGAATTTTAAAAAAGCTATTTCAGTCAAGTGAAATCCAATGGTAGAAATTTATAAAAATATCTCTTCTACTTTTTAATATTTTTAAATGATTTTTTTGTCATTGGATAACTTAGATCTTCCTGTACAAAGACCGTCTTTTACATTTTCGACTTTGTTTAGATGAATTTTAAAAAAGCTACTACAGTCAAGTTAAATCCAATGGTAGAAATTTATAAAAATATCTCTTCTACATTTTAATATTTGTAAATTAATATATTTGTCATTCGATATCTCAGATCTTTTGGTACAAAGACCGTTTTGTACTTTTTTGATTTTGTTTACAGGTGTTTTAAAGAGGCTACTTCAGTCAAATGAAATCCAATGGTAGGAATTTATAAAAATATCTCTTCTACATTTTAATATTTTTAAATGATTTTTTTTGTCATGGGATGGCTGAGATCTTTCTGTGCAAAGACCGTTTTGTACTTTTTCGACTCTGTTTAAGGGAATTTTAAAAAATCTACTTCAGTGAAGTTAAATCCAATGGTAGAAATTTATAAAAATATCTCTTCTACATTTTAATATTTGTAAATTATTATTTGGCATTCGATATCTCAGATCTTTTGTTACAAAGACCGTTTTGTACTTTTTTGACTTTGTTTAGGGGAATTTTAAAAAAGCTACTTCAGTGAAGTGAAATCCAATGGTAAAAATTTAGAAAAATATCTCTTCTACATTTTAATATCTGTTAATCATTATTTGGCATTCGATATCTCAGATCTTTCGTTGCAAAGACCGTTTTGTACTTTTTCGACTCTGTTTAGGGGAATTAAAAAAAACTACTTCAGTGAAGTGAAATGCAATGGTAGAAATTTATAAAAATATCTCTTCTACATTTTAATATTTTTAATTGATTTTTTTGTCACTGGATAGCTTAGATCTTTTTCTACAAAGACCGTTTTGTACTTTTTCGACTTTCTTTAGGGGAATTTAAAAAAAAGCTACTTAAGTCAAGTGAAATCCAATGGTAGGAATTTATAAACATATCTCTTCTACATTTTAATATTTTTATATGATTTTTTTGTCATGGGATGGCTGAGATCTTTCGGTGCAAAGACCGTTTTGTACTTTTTCGACTCTGTTTAAGGGAATTTTATGAAAGCTGTTTCAGTCAAGTGAAATACAATGGTAGAAATTTATAAAAATATCCCTTCTACATTTTAATATTTTTAAATGATTTTTTTTCCATTTCATAGCTGAGATCTTTCGGTACAAAGACTGTTTTGTACTTTTTCGATTTTGTTTAGAGGTGTTTTAAAGAAGCTTCTTCATTCAAGCAAAATCCTATAGTGGAATTTTATAAATATATCTTTTTATTTTTAAAGATTTTTAAATGATATTTTGGCATTCGATATCTCAGATCTTTCGGTAAAAAGACCGTTTTGTACTTTTTCGACTTTGTTTTGGATTATTTTAAAAAAGCTACTTCAGTCAAGTGAAATCCATTGGTAGAAATTTATAAAAATATCTCTTTTACAATTTAATATGTTTAAGTGATTTTTTTTCATTGGATAGCTTAGATCAAATGGTAGTAATAATAAAAAAAAAATTATCTTCTACATTTTAATGTTTTTAAATGTTTTTTTTTTTTGGGGGGGGGGGCATTGGATATTTCAGATCTTTCGGCACAAAGACTGTTTTGTACTTTTTCGACTTTGTTTAAGGAAATTTTAAAAAAGCTACTTCAGTCAAGTGAAATCCAATGGAAGAACTTTATAAAAATATCTCTTCTACATTTTAATATTTTTAAAATATTTTTTGGCATTCGATATCTCAGATCTTTCTGTACAAAGACCGTTTTGTACTTTTTCGACTTTGTTTATGGGAATTTTAAAAAAGCTATTTCAGTCAAGTGAAATCCATTGGTAGAAATTTATAAAAATATCTCTTCTACATTTTAATATTTTTAAATGATTTTTTTTGTCATTGGATAGCTGAGATCTTTCGGTGCAAAGACCGTTTTGTACTTTTTTGATTTTGTTTACATGTGTTTTAGTGAGACTACTTCAGTTAAGTGAATTCCAATTGTAGAAATTTATAAAAAATCTCTTCTACATTTTTAATATTTTTAAATGTTTTTTTTGTCATTGGATAGCTAAGATCTTTCGGTACAAAGACCGTTTTGTACTTTTACGACTTTGTTTAGGGGAATTTTTAAAAAGCTACTTCAGTCAAGTGAAATCTAATGGTAGAAATTTATAAAAATATCTCTACTACATTTTAATATTTTTAAATGATTTTTTTGTCTTCGGATAGCTAAGATCTTTCGGTACAAAGACCGTTTTGTACTTTTACGACTTTGTTTAGGGGAATTTTAAAAAAGCTACTTCAGTCAAGTGAATTCCAATGGTAGAAATTTATTAAAATATCTCGTCTACATTTTAATATTTTTAAATGATTTTGTTGTTATGGGATAGCTAAGATCTTTCGGTACAAAGACCGTTTTGTACTTTTTCGACTTTGTTTACAGGTGTTTTAAAAAGGCTACTTCAGTCAAGTGAAATCCATTGGTAGAAATTTATAAAAATATCTCTTCTACATTTTAATATTTTTAAATGATTTTTTTGTCATTAGTTAGCTAAGATCTTTCGGTACAAAGACCGTTTTGTACTTTTTTGATTTTGTTTACAGGTGTTTTAGTGAGGCTACTTCTGTCAAGTGAAATCCAATGGTAGAAATTTATAAAAATATCTCTTCTACATTTGAATATTTTTAAATTATTTTTGGCATTCGATATCTCAGATCTTTCGGTACAAAGACCGTTTTGTACTTTTTCGACTTTGTTTACAGGTGTTTTAAAGAGGCTACTTCAGTCAAGTGAAATCCATTGGTAGAAATTTATAAAAATATCTCTTCTACTTTTTAATATTTTTAAATGATTTTTTTGTCATTGGATAGCTGAGATTTTTCGGTGTTAAGACCGCTTTGTACTTTTTTGGTTTTGTTTACAGGTGTTCAAAGAGGCTACTTCAGTCAAGCGAAGTCCTTTAGTAGAAATTTATAAATATATCTTTTCTACATTTAAATATTTTTAAATGTTTTTTTGGCATTGGATATCTGAGATCTTTCTGTACAAAGCCCGTTTTATATTTTTTTGATTTTGTTATGGGAGTTTTAAAGGGGCTTACTTCAATCAAGCGAAATCCTATGAAGTTTTGAAGTTCATATAAATATATATTTTTCTCTTCTACATTTTAATATTTTTAAATGATTTTTTTAGCATTGAATGTTAGAAATTTATAAAGATATCTCGTCTACAAGTAAATATAAACTGATGATTACCTCAATCAAGGAAAATCCCATGGTAGAAATTTATAAAGATATCTTTATGATCATTTAAAAGTCATTTGTAAAGATCATTTTAATATTTGTAATTTTTTTCCATCATATAACTGATATCTTTCTTTACAAAGAACGTTTTATATCTTTTCGATTTTGTTACGGGTATTTTAAAGTGACTTACTTCAATAGATCTAAATCACATTTTAGAAATTTTTAAAGATATCTCGTTTGTATTTTAATTGTCTTTAAACTTTTTTTTTTCGGGGTGGGGGGGGGGGCATTAGATATCGGAGATTTCTCTGTACAAACACCTTTTTTACATTTTTTCGATTTTTTACGGGTATTTTAAAGTGGCTTACTTGAATAGAGAAAAGTCCCATTATAAAAATTTATAAAGATATCTCGTCAACATTTTAATTTTTTAAATGATTTTTTTAGCATTGAATTTCTGAGATATTTCTGTACAAATACCTCTTTATATTTTTTTCGATTTTTTACGGGTATTTTAAAGGTGTTTACTTCAATGAAGCGAAATCCTATGATAGAAATTTATAGAAATATCTCGTCTATATTTTAATAATCTTTTTTATATTGAACAGCTGAGATCTTTCTGTACAAAGGCGGTATTACAATTTTTGATTTCGTTACAGGTATTTTAAAGTGACTTACTTCAGTCAAACGAAATCCTATTGTAGAAATTTATAAAGATATCTCGCCTACATTAAAAAAAAAAAAAAAATATTTTTATTTTTTTTCTCTTACATTGAATAGCTTTTACGATTTCATTTATTTTAAAGAGGCTACTGCTGTTAAACGAAACAATGCCTTCGCTTTAAAACTAATGCTATGAAAGAAATTTATAAAAGTTTATCGTCTGCAGGCCATTTTCTATTTTTTCGATTTATTTTACGGGTATATATATATATATATATATATATAATACCATTAAAAGTAGACAAGATTCACCAATGGATTTTATCAATAAAAGAATTAAAATGAATTATAGTAAACAATATTAACCATTTGAAATTAACCATTGAATTTAATAACTTATAGTACATTGAACATGGAAGGAAAAAAGAATAATATGAATACAAATGAAATTTGTAGAACCAAAGCAGAATCTTCAGGTCCCAAATACTTTGGAACTACAAATAGAGTGTGTGGTTTCATCTTCGTATTTGCCATGAAAAAGCAAAACAATACGAATTTGGGACTACCATCACACAAAAACCAAATTATTAAACAAGGAACAAAGATATTTTACAAAAAGGAGTTGAATGTAAGTAAAAATAATAGTTTTCCATAACAAACAAAAAAGATAAAGCAGAATGGAAATATAATTGAACCGGAAAAATAATTAATAATCGATATTAACATAAAATTAAATTAATAAAATGATTAAAATTAGAATTGAGAGATAACATTCATGTTAACATATAACTTAAAATACATTATTGTTACTTTAATCAGTAACATTTATTGTGACTTTACATGGTAAAAACTCATTATCTTAATATAGGATAATAAAAATTAAAAAAAAAATAATAATAATAGTAATAATATTAATAATAATACCAAAAATTATATCAATAAGATTAAAAATAATTTGATAATTAAAATATAGCTATTTAATTATAGATATAACTAGACAAATATCCATATATTGGTGTAAATTAATCAGTTTAAAAATTATGTTAAAATAAATAACCCACTCTCAATTTTTTTTAAAATAAATAATTAACCTTTGCGTTTTTATCCAGACAACACCACCCTCCTCCGTACTCTAACATCTACCCACCCAACCAACCTATATATATATATTTTTTATTACTTTTTAACATTTTTAATTTTTTATTATTATTTTTATGTTTTATAATTTTTTATACATTTTTTACGCAAAGAATTAATTATAAGATCATGTAATATCTAATTATAAATTAAAGAATATATGAATTTTTTAGGATAACCATTATTTATAGCATCATATACAAGCTTTTTAATATTAGTATTAATTAAATGGGAAGAACATAGACATTTTATTCTATATAAATGGTTAAGTATTATATTACGATATACAGAATTATGAAGACAAGATTTAAAATTAGTAAAGGTATTAACTTTAAAATTAAATTCTTTCCTTTTGTCATAAATATCAGTTATAAATTTGTTCTCTTTTAATATAATTTTAATATCTAAGAAATTGATTGTATTATTAAAAAGTAGGTTTTTTGAAAGTTCTAGATTAGAAGGATAATCAACAGGGAATTGAGATAAACAGGTGTTATCAGTATCAATTAAAATTACATCATCTATATATCGATATAAATGTATTGTATTATTTAAATAATGACGTTCATAGTAATATAAATATAAGTCAGATAATACACTAGATGTACTACCACCTTGTGGTATACCAACATTTTGAATATATATATTGTTATCATGCATGATAAAATTATTATAGATAATGAAATTAGTTAAGGAATGAAAGTAATCAGAATCGATATTATGTGATATATCCAACTCGTGTTGATATTTTTTAAAAAGCTCATTTATGATATTATGTAAATCCGATAAATCTATATTATTAAATAAATCTTTAAAATCATGGGTAGTGATATTTTTTATACATTTAAGATTTTTCATAATATGGACCAGTTCATAACTATTTTTTATGCAATGTGTATTATCACTTGTTTTTGTAATATTATATATTTGATTAAGAATTACTAATAGAAGTTTGTTAGCAGCATTATTATAAGTATTGCAACCAATTGTAACAGTTCTGAATTTAATAGGATGCTTATGAAATTTGGGTATAAGGACTAGATAAGGATATTTAAAGTTAGTCTAATAATTTATAGAATCCTTTAATTTTACGATTATTGGCAAGTAAGTTATCATTAATTTTTTGGAATGTGTTATTATTAGATATACTAGATTTAAGCAGTTGATGATAATAAGATTTACAAATAATGGCATAATTATTAGGAGATTTATCAACATAAGTTATTACAAAGTATTGTTGTAATTTATTGATTTGCTTAAACAGATGCTGTGTATTTACATATTCTAGGTGTGAAATATTATATTTTAAGGACCTGGTTAATTTATCGATAACTAATATTTTCCATTGATTAAAATATTCAATGGGTTTATTATAATAAATTGCAAGTTTATAAATAAATATACCTATATCATATGTAAATTGTTTTATGATAGATTTAATGTTTAATTTGGATGGAATTCTGTACTTGGTCCCATAACCCATAATTCTTCTAAGTTGTAAATCATCTACAAGATTAAGATTACCAGTGATAATATGTCCATGATCTTCATTTATATATTTTTGTAGAGAGGGGTCATTGCATTTACAGGGTAAAGTACTAGCATCAAAAGAAGATTTAGCGAAAGAATTATAGTTAAAAATCGTTCTGCCGATAGATATGGGATACTTAAAGGTTTTTGAAATATGAATATTATTAATAGGAAATTGACAGTTTTTATCATTTAATATGGAATTAATATTGATTTTATTAAATATTGGATTAGAAAAAGTAATTACCATTTGAGTATTAGTTTGTAGATTTTTAGGTTTTTTTAGTAAATTTATATTGTAAAGGTTGACACGAGTCATAATGAGATCATAAAAAACATCTGAAAAATGTTTAGAGTAAGTTTTACTGAGAAAAATATTTAAATATTGTACTATATGTTTCTTTTTTATTCCAAAAATATATTTACGTATTAGAAACCAATTGTAATTATTTAAATAATTACGATGCAGATTATTAATTTGTTGAATTATAATGTTTTTAGGAGTAATACTAGAAGATGAACCTTTACCTCTTTTGTTACGTGTAGTTTTAGGATTTATAAGATGATTTAAACTATGATAAATGGGAGAATAATCTGTAGTATCATTTATAGATGAAAAAACTTTAACAGATCTTTTAAAAACCTCACTATTAAGACCATAAGGATAAATTGTATTATAATATTTCATATATGAAGACTCTAAATAGAGACGCTCAGATTTATTTTTCTGAATTTGTATTATTTCAATAGTAGTATTTTTAAATTTATGTTTATGAAAATGCTGTATTTCAGCTGTAGACTGTATATTTTTTGCTAAATTTTTATCAGAATCTGACCGATGTTGATTCATGCGTATATGAAGAGGACCAGAAGTTTCACCAATATATTTCAAATTGCAAATGTTACACTTTATACTATAAATTACATTAAAAGCCTTACAAAAAATAGAAATATGAGGATCTGATACGATTTGTGACTGAGAAGCAGATGGACAAGTTTTACATCGGATATCAGAACATTTCTGAAAATATAATTGAGGAGGAGGAGCATGTATATGGAAACTGGATGACGGTCCAGGAGTAACCCTATTATTGCTCCTGTACCGGGCACTACACTGCAAAGAAGCATTGTGTATCTTGCCAGGATCGAGATTTTTACTAAGTACTGCCATAATATAAGAGAAAATACAAATATAATAAAAAGATAAAAATAGAAAAATTACAGTTAAATAATCGAGTATCTTGACTAATATAATTTATTAAAGAAAAGGATCTAGAATAATACAACTATAAAATGAAAATAGATACAATATATACAAAGCTTTAAAGCAATACTCAAACCTCCAAAAGGAAACAATACACGACCATAATACTACCAACCCACATCACATATAATAAGAATCATAGTACTCACAGTACAATAAATGCAAAATCACAAAATCAACTCATTTAAAAGTGAAAAAATCACCGTACATAATAATCCACAAACTTATCCAATTAACATCTCAGCACAATGCTCACATTGTTACTACATTTCACATAGGCTTAACTAATCATAATTTCAATGTATTTATTTAATGTAAAAAAAAATAATAATAAATAATGATAATTTCAATGTATTACTTTAATATTAAAAAATAATAAATAATGAATATTGATTTTGACATTTAATATACCATATATCAAGACAATGAATTAAACATAATAGCAAAATTAACAGTTAAAATATTATAAATATACCACATATAATATTCATGATGAAACAATTTGCAACTCTTAATGGAAATCCTATTAAGTGGTAACGGAAAACTACATTGTAGAAATCTCACAGACAATACACAATATATATATATATAAACTTTAATTAAACGAAACAATTTACTAGCTTATGATAATTCTTTCGACGATAATCCAACGGTCGAAATTTATAAATAGGTCTCGTCTGCATTTTAATATTTTTCCCCTTTAATAGCTCAGAGCGATCTCTTCAAAGGCCTTTTTCTACTTTTTTAATTTTCTTTACAGGATAGTTTCATTTTCGGAACCGTTTTCAAAAGTGATATTATCCTCATATTTAAAATCTACAGTCAGTATCGAAAAAAGTAAAAAGCGGCCTCTATACAAACCATCGACAGCTATACTATGCAGAAAAAAAAATAATTAAAAATTGGAATGAAAATATGGTATCTTTTAAAAAATCTTCCATAGGTTTTGTATAATTGAGTTTGTCTTTTTGCGTGACTGAAAAAACCGCTATTCTAAAACTTAGATCAGTTAGACTATGACAGGCTTTGGAATATATGCGTATTATTTAGTTAAAATAGTATAAGAACTTTAAAAATCATTCGTTTATCTTTCTGAAAGGGAAAAACAAAGGAAAGACAATTTATATACAACTAAGCATAAATATATCATTTACGGATGTGAATTTTACCGCAACAGAATATATTTTCTAAAGTATTGTAAATTAGTCATAATTTTCGATAGAAGTGTCAAAATAAATATATTTCTATTTTTTAAATTAGTGTTATCCAATTTAATCATGAATTGCAAAATAATTACTTTATATTTTAGAGTGGGTATACTGCAAACTTTTATTGATTAAAATAGAAATATTTATGAAATATTTATGAAAAGGCACATTTAAACTAATTCATTAAGGATTGTCTAAAAGAATGATAAGAAAAATTTAATATAAATGTATTTATTCGCGAATATATCTATTCATTTTTAATGTCAGAACCATTGTTATTTTCTTTCTGCCCTTTCTACTTTTCCCTTTGTCGTCTGCAGATGACAAAAAGTTAATTCTATTATTTTTTATAAATTAACGAATATTTCATTTTGATGTTGTCCGCAATTAAAGAATCTTTTTTAGAAATTAAACTTTAAATATATGGAAGAAAAATAATAAAAATGTTAAATGTGTTTTTATTCGAAATCAATAATGCTTTTAAAGTACATTTGAGATTGAATGCCTAGTTAAACAAACTTTTTGAAATCAACATGTATTTACATCATTTCTGAAATTCATTTCTGATCGAACTATCATGCATTCAGGAAAGGATGTTTTTATTTTTTTATCCTAAACCAGCAAACAACATTTTACTAATAGCCACAGGCAAGATTTTACACCTTCGTCCCTGTAAGACTCCCTGGAGGTAAACCCATATCGCCTTTCACCCTAATTACTTTTAAGGCGTCTTTCTTTTAAAGGCGGAGTTAAACACCATTTTCTACTATTTTAAATCAAAGTATTTCAACTTTTTATACAAATAGCATAGATTAACCGTTTTAGTGCTAAGCAATTTTTGCAAGAATGCACGAAAATTGCGGTACATATTTTGATTTCTTTAAAGGAAAAAATAATGTTGTCATATAAAGCACTGTTATTTAGACAAATATCAATCAATTTTAATAATTCTTTTTGTATTATAAAGAACTCGCAGCGCAAAAGCGCTGCGCCGCGGTTTTCGAGATAAACTATCGCAGCGCTTTTGCGCCGCGTAGCAGTCAAACGGTTAAATTTTTGTAAAAATCAAAATCAAAAACATTTTCTGAAAGCTAAATAATTAAACTCTGCATGCTGTTTTACCAAATTTTAAAATGTCAAACAGATTTTTCGTAATAAGACATTAAAAGTGAATTTTAAAGACTATAAAATAACGCACTTGTATCGCCTTAAAATTAAAAAAAGAAATAAAATTTCAGAATGACGTGCATAGTTTAAACCTACAGGTTTTCAAAACAACAAAAATTATTAAATTTGAGCAAAATGCAAAGGAATGAAAGCGATAAATTTCTTCCATTGAAATAACATTAGCCGTTCTATCTCGGAGCTTACTGATGTAGGGCCTTAACACAAAGTGAGGGAAGGATTAACCTTGAAAACCTTTGTGTTTTGATAGACAACATCCAAGAGTTAGTCAACAATGTCTATCCTGACATTGATAACATAAGTTATAAGACAATATCTTGGTTTAAAGAAAGAGCGATTCGGTCACCAACTAACGAACAAGTAGATAAGGTAAATAACTTGATTCTTTCAAAGATTGATGCGTCGACGAAAATATACTACTCGGTCGATACTGTTCTCGATTTTTAAGAAGCTGTTCATTTTCCTACAGAATTTCTAAACTCTTTGAAAAGTCTGGACTCCCTCCTCACAAAATGGTGTTGAAAGTAGGTTGTCCTGTTATTTTATTAAGAAACCTGAATCCACCTAATCTTTGCAATGGCACGCGTATGCTGGTAAAATCACTGAAAACTTTCATAATAGAGTGCACAATCCTCACAGGATGTGGTACCGACGGATGGATCGATTTTTATGAAACTTTGTATGGAGTTATCTGGCACCTTAGATTAACATACAGGCTACTTTTTACCCGACTACTTAAAAGGAGAGTAATGGTTTTAGTAGTTGAATTTAATGGGATGAAGTGGTAGTAACAATTTGCGGTGTCAGTAGTGACACGGGACTACCCGAAGCAAAGCGAGGGCGGGCCGCTAGTATATATATATATATATATATATATATATAATCTTAGCCTTGTATATTTTTGCAAAATATGGTTAAATTGTTATGCACAGCTTTCGATCCTATAAAATATTTTTAACATAGCTACTTTATCCGATTTCAATATTAAATAACGCTTAAAACAAGTCTTCGAAAATTGGAATGAACTTGGCTTCAAAATGGATGGATTAATGTCTTTGAATCTTTGCATATGTATAGATTATAGGAGTGGAATGAACATAGGCTAATTTTTATTTATTTTATTCAAATATTTTCCTTAATAATTGAAAATTTAATTATTTTTCATAAAAATCAATAGGCATTTTTCAGATAAAATTTAACCATTTTCCTTTCTTGTTGCCAAGAAAATAAAAAATTGGAATAATAATTTTTCAGCGGCAATGAACTTTTAATAAAAAACTTGCACGCGAAAAACTATAATAAAATAATTTAAAAGAAAATAAATATGACGTCATGTTTGAAATAAAAAAAAAAAGGTGTATTTTTTATAATATATTTAACAAGGATATTTGTTTAGTTAATGGGAATTTTTGTGTAAAATATGGCGACATAAATTAAAAGTAAAAAGAATGAAAAAGAATTATATTTTTAATAAAATGGTTCACTTATGAAAATGTGACGTCATAGTTGAAATAAAACAGGTACTTTATAGCAGTCGTTAAAAATATAAGGGGTATGAATATCAGTAGCTAATGGAGCGAGATAAATAATGACGTCATATTTAAAATGAATCAGGAATATTTTTTACTTATATTAATTAATAAGTTACATACAAATGAATATTTTTATTCAAAACTCATAATTATCAATGAAAGAAATTTTTTGTGGGGAAAAGCGGAAAATGAAACTACTGATTAATATATTTTTTGGCTCGATTTTTTAACACTTTCGAACAAAGTTGAAAAGTTATTATGATTTCGGTTTGTCTGTCTGTCTGGTCGCTTTCTAACTTTCGTAAATATACTCCGATTTCCATGAAATTTTTGGACGTTCTTAACGTTTACCTAGCACGAATACCTATTGAAAATAAAGTTTCTACCATGATTAGTTTATTTACAAGGATTGTCAAAAATTTTCCTTACATTACGGCATTATGGGAAAATCGTTTTAATTAAATTTAACGATGTTACACCCTGTGAAACATATTCAAATTTACATGCATTTAAAAAGTGCACTAAAATATGCTTTTGTAAAGCATGTAGTTAAGAGGAGACTTATTATTCATTTACAGGGTTACACAGAAAAATTCCATTGCATAAGAATAAAAAGAAGAACAATTTCCGACATATTTTAATTATGGTAAACGATTTCATGTATAATCAAATTGATATACGTTGCTGAGGCTTAATGTGAGTTATTTCATGCATAATACGAAGTGCATAGCATTTACAGGGACACACAAAAGATTTCAAATATTATATATTCTGATATATACTGTATATCATGGATGATGACTGTTGCATGGATGAAATGCATTTTGAATTATGATATGTGCTTTTAAGTTTCGCTAAATGTATGCATATTAAATGGCGAGTATAAATGGTAATAGTATAAATAGTTAAATTTAGATATACAGGGTTACACAAAAGATCTCGGAAAGGTTACTGAATATGAGCGTAATTTACTTAAAGGTGGTTTTTAAATAAAACCTGCATTTTTATTCTGAACTGCATTTAGTAAACTAAGAAATGTTTGTAGTATATATATAAAATGATATACAGGGTCCCGCAAAGAACTGGATACAAGGTTGTCTTCGGATGATAATTTCTGAAAATGTAATTTATGTGGTAATAAGAAATGTTTTTGTTTGAACTAAATTCTAGAAAGATACTTTCGTCTATTAAAGGCACTTGGAAAACTACAGGGCTGAACAAAAGAATTCAAGAATGTTTCTATCTATTAGTATTAATCGCTGAAAAGAAAATTTTAACCAGCAAACAAATTAGCAAATAGGGATTATCAGAAGTTTTTTACCATAAATTCGCGATAAAAAGTTAATTACACACGCTTTTCATCATCGAAATTTTTTGCTTGATTGATCAATTATTTCTTCTTTAAATGTTATGTGAACGAAGTCACGGGTAACTGCTAGTATATTATAAATGTGAAAGTGTGTCCGAAAAATTGAAATGAACTTGGCTTCAAAACGGATGGATTTTTGAATCTTTGCATATGGATAGATTATAGGAGTGAGGTGAACATAGGCTAATTTTTATTTATTTTATTCAAATATTTTCCTTAATAATTCAAAATTTAATTATTTTTCATACAAAATCAATAGGCATTTTTCAGGTAAAATTTAACCATTTTTATTTCCTGCTGCCAAGAAAATAAAAAATTGGAATAATAATTTTTCAGCGGCAATGAATTTTTAATAAAAAACTTCCACGCGAAAAACTATTCGCGTTTGTAATGACCGAAAGGTGGCGTTGTATAGACCTGATAATCGTTTGTTTACGTAGTGCTGTTTGTTCCATGCTGTAGCATAGCGAAACCCGTTTAAAGAGCTATTTAAAGTGCAGTTTTTATCTTTTTTTATTTAATTATGGGAGATAAATTACAAATATCGACAATTTTAGAATTTCTAGATGCTGGAAAATCTAGTAATTGCTTTAGAGAAGCTGAAGCAATTATTGATTCAAAGAGATTAGTAATGTGCGGCATTAAAGAATGCAAAGAAGAAGAAATAGAGATTGTAGGCTCGTGTTTACAAACAAGCCAAGCAAAAGGAAATCCCCATATTATTTCAGGTTTGCTAGAAAAGGAAAACAAATATTTGAAAATAAAAAAATTTCTTGCTCTCGCAAAGCTGGAGCAAGTGAATCATGCAAGCATTGTGTTGCTGTCATGTTATTTTGCCATGAGTAAGTCAAATGTACTTTTTTATATTATAGATCTAAACTTTGTGTATAAAATTTTGATTTTAGATAATTTTAATACAAAGAACCCAACATTGCATGCGTTATAGAACTGTTTATTTATTTATTTATAATAGAATTGTTTATTTATTTATCGGCCTTTTAAACACTGATTTCAGCGGAAGATGCTCACGGTATCAGTTCTATTTCGTTTCAGACTTTGTCCGCGAGAGGGCGTCTATTTAATTTCAAACCCGAATAATAAAATAATTTAAAAGAAAATAAATATGACGTCATGTTTCAAATAAAAATAAAAGGTGTATTTTTTATAATTAATTTAACAAGGATATTTGTTTAGTTAATGGGAATTTTTGTGTAAATATGGCGACATAAATTAAAAGTAAAAAAGAATGAAAAATAATTATATTTTTAATAAAATGGTTCACCTATGAAAATGTGACGTCATAGTTGAAATGAAACAAGTACTTTATAGCAGTCGTTAAAAATACAAGGGGTATGAATATCAGTAGCTAATGGAGCGAGATAAATAATGACGTCATATTTAAAATGAATCAGAAAATTTTTTTACTTATACTAATTAATAAGTTTTAAGTTACATACAAATGAATATTTTTATTCAAAACTCATAATTATCAATGGATGAAATTTTTTGTGGGGAAAAGTCGGAAAATAAAATCACTGATTAATATATTTTTGGCTCGATTTTTTAACACTTTCGAACAAAGTTGAAAAATTATTATGCTTTCGGTTTGTCTGTCTGTCTGGTCTCTTTCCAACTTTCGTAAATATACTCCGATTTCCATGAAATTTTTGGACGTTATTAACGTTTACCTAGCACGAATACCTATTGAAAATGAAGTTTCTACCATGATTAGTTTATTTACAGGGATAGTGAAAAAATTTCTTTACATTACAGCATTATGGAGAAAAATCGTTTTAATTAAATTTAACGACGTTACACCCTGTGAAACATATTCGAATTTATATGTACTTACAATGTGCACTAAAATAAGCATTTTGTAAAGTATGTAGTGAAAAGGGCACTTACTATTCATTTACAGGGTCACACAGAAGAATTCCATTGCATAACAATAAAGGGAGGAACAGTTTCCGACATATTTTAATTACAGTAAACGATTTCATGTATAATCAAATTGATATACATTGCTGAGGCTTAATGTAAGTTATTTCATGCATAATATGAAGTGCATAGCATTTACAGAGACACACAAAAGATTTCAAATATTATATATTCTGATATATACTGTATATCATGGATGATGACTGTTGCATGGATGAAATGCATTTTGAATTATGATATGTGCTTTTAAGTTTTGCTAAATGTATGCATATTAAATGGCGAGTATAAATGGTAATAGTATAAATAGTTAAATTTAGATATACAGGGTTACACAAAAGATCTCGGAAAGGTTACTGAATATGAGCGTAATTTACTTAAAGGTGGTTTTTAAATAAAATCTGCATTTTTATTCTGAACTGCATTCAGTAAACTAAGAAATGTTTGTAGTATATATATAAAATGATATACAGGGTCCCGCAAAGAACTGAATACAAGGTTGTCTTCGCATGATAATTTCTGAAAATGTAATTTAGGTAGTAATAAGGAATATTTTTGTTTGAACTAAATTTTAGAAAGATACTTTCGCGTATTAAAGGCACTTGGAAAACTACAGGGCTGAACAAAAGTATTCAAGAATGTTTCTATCTATTAGTATTAATCGCTGAAAGGAAAATTTTAACCAGCAAAAAAATTAGCAAATAGGAATCATCAGAAGTTTTTTACCATAAATTCGCGATAAAAAGTTGATTACAGATGCTTTTCATCATCGAAATTTTTTGCTTGATTGATCAATTTTTCTTCTTTAAATGTTATGTGAACGAAGTCACGGGTAACTGCTAGTACTTTAATAATATTAATTCAGTACTATATCAACTTTGATTTTCATGTTAAATTTCTGGTTCAGTCAACTAATTGGATTAAAAACGAGTTAATGTGGATCCTGATATTTATTAAAATCGATAGTTTTCCCTTATTCTGTTATCATCAACTATTTACAACTAGACACGAAATCCCGTCTCTGCGCAAGCCGATGGACACTAGAACGAATAGTAGATATTTTCCAAATTGAGGGAGGATCTGCTTCCCGTAACAAAAAATAATCATACATAAAAACTTTAGTTCAGTTCTATGCATAACTTCATACACTTTTTGATGGTACAATAAAGAAAATAACACAGACATCGTGATTATAGCATCTCCTTCGGAAAGATTTTTTTAAAATTATTATTCAGGAAGGTCCTGTTGACTATAGCTAACAATTTTTTTTTTCAATTCTATGCATATCTTCATACACTTTTCAGTGATACAATATTGAAAATGGCACAAAAATCGCTATTGCAGTGCCCCCTTCAGGCTGATTTTTTTTTCAAATTCAGCGAGAACCAACTAACCATATCCAAACATTTACACAAAAAAATTGGTTCAATTCTATGCATAACTTCATACTCTTTTCAGTGATACAATTTTGAAAATGGCACAAAAATCGCTATTGCAGTGCCCCCTTCAGGCTGATTTTTTTTTCAAATTCAGCGAGAACCAACTAACCATATCCAAACATTTACACAAAAAAATTGGTTCAATTCTATGCATAACTTCATACTCTTTTCAGTGATACAATTTTGAAAATGGCACAAAAATTGCTATTGCAGCGCCCCCTTCCGGCGGATTTTTTTCAAATTCAGGGAGGACCAATTAGTCTAAGTCAAACACTTATACAAAAAAATGTGGTTCAATTCGATACATAACTTCATACAATTTTAGTCGGTACAATATTAAAAAAATGGCACAAAATCGCTATTGTAGCGCCCCCTTCCGGCGGAATATTTCAAAAGTGAAGGAGGACCTGCTTACCATAGCCAAAAACATTCACAAAAAATTTGGTTTGATTCTACGCATATCTTCATACAGTTTTTGATGGTAGAATGGCGACATACGGATACACAGACAGACATTTTGTAAAAAACATGTTTTTTGTAATCTCTGATCCCTAAAACGTGTAAATCCGACGAGAACCGGAAGTCGAAAAAACTTTCGATTACCAATAGTTACTTCTATTGAAGACAGAAGACAGTGAAAATCGAACAGAGAACTTACATTTTAATGATGCTAGTTGAAAGAATTACCCTTGATTTTTCTGAGAATTTGTGAACAAGAAAATTAACCTTTTCGGGTCAATTTTTTTTTTAAAATTATTTTTACGTTAATAACGTTTACTCTTACCAATGCAAATAGGTTATTTTGAGTTTAATGAATATTTCATTGTCTGAAACATAATGAATGTGGTTGTTTTGCGTACTATTCAATTCATATTTGTACGACAATATTCTAGGGAAGAATTTTTAGAGATGTTTAGAAAATATTGTATTACAATAAGATTTAACTTATATTACAGCTTTCTAATGCTTTTTACGCTTTATTACACGATTCTTTTAGGAAAGTAATTTTTATTTTAAATTTAAAGAGTGAAATATATGTTTAAAATAAACGAATCGCAAACAGCGCAAAAAGAATGAAGCAAATAATAATAATTATAATTATTACTAAATGTAAATGAAGAAATATAGTAAATGCACAGACATATACTAACATTACTACATGTAAATAACAGAAAAAGTATTTCCTGAAACAAAATAATACTCCATTAAAAGACAAGTACTATTTATAGTTACATCAGACCCGAAAGAGTATTAAAAAAAAAAAAAAAAAAAAAAACAATCGTAACCATGCACGAGAGTGGTTTCAATGTTTCGGTACAGTTTATTAACTATTTGGGAAAAATAGTTGTTGTTCTCGGTAGAGAATTGTGAAATCTAAAGTATACATGAATTTTCTAATTGGTTGAATTCCGCAACTTATTTAATTTTATTCATTTTATGATTGGTCCAAATTTAATGTCCAAAAACAGAATACTTCTGTTGCCACATTGTCAAAAAGAGTAATAAAAACTTTAAAATATTAATAATTTAAAAACAAATTATGATAGAGATTTTAAACAAATTTCATTAAAAAGTGCATATTTTTCTCTGCGCAATGGTGTAAAAATTTAAAATGTGCGATGTTAAGAAGTTGAAAAATTAGCAGTTCTAAAAATTGTAAAGCTGAAATTTCATTTTAAAATTTGTTTGTGATGGGTCTAGGAATATTAATGTTTAATCCATTCATAAGTCAGTCTGATTAACTCCATCCAATAAAAATGCACATTTTAAACAGTTAAAGTTGACTATCTTTAATCTACTTTTTTTTTTTTTTAAATCATTGGTCTAGAAATATTAATGTTTAATGCACGGCTTATGTAATATAATACTCGTTATAATTATCCTAAAAAAGATGTTTATTATTATTATTAATTTAAATATAGAATTTATTTATAAGTCTTTAAAATTTGAGTCTTTGAAAAAAAAAATTTCCGAATAGTCGTTGTAATTTGTAAAATTATTTTATTTTATTTTATTATTATTATTTTTTTTTTTATGTTGGTCTTTATTTGAAATACATATGATATTCATAGTGTATGTGGAAAGAAGTAATTCAAAGAAAGCAGCAATTCATTTAAAAATAATTTATTTACAAAAATAAATGACAATATCAACATAATGAAATGTGGTCCCTTGTTTCAAATAGCATACAAAATGACAAGAATGAAACACATTTATATGAATATGTATCGAATATATTACAAAAGCAATTGAGAAGAACATTATAACAGAAATTTTCTGTCTTCTGCTTAAATGACAATTATTATTATAATGAAAATAAATTTTACATTTTAAAAAGTACATCTAGGTATTTAAACTAATCGAAGATATGAATGAAAAAAAGGTGATGTGTAATAAAAATTTAACTTAAGTAAATTGAAGTGATATATATATTTTTTTGCTTTAAACTATTTTGATTTATATATTGATTGATTTATATTTGATTATCTATTTTGATTTATATGATATATATTTTGATTTATATCTATTTTGATTTATATTATGATTTATATTATGACTATTTTTCTTGGTAGATTATATTTATAACGTTAACAGGCGATACTGTACTCTTAGAAAAAAAAATAATTATTAAATATTAAAAAATGTTATTATTATTAACACTATTGAATATTAAATGTACTGTTTAAAATAATTAAAAACTAAAATATTAAAAAATACTATAATTTTTAAATTATTACATATTCAAATATTATTATTTTTTTAAAAATGTCTCATATCTTTATGAAAAATCAGAATGCTAGTACTTCAGCTTTACTACATGATAGATTATGCCGTAAAAATCGTCGACTATAAAATAGAGCATGTTTTGATAAAATTGTGGTCTTCTTCCACCCGTGTCTTCAACTAAGACTTACAATTTGATTTTTTTTTTTCGAAAATTCATTTCACCTTTACCAGAGTTGTCAAAGCTCCGGCTTTTTGAATACCAGTATTATTTTAGAGAAAATGATGTTCTTTGAAATTGCCGAAATGCTCCAATTAAATAGAAGAATATTTTCTGTATTAAAATACCGGTATCCAAAAAGCCGGAGACTTGGTAGCTCTGCCTTTACACATATTCTGAAGTCATTCAGAACAGGTTACAGAATTTTTTATTTCAGAATTTTAAATATTTTGCTAATTTATCGTACATTTTGATCCGGTAATAGTCCGGAAATCGGCGACATAAAAAGCTTCGTGTCATCGCGATTTTTTTAAAAATGTTTAAATTGATAGTAAAAAGGTCACACGAAAAAAAAAAAAAAAGAGTTTGGCATGACTAGGAGTGACAAGATAAAAATAGGTTTAATTAAATTAATTCTTAGTAAAAAGTTATAATGTTTCATCGTTATAGTGGATGTTGATTATTCTTAGAACATTTTAAAGAAAATTTTGTGTTCTTTCAGAAAAACTTGGTATGATAAACTTTATTCTGCCGGAAAAGTCTGTCATACGTACTTTTAGGAAGTGCTTAACAGTTTGAGGGGCTTCCGAGTTGTCTTCAACTTTACATTCAGGCTGTTAAGGAATGTATTACAATTAATGAGTCATTGGGAAGAATAGTCTAACCATATATAGTATAATTATAGCCGGTGATAAAATTTCACATTTATTTTACATCGAATTTTTACCGGTGGCTATTTTGTTTCGAGTCAAGACGTTGGCTGAATATCAGATTTCCATTAAAAGGATAAAGCAATACAACTTTTTAATTATAATTAATTTGATGAAACTTAATTTCGGCTTGTCAAACCTAATCATATTTGGCTCATTTTGTTCTTATGACTTTTTACTGTTGATAGACATAAAATTGTTTCAATTCGCGATGAGAGGGATTTCGATATCACCTGCTCCCGGACTATACGTAAAATAACACTCAATTTGCACAGAAATAAGTGTATACTAGTTTATGCACACTTTTTATTAATTTAATTAATTTCAATCCAATTCAATTCAATATTTAATTCATTTAATTCAGCATAAATGATGGGATTTTGTAATCGGTTTTTTAGGGTGTATTGTGGGTAATGCCATTATGTATAGTTGCGTCTTTTCGTTTAGGATACAATATTTTCATACTTTTACAGGTTAATAATTAATTAACAGATAAGTAGAATGTAAATTTTGAATATATTTGGCATAAAAAAGGTGCTTCGTAGGTCCCACATCTACTTGGGCAAAAGAAAAATCGGCCGTCAAAAAAGGGAGTAAGGAGGATTAAATGGTTCACATCACAAGTTTCATAGTGAAATATTATTTAAAAATGCACCAATATGTATTTATACATTTTAGACTTTGACCTCTTTCTTTGGATCCCCTCTCTTTGTTATTTTTTTACAGCATTAATAATTTAATCACGTAAAATCTATATAAAAATATTTTATTCACATTTCAATAAGTACTTATTTCGACGACTTGGAGTAATAATATATAACTAGAGATATTACAAATGCTAATCCAAAAATATTCTACAATTGTCGTATAAGAAAAATACATAATCTTATGACAGAAAAAAACGTATTAAATGTAACACATAACAATAAATGAATTGTATGTATAAAATATTGGCACTTGGAATTCACTTGTAAAATGTGTTTTCTCACTGAGACATGAAATAATGTGGCACTTCATAACAAATATAAACTTACGAAAAATGTAACAAAAAGGATGAAGCTTGTTATGGAATTATACAAGAGAGAACATTTAAATTGACATACATTCATTTACTTAAACAAAAATAATTTGATCATAAATATCGATAGCGAACAAACATGCATACTTATTTATAACAAAGTATGGTTAATAAACTATTCGACATAAACTATGAAAATGTCACAGACTTTTTACAAGTGTAAGAAAAACTGACATTTTTATAAATATTGTTTCAGTTCAGATACACTCATTACTGGCCAGATTTGAACCGTTTTCCCCTGAAATATGGAGTCTTGATTTACATCTAATGTATATTATAACATTAGCATATCAAGCATGTCATTGCAGCCAAGAAGTTTATGAATTTTTTAAAATTTTGAATCATACAGGCTTTCTTATACCAGTAATATCTAGAAATGATACAATGATCAGAATGACTTTTTTCACTGCTTATTAGTTGAACATATTTTTATAGTTAGCAGATTAATTAATCATGTATCACTTTCCCGATTCTGTTTTCTGTGCGGATTAAAAGTAAATTTTTCATTCTTTTCCTTCTCACTTTTTATGATTTTTACTTACCCATCATACGTAATATAGGGTAAGTCTTGCAATCGTTTTGAAAATCGAAATTTTTTTTGATGGATTTACACGTTTTAGATAGTGGAGATTCCGAAAAACATGTTTTTAGAAAAAAAATTTTGCCGTCCGTCTGTCTGTCTGTCTGTCTGTAAACGCTCTATCTCCCAAACAAATTGAGATAGAGACTTGAAATTTTGTATGTAGTTAGTATGTAAGAATGGGACGAAGCCTATTTAATATCAGCAACCTCGATTATCCGGAACTATTTTTTTCGGACTCTCGAAAAATTCGTTCTGATGAAAGGCATATAAAAATTTTCGAATTTTTTTGTTCTAAAGAATGGACGTAAAAGGCAATAAAATAACATTTATTTTGCATATAGAACAAAGTCGGTCGGATTATTAGCTGCCGAGATATTTGTAATCGTGTTTTCCACATTCTTCGATTTTTCATGACCCTGTATTTCATTCAAATTTCAATTCAGAGGTATATTTTAATTGGAAATGAGACGCTTAATCTGACGCAGTTAATTGTTAGTTAATAGAATTATTATTTTTGGAGTTATAAGGATGTTTCTTTTACGCAGTTCGGCACTACTTGAGTAGTTTGGCGTTTTATATAATTTGTCGAAATTGGTGCATCAGCAGCTCTTTAATAGAGCATTACTATGTATATTAACAATATATAAATTTTGTTTATGAATTGCAATGCATTTTATAAGTAGTTTTCACATGTTTTATTTTCATATACATATCCATGATGGGTAAGTATTACGGTGGCCCCCAACGACTAGTTTCTTTATGCATGTGAAATACCACTTTTGCTATAAGGAAAGAACATGTTTATAAACAAGTACCTCCGTAAACTAATGTACCTATGTGAGTACTTTAACGATCATTGTAGAAGTTGTCATGGCGACATAGACCAGTTGTATCATAGACCAATCAGATCACTTGAAGTCTGATACATAGTCGGAATCATAAACGTCGACATATATTTCTTGCTTATCTACAGTAATTTAACAGACAGCAACGCTAGCTGCCATTTCTTTGTATGTATGTAAAAAGCTTTCTTTAGCTACATAGACAAAATTGGCCGATATTTAATAACGCATCTTATTACACTTATTTGATTTTTATTTTAGATTTGTGAATTCTGCGTCCTAATAAGGAGATCAAAAGCAAAGAAATAAGATCGAAATTTAGCAGACGAATTCAAAACAAAAAATTTATTTTGGAATTTATGATGTTGGATGAACGGAGCGTTACTATTTAATCACATAAATATGCAAATAATCTTTTGGGGAAATATGTAGTCATCTCACTGGCGACCATAACTTACTCTATGAAGAGTCGCTGCTTTCAAAATTGCCAAAATCGTTGAAAATGTCCTTTTAACCTGTCATTTTAAGACACATTTGGCAATGCCTTACAACATACAATTTTTATAGATTTATGTGCATACATACTTCTTTTATGCGTCAAAGATTTAGTGGACATATCTCGCGTCACAATACTGCCATAAGGGAAATGTATGTCTCGAAGCATGTATGACACGACTGCAATCACATGTGCGACACAGTGGCGTAGGATTTCTTTCGAAAGTTCAGAGCAATTCAAATTATGGCGCCTATATAGTTTTTATGTTTTACTATTGAATGTAAGAAATGTTTGGTGTTTGGAGTAGTCACATTGCCCCTGAACAGTTTACGGTATACCACTGGAGGTAGAGTCTGAAGAGAAGCGAAACAATTGAAACTGGCAGTGTTTTACTGATAAAACATTCAAACAAAAATAAATTAATGTTTCACATGTTTTCAAGAATTCTCACGTATCTAAAATTCATGAATGGCAAACATCTTGCTTTAATGCAAATTACGAAGTACTATACATCTTGAAAGATAAAAGTCTTTACTTTGGCACTTTGGGATGCGATCGAATGCTTCTTCAAGTGATTTTCGTCTGCATCTCTCTAAAGGAAAAGCCTTCTTCCTTTATGAGACTGCATCAAACATAGTAACATTATAGCACTAAATCAGATGGCAATGTATGGGAAATTGTCTAAAGGGATTTAGTAAAAGTATTGTTGAGATGTCTCATCACAGAATTTTCATGACTACGATCACACCGTTGCAAAAAAAGTCCTGATGGCTACCATTAAAATTTAAAGTAAACATGAGAAGTTTACTTCAAAGTTTTGTTCTTTGCATTATAAGTTGAACTTCTATTGTCATATGTTGCAGTTGGGACAATATTTAGAGACAACGCAAAATTTTTACACCGGCACAGGTTCAACATTGTTTGAATCCACCGGACTGGTAACTGAAACTACAATGTTGTCAGAGGTGCAAACATAGAATTTCTTTTTCTTTTCCCACTCAGCCAGGCGACGAAGAGGCATTCCCAAAAATCCTGATAGCAGTATTAAAGATCCAGATATGTAAAACGAGGCATCATAGCTGCCAGTTGCATCATAAAACATACCTAAAAAAAGAAATTAATAAGTTAAGAAGATAATACATATGCCATGAAACATTAAAATAATTTATCTTTCTCAATCGTTATTTACATTAAATTTATAATCTGTTACTTATATACTGAAGTGTCACTGGACAACTGATTAAAAAATTGCTGCCCCTCTAGTATTGACAATGAATGCGACATGGCATAGCTTACTGAAGTGTTTAGAAGGTATCAGCTGCCGAACATATCATCAAACATGATTTGGGATTAGGTGTTTGTACATTCTTTTCAAAAATATTAAGCTTGAAAAGGATTTAAATACAAAATTCTTAGTAGTCATTGGAATATTGAGGCTTTCAATAGTGCAGCCAAACTTCAGAGGCTGAACAGGGATTGCATTGGAAATTGATGTAATGTGCCTTTGAATGGATGAAATAAGATATTTCGTGGGCTCATCAATTATCGCTCATATAACCGAAATCTTGTATGTATCTTTGTAAATGAACTATGAATGCTATACTCATCATATTCTACAGTAAGACTCTTGCAGTGCACGTCAGTGCAATGCAATGTACATCAACGTATTTGTTTAAACTAATGTTGTATCGCTGAAATGTTCTGAAAGCAATTTTCACCAATAGATCATAATATGATGGAATTATTTTGCGTGCACATGCTACAAATTTGATTTTATATCGCGAACATAAAACTGTAAACTTCAATACCTTTGGCAATTCCCATTACATAGCATGCAGAGTAAACTTGTAAGAGTTACAGGGCGAGCAAACGGGCAGATAGACACCAAAGTCATAAACAAATTTTGGAAAGTGTTAAAAAATAACGATGACGAATAAATATTTATATATGTACTAAAATGTATACATACTAATAGGGTAAGATCCCCAACTTAAAAATTCAAAGATTTCTAAAATTTTGACGAAATGCAGGGCCTATAAAGGTACGTAACAGCTTCCAAATATCCCTACCCCCTGGTAATTTATACATTAGAAATATAATTGTTTTTTGTGATTTTATATAAAATAATTGTTATATTTAGAGATGTATTATCAAACATTGAATCTGAAAATGGCGTATGAAATAAAAAAATAAAAAGGATACTGCCCAGTTAAACTGATGGCATTGAGCTCACAGGCTACGCATACTAATTGTACATTACAGCCTTATATTTTCAAGGGTTAATTCCGTTCGAAAAAGAAATTAAGAAGGGGAAACAGCTCTCCCCTTTCCTCTTTTTTATACTTAATCATTGAACCTCCTAAACTATCAAGGACATGCTTTATCATATAAAAAAAATCTATATCCAAAATTCAGAGCAAATCAGATAATTCTTAATAAAAACCCATTTAGCATTTGTATAATTTAAGCGGAGTTATCCCCCTCTTTTATACTTAACCATTAAACTTCCAAAACTATTCAGAGATTTGAACGAAATCTGACAATTCTGCTAGAAAAACTCATTTATATAAATTAAGGGGAGGGGCATTAGAACCCCCGTTCCCCCTGTTTATACTTATTCAATGAACACCTAATAAAGGTCACGGAATCGCCTCATCAGAATGATCCTATATCTAAATTTTGAACGAAAACGTAATTCTGCATGAAAAACCCACTTATTTCTATTAAGGGGAGGGGCATGAGCCCCCCGTTCCCCCTCTTATACATATCGAATGAACTCCAAAAACTAATCAGGGAAGCGCCTTGTCAGGATATACCTATATACAAAATTTCAAGTGGATTTGATATTTTTATCATGAGTTATCGCGATACGTACGAACATACATACAGAACGGGCGGGCACATAAGCTCTCAGGCTATGATAGCCTGTGAGCTAAAAATGACTTCACTAAAATGATCCTTACCATTCTTACACATTTACTCTCCCACCAATATCAATTTTAAATAACATACAGGCTCACAATGTTGCCAAATAAATAGAATATTTCGTTCAAATATTCACCCCTATTTCTTAATAGTAATATTCGGCTTATTTAATCTGTCGTTGAACAAAAGGAACATTACTATTCAGAAACAGAGCCACATTTCTAAATAAAAAAACTCCGTTCAACTGCCTATATTACACGTTTGGTTGTCGAGATTTTTGAAGTTGGGAATTGTACTATGCATACATGATTTTTTTATATTATTAATTATATTCGAATTACGCAAAGTAGCGAAAACATCATGACCCACTTACCAAAAGGAAAGTTTCAGGTTTTCAACACCCTGCATTTTATCACAATCAGTACCGTAAAATTATGTAACGATTACACTTCAAGGATAATTAGATGCGCGCTTTTTTTTGCAAGCCAATAAAGGAAAGAGCTGAACTGCGTGACAATAATATTACTGAAAGGAAAGAAATTAACCAAATGAGTCAAATTTTGGAATTTATTTCTAATTATAGTGCAGTAATGGAGAGCAAATGTAAGTGTTCAAGCTAAATACGTCTTTTTTTAGAAAATTCACTTTAAATGTACTTTTAATTCTCAAAAGCATTTGTACTACCACAAGTACATTACGGGAAAAAAAGAAGAAGATCCGCATGCAGTTTATATCCCTGTTTTAAAACTCGCAAGATAAAGCTGCACCAAAGCTCTTTTGTGATTAACTAGCTTTACCCGTGGCTCCGATTGCGTAAAATGAGTTTTACATATCAAAATATAATTTTTCGTATAGTTAAAATCTCTTTTTGGCATAATTTATCAAAATAGCAGTGCAGCTCTCGTGAAAATCTGTCCAGTAGAACTTTAAAAAAAGGTAATCTTTCAGTTACCGATTTTTTTTCATAGCTCTATATAGTTAAGAAACACAGAACGACGTGTTATGTACTAAAACTTCCCCCCCCCCTCCCAAATTATCTAACTGACAATGTAAGTCTCATAAATATCTATTTAGTTAAACGTGAATTATATGTGTGCGAAGTGAAATTTATGCTTGCATTTAAGCGATGTTAAAGACATGCACGGAGCAAAAGCACGTAATGCAAAATTTACTATGAACGTAACGTTTTTGTATTTATTTGTTATTATTATCATTATTTTGATTTTAGCCAGTAGAAGGCAGTTAAATTTCAATGATACTAGTTGTGTGTTAATCACTTTTGACGAAAGTAGCACTTCGTGCTGAGAAAATAAGTCAAATTTTCATTTTTGATATAATACTTTAAAAAAATGTTGAATTGATATTTTTGCAAATATCTGTAATTAAAAAAAAAAAAATCAGTGGACAACGAAAACTCTTCAGCTTCTATATGCCGAGAAGTTTACCTCGACTGCATTTTTTTAAGCTTGCAGTTAGTCAGTTAGCAAAACACTGCGCATGGGGTAGAAACAAAGATCTTAGAGAGATCCCTCTAAGATCTTTGGTAGAAACCCGCATATACGTCTTGGAATAAAAATAGCCCATCCGGCAGTGCCGGGAGGAAGAGGTAGCTTTCATATACCTATATACACTATATTGCCATTGATTATTGGACACTTGCAATTTTAGACATTTTGTTAAATATCTAGAAAAATACATGAGGAATCATCTCGAAACTCTTAGTGTATAAATATAATAGTATAAGTCATACATCTCCGTGAAGATTTTTCCCCGAAACTCCATAGGGGACCGTCAACAAATTAAAAAAGAATGAATATCTTTTGAATAACCCTGTCAAAACTAATGTAGCAAAAGCGCTCAAACTTTAGATTATGTTTGAATGCCTTGTTGTAATACACTGTGTTTATTTTTATGCAAATAGCATGCATACTCGCAGAGTAATTAAGGTTTTTATAAAAATGGCCCAAAATTTTTCCAAGTTTTTTCCTTATAATTTTCAGAGTTCTTAATATAAAATAATATTTTTTTCAGAAAATATGACAAACAACATTGCACACAGTACTCTGTAATCAGAATTAAAAAATAATGAAAATTGTATACAAAATGAGTTGGTTTACTAAATAATTTTTTACTGCGCATGCGTCAATGATATCAATGTCAATAATATATTTGTACGCGGGCAAATTGATTTTTTAAAAAATGTCACCCACGTTTGAAATTCAAACTGCTCAGGCGTTTTTTAAGTTAAAGACAAAGCAAAAAATAATCCTGAATTTATTATTAAGATAAATACTTTAAAAAGAACCTTTTTTCAATTTCTAATTTTTTGTTTGTACATTATTATTATTATTATTATTATTATTATTATTATTATTATTATTATTATTATTATTATTATTATTATTATTATTATTATTATTATTATTATTATTATTATTATTATTATTAGAGCTTTGAGGAGTAGGTGCTGCAGCAAAGAGCCGGCATAACCTCAAATGATCACATACTGCAAAACCAGGAGAGAGCACCAACAACAGAAAAACAGAGAGAAACACATGAACACCGATAGAGGGTCCCTCTATCCATGTTCATGGAGAACTTCACTAGCCAAAAGCTCCAAACACGCAAAGAAATCTCAAACCTCGAAAACTACATCCCCCTAGGGATAAAGAGAAATTATCCAAGACTGCAGGAACTATACAACACTGCACCACCAACAACAAACAAAACGAAGCAAGCAACACCCGCCATCAACAAGAACAAAAGCACCAGACAGCAAGAGAGAAGTGACTAAAAGCGCCCGCTCCCAAGGAAAAGACCGAGAAACAGGCGAAAAATTCGACGATTAGAGCCAACGCAGTTCCAAAGATCACTCCAATCATCAAGAGAGTCATTGCAATCATTAACAGACCTCATAGCATCCCGCAAAAGCACCCTCTCATCATAAAAAGCACGACATTTGAACACATAATGAAATTAGGTGCCATCCTCCACAGAACAAAAAGAACAGGTAGGGGAGTTTCTTAACTTAAAAGTATGCAAACGCTTATCAGTCATAGCAGTAAGAGTTCGTAAACGAGCGATGAAGATGTCTTCCTTACGAGTATGAGTCCACTTGTAAATATTCGGACCAAGGTATGGAGATTCAATAGCATACTTACAATGATCCCACCAACGGTGGAAACTCGTGTGAAGTTTGTCCTTTAAGTGCTTCTTTAAATCTTCGGGCGCCACACCACTATAAGTACTGACCGCGTACGGGCCATTTCTTGCCACACTGTCTGCTCGTTCATTAGGAGAAATGCCAACGTGACCAGGAACCCAGATCAAAGTAATCTTTTCCACCCGACCACGAACCCGGTGCAACGTCTGAAAGAGGTGCAAGATGACAGTAGGAGATTTATAGTGTAAATGCCTTAACGCAACAAGAGCAGATTTACTATCCGATAAAATAATATAGTGATTATTGCTGATCAAAAAACACTGGATAGCTAGATTGAGAGCCAGAACTTCGGCCGTGAAGGTAGAGTTCAGATGATGAACAAGATAAGCACTAGAAATGTTATCATAATATTGACCACAGCGATAGAAGTTTTGCAGTCCGTTTTCGACGCATCCGTAGCAATGATACAAATGTTGCTACGGGAATGGTACTCAGACATATACAAGTTAAAACATTGACTGATGGTGGTAGGCGGCAGATTCTTAGACTGAAAAGGCAGCTCATCGACAAAGATCTCACAGTAGTCCATAATATTCCCAGAGGGCCAGAAAGACTGGATCAACATATGAGGGGAAACCTCAGCAAAATCAGTAGACCAGCTAAAATCAGTAGGAAGAATGTTAGCACACGGACAGACAAAATTCGCAGCAGGAGAACAACGGATATAAAAAGAGGACGTAAGGTACCTACGTCTGAAACAAAGAGGCTCTTGGTTCGTTTCACGATACAGATTGAAGATAGGAGTGCACTTGGGAAGGCCCGCCGCAAACCGGAGAGCAGCATTATAAACAATGTCCAGACTTTTAAGGGAAGATCTAGCAGCGACACCATATACAGGACAAGCATAATCAATAACACTACGGATGAGTGAATTAACAAGGGGAATAAGGTTGATGGTTTTAGCTCCCCAATTGGGGTGGCCACAGCTTTAAGCAGATTCAGGCGCTTCGTACATTTCTTCCGGATGTAAGCAATATGAGTATTAAAAGACAGATTGGAAGAAAAAATCACACCCAAAATTTTCGTGCTATTCATCCAGGGAATATCTAGACCATGAAGGTGAAGGTTCTGAGAGGGAAGATCCTTTTGACGAGAAAAGTTTATGGCAATACATTTGTCCGGACGGAGGTCAAGCTGCCAATGGGAACACCAAGCATTGATCCTGTTTAAGATATCCTGAAGTTTCAACAAGACCATATCAAGCAAGAAATCCGAAAAATAAAGGATGATATCATCACCGTACACGATGATCTGGACCCCAGAATCCACCACCTCAAACGTACATCATTATACATTTAAAAGATTTTTGACAAACTTAAATGGCTTCCATTTTGAAACAAAAGGACGGAAGAAGTTGAACAGTGAACGTGGTCAAGGCATTACTATGTACTATGTGCACAAGGAGTTATATCCAAATCAGTTTATAAATACGCGTGTTATCACGTGACGAAAATCAGATAATTTCAAGATATGAGCAACACTAGAAATTAAAAATGCGATAGCTCAGCCATTTTTTAAGATACAGACGAAACAAAAAATGCTCTGGAATCTTTGTATCAAGTTCAAATGCATAAAAGAAAAATCTTTTTCAATTTCTCACTTTCTTGTACCTAATTTTAAATTTAAAAATTTATAAAAATTTTTAAATGACCGCCATTTTGAAATAAGATGGTGGGTGGAACTGAGTATCGAATTCGATTCAGGCCTCAGTATATACTATGTACACACCAAGTTACATCCAAATCGATTCATAAATACGCTTGTTATCACGTGACAAAAAACAGATCGTTTCAAAATGTCAGCCATAAGAAAAATTCAAAGTGCTATAACCCAATCATTTTTTAAGATATAGACAAAATAAAAAGTGTTCTGGAATCGTTGTTTTAAGTTCTAACACGTAAAAGAAAAATATGTTTCAACTTTTATTTTTTTTTTCAAATTTAATTTAAAATTTTAATTTTTAAAAAAAATTTAAAATGGCCGCCATTTTGAAACAAATTGACGGATGAAGCTGAGCAACGAACTCGGTCGAGACATTTGTATGTACTATGTACATACCAAGTTTCATTCAAATCGGTTCATAAATACGCGTGTTATGACAGGACAAAAATCAGATCGTTTCAAAATGTCAGCCATAAGAAAAATTCAAAGTGCTATAATTCAATCGTTTTTTAAGATATAAACAAATTAAAAGTGTTCTGAAATCGTTGTTTTAAGTTCTAACACGTAAATGAAATTTTTTTTTCAACTTTTAATTTTTTCACATTGAATTTTAAATTTTAATTTTTTTTAAAAATTTAAAATAGCCGCCATTTTGAAACAAGATGGCGGATGATGCTGGCCAACGAACTCGGTCGAGACATTTATATGTACCATATACATACCAAGTTTCATTCAAATCGGTTCATAAATACGTTAGTTATCGCATGACAAAAATCATATATATATATATATATATATATGGTTATATATATATATATATATATATATATATATATATATATATATATATATATATATATATATATATATATATGTCAACATTTGGACGGAGGGTGGTTTTGGGGTCTGGGGGTCATGATCGGTGAAAATATACCAAAAATTTCCGGAAGTGCTTTTTTCCGGACGGCTACAATAGGTAGCTTTTTACTTTTTGTAATGAAAGCTACCTAATACACACAAGCATTAGTTGGGGAGTTTGCCCTCATCGCTTCACCTACTTGCATATCTTTCATAAATTACGTTGTGATAAATTTAATACTTTTTCTAATTTAGTAACGTAGGAAACAAATAGATACCTAATTAAAGAAGTCTATAACTACTTTATTCTTTTCAAATCGAGTCTTTTTTAAAGAGTGGAATTTAAGTATCTATCTATCTATCTACTTTGTAAAGTAACTCTTTTTGTTTATTGAAGCATTTTTGTTTTAACTTTTCAAATGGGCAGGGCACAAATAAGCCTCAATTATCTAAAGCGATAGTTCGTTGTTGTCAAGGTACAAGGCACTATTGACTGCTTTCGGGCTACGTTAGCTGAAATTATTTTGGGTACTTTTGGATTAAAGTGGTTCCCACAATTACGATTTGCCAAGATCATATTATTCAGTTCATATATGCATTCTATTTACCCATATATATGTGTCAAACGATCATACATGTGTGTGCTGAATACGTCATATACATACTATTTACCGCTTATATCGTATATATCATATATATCAAATAACCGTCATATATATGCATCATAAATGCGTCATACGTGACTATAAATGTATTTGTGACTAAATTTTATATACACTATTTATTATTTTATTGTCATATGTGCTTTATAATGTGGTGATAAATCTAGGACACTTGACTATTTATCCTCGGGAGCCGCTATAACCCAAAAGTATCATGTATCATTTTACGATAATGGTCATCATAAACAGCTTTATAAGATAATATACAATAGTTACATATACTGTAAAACGACTGACGATGCCTTAAAACGCATTGAATGTTGTTTATATTCTTTTATCTAAATCAATCAAAAATAGATTTGCTAACTATTAAGTTAGCATATGTTTCGGAGATAACTTGACAAAGTTTTAAATACCGTGTAAATGTTTTTACATTTTTAATGTTCCCCCCCTCTCCCCTTAGTATAATTCAATAAAGGTTTCACTTATCTCTTTCATTTTAGTGGAAAAGCGGCAAAAAAAATGCAGGGCCTTGCCCTTTCGCTGCCTCAATAAATGGGACAAAGAAAAACAGAGTAATGTTTTTAAAAAGTTGCAATTTCTTGCGAAATTATAATTTGACAGAATCTAGACTGATGATGGTGATTTTCTAATATACCATTAGACTGATTGAAGTTCGAAAATAAAATTTTAATGAACCATCAAACAAATTTAGACCAAAATGTTCATTCAAAATAAAAATTTATGGACAGTGCGCGTTTTTGCCCCCTTATCCTATAGTAGGTAGAACTTTCTCCTCTAGCTGTATGATAAAGCAAAGTTGAATGATGTTCAGACACTAAAACCCACCCCCTCAAAATAAACTGACAATATAGGACTCATAAAACTACGTTTGGCAGAACATGAGTTATAAGTGATCGTAAAGAAATTTCCATTTCCATTTATTTGATAAATTATAGCAGATCATTTATCTCTCATAGCTCTAGAGCTATATGACATAGATATATAACGATCTCTTATGTATTGAAACTTTCCCCCAAATTTATCTAACTGGCTATGTAAGTTCCATAAAAATCTGTGGATCAGAATTTGAGTTATAAGTATTCGGGATGAAATTTCCTGTCAGAATCGGATTAATCTGGTTGTAGAACTTTTTCCTATACCTGTATAACTAAAAAACGTATAGAAGGATGCGTTATCAACTAAAACCTTCTCCCCAAAAATTCCTAATTAACAATGTTAGTCACATGAAAACTCGTTTAACAGAACTCGAGTTATGGGCGTTCGCAATGAAATTCTCATTTGCATCTTTCATTAGTAATAGTTGTATTTCTTTTATAGTTACATTTTCTTAAGTCTGCTAGTTATTTAGCCTCCAAATTTATCTGGCTAACGGGCATAGAATGCATTTATATATTTAAAATATCTCCTCGGGAAGCTTATATTTTCCAACTCATTTATTCTGTCTATTCCTTTTAACCCCTTGAGGATCGGTGGGATACGTTATAGTCTACCCAAATTTAATTCAGATTTGCACCAGAAAATGTTAATCAAGTTTTACTTTTATAGCTTTGGAGAGAAAATGTTGACAAATTACTTTTCCTTATCTTGAATAATTCTTTTTTCCAAATTTCCGGTGGAAATTCAGCGTTACACAAACGCAATTGCTTGCCCCTCAAAGGATTAAAGGATGTCTCTTTTTCTTTAGCACTTAAAGTATTCCTAAAATATATGCTTAATTTAATAGTTTATGCGTTAGAAGCTGATGAACTATAAGTACGATTTTAACACTTCATAAAATTAAGCATATGTTTTAGAAATATTTTGAGAACTAAGAAAAAAGACGCATCCTTTAATCCTTTGAGGGGTGGTGGGATACATTATATCCCACCTACGATTGATGCAGATTCACACCAGAGAAAAATTATTAAACTTTACTTTTCTAACTTTGATGGAAAAGAAAGGGGGGTGGGGGTGTTGTAAAATTGCTTTTCCTTATTTTGAAATAAAACTTTTCTAAATTTCCGGTGGAAGTTCGGAATTACACAAACACAATTGCTTGTCCCTCAAAGAGTTTTGAAGAGTACGCTGAAAAAAAAAAAAAAAAGAGTTAAAATATTAATCTCCCGAGGAGATATTTTAAATATCTCCTATAATACGTCAAATGCCTATAGATTCCAAATTAGTGAGAGCAATTTTGAAGCTAAGTGACTAGCAGTCTTAACGTAGGTTTTCTTGATTGCAAAACTCGTTATACCTATAAACTAGTATGACATTCAGCACAACAGAATTCCCCGTGTTTGGTACAGTAACTGACTTCGTTTCTCAAACACGATGCAATAAGCAAAAAACTAAAAGATATAATGTGATAATAGTATTATTCATGAAAAATTAATTAAATTATCAATTTTTTTTTAATTTGGTCTTATAAAAGGACTGACCTTTAACCTTTTCACAGGCAGTATCCTTAAAAAAGGACATGTAACCTTTTTATTTTACTGGCACCCAGAATATTTAATTAAAATTTTTCTTTTATGACATTCTTAAAAATTAGCAAGCTCTTATTTTCTAACAAATTCTTTTATAAATTCTGGTGTAAGTTAATTATTTCAAACAGATTTACACTGCGCCGGTAAGGATTAAACTGAATGTAATTCTGTCAAAGTTGACTTTGTCGATGAATTGCTGCATAATTTAATTGATATTCATTTTCAGTTTCTACAGCTTTTGCAAAATGTACGAAAACATCATAAATCAACTTAGTTATATCAAGGCTAAGCACAGAAAAAATTTCATCGTCGCGTTAACGTCCTTCATATTTCATTGCGTATTCACGCAGACAAACTACCACCTCTCTGTCATTTCCTCTTCCAGAACGAATATCGTGCAGATTGTTGAGCATTTCCAATTGATTTACGTCTTATTTCACTATTTGTGATGAGGTGGCAACAGATACCGTCGATAAAGATGCGCGGTCAAGACCACCTTATCGTTATTCATTCATCAGCTTTACGCCTTGAAAAGAAGTGATGATTATTATTCCATCACTTCACTAATCTGAAAAAATATCTTATCCAGTTTCTACTATGGAAAAAAAATTTAAACAGGAAATACAGTTTTTCCGTTGACGATTTTCTCCATATTTGATTGAATTCTGAAGTGCGAATCATACAGATTTGATACATTTACGTTTTTGAATTTTTTTAAAACTATCACATGTTATTAAAACATTCAAAAATTTTTTTGAAATACACTACAACTAAAATTGGATTAGAGAAAAAAATATTGCGTTTTTAAAAAGAGAAAAACTTCATATGATGATAATGTTATCCAATATATAATTGTTTTGGAAGGACATGCAAATGTGGACTATCGTCAAATTTAGTTTTTCGAGTATGTTACTTACGCTGTTATGAAAAAACAAAAGATGCATCCTTTGTGTAAATTAGTTTGACAATTTAAGAGATATGAGGGATCTTACAAAATCTATCCGCATACAAACATATGCATACATGGGATTCATTTCTTCAGGTTTACCCTTATTGAGTGGAAGGCGGTATCACATATCACCATAGAGTTGACAGTTGAAATTTACCGAACTATTTACAACTCGATTCGAAATGGAAAGATAAACGTTCTACTAAGTCATATCTTGACAGAAAACAACTGCAAACCAGGATTGACTGGTAGGTTCACCAGTGTGTTCTCCTCTCTCTTGTCCACAATGTTTGATATCTTTGGATGTAGGAAAACTCAATGATAAACTTATCGATCAACCACTAAAATCGGGTTTGCAGGTGTTTTGCACCAAGATATGACTTGGCAGAACAGTTTTACTTTTATATGCTGATTGAATTGTAATTTCGGAATTTCAGCCTTCAACTTGTTGAGACGACGGCCAATGCATCCACCTCCCGGTATACTAGTCTGATAAAAAAATTTTGCTTCTCCCGTCCAGGAATGGATAATATCAACAATAAAACTTACTCAGAATTTGAAAAGCCTATTCTAATAAAAAAGAGATCTTTTGGATCTTGAAATTTCCAATCAGTGGATCCTTTGGATTTCAAATCAGTGAGTTTATGTATTTTTGTAATTTTTTTAAGCGCATGAAAAACATGAAAAATTTATTTAACTATATCAATGCAATGTACAGAAAGAAGTTGCTTTTACATTGTTCATATTTCAACTGTAATGAACTGCATTTCGTGTATTTTCTTTTCCTCTACTAACACGAGGAAATTGTGCAAATTACTCAGAATTGATTTGCATCTTAATTTAATATTTGGAATACGAGTGGCAATAGATATAGTTGATAAAGATGCGTGGTCAAGACTATCTTATCTGCAACACACTCCTCAGTTTTACGCATTGAGAAGAAGAGATTATTAGTTTATCATTATGTTAAGTATGCATCTAAAAATATCATCTTTTACTATGGAAAGCTTAAATCCTTTCTTAGATAGTCGTCTTCCATTCATAATTTATGTTCACGAGATTGTAGTGAATAGTACACTCCGTTGTTTTAATAACATCAATAGAATAAAAATGTAAAAACAAAATTCATGTAATCCGATAACTAGGAAGAACTCATTTGAAGGTATTGCAAATACTAGTATTTTAGCAATATATATATATATATAAATGTGTGTGTGTGTGTGTAATAAAACTTTTTTCATATAATATAACTATCAAATCAGAAGCTAGTAGACACAATATAAATTAATCCATAATAAGAAATCGATATAAAAAATATATGTCCAATATTGATAAATGCCTAGATATGACAGAAAAAAAAACAGTAGAAAAACCAAATACAGAAGGTACATTCAAAAAGCAAAATGGAAAATTATGATGTGAAAACTGAGGCAATATTCAAAGTTAATCATTCCTCAATGTAAGTAAGACACAACGGTTTTCTCTTTGAATATAGAAAACGATCATCAAGCCGAAATTACAATGGTTAAATTACCCCATCAGTTGTAAAACCACATATGAAAAAAAAAAAAAAAATTGAAAATTAAAAATGGATCAGTTCCTAAAATCAAATCATATTCGAAAAGTACTAAATCAACACTTATAATGAAAAAAAAGTATTCAAAATCAATACAATTTAAGATATAAAAAGAAAAATCTTCATTTATCTTCACAGTATCAAATTTATAAATATGATCTGTCATTGTAATTATGAGCACACCTATGATTTTAATTGAGGTGAAGTAAAAAATTAAAATAACAATTTAAAAAAAATACTTAAGACTAAATAACCTGATCAGAGACATATCATGATTATTAAAAAAGGCTGAATAAGTTGATTGATATATTATTTACAGGGTGACAATTATTTAACTATATGAAATTAAACCATATAACTTCTAAATGGTTTTCACGATGAAGTTCAAACTTCGTAGTTGGCCACAGGGCGTAATGGGAATAAGTATGCGCATGTGCACTTGTTGGAATCGCATGCATCGAACTTGTTGTAGTCAGACATTTGCAAGTGAAAATGTCACTCTAAAGCGTGCTTGAGACACAAAATTGGAGCATTTGGAACAATGAGAATCCGCATTTCGCGATCAAGATGTTTCTCCACCCTCAACGGGTGACTGTGTGGTGTGCAATTTCCAGTCGAGGAATAATGGATACGATATCCCTTGACGGCACGGTGACTAAACTTAAAAAAAAAAAAAAAACATGAGGTTACTAAGATTTTTTTTAGTAAATTTGTATTCCACAGAATTTTTTAGTAACCATTACTCACAGTACAAATAGTAACCATTCCAAACTTTTTTTTGCAAGCGAAACAAACATTTCTTTTGTAAACTGAACAAAATAATTTTTTGTATAACTAACTTAAAACTTTTTAGTATGAGCCAGCAAGCAAATTTTAGTAACAGCTCCAAAATTATTTTTAGTAACCATTACTCACAGATTCTTAGTAACTATTCCAAACACAATTTTAGCGAGTAAAACAAACATTTATTTTGTAAACTGTATAATTGAATTTTTCGTATAACTAACTTAAAACTTTTTAGCGAGAACCACCAAATGAGTTTTGTTGTTGACGTGTGCCCGAAGCAGGAGCTTTCTTTGAACTGCTCCAGTGGGTAAGAAGACAGACTTCTGCAGCGGAAGATTTTTGGCAAAGCATCAATAGATGGCAGCACCAAACATTGCCACCTGCTTAATTTGCTTCTGAAGGGGAGGGAAAGTCCCGAGATCATTACCCATGGTAACTGCTACGACAGTATTTTCATAACCTTTTTAATTAACGAGTACTTACACTGCATACACTCGGTGCGTCTTTGGTGGTGACGAGCATCGAACACGGGATCTTTCAGCCTGGAGTTCTGTGCTATGACCACTAGGCTATCACGGCCACATTAATTGACTTTTAGTAATAGCTATTAAAATATAAAACTATTAACTCTATTCGTTGCTAGCTTTTTTCTAATAATTATTACAGATTTTCTTGTAACAGAGTAAGATTACAAAAAAAATTTTAGTAATTGCAAGAATCACTGCGGGAAACTAAAATTTTTTTAGTAGATCGACCCTTTTTTTTTACAATGTACTGAACGATACGCGAAAGTTTTGGAAAAGGGTTTCATCCCCATTATCCAAAGGGATCCTGATTTTGACAGGATGTGGTTCATGCAAGACGGAGCTCGACCACATCAAACCACGAAAACCTTTGATGTTTTGGAAGAGCATTTTGGGTACCGCATTTTGGTTCTGTGGTACTCAGAAGCCACCGAAATGGGACTTGCTTGGCTTCCGTATTCTCCGGATCTGAACACATCTGATTCAATTTTGTGGGACCACATTAAAGACAATGTGCACGTAAATAACCCCAAATTATTCCTGAGCTAAAAACTTCCATTCAGAAGGTCATCGACAGCAACGGCATTCTAACACTCCAACGGGTCATACAGAATTTTGCCATTCGTTTATAAGTTAAATAAACAGTTGTTTGTACACTCAGTAGTTTTTCAATAATTTACGTTTTATTTCATATAGTTCAATAGTAACTATCACCCTGTATATGAATGTGGTTTTAAATTTCATATAAAATATTTACAGATAATAGTTAATTATTGTACATATTTTTCTTATAAACATAGCGGAATGAATGAAGACTTAATGAACGAAGGAGTAGTAAGTACCTAATAAAAAATGCGGAAAAAAAAAGATGCAGAAAAAGAGACCAAACCAAAAAGCGAGCGATTCAAAAGTTACAAAAGAAATAAAATGTCAATAATAACAAATGCATTAACAGGGCGCGATGAAATTTTAATCGAAATATACAAAAAGATATGGGATTTCTTATAGCAGAAAATAGTATTGCCGGAATTATTACTTTGCCTTCAGCAACGAACGTTTGAGTCATGTCAGGTGCGTTTGCAACATATTTAAGAACATTTTTTACAGTTTGAGAGTAATCAAGGCTATAAATGCTCAATTTTATTGAAGTTAATAATGAAAATAGATGTCAAAAATAGCAATATACTTTGCAGAACACCGGAAAGGATTTTTGCTATTATTTCTTATGGTTTAAATAGCAAGAGGTAATCTTCTGAATTTTTTTTTTACAGTACTAGGGGGGGCTCCGCCCCCCTGCTCGCTACGCTCGCCAATCCCCCGCGTAATCGCTTCTCGATTCCAAGTTGTAGGCTACCCCTGCTTGCTGCGCTCGCCAAAAACCCATGGTATGAATAAGCAGTTGCAGACCTTTCAAATGATGTGTCACACGAATTAAAAATGTGCTCCCCCTGGGGAGCAGAGGGGGGGTGACACACAAGACATCCATAATATGAATAAGCAGGTGCAGACCTCTCGAATGATGTGCCACACAACTGGTGTTGTATAGAAATTAAAAATGTGCCCCCCCTAGGGGGCAGAGTGGGGATTGAGACACAAGACATCCATAATATGAATAAGCAGGTGCAGACCTTTCAAATGATGTGTCACACAACTGGTGTTGTAAAGAAATTAAAAATGTGCCCCCCCCTGGGGGGAGCAGAGTGTGGGGGTAACACAGAAGACATCCATAATATGAATAAGCAGTTACAGACCTGTCAAATCATGTGTCACACGACTGATGTTGTAAAGAAATTAAAAATGTGCCCCCCCCTGGGGGGGCAGAGTCGGGGGGGGGTGACACACAAGATATCCATAATATGTATAAGCAGTTGCAGACCTCTCAAATGATGTGTCACACGACTATTGTTGTAAAGAAATTAAAAAGTTATCGCCCAGTTGGCGTCACTTTTGACGACTAATTTTGGTCGCCAAATTTAGCGATATATCGCCAAGTTGGCGACAAACTTGGCGATGGTAACCTTTCTCTCTTTATGGTAACCCATACGGCGATGCATAGACGGAGCCCTTTCCTGATTGGTCTATTCGACTCATGGAAGGAGTGGTCCGCCCGGATTCGTTATTTCCGGAAATCTTACACATCAGCATCATTCTAGAAGTCATTCCTTTTAAGGCTAGTTTTTTTTTACTATAGAAAGATATCATGTCATTCGCCACATTTATGTAACAGTTGCTTCGTGCTACTGTCTATATTTTTCGCATTATTGAATTTTTATTTCTTCTTTAATTTTTGGATTACCCTATATATACTGTTTAGATACTTTCTGTAAAATATTGTCTCCATTGCAAGTGTTTTTATGCTACAAACATGCTTCGAAATGAATGCATTTGAAGAAATTACCTGCAACCGGAGATCCAATGATTGAGGCTAGACCTTGAAACAACAGCAAAAGTCCAAAAGCATTGGTGAGTTTGTCCAGCCCTAGCAATTCGACAATAACAATGGATCGAAGCGTAGCAAAACAACCTAAAATAAACAGAAAAAAAATTAATTAAAATAAAATATATACTGATTATAACTGATATATAATGTTAATTATAATAACGGCTAAAAATAATGAAATATGCTAAAATACTCTGTTAGAATATTAGAAGAAATGTAAGCCTTTATCTAGCAATGTAATTAACCCTTTCCGGCACACTGTGCCCAGTCTGGGATACCTAATTTTAAATCCAAATTTGCAAACGGCACCAATAATATTTTAGTAAAATTTTGTTTTTATAATAAAAGCTTAAATTAGAGATTTCGAAGTATCTAAAAAATTCGTTTGCGAATTCCGGTGTCAGTCGACAATTTCTCATTTTACTAACAGATTTTGTCCGTGCCGGAAAGGGTTAAACACGAAGAAAAATCATATTAGAATTACAAACTCAATTCAAGGAAACTGTTTGAAAAGTTTCAGGGAAAAACCCTCGGAAAACTGCTATACAAAACTAAAATTTTATTCATAATTTGTCCAACAATACAGTAAGATCAGCTTAGCCAGAGATGCATTGATTTTTGAAAAATATAATTTTATCGTACTGCATCGTCCGCATATTAATCAGATGCACTAACCAGTCAATTGGGTATGATTATATTTAGACTATATGGTTCTAAAAATTCTGTGGAATTTCATTTATGCAAAACTTTCGTGATTATATTTGAATTCCGACTTTATATTTGATTACACCAAGAAGAATAATGCCAATTCGGTATTCTTTTTAAATGATGTGAGGTGGATTTGGAACTAGAAGAACCATCGAAACTGTTCGCATTCAAAGAAAAAACATTGTGAAACTTATGTTAATATGTTAACTGAAATTTTTGTACCTAAAGTACTCTTAACTAGGCTTCTGAGGCCATTTATTCAAATACTATATTACTTCAGTGTGCATTTTTTCCAACTCAAAATCAGTTTTAAGCGTTTGAAATTGCTTGACTGACCGGCCAAAAATCTTAATTTAAATTCATTGAAAAAATTGTAAAACATTATGGCTTTTTGAACTAAAACAATGCAGAATGAATTTTTTTTTTTTTTTTACTTCATAAAATTTACTTTATGAGTGTACAAACATAAAGTTCTCAGAAAAGTTAAGTAATAAAATTGTTAGAAACATAATCACATTTTGTGCTTTCCATCGACATTATTCTTCCTGAAAACGGTTTGTGAGAGTAGGACATATTCTCTAGACAATGATTTCTTCTTGGTATGTATGAACGAAGTAGAAAAGTAAAGGCATAAATACAATTTAATTTATCCCCAAATCAATCTGTATTTTGTTACAATTTCTTGCTTTCTTACCTATAGAAAATCCAAATACTCCCGCGTACACTAATAGCAGTTCAAGAGTATTGAAACAGGAGCTTAGAATAGTCACAAATCCTCCCACGATCAGTGCACCATTGTTGATGCTCAAAGCATTCAGAGATGGCCTATCTGAGATCCAACCACAGAATATACGTCCTATAGTGTTCGTGAGTCCAATTGTTGGCAGTATGTATGTAGCTGTTTCAAGTGATATTCCTTGTTGCGCGGCCCTATCAACTATAAACATGAATGGCACAAAAAATCCCGCTAGAGTAAGAAAACCACCAAGCCCTAATAGTAGGAATGTCGGACTTTTCAATAAAGACATGTCCAACATCTGTCTGAAAGTATCTCTCATTGCAGGTGATATGCAGCTATTTGTATGTTCTGGTTCTGGTTGGGGAATTTTAGTCACACTTGCTGCATAGTCTCTGAGGTTACTATGAGACTTTTTAAATTCTGGCAGATTGAGAACACTGGCGCTGTACAAAATGTCTTGGCGGTAAAATGGCCTCGAGAAATCAGGACGGACACCGTATCTCAGTCTCTTTGGTTTCGAAGATACAATAGATGGTAAAGGGTAATATTTCATACAGTTATCAGTAGATGGAGGTCTAAGAAAGGAAAGCATTTCCTCTTCATCTGCTTTAACTACTTCACTGTAAGATGGAGGCGGACTGTTTTTATCGGGTGACATCATGATGCCATTTATGTCTTCTGTTCTTGTAGAACATATCTAAAATAAAGAAATGAGAATTTTTATACAAATGTGGTATGCTTTCATATGATACATGTATAATGTATTTTAACAATTTAATTAGTAATTACAATGCAAAAAAAAAAAACATTTAAGCTACAATTGCAATGTTCGAATGTTTTATTTTATTTCAGTTTTTTTCAGCTTTAAATAGAAGATCCGGATGAGAGTTTCTATCACGCGTTGGTAACATGGAGTGGTGGTCCTTGAAAACTAACATGATCTAGAGATCTATCTTTATTTTTTTTAGTTCTGGTAGTGGGTTGAAAAGAGAAAAAAATTAAATTATTTTCATTACAAAAAATTCTTCTGGTGCACATAATCGACGTACAAAGCGTACAACTGTTGAACAACCTCGTGTTTTGATATTATCAAAACAAAATATTCCTATAAGTCGTAAAGCTTTAGATTTACAAGCATCAAGGGCAACTAGCTATGTCCTAAAAAAGGCCTGATGTCTGATTTTACCCATGATTGTACATCGAAACAAAATAGGTTCAAGAAAACCGACAAAAATTTCAGCCAGGTTTGAATTTTTTTTAAACGTGACGTTCTGTTATTACCAACTATAACAACTGCAGAAATAAAAAAATAGACGTTACTAAAGAATGTATTAGTAAGGACGTCTGACACAAACTTTACATTTTTCAATGAGTGTCAAGATTTTTTTGCTGGCACAGTGCGCTCCTCTAATGTTGAAAATTCACCAGAATTCAGAAGAAAATCATTTAAAAATACATAAACACAATTTTAAGACTATTTTCACATAAATTTAAAAAGCAAAATTTTATTCGAATAATCTAGTGCAAATTTTGGATTAAAATTAGGCGGTTTAAAAAATAACCACCGCCTTTCAAAGGATTAAAGAATATTTAATGTTGCAAAAGGCATAACTCTTGAAATTAAATTAGAATGTTTTAGTTGTGAAATTGGTGTGATTTGAATCCTATATTTGTTTAGCTTCTAGTTCTCGCAACATTCGCAACATTTATGTGTGAAACATTTTTATAAAGTAGTATTCGATAATATGTAGCATTATATTTTTATAGAACATTATTTTTTTTGTATTCAACAGTTGACATCTTAAATACAGCTCTACTTTATTTAAACTATTAAACAACAACAACAAAACCATCAATTACTACAAAGAATTCTGATAAGAATACACACATCTTTTCAATATTCTATTACAATTTGAAAGTAACAGAATGATGAAACATATTTGAATATCATTTTGTTAGTTGATTCTGTTTACTGGATCTGTGCAGCTCATATTTGCACGTCTTAATAATACTATTAAACATGAACGAAAAATTGCACGATATTATTATGAAATTTCAGTTTTTCCAAAAATAAACTGAGATGTTTAAATAACAAACTTAAAAACATATAACTCAGGAAAAACCCATTTTCAGCAACTACTGTTCATATCCGGTAATGTATGCGAAATCTTTCGTGTAACCCTGTATACGATCTATAAAAATTATACGCACCAGTGATAATACCCTCAAAATTAGATCCGTTTAAAATTACATACTACAGAGAAGAACACTATTCCAAACAGCCATCAATCTTAGTGCGTCCTTTAATCGAATTCTTTTATGTACTTCTGTAGGTGAATGATATTTGGACTCTATAATATACAGAAAATATATAGTGCATCCCAGTAATTTCTTTATGTTTGAAGTATTCATAACGTTATTAAAATGCATCAATGCAATGGAATGATTTTCCGCCTCCCTGCAAACAAGCAGTAAATTCTACTCATTCTATATTCTTAAGATACATGTTGTAGTCCGTCTTAATGATGTATATCAATCTTATTATATTTGAACTATCGCAACATCAATAAAATGCATCGCAAGCGATTTTTCCTTATATGCCGTAATGTAACAAAACTCTTTGCGGATTTTTGTAAATAATTTACAAAAGTTATACCCTACATTTTTAATATAGAACATTTGATGTTAAAACTCAATAAAATATAAAAGTTTCATGGCAATCTTAGTATATTTACGAGAATTGCAGCACGGGTAGACAGACAAACCGAATTCCTAAATATTTTTCAACTATGTTGGAAAATATTAAAAGCAAGTACAACAAAGCTGTTAAGATCGACATTCTTTCATTTATAATGATTGTAATTAGAATGACTTTAAAAGAGAGTGGTGATATATGGCTACTAAAATTTGATTGGTCGAGAAGATTTTAAACAACTATTTGCAGAGTTTGTTTCATATTGTACTTATTGAATCTCGCTTTACCGTCAAATTAATGTCTGTTGATTTCTTGGTACTTTCTTGGAATATCTTCTGCTATGGCTATCAAACATCAAAAGGCTATCAAAGCCTGAGAGCTTATGTGCCCGTCCGTTCTGTATGTGCGTATCACGATAACTCATGATAAAAATATCCGATTCACTTGAAATTTTGGATATATGTACATTCTGATAAGGCGCTTCCCTGATTAATTTTTGGAGTTCATTCGATATGCATAAGAGGGGGAACGGGGTTCTAATGTCCCTACCCTTAATTTATATTAATGGGTTTTTCATGCAGAATTATGAGTTTTCGTTCAAAATTTAAATAAAGGATCCTTCTGATGAGGTACCCCCGTGATTAGTATTAGATGTCCATTGGATAAGTATAAAGAGAGGGAACGGAGGCTAATGTCCCTCCCTTTAAATTATATAAATGGGTTTTTATTAAGAATTTTCCGATTTGCTCTGAATTTTGGATATAATTTTTTTAAATGATAAAGCTTATCCCTGATGAGTTTAAGAGTTTCAATGATTAAGTATAAAACATGGAAAAAGAGGGAGCTCCTCCCCCCCTAAATTTATCTTTCGAGCGGAATTAACCCTTGAAAAGATTGCAAATTGAGCTTATTCGACTATTAACCCTTTCCGGCACGGGCAAATTTTGTAGTAAAATGAAAAATTATCGATTGCCACCGGAATTCACAAGCAGATATTTTAGATATTTTGAATTCCTTAATTGAAGCCTTTATTGTAAAAGCAAAATTTTGCTGAAATATTATTGGTGCCATTTGCAAGTTTCGAATTAAAATTAGGTATCCCAGACCGGGCACAGTGTGCCGGAAAGGGTTAAATACATACGGCATGAACTTACATAAATGGTTTAGTAACCATCCAGAATTAATGGAGCCAGCCTTTAAAAATGAGAATTACTCTTTTGAAAATATGAGTGAAACTAAGGCACTAGGACTTTGTTGAAAGGCCAATGATGATACATTTATTTTTAGTGTATCTTTCAGTGAGTAAATCAAGGTAACTAAAAGAAGTGTGCTGTCAAATATTGCTTGCATTTTCGACCCCTTGGGTCTACTAGGTCCAGTCGTGATGAAAGCAAAAATTTTCCTACAAAGACTGTGGACACTGCAAATTGGTTGGAATGAAAATCTCCCTACAGCTGAGCTTGATGATTGGTTGCAGTTCCTAGAATCATTAAGAGCCATCAACAATATAAGTGCTGTTAGATACATTTTTACAAATAATCCAGTGCAAATTAAAATTTGTGGCTTTTCAGATACTTTGGAGAAAGCCTACGGTGTGGCATTATATGTTGTGTCTTCAAATTCTTCAGGAGAACAAATTTCTCAGTTGCTTTGCAGTAAAAGTCGAGTTGCACCGATCAAAACAATCACTGTTCCTCGACTGGAGCTCTGTGGTGCAGTTTTATTAGCCAAATTGATGAATAAGGCTGCCAAAACCTTAAAAGTTCCTAAAGAAGCTGTCTACTATTATTCGGATAGTACTATCGTATTATGTTGGATTTAAAAACAGCCGTGTGACTTAAAAACCTTTGTGGCATCATGTGTGTCTACGATTCAGAATCTTTCTGATATCAGCCATTGGGGACATGTGGCTTCTGCTGACAATCCTGCTGATCTTGTGATCTTGTGTCACGAGGTGTTGATACAGATAAACTTCTCCAGAGTAGCTTATGGTGGAAAGGTCCACTATTCCTAACACAAAAAACCTTCTTCAAATACTGTCGAACTTGAGCAAAATGATAAGGATCTATACATAAGTGAACTTAAAAATACAGCTTCAAAGACTTTTTCAGAGACTTCATTTTTAAAATCAGACTGTACATCTTTTATTGAATATTTTTTGAAATTGAGTAATATTTATGCTAAATTAATAAGAATTCTTAGCTATATTTTCAGGTTCATTCAGAATCTCAAGAAGCCAAAAGAAAGGTGTTCAGGTAAGTTAATTGCTGAATTGAAGAAAGCTGAGCAATATTTCATAAAATCTGTGCAAGAAAAAGAGTTCTGAATTCACATTGTTATCTAAGGGTAAGGAATTACCAAAAAATAGTAGATTACTTTCATTAAATCCTTTCTTGGATAAAAATAATTTAATCAGAGTTGGAGGTCGTCTCCAAAATAGTATGGTAAATTATGCGCAAAAGCATCCAATTGTACTGCTCTCTAAACACAAATTAACAGAATTAATTATTGAGTATTATCACAAAAAATATCTACATATAGGACCACAAAATTTACTTTATTGTATTCGAAGAGAATTTTGGCCTCTAAACGGTAAGGCCATTTGCATAAAAATAGTACATAAATGTATTACTTGCTTTAGGGCCAGACCTAAATTGTTAGAGCAAGTTATAGGCGAGCTTCTTAAAAAAAGAATAAATGTAGACTTTGTTTTTAATTGCACAGGAACTGATTTCTGTAGTCTATTTTTGATTAGATATAAAGGTCAACGTAAATGTAATTTTTATAAAGTTTATGTTTGTATTTTTATTTGTATGGTAACAAAGGCAGTGCATTTGGAATTAGTTAGTGATTTAACGTCTGAGGCTTTTATTGCCACATTAAAGAGGTTTTTTGCCAGACGAGGCAAACCTCGAAAAATTTTCAGCGATAACGCAGGCAATTTCGTGAAAACTAATGTAGAGCTTAAAAAGTTGCATGAATTGGTAAACAAACCAAACCAGAACCTTACTAATTACTTGTTATCTGAAAGTATTGCTTGGGAATTTATTCCCCCTAGAGCTCTAAATTTCGGAGGTTTATGGGAGTCGGGAGTCAAGTCCTTCAAGTTCCACTTTAAACGTGTTGTGGCAACTCTAAATTAACTTATGAAGAAATGTTAACTATAATTGTCCAAATTGAAGGTATCTTAAATTCGTGCCCGCTTACTCCCTTGAGTTCAGATATTGATGACTTGGAGGTCTTGACCCCTGGACATTTTCTTATTGGTCGCCTACTTAATGCCATTGCTGAATCTGACTTGAGTAATATTGAAGTTAATAGACTGAACTTAAGGCAAAAGACCACTAAAATGGTTCAGACCATCTGGAAAAGGTGGAAAAATAGTTATTTAAGTACATTTCAGCAAAGGCATAAATAGATAATATTAAAAAACTAGTATTAAAAAATGCTCTGACGAGCACCAAAAAAGGTTAATATGTTTTTAAAGTATGAAAAAGTGTTTGACAAGAGCTTCTAATTGAAAAAGAGAAAGGACAAGGGGTCCCTTCTTGGCTGCAATTCACTGTCAATGCCAAATTTGAAAAAAATCATATTTGCGCTTTTTCCATATAAAAGAAATCAGTCACTCTTACGATAAAATTGTATAGTGTAAAGGTATAATTAGAAAAGACGAAAGGTGATTAAACATGAATGTAAAGCAAAACAGGGCCAAAAACCACAGTTCCCGCAGCCAGTGTGGAATTCAGACACTTTTCTCCGGGAGAGTCTTCTGTGGCTTTAATAGCATAGGGGATCATATTTTTTTACCATTAAAAACACAAAATCTCAAATTTTATTGGGAGGGGGGGCATTTGATACCTTCGGGAGGGAATGTCCCCCCCCCCGGCCCATCTCCTGAATTCAACACTGCCTGCAGCGTATCACATTCACGTAGTCCCACCATAAACTGTCGCAGTGTAAAACGGCACAGAAAACTGATTTGTAGTGCAGTTGATGCAGAGTCAACAATGCAGTTAACATGTAAAGCACGATTGAAAGTTTTACGCAGATTTCTTTTATATGGAAAAAGCGCAAATATGATTTTTTCAAATTTGGCATTGGCTGTGAATTGCAGCCAAGAAGGGACCCCTTGTCCTTTCTCTTTTTCAATTAGAAGCTCTTGTCAAACACTTTTTCATACTTTAAAAACATATTAACCTTTTTTGGTGCTCGTCAGAGCATTTTTTAATACTAGTCATTTAAATTTTTTGATAATTATATATTGAATATAAGAAAACCTCAGTTGCTTTTAAATATGCCCAGTACTTTTTCTTATTTCGCTCAATATTAAACTATTTAATAAATGGACAAAAAACTTGAAAAAACGAAATTAATTTTAATTTATTCGTGCAGAAATTGACAGATTCAATTAATTTTAGATAATACATATTTTGTAGAAAAATAATGCGAATAGAAATTTTTATTCTTTTCGCATAGGATTTGTGGCATTCTTATCTACTTGTTTTAAAAATCAGATGTTATAAATATCAAATATTTCCGCCATTAGCGCGATTTTTGTGATCATGGCACCCAAAGGTCGCTAAACATAACTTTATAGTCAATGCACATAAAAACGAGTTTTCCCATTTAAATTAAAAAAAAAATTAAGTAAAATATTTTTATTTCTCCTTCCTGATATCTATTGGAATAGCTTATTCCAATTATTGAATAATATTCTAGGACATTTTCAGGGAAATAATAGGTTAAATTATCTTTCTTGGAGAAAGTCGCTCGAAATACAGCCTTAATAGATTTATGTCAAACCAAGGATGAAAATATACTGAAAATTCATTTCTAGTATTATTTGTAAAATTGACATTGAAATCACCAGCTGTAATAAAATTGTTATATAATATACAGTGGAACCTCAGTTCACGATCCATTCTTGTAACTGAATTTCTGTAATGTGATATAAATTTTTTAGGCGCTCTATCTCAAGAACTAATGCATGTGATTAAAAAAATTATATTCAGGCAACGCTGACTATATTGTACCGGCCAAGCCATTTCGCGAAAAACCGCCGAAAAAGTGAAACTGGATTCAGCTTCAAACCTTGAACCATTTCATTGAACCATGTGTAAGCCCACGTGACGCAAACCCTGCCCAAATTAGCATTGAATAAGCTGCTTTCTGTTCTGTGCACATGTTTGCACACGTGTCATTGTTTTGGTTCAGGGTTTACATGATTGGTCTGAATAACTTAGGCAAAGTATCAGCGTCCTCTGGCGGGAGACTTCCTACATTAATCTCAAATAGACAGGCCTTTAGTTCTAGTGGGCCATGATTCAGGTAATCCCTGATATAAACTGATGCTGTTTACATTTTGATTTAAATCGTTCAACAGATGGCTTAATCGTGTTGCATTTTTCATTATTTTCGCCGCAGTTCTATCTCGAGAATTAACGCACGGATTTTCATCAAACATCAAATTCAGTTAATCTTTATATGAATTGGCTTTGTTTACGTTTTGGTTTCAATAACCAAACACATGGAACTGCTATGCTGAATTGTTCCGATTACCACAATATCTCTATCGCAGGAATTAATGCGCAAATTTTCATCAAACTTGAGATTTAGGCACAGACACTTTGATTTATATTATTGCTCATTGCGTGTTTTGGGTAAATCTCCCAACAAGTGTCGCATATATGCTGTATTTTTCCCGATATTCGCAACAGTCCTATTTCAAAAACTAGAGTTCGGAATTTCATGTCTTTAGAATCCTCACGGTGAGCATATGACTGTCATTTGATTTTGGCACTGTAATAATGAATTTTGACGCATTAAATGCATGAGATAGAAAATAGTTTTGGGGTTACCATATCCGACTAGTTCTTTATCATCAGAGTAATCGACGGTTCATCTACACCGTATTGTTTAGCTATTTTGATTACACAATCATCGTTCTTAAGTTTTGTCACTACTTCTTTTCATAATTGATCAGTAATTCGATTAAGCTTCTTACTACTGCTATCACTAAACGCTTTTTCAATCTTAGAAGTCATAATAAAAGCTAAAATTTTCGCGAAACTGATTGAAATTAAAACAATAAGTTAATTTTTTTACTGTACTGAAGGTCACAAAGCACTCTGATACACACTTTACTCCAAACTTGACCTATAACAAGAGTTATGTGAGGGTTGCCAACTGAACTATTCGACAGCTTTGGTCGCGAATCGAGTTATCCTACGCCGAAAGAGTAAAATTTTGATCACTGAAGTTGGTCATAAACCGAACTTGTCAAAAACAGAGGGGGCCGTAAACCAAGGTTCCACTGTTTTTTGACCGATAAGTTTGCAAATATGGCATTATTTATATATTCAGTGGCGATGATCATTATGCAACTTGGCGATTTAGCCGATTAAATTTGCGATTTTAAGGTAGCGTTTGTTAATAACGGAAAATTGAGAATTTCTATTAGAAAAATTAGGATAATTACTATAATTTTTATGCACGGTTTTAAGTAAACTCTGATTTTTTTTTAATAATTTGAAATTTAGTACATTTGGAAATGGAAGAAAGAGGGAAAGTATATCTTTGCAATGCTTTTTCGACAATATCTCAAACAAAAATACTTTTAAATGCCAATAATTGCTGATCGTAAATGTTACATTTACTTCACACCATCACAAAAGTTTTTTACATCACCATGTGTTTTTTTCATTTGATGCTTTCCTGGCACAGATGCCATATATGCACGACATTGTGCGATATTCTTCTGACGCCAATTTCGCAAAAGCTTAGTTTTCAAACTTCAATTACATACATATATGTTAAGGTACTACTTAGTTATCCCGTCGATCAATTTCTCCAAACTATACAAATTGCCAAACTCATAGCGAAATTATACATATAGACATAATTTTCATTTTAAATAACACAAAAAATAATTTGTAGAATCTTAATAAAAAATACAAATAAAAAGTCCAAATAAAAATCCCTTAATGGCGTTTTAAACACGTGCATCCTATTTAATGTCATTGGATTCGACATTCACGATCATCCATTATTGGCATATAATATTATAGTTTGGCGATGGTTTTTTGGTCGACGGGATAACCAAGTAGTACTTCTATTTTCTATTACTTTCAAAAGAAAATAATAATGAATAAAAACCGGTGATAATTGATTATCCCTTCGACCAAAAATTTATCGCCAAATTATAAAATTAAATGCCAATAACGGATTATCATAAAGGTTACATTCAGTTTACATTAAATAGGTTACCCATGTTTGTTATGCCATAATATGATTTTGAATTCAACTTTTTATTTGTACTTTTATTGATGTTTTACTAATTTATTTCTTCTTTCGTTATTTAAAATAAAAATTATGTCAATATGAATTACATGGTGAATAAATTGATGATTTGTAAAATTTGGCGAAATTGGTCGACGGGATAATCAAGTAGTATTGAAAAGTTTAATTAATAACTACAGAATGAAACGATTTATAAAATTTAACAAAATTAAACAAAGGTAAATATATGTATATATTTTTTAATAAACATTAGCCCGGTTATCTTATCAGACAAAATAACAAAATTTTCGTGCCAACTAAGTACCCTAATGCAGTGTTGGGCACGTTCACAAAATAATCGAACTAACTCAAACTCACGTTCAATTTCTGAAAAGTGATTTAAGTTCACGTTCAAATTCAAAAATTTTCAAACGAACTCGTTCAAATCAAACTCATTTGTAAAAGTGAACGAAGTTCACTAAAAAGTTCACTTTTTTTATGCTTGGATATTATTGTCCAAATTTACAAAATTTTGTGAACTAATCATTTGATTATTCGATATGTAAGATAGAGGTATGCACGGACGGAAATTTCCAGGCCCGATCCATAGGAAAAAAAATGTCCGGTTCGATATTAAAATAAAAATTTCGGCCCGAGCCCAGCCCGGCTCGTAGAGAAAATTTAGCAGCCCGACCCGGCTCGATATAACAGCTAAACTCAAGGCTCGACATGGCCCGATATAATAGCTAAAAACAAGGCCCGACTCGGCCCGATATATTAGCTAAAAACAAGGCCCGAGCTTGGCCCGGCCCGGAAAAAAAAGTTGAAATTTCGCACCGAACCCGGCCCGACACCGAGTACATTTCTACAGGACATTGACATTTACCCTTACGGAAGAGTTCTGGCCAAAAAAACTTACCTTAGTCTGTTTATAATATCCATTTATGCAGAAGTGCCGTAGGCTGCGATTTTTATGCTTTCTTTTAAAATCTTTCCGATTTCTTTAAAATCTTTTCGATTCAGACATATTTCCGCCTTACACACTCCACCTTGTACATGGTTCGTACGGATCCTGGAATTTTATGAGTAAGAAATTATTTGATACCAGAATTTTTCTACAGAAAATCTCTTCTTAAATAATGAGAAATTTTGCGTGTTTGAAGTAGATTTAGTTTTTTTATAAAAATTTCTGATATTTCGCCTTGAAAATAACGGTACCCGTACGAACTATGTTGTACAGAGAGTTTACTGTATATATGTATTTTCGGCGAACTTGTATACAGCCCAGGTCCGGTTCGGCGCGACCCGAGTCTGCAGAAGAAGTAAGACTAGGATACTACCCAGAGAAGTGATATCCAGACTTAACCCGTCCTGAGGCTCGCGTAGGCCTCTAAATGGCATTTGAAAGAGGAAAAAAGTGTTCTAAGGTCTGGAAAATTTTTAAATAAATTATGAAAAAAATTGAACGTAAATTTGAACGTAAATTTCGTTCAAACTCGTCTATTTTTTGAGTTTCCGTTCAGTTCAAACTCGTTTATAAAATAGCGAGCGAAGTTCAGTTCAAAGTTCACAAATAGTGAGCGAAACTCGTGAGTTTTCGTTCAGTGAGCGCGTTCATACCCAACACTGCCCTAATGCATATTTGACATTACATCCCTATTTAAAATCAATTGAATGCTATTTAAGATATGGACAGAATGTGAAGTTTTTGTTTTACTGATATATGTGATATTGTATTGTTTTTATGAATAACGTTTTGACAACATGCTATATGCTTTTCAAATTCCTTTAGATTGCCGGAATTCGTATGTGTTGTTTAATGTCGATTAAAGCCTATGTTTTCGTTATTAAGGTTATAAATGTTTCGCATACTTTTATCACATTACAATTTAATCGACATTAAAATTTACTATTCCTAAATTATGTATGATAGATCAACTTTTAAAACCTGAAAAGTTTGATGTCGATCCCGCTTGTATTGGTGCGGAGGCTAAATGGAAACATTGGAAACAAACCTTTTCTAATTTTTTAAGTGAAATCAATAATATAACTGAAACAAACAAGTTGCCGCTCCTTTGCAATTATGTTTCTGCTAATGTGTTTCTTCATATTAATGATGCCGAAAACTATGATTCTGCTATTGCTGTTTTGGACTCAATCTATGTTACCAAACGAAATGAAATTTTTGCCAGACATTGCCTAGCCTCTAGAATACAAGAAAGTGGCGAATCTGTAACAGATTACTTACAAACACTTAAGCAACTCAGCAAGGACTGTAACTTTAAAGCAGTGACGGCCGAGCAATACAAGTGTGAATACATCCGAGATTCATTCATCCGAGGTTTAAGGAATCCACGCATCAGAGAGCGTTTGTTAGAAAACTCCACCATTACCTTAGAAAATGCTTTTGATCAAGCTAGAGTTTTGGAACTAGCTGAATCTCACTCAGCCTCGTACATGAATACTTCACATCATATGCCTGTGGCTGCAACCGATCCTTCGAATAATGTTACTGAGGATAATTTTTCTGCTGCTGTTAAGCCACGTCAATCTGGAAAATGTTTCTTTTGTGGAAATGATCGGCATTTACGAAATCTATGCCCTGCAAAAGAGGTACTGTGCAGAAAATGTGGAAAAAAGGGGCACTATCAAAGAATATGCGGATCAAAACCACAGCGCGTCTCTCATAACACTGCTGCATCAAATCACACCTTAGCTTCAATACCAATCTCACCTAGTTGCCTTCAAAAGTCTATTACTAAAGTACAAATTAATGGGGTAGAATTGAATGCGCTTATTGACACTGGTAGCTCACTTAGTTTTATAAATCAATTCCACACTAGAAAATGTAAAATAAAAGTTAAACCATATTTAAGCAAAATAACGATGGCTAATTCCTCTCTAAGCTCAGATGTTAAGAGTTGCGGTGAAGTTAATATGAAATTAAATGGCCATGTGTACAATAATGTAAGAGTACTAATCATGAGAAATCTCTGTGCGGACGTTCTTATTGGTCATGATATTCTGAAGGACCATTCTCTTATTGAAATCCAATTTAATGGTGAAAGACCTCCTCTCAAAATCTGCTCCCTAGCTGTTGCTCAAGTGCCACCAGTCTCACTGTTTGCTAATTTAACCCCCGATTGTAAACCAGTGGCTACCAAATCTAGACGCCAATCTTTGGAAGACCAAAAATTTATCGCTGCAGAAGTAAAGAAGTTGCTGGAAGAGGGCGTTATTGAACCCAGTAACTCTCCTTGGCGTGCTCAAGCGTTTGTGGTAAAAGGAGAGCATCACAAACCTCGTATGGTAATTGATTATTCTCAAACGATTAATCGTTTCACAATGCTTGATGCTTATCCTCTTCCGAAAATTGAGTAGTTAATCTCAAAAATATCGATATATGAAATATTCAGCACTATTGATTTAAGAAGTGCATACCATCAACTACCTATTAGCTATACCATCAACTACCATCAACTACCATCAACTTCCTTCCATCAACTTCCTTACCATCAACTACCTATATGCTTCCAGAGATCCATTGACAAGATCATTCAAGATGAAGAGTTGGAAGGTACTTATCTGGATGACGTAACTATTTGCGGAAGAAATCCTGATGAACATGATCGAAATTTAAAAAGATTCTTAGCAGTTACTAAAAAATACAACTTAACTCTAAATGAAAAGAAGTGCAAGTTTTCAACCAAGGTTGTAAATCTGTTAGGTTACACTATCCAGAACAAGACTATCAAGCCTGACCCGGATAGGCTTGCTCCCTTGATGAACCTTCCTGTACCTGACAATGCAGCATCTCTCCGGAGAGCATTAGGTATGTTTGCCCATTATTGCCGCTGGATACCAACATTCTCAAAGAAAATACGTCCATTACTATCAAACAATGCATTCCCTCTTGCAGCAGAAGCTGTAAATGCATTCAACAGTTTAAAGTCAGATATAGCGAAAGCTTCATTAGCCGCAATCGATGACAATATTCCATTCAGAGTAGAGACTGATGCATCAAAGTTTGCCATAGCAGCAACTCTTAGCCAAGCAGGACGACCCATAGCATTCTTCTCTAGAACACTAAACAAATCCGAATTAAATCATTCAGCTGTTGAAAAAGAAGCATATGCCATCGTGGAATCTCTACGTTATTGGCGACATTACCTGATTGGTAGACCTTTTGAAGTATTTACTGATCAAAGATCTGTCTCATTTATGTTTGATAAACTTCGTTCTAGTAAAATCAAAAATGAAAAGATCTTGCGTTGGAGACTGGAATTGTCGTGTTACAAGTTTGATATAATTTACCGCCCTGGTAGTAAAAATGCTAATGCAGATGCATTTTCACGGATAACTGCTGCTCTTAACCCAGAAGTGAATTTAAAACAGCTGCATGAAGACTTGTGTCATCCTGGAATTGTTCGAATGCATCACTGGATTAGATCTAAAAACTTGCCCTTTTCCCTAGAAGATGTGAAAAGTCTCATAAATTCCTGCCGTGTCAGCTGTGAAACAAAACCTAAATTCATTAAAAATCAAGGTAAATTAATAAAAGCAACATCTGCATTCGAAAGACTGAACATAGATTTTAAGGGCCCTTTACCATCAAATTCAAGAAATCGTTTCCTCCTCACTGTGATTGACGAGTACTCAAGGTTCCCTTTTGCCATTCCCTGCACTGATGTCTCTTCATCTACAGTTATTAAGCATTTAACTAACATCTTTTCAATATTTGGTATGCCAGCATACATCCATACAGACAGAGGGCCATCTCTCATGTCTAGAGAATTAAAAATGTTTCTTACTGCGCTTGGTATAGCAACTAGTCGTACAACTGCCTATAATCCACGAGGTAACGGACAGGTCGAACGCTACAACGGTATCATTTGGAAAACCATTCAGTTGGCATTGAAAACTCAGAACAAGAAAACTGAACTGTGGGAAGAAGTCCTACAATCAGCACTCCATTCTATCCGTTCACTTTTATGCACTGCAACTAATGAAACACCACACGAACGTATGTTTTCTCATCCTTGAAGGTCACATAATGGAAGTTCAATACCTACTTGGCTTACTCAAGCAGGACCAGTGTTGATGAAAAATCATTCACGTACTAATAAGTATGAGCCCATTGTACAAGAAGTTGAACTTCTGGAAGCTAATCCAGAATATGCCTACGTAAAGTTACCAGATGGACGTGAGACTACTGTGTCTATCAGACATTTAGCTCCAAGAGGGGAAATCATCGAGAATACCTATGAGAGTAACGGTGAAATGGAGCTATCCGTTAACCAGAACGAATGCTCAGAGGCTGATGACCATTCGAAACAATCAACAGAGATTTTGGAGGAGACCGAAAGGAATACGAAAGAAGATGCAATGCCTGATGAAATTGTTTTACATGAGCAACCTGAACAGAAAACTGATAATGAGCGATTACGTCCAAGTAGACTGAGACGTAAACCCGAATATCTGTCGGATTATGTTGTAAACTAACTTTTTGGTTGGGGTGAATGATATATGTGATATTGTATTGTTTTTATGAATAACGTTTTGACAACATGCTATATGCTTTTCAAATTCCTTTAGATTGCCGGAATTCGTATGTGTTGTTTAATGTCGATTAAAGCCTATGTTTTCGTTATTAAGGTTATAAATGTTTCGCATACTTTTATCACATTACATTTACTCTATATCTTTTCCTTGTGCAAATTAGGACATTACATGATCATAATTAAAATATCTTACATTTAGTTCCTGAAGAGAAATTTTGGTTTTCCCAGATACTTTTTTCCGATGTAGTTGTTTTTTCCCTATTTTTTTCTACTACTAAAATATGTACTTCTCTGTTATCCCGTCAACCAATTTCGTCAAATTATACAAATCGCCAAACTAATAGCCAAATTATACACATTGACATAATTTTTTATTTTAAATAACGAAAAAAGAAATAATTAGTAAAATATTAATAAAAATACAAACAAAAAGCCGAAATAAAAATCGCTTAATGACTTTCTAAACACGTGAATCGTATTTAAAGTCACTGAATGTATCGTTTATTGGCATTTAATCTTAAAATTTGGCGATAATTTTTTCGTCGACGGGATAACCTAGAAGTACCCTAAAATTCAAAATGTTAGGGCACTCGAGAAAATCAACCCATGGTCATATAAATGCATGTTATTTGAAGAAATAATTATGAATTCGACCAAAAAAATAATAACACTGCGTTCACAACTTTATTATTTAAAGAACTGAAACTAAAAGTTAATAAAAACAAATAACTATGTTTTTCACGTGATTTGTTTAATTTGATTGAATTATGATACATACATGACAATTTTTATATTAAACTTGGTGGCAATGAATAAAAAAAAAATTACAATCGCAACAGCAAAAGACAATATTCAACTGGAGGTTTAAGACATAAATTCGATTTTCTCAGAAACCGTCAAACATACAAAGATGAAAAAAAAAACTGTTCTAAGTTTTATCAAGACGATAAAAATAAACCAAAAACGAAGTTAATCCATCCATAATAACGTTAGCTATTGCTTGTTGAACTTTTCGTCTTCATTTTTTCGTTAAAAGTTAAATAAAAAACTACAGTAAACTGCGATAATTTTTTGAATGCTATCATTTTATTCGTCTCGTCGAGTTCTATCTTTTGAAACTAAAATCACTGTCGTACGTCAACTGGTTCGCTAGAAATTTCGAAAAGACGTTCGCATTTTCTATTTCTTAAACATATCATACCAAACGCTACCGCGTTTGCTATGATAACCTCAAAATAGGAGATATGGCTGTAATAAAGAAAGATGATCTTCCAGTGTCTAAATGGTTATTGGGGAGAACTGTAGAGGTATTTTTTGGTAACGATAATAGAGTAAGAGTTGTAAACATAAAAACCCCAAATGGGTATACAAAAGAGCAGTTTCCAAAATTGCTGTATTACCTCTTGAAAATTAATTTAGTTTTTATGAGAAAGTGTACATTATTGTAAAATTGTTTTATTTATTATGTATTATGTAAAATTGTTTAGATATTTGTTTAAATTTAACTTAACTGTGCCTCATTTATATTGTATTTAATTGTATTGTTATTTATATTTTTTACAATGGTTGTAATTGCAGTGTTTTATTTTGAAACCCCCCTCAGAGGTTTCAAGTGGGGCGGTATGTTTGATAAAATGCTATTTAATTTTATATTGGTGGTGTCGCCTAGCAACCAAAATGTACCAAATTATATCAAAATGTAAAAAGTTTTCTGCGCAAACGATAAATTGTGACTGAAATACATTATCTGTTTTTTTCTACAGCTTTTACCTAAGCTGTGTGATAAAATATTTTTTTTTTTAGTTTTTGAGTTGTGATTGGAATGTTTTTACGAGAATATGAGTTAAAATAGTCCTTCCGGCAGTGCCGGGAGGAAGAGGTAGCTTTCATATACTTATATATTTATTTATTTATTTTAAATTAAGTTATATTATTCAAAAATACTGAGCTCAAATTAGTAGAACCTTATTATGAGCTTGGTCGAAATCTTAATTCAGGTGCACATGCACACTCACATTGAAATCGATTAATATATATATGCGATAACTCAGCCATTTTTTAAGATACAAACGAAACAAAAAATGCTCTGGAATCTTTGTATCAATGTCAACTGCATAAAAGAAAAATATTTTTCAATTTCTCACTTTCTTGTACCTAATTTTAAATTTTAAAATTTTAAAATTTTTTTAAATGGCCGCCATTTTGAAATAAGATGGCGGATGGAACTGAGTATCGAACTCGATTTTGTCCTCAGTATATACTATGTACACACCAAGCTACATCCAAATCGATTCATAAATACGCGAGTTATCACGTGACAAAAATCAGATCGTTTCAAAATGTCAGCCATAAGAAAAATTCAAAGTGCTATAACTCAATCATTTTTTAAGATATAGAAAAAATATGAAGTGTTCTGTAATCGTTGTTTTAGGTTCTAACACGTAAAAGAAAAATATTTTTCAACTTTTAATTTTTTCGCATTTAATTTTAAATTTTAAATTTAAAAAAAATTAAAATGGCCGCCATTTTGAAACAAAATGGCGGATGATGCTGGACAACGAACTCGGTTGAGACATTTGTATGTATTATGCACATACCAAGTTTCATTCAACTCCGTTCATAATTACGCGTGTTATCACGTGACAAAAATCAGATCGTTTCAAAATGTCAGCTATAAGAAAAATTCAAAGTGCTATAACTCAATCATTTTTTAAGATATAGACAAAATAAAAAGTGTTCTGGAATTGTTGTTTTAAGTTCTAACACGTAAAAGAAAAATATTTTTCAACTTTTAATTTTTTCGCATTGAATTTTAATTTTTTAATTTTTTTTTAAAGTTTAAAATGGCCGCCATTTTGAAACAAAATGGCGGATGATGCTGGCCAACGAACTCGGTCGAGACATTTGTATGTACTATGTACATACCAAGTTTCATTCAACTCCGTTCATAATTACGCGTGTTATCACGTGACAAAAATCAGGTCGTTTCAAAATGTCAGCTATAAGAAAAATTCAAAGTGCTATAACTCAATCATTTTTTAAGATATAGACAAAATAAAAAGTGTTCTGGAATTGTTGTTTTACGTTCTAACACGTAAAAGAAAAATATTTTTCAACTTTTAATTTTTTCGCATTGAATTTTAATTTTTAAATTTTTTTTAAAAATTTTAAAATGGCCGCCATTTTGAAACAAAATGGCGGATGATGCTGGCCAACGAACTCGGTCGAGACATTTGTATGTACTATGTACATACCAAGTTTCATTCAACTCCGTTCATAATTACGTTAGTTATCGCATGACAAAAATCAGATATATATATATATATATATATGGTTATATATATATATATATATATATATATATATATATATATATATATATATATATATATATATATATGTCAACATTTGAACGGAGGGTGGTTTTGGGGTCTGGGGGTCATGATCGGTGAAAATATACCAAAATTTTCCGGAAGTGTTTTCATCCGGACGGCTGCAATAGGTAGCTTTTTACTTTTGTAATGAAAGCTACCTAAAAGTATGGTTTATAAATGAATTGTTTTAATAATTATCTGTGTTCAAAAAGAATTGAGATGTGTCTTGTTTTGTGAAATTAAAAAACGAGAGATGGCTTTAATTTTTGAGTTGAGTGAAAGATAATAATTTCGAATACTGGATAACCACAATAAATGTATGATTAAATATTTCGCCACTTTTTTAATTGGTGCATTAGTTTTTAATTTTATTTTTATACATATATTGATAAATCCAGCTTATCAACTATTGCACAAACGCTTTTTCCAAAAACATCATTTACAAATAAAATTGATATGAATTTTATAGTTACCATCATGGGGGATTTCTTTAAAGTTCTTGTGTTTTCAATGATATCACATGTAACCTTACCATTATTAGTTTATAAAGGGCAAAAATAATCATTGCAGATAAATTTACACGCAAACAAAATAAAGTAATTTATAGGTTTACTAATTATTAATTCTTACAGGAAATCTCAGAATCCTAAGAGGTATTCATTTAAACAGATTTATCGTTTCAGGAAATATAGTTATTTACAAGTTTATCGTTTTTCGACAAGCGGAGTAGCTCCCTTTTTAGAAGTTCTTAAAAACAATTCTCAATTTCATATGGCACAATCTGACCTTACAAACAAGTCTATAAAACTCGAGTTGTTTGCTAATTCGTCCGCGACAGCACTACCAATTCTTTCTAAAGAATTGTTTCTGCTGTTTTTAGTATTAAGTACACAGCTGATCGTTCCTCTTTGCTTTCCCAAAACATCCTTGAATGTTCAGAAACCTTGAAATGAAGTGTTGAAAAAGGCTGAGGAGTTTAGAATTTTTTTTCTTTTTAGCGAGTTGTGTTAAATAATTGATTTTGACAAAATTACGATATTTAATGCAGCTATATCTTGAAGGTCGTGTATTTAAAGAAAAACAGAAAATGCCTCCGTATTTATAAGTTCATATCAGCTCTGAAAGAACGATAATATATTACTCTGAATTTCTTTCCTGTGTTTATTTTTAACCCTCCTTTGAGATATGCAATTTTGTTATTACTATTAAGAGTCAAGCTAAAAAAAGAAAAGTTTTACACTTACTATGAATGTTCTAGCAGTAGAGAAAAATCATTTAAAATAAAACAGCTCGAAATAGGAGGTTATTTTCTTTAAATGTACAAAAAATGTAAAATATTTTATAAATTTTACTAAATATAATATACATTTACTGAATCTGCTTTGTCTTATATATTTTAGTATTTGAATGGGTGACATGTAAAAATAAACCAACTTAAAGGCCAGTGATTAAATTCCTGGCCTTAAAAATGAGGAATTTAATCACTCGGTGTTGAAGCTCAGAAGTTCGAATCTGTCTTTAAAATCAACATCCTCAAAAGTAATATAACCAAAACGACTAAAGTAAAAACGCACAATCATACATATACAAACACCGAGGTTTCTAATTTGCAATGGTAATCACAATTTGTTCAAATGTAAAGTCGGTTTTTAGGTTAGATATCCCAGTATGTGCATATATTAGTGCTTCTTTATAATAGTACAATTACGATATATGAAATGCAATTTAATATCGCTTAAGCACACATGGAACATAAAATGGTTTAAATTTTTGAGTTTTTAATATAGGGCTAAGAAATTGGTACACTTTTCTGAAGTCATATTTTAGGTAAATACTTGAAACTTAGCAAAATTGTGTAGCTAACTTGTTTCTTTCTAAAAATCTAACATTTTAGGTCTGAATGTAAAAATTCTTTAAAATAATGAAAAATATTTTGTAAAATAAGTTAAGATTTTAAAAGTTTTTCAGCAAAATATTTTTAATTTTATTTCTTTTAAGCCAAAATGAAAATTGCTTTTTATTATACTCAAATAGTATGTTTTCTGATATCACAGCAAATTTTAAGGTGATACATTCAACAGTTTTTTAGAAAAATGTACAATCTGACATTGTTCAAATTTTTTTTTTAAAAAATAAGTAGTTCTTGAAATCTAATTTATGCATGAAATTAATTTCTTTTGATTTACATGTGGGCTATAATGTATAAATTTACTGGAAAAAAAAAATCCAGGATGTTAAATATTTCGCAAAATCTGCTTCATTTTACTTGTAGAGATGTTCTACATTCCCTTAAAGAAATATAAAAATGTTTTGAGTCTAGAATAGAAATCCTGTCAGTTTGTACGTTCTAAATAATGTCAATTACATAATAATTATGAAGTACATGGATCTTTTTCCCTAACAGCGAAATTTCTATATTCGCTTCCAAAATAATGAATAAACATAAAAAAGAATAAAGTAGAGTGCTATAATGCGTCAATCACATATTTTTATGTTTATTTGAGGAGATAACACAAATTATTTAGAATTATATGCTACTTAAATAAATGTTATTCTCTTGTTTGCCCCTGCCTCTATCTTAGCACAAAAGTAGTTCTTAAAAGTTGACCATCAAAATATATTTGTGATATATTTGCCGCGTAAATTAATAAAAACTATCGTATAATATTAATGGACAGTATTTCTGTGACGTCACAATTGGTAAAATGGCGTTTTTATATTCTCGAAACGAAAAGGAAGAGTATGGTTCATTTCTTTATGGATTATTAATTGAAACGAAATTCTAAGCTACTGATATTCTTTTAAGTGTAAACAAAATTTTTTGTAAGCGTCTGCATGTTTTATGTATTGCAAGCACTATTAGTGTGACGTCAGTTGTCACTATTGGTTAAAATGAGATTTTTATAATCTCGAACCGAAAGGAAGAATAGGGTCCATAATTGGGAAAGTAAAGATTTTGTATGATTAGTATTCTTCTGGAAAGATAATAAAAATTATCCCCCGGTTTTCTTGTCATTTATTTGTAAAAAAATGGAAATAATAATTATCACATTTGGCAACAGCTATATTATATCAGAGTTTCATCTGCGAACCAGTTGCATCATTATCGAAGCCATTTTAAATGGTTTCATTATTTTTGTGTATTTAACCATGGCCCACTAGATCTAAAGGCCTGTCTATTTGAGATTAATGTATGAAGTCTCCTGCCAGAGGGCTCTGATAGTTAATCTGACCAATCGTGCAAACCCTGAACCAAAACAATGATCACGTGTGCAAACATGTGCACAGAACAGAAAGCAGCTTATTCAATGCTAATTTGGGCAGGGTTTGCGTCACGTGGACTTACACGTGGTCCAATGAAATGTTTCAGGGTTTGATGCTTAATCCAGCTTCACTTATTCGGCGGTTTTTCGCGAAATGGCTCGGCCGGTAGTATATAGTCGGCGTTGGTTTAAAATTGTGCAGTGTTTTTGCTTATAGTATTTTATTACTTAGAGATATTCCTTAAATACAATAGAACCCAATTTTAAAGAAAAAATAATTTTAACTTTTCAAAGTATATAGGTAATGCACGAATTGTTCTGGTGTGAGAAAATTATTTATATGTTTGATTCAATTAGCTAAGTATAACTGCAATTACAATCACAGTGATGTTTTAGCTGGGAAAATTCCCATATCCTGTTCTGGTTGGCGCGATTAGCGAAAAAAAATTGAAATTGGCGACAAAAAGCCACTTTAGCAACTTATGAAATTTCTCAAGATGATGGAAAAACATGATTTTTAAATAATTTATATAAACATTTTTTGTTTTTATTTAGTAAACGTTATATATGTCACATGTTTAAAAAAAGTATACGATGTTTATGTAAGTATTTTTATTTATATACATTTATTTTTGATATAATATCTCTATATATGTGTAATTATGTATATATATATATATATATATATATATATATAGCGATATACATAATATATGCTCCTATAAATAAATGCTATATACTTATATATAATTTTTTATAATTATATATATTTAATATATTTATATAATGGGTAATTTATATAAAAACTATAATTTCCCCCCAAAATATGCTATATACAAAAAATACATAAAACAAATATCTAAAGTCCCTTCCAGTAATAAAAAAGTAACCCCTAAGGCAATCACATCGATTCATTTAATGCTAAAAACAGTTTGCCAAAAAATCAGAACAGGATATGGAATTCTTTTTTTTTTTTTACCTTAATTCAACAGATGATAGAACAGAGTATAAAAAGTATATCTTTATTTTTAATTTTAAAATTTGAATCCGAGAGAACTTAGTATACCATGATTAAGAAAGTTAATCCGCTGACAAATTGAAGCGGATTTATATATGAGCAGATTGATTTCAATTCCGAGTATAGCATGAAAAATCTGCCAGATTTGTAGTTTCTGAAGAATTTTTAATTTTTGTTAGTGGAAAGACCATTAGCATGTTACATATAGTGGGAAGTGGGGTACATTGATACATGGGGCACATTGATACACCCCCTCTACGGCTCACAGGATCATTACAGGAAGTTTCACAACGACTCCAAAAAGTGATGCTAGTGCACTCAACTACATACCAAAAGTCTTGGAATGATTCAGTAGTTTGGTGAAATGGGACGGGTGATTTATTGTTTTCGTAGGTCAAAAGTAAATTTCAGTTGTACAATTGAAATGGTATTATACAACTGTTCCAGTATTTTCAACCGAAAAGAATACTCTCCCTGGCAAATGAAACTACTCTTTATCAGTTCCACATTTTTTATTGTTAGATAAATTATGAAGTGTTGGATTTGAGACTCATTTTATTCAAAATGGCTGTATGGGGCACATTGATACACTCTATCTCGGGGCACATTGATACAACCTAAATTCTTTTTTAGTTCATTTTTTCATTACTTTTTCTTATTTTGTTTTTACCCTACACTCCTTAATCCAACCATTTTTCACCAAAAATTTCTATTATTAATTTCTATTGGTGAAATAGCTCTAATTTTTTATATTAGAACATTTTATAGTATTTTTGCTAACAGAAAAAGTACGAATTTACCGAAAATCTGGTACTAGTAGAACTAATAAAAGAAAAGGACGGCATTCTGGCAAATCTCGAATTTAGATCGATTCACCAGAGAAAAAAAGTATTTTCGACATGAGAAATGTTAAGTAAGAGAAACAAACTGCAGAACAGAAAAAGATAATTATATTAACAGAAATTTTAATATAATTATCCTTTATTTTTTGTTTATAAATCTATTTATAAACCGAAAACCTGGTAATTTTTTCATCTTTCCCAAGAAAGATGATATTGCTGGGATTGAAGTGCTAGATATGACAAAGTTACCACAGCCAACAATCAGACAAGGAACAGCCAGAACATCAGGTCATAATATATTTAATTTTGATTGCTTTAATATTGCTTAAAAATAAATTGTGGGAGATTTGAATTTCTATAAATAAATATAAAATGGTTTTCTAACACATTTTCTATGAAAAATATGCATTGGTATTATTTTGTCGTCATTTTTCTCAAACGTATCAATCTGCCCCGCGAATGGGGCACACTGATATAAATGACTTTTTTTTATTTTTTTTAAATTACATGCAAACATACTATATAAAACAATGATTGTAAATTTTTATAACATACTACACAAGTTTTGCTGTCACCTCATGGAAAAAAACTTGAATTTTCTATTTTTTTCACACCAAAAAAAATCTTAGAAAAAAACTGTATCAATGTGCCCCACTTCCCCCTAAGTTATATCAACTGAAAAATATCTCCAGTAAAAATGCAAAAGAAAAAAAAAATCAAAATATAAAACAGACTTTCTGAAATAAAAGATCTTCTTTGAATTACACATCGTTGCTGTCATCGAACGTTGTGTAACTTTTAATCTTTATTGCACCAATATTATACCAAATAAGAATCTTTTCCAAATTAAATCTCCGAAATGCTATGATCAAATATGGTGAAAATTTCTCTTCAAAAATAGTGACAGGTAAAATTTAGTACATGTAGGTTGGCGCACGAATTATCATTAAGCTAACTCTCTAATTTCTTTTGATTTCTACCACAGGAAAGAGGTCTCCGTAATTATGAAAATAAGTAATAATTTATCTCTAACTTTCCCTTTCATTAAATTAGTAAATTTAGTATTTAACAAAACTGGGTTTTCGGTTATGTTACATTTAAAAAATCAGAATTGAAAATCCCAAGTTGACATTGCATTTTGTATGATGCTTGGAGTTGGGTTGATAGCATTTGTACAGTAAAAAAAAAAAGCACCCATGTCACAAATGAAGACTATGAAGAAACAGATGAATTCAGATTAACGATACACCTTTTTTAGGTGTGTTCCTATTTATATAAATACTTGGCACCTATAGTCATAGTCTAGTTTGTCCATCTGTCTGTCCGCATATATTAAGGCAAAAACTACCCAATCGCATCATTTGAAACTTAAAATATATAACTGTTGTATAATTTTGTCATTTCAAATTTTATGAAAATCGCATGTATAGTTCAATTACAGGGGCAATCAAAAGTATTCCGTTACATTACGCCCATTAGGAAAAAACAGCTTCAAGTACACTTTAATGATGTTACACTCTTTCGAACTTTATAAAAGGGATATACATCTATGAAGTATATATAAAAATATATATTCTATACAATCTGTGGTGCAACGAATCTTTGTTATTTATGGGGCCGCACAAAAGTATCCCATTGCATAGTGATATAAGGGGAAACATTGTTTAGGGCAAAACTAATTCACGTTTTATGAAATTGATATATGTTACTGAGGTTTACTAAAATTAATTCCTGTATAATAGAAAGCAAATAGTATTTATAGGGACACACAAAATATTTCGGATACTATACTGAATCCGTTGTACTGTATACTATTACTCCAAGATTTGAATATTTTTAAAACTTCGTTATAATACAAACGCACCTCATTTGCTACGTTCGTCGTGCAATTTCCGACTTGTTGGTATTTATCATTGCTTATCAATGAAAGTGCGATTTTTTAGTATTAAGATGATTTCCTGAGCTCGAAAAGTATTTTTTGTTAAACGGAAGTAACTTTACCTATTTACCATTTGTAATTTATGTATACGTATGTTAACGATAAAAATGCATTATTCAGAAATTGCTTACCGATGATTATAATTATCTTTATTTAGTCTTAATTTAGAAATTTTTAAATACAATAAATTCTCCGTATTTTACAAGTGTGGACCAACGCAAACTGTTTTCTGAGATAAAATAGTATCTTTAATGCACTTTATTTTATTTTGTAACTAATCGGATATCACAGCTTGATGAATTTACTTCGATGATTGACGAGAGAAGGAAATTTGAATCTTTTCTAAATATATATTAATAAAAAGAATCTTCCAATCAGTTTGCGGAAGTACAAATAATACATAAGCGGATGTGCAAACAATCAGTGTTTACCAATGAATAATGTTAACAACTGAGGCCAACAGCTTGTTATTCTCAAGTCTGCCCCAATGACAACGGCATTTTGCTGGCGTTACTCCAAATCACTTTTTCTCTTGAAGTGAAACTACTTTTTCTTTTTTTACCGGTGAAAAAAGTTACGTAACTTGAACTTGAGAAAAAATATGTGCTTGTAGGTTCAAGGATTTTCAGTTGCAGTAAAAAAAGATTGAAATGTATGAATTGTTTAAATTGTAGAAAATGATTTCAAAGACGTCGAGTCGGAAAAATACTTTTTCGAACAAAGGTCTAGTCTAGCTGTAATAGTTGCTAATTAACCAACAAATGACTCGCGAGCCTTCTATTGTTTTTTCCTTCAGTGGGACGGTAGTTGTAATGGAGCTGTTTTTAAAATCTAATGTCATCTAATATTCTTATAATAAAATTCGCATTGATTTCAGTTTTAAAATATTCTTAAAAGTTAGGTTTAGTTGTGAATAATGAATCTTGAGGAACATGCTCTCGATTTTCCACAATTGTTTCGCTCTTTGCATTTGCATCTGCTGCAAAATGTGCTAAGACAAAACCGCTACGGATTGGAGATAAAATCAGAATTTAGTTTTAGATGATATTCTTTTCAGAGAGATCAAATTCAACTGCAATTTCTGACAGAGTTTGATTTATATATAGTTGATTCATTTGTTTATTTTTTCACTTATTTACATTTCGTTTGCATATATTTTGCGTTTTGCAGAAAAACATTTTAAAAAGTATAAGACGACATCATTATCAACAACAATAACAACAACCAAAAAGCCGCAATATTTTTTCTTTGCTGACTTTATATAGCAAACAGATTCGTTTGTGAGAAACAAACGATACATTTAATTCCACTTCCTTTTAGGATATCCATATCTAAGATAAAGAATAAAATCGGTGAATATCTTGACGAAAAGTTTCAAATTTAAAAATTGAAATGAAAGAAAAAGAAGATACTAAGTAACTTAAACTGACTACACTTAACTGGCGCGTAAATTTCACGACAAGTGTAATGTTTCTTAAATTGCTCTTAAATGCGGCACCAAAATTTAAGTCGTTTCTGCTCTTCCATTCATTAATTCTTTTTGGAATAAAACCGGAATCGCCGATTTTGAATGAGTTTTCTTGTCTTTCGGATAATTTGAATCGTGCGTCATTTTTGAAAATATGTATATTAAATATTTCACATTTCATAAGTTAATTTCTGTAACAATGTAATTGATATTTAATACACTGACTTGTTAACTTATTTTAGATAGTCAAACGCCAAGCAGAAGTTTTGTCATATGGCAGAAAACTAACTAAAGAGGAAGATATTCAATGCATATTGATGATAATCCAAAAGAATTAGTTGAAAAAAAAATACAAAATGGCAAAAAATAGAATGTGTTACGATAGTAAAAACGAAAAAGATTACCATATGAAAGTTCTTTTAAGCATTAAAAAAATATATGCGACAGAAACAGAAAAAATGAAATTAGGTCATTTTTTTGAAAATAAGATTTTTTTTAATATAACAGATTTTCTTGATTTTGTCTTCTTGCATTAACATTATTACTACCAAGAGGTGTCAAGTTAAAATAACTCTCTAAATTTAATCATTTCTTCACAATTATTTTTTTGACTTTCCGTACAATAGATGTTAAATTAGTTCAGCGATATCACTTTCCTCCAGCTCATCCTCGATATAATAATATGTATGTGGTGTACCTAGTTCTAGCATAAGGTGTCCTTTGACACCCAATTTTTGGACAAGATTTCATCTATACTAATATTATAAAGAGGAAAGATTTGATTGTTTGTTTGTTTGTTTGTTTGTTTGAATTGAATAGGCTCCGAAACTACTTGACGGTTTTGAAAAATTCTTTCACCGTTGGAAAGCTATACAATTTCCGGTGAACATAGGCTAATTTTTAATTGATTTATTCAAATATTTTCCTTAATAATTCAAAATTTCATTATTTTTCATACAGAATCAATTAAAATTTTTCCGATAAAAAATAACCATTTTCTTTTCAGTTGCCAAAAAAATCAATATATGGAAAATAATTTCTCCTCGGCAATTAATTTTTAGTTGAACAGTATCCACGTGAAAAATTAAAATAAAAAAAATTTCAAAGGAAAATAAATATGACGTCATTTGTTATATTATCGGAAGTTTTGTTTGCACAGATATCATATACACACCGAGGTAACCTAATGGACACTAAATTGATGTTATTTTGCCTGGCATGGCAACCCGACTATTGTTTATTTAATTATTAATAAAATGTTTTTTTATTCCCTTTCTTTTCTTTAAAATTATGTAAACTGTTTTGTCATATACTTATTATTTAAATACTAATTGTTATTATTTTTTAAATAACAGAAAATAATTTAAATATATATATGAAACTGGTATTCGAAAACGATTTTTCCGCCAAATTAGTGTAAAAAATTATCCTGCCGACCTCGGCGCGTACATGACTATTGCGCTGTTTTGTTTATGTATTAAGGATACTTTTAGATCATACATCCGATTACAGAAAATTAGTCAGATTATTTAATTAGAAGTTATTAAATTTATGTTTTTTTTATTATGAAACAGACGAAGAAAAGAAAATTTACTATTGCTGCCCGACTGGAGAATTAACCTTGATGTTATTTTAAAAAACTATCGAAATGGCGATTTTTTAATTATTTGTTTACGTTTTTTTTTTGTTTATATTATTGCAAACATTTTTCCACTTTTATACACGCATCACCTTGGCGTGATTTTTTTTTTATGATGCCAATTTGGAGAACACTGCGTTTTCAAATACCAATTACATTTATATTACTTATTTTTATTTTCTATTTTTTTTTAAAAGGAAATAATAATAATAAACTAAGTCAATAAATAATTATGGAACAAAACAATTTACATAATTTTAAAAGAGAAAAGAAAAATAATGAAATAATTTACTCAAAAATAATCAACTATTACCGGATCACCACGTGAGGCATAAAATCGCAATTTGCTGCAATCGCGCCAACGGGATCCGTAGATGACACCTGCACCTACATGTTATTGGCAATATTATTGTTTATACAATTTGTTTATATAATTTGGTAATACTTGATAATCCCATCGACCAAAAAACTATCGCTAAAGTATAAGGTTAAATGTCAATGGATGATTGTAAATGTCACATTCATTTCACATTAAATTTGTTATATGTAATTGTTACTTCATCAACCAATTTTAATTCGATGTTTATTTGTATTTCTATTAACATTTTAGTAATTTATTGATTCTTTGATTATTTAAAATAAAAATTATGTCCATTTGTATAATTTGGCGAAATTGATCGACGGAATAATCAAGTAGTCGAACAAAAAACTATCGTCAAATTATAACATTAAATGCCAATAATGGATGATCGTAAATTTCACATTTATTTGAGGACAAACATGAAATAAGTCTGGTACATTTATAACAATATCGTTTCTAGCACTTCTAATGTTTGACACTAAAAATCATAATGGAATCGATTACAGAAGGTAGAAAGATTTTATTAGATGCAAACTAAAGACTTATTTTTCTACAAAATTTAGCCATCAAGATTATTCTGATTTAACGGCTACATGTTAGCAACTGTTTTATAAAAGGAAGAGGTAGTGAAACTGATGTAATTTTAATGTTATTCAAATAATAAAGCTTTAAAACACACTTTTTATGCTTCATTGTTCTACTAAATATATAAGTGAAACACCCTTCTTCGTCTGCCACTTTCACGGAGGGCACCATTTCCTTAGGACCTATATCCCACGTGTAGATAAATGGCCGTCATAAATACAAACAAACAAAAACTCTTCTTTATCTGTAAATAATTCTTTACATTTTTTACTCTATTATTCTTGCTGGAACAGATTAAGGCAGATAGGAAACTACAGTAGACCTGCTAGCAGAGGACGTTTATTAAAAAATGTAACATGAAATGACATTGTATGTAGGCTACCAGAACTACACATAGTGCAAGTTCAGATGTAAGAACTAAGAAATGATAATGTACAATCCGAAAGTTTATAGAGTTTGATAATCAATGTCACTAATCATTGCAATGCCCTCTAATGTAATAGTGTGATGACTCGAGAATATTTTGATTCCTGTTGTCATAACGGTCTCATGTTCATACGAAACTCTACTATAAATGATAAAATAAAAGAGATGGTGCTTTATTGCCCAAATTTTCGCCGACTTACAATAGTACAATATCGCAATGGCGTTGGCATGATTTTCAGCAATACGGAAGATCATTCCAGGGTGGTCTATACTGCTTTAAAATAAAATTTTTAATTTTTTTTTTTTTTTTTTTTTTTTTTTTGACGTGACAACGTCTTGTAAATTGGTTTGCCGGGAGACACTTCAAGAAACTGCGTTACGTTACGTTACGCTCCGCTCACGATACGCGCTCACTTTTCTCTTAACTTTTTCCGGTCACTTGTGGGACCATTTTCTGAACGTGAATGTGAATTCGCTGCAAGGAAGGGGCGGTGCTTAATAGGAATTTTAGATAGTATCAAACTAAGACGAAATACGTTATGTATTAGTTATTAGTATAAAGTACAAAGAAAATAAGTGTAGTTTATTTCGTAATTCGGTGGTATATTATGGAAAACTAATGATATGTGATTAGTGAAAGCCATTTTACTTTAGTTATATTCTGCTCATTGAAAAATTCTTTAATATGCTGTTTACAAAATTCAACATTTGACATCAATAAACATGAAGTAAAATGTGTTTAACAAACACAGTGTATTGCAAGTTATTGTATGTATATTTGTATATAAATACGTATGTATGTGTAAAGGTAAAAATAAAATTTTGTTAATATGAAATTCAGTGCGAGATTCTTTGTATAAATTAATGTTTTAAATATAATTCTTTGTATAAATAAATGTTTTAAATTGTTACTATTATTTCATCCTTCTTCCTACTATACGAATGAATATTCACATTAAAATTATTTTACAACTCAAAGTCGTTGTCACGTAAAACTTTCGCCCGTATACCGACTTTACAGGCAACCAATTTTTTGAGTCAAGGTTTGTTTGGAAATATGGACCAGCGAAGCGGGCATAGCCTGCTAGTAATTTATAATTTTGAACAAAAAACGTATAAATATCAATATTTCACAGCACCATTTTGCAGCACCATTTTGCAGCACCATTTTACAGCATCATATCAATTAAAGTCAAATTAAAAAAATCCCGATTTTTTTTTTAAGAAAAAGAGATTATTTTGAAAGAAAAATTAAAAGTCATTATAAATAAAAATTCCGTTGATAAAATCATAACTTGGAATTCAATTCCTGACACCAAAAGCTATAGATTCCGGTGCTTGCTATTTTAACACATTTTTCATCTGCGAGACGTTCTTTTGAGAAATAAGTAAAAACATTATGCCAAATGAGTTTAATTCATCTAACATTCGCTTACAAATAACTAAGTACGAAGCTAATGTAAATAATTTGACATTTAAGATGAAGATGCCAAAATGATCTTCACCGAAATAATATTGTTTAAATAAAATTTTAAAATATAATTTCAAATATTACCTATATGTTTTTAATATTAAAAACAAAAGTTTAAGTAATTTTAATTCATTATTATTTGATCCATTATAATTTTTTGCTGTTGGCACGTCATGATCACATAAGATATAAATTTTGGGTAAATTTGGTACCCAGATGTGAAAAGGTTCGCCGTCCCTGGTATAGATCATTGCAGTAACTAGTTTTAAAAATTAAATAACGTAATTTTGTTCTCCAATTCTGATAGTGAGTTCAATACATGAGTGATTCTACGATAAGAGGTTTCAAGTACAGAGGATACGGCCAAAAAGAAAAGTTTGAGTTTTATCAAAAGAACTTTAAATTATGATTCCGTTTATTTACCTTTTCATATAAGGGCAAGTCACTTTGTACATATTTTATAACTTTTTCTGGTCAGTGACTCTCTCCCCTGGCAGTTATCTTGACAGGAGAAATATGGCAGGGGAGGGACATTTTCATGATAAATTCAAATTTTATAAATGTCTGAATTAGTTTTTGGGTTAATTGTATGTTTCACTTTAATTATTACTGCATTGTTTAATTAGGGAAGTAAATGCAATTGAATTAAATGAATATGACAAGTTTTATGACTTATCAGGGGAGATACACGATCACCTTGCGAAACCACTACACCGCACGGTCGCATCGCAACAATTAAAAACTGCGACACTTAAATGGCTTGCGCGTTTAATATTGCTAACTTCAAGCCGATAGATGTCCTTAAGCGCTACTTCCAATATAGCCATCGTTGAATTTATATTTGTTTCAGCGGAACGAAATTTGGCAGGGTAGATACACACACACACACACACACACAAAAAAAAAAAAAAAAAAAAAAAAAAAAAAAGCCGGACAAAAGTTAATTTTAAAAATTATTTGAAATTAACAAAATTATTTTATTTTTTATTTTGTAATACGTAAGTATAATTACTTAGATTTCAATTAAACATACTTTAAAGTTAAGCATCTGATGGAAAAAATATATGTATTGTTTTGAAAGTTAAAGTGAAACCAGCAAGGGGACATGCCAGGGTAGAGACTTTTTTAGACTTTGTAAGAAATTTCAGAAAAATGTGTTTTAATTAGGCATTCAATCGTGATGTTATTTAATAAAGTATATTAAGATGATGCGATTCATTGCAAAAAATAGCAACATATAGAATAAAAAATCTGTTTTAAACGAATTGCCGTACAAATTACCTCTTATGGTAGAATCACCCACATATGTTTTCGTTCGTGTATAAACTATGATATTGAATGAGGGAATAATTTTATTACAATGCTGTTTTTAGGATTACCACTGTTGTTGTTGTTTCCAGATTGAATTTTTATACATGAGACTGAAAGATTGTTAAGATAGTAATTTTAAATAGTACAATTTTCTAATAAAAATGTTGAAAAATGAATACGATACTATCTTTTAATTACTGCTCCTGTTGATGTAAAATATTTTTGATTACATTCATTATTTGCAATCATATGTTCGATTACATCTTATTTATATCTTGTAGATTGTTGAATTAAGCTAAAATTTATAACCAGTAATAAATTTAAAAATAAATGTTAATCAAACAATCAATACAACTCTTAATAAATACATGTCGATGAATATATTGCTTAGATTTTCTATATTTAACTGATAAATTGAAATCCCAACAGTTTTAGCAGTTACTTTTTCATTCAAACACAAAGGTGTCAACAGACACTTTTGGGCAGAAATAGGTATACACAAAATCGAGGTAGAAATTGCGTTAAATCACGCTTGATATATCTCTTTAATGGAATAGTCTTTTTGCTTCATTTTGTTCGTTTATATGAAATCACTGTGTTTATGTCTATGAAATAATCTCATTGTTTTATAACTGAAAAATAAAAGCGCGTCAGCCTGTGAAAATTTATAGGGCTCCCGCCGAAAAGTTAAATGAAATAGTATCGTAAGAAAATTTTCCCACTGACCTCTGGCAAGCTCTGGTAAGCAAGAGAAAATTGTGTCGCGCTATTGCCAACAACATCGAAGGAAGCTCTCCTTTCATCTCTGTACATTTTTATCCTCTCCAGCAATGGTGGTTTCTCTTCCACAATGACTTCTTCTTTGGAATATTCAGGTGCTGAAGCCTGCAGCGGCCTGAACAAAGCTCCAAAACAAATGCAGTTCAGAATGACTCCGGAAAGGACTAGCATGGTACCTCTCCAGTCGTAGCGTCCCAACAAATACTGGACGAATGGTGCCATGAGGAATGTACCTACTCCAGAACCGCAGACTGCAAGTCCAGTTGCAAATGCCCGCTTCTTTTCAAAATAGTAACCCACTGTTACAACGGCAGGGAGATAGATAAAGCCGAAGCCTATGCCTAGAAAATAATATGCATATACAATAAATATATATACACATGTAAACATCATACTCTGTAAAAAAAAAAAAAAAAAAAAAAAAAAAAAAAAAAAAAAAAAAACCGGATGATTTTACGGAGATTGTACTGGCACCAGTACAATTCATTGTTTTTTTTTTTTTTTTTTTTTTTTTTTTAAATGGGAAAAATTTCCATAAATCCCCCCAAAAATTTTGTTTTCCCCCTCCCCCCCCCAAAAAAGGAATACTTTCTGGATTTATAATTTTTTTTTCCGATTAAAAAAAGTGAATTGTACTGGCGACCCGACTGCCAGTGTAATCCCCAGTTTTCTTTTGTACATTTTAACCCTTTTTGGCACAAAATATTTCCGTTGCAAAAATACTGAGAAGCTGAGATTGAATGGCACCAGGATTTGCGAACAAATTTATTTGAAAAAGCTTTCATTTCTAAAAGCTTTTATTTACGTACAACCTAAAAACTCACAAATTCGTGTTATAATACTGGTGTCAATGTGGTATTTAGGAATTAAAATTATATAGGATGGAATTTAAGCCACTATGCCGGAAAGGGTTAATAATACATTACCTATGTTAAAGCATTTATTGGTCTAAAAATAATAAAAAGTTTTCTATAAAAAGATAATCGCTAAGCTTACTTTTTAAACATAACTTGAAGGGATGTACAATTTCCAAACGAATGACAGTTTTCGTCTTTAGAGTTTCATTCATCTGGCAAAAGCTTATTCGTCTCATTCCTCTGTCTGTCTATCACAAAAATTATTCCCAGAAACTGTATAAGTTAGAGACTTGAAATTTTACATACTTATAACTGAATCCCTCCGATCACAAGGCAAATTATGAAAATTTGTAAAATTCTTATATTATTTAAATTAAATGATTTAATTTCAAAAACATCTGCGCATTTTTAGATTTCAAATCAGAACCTTAATTTCAGCCTTTTTCACGCATAGCTCCGTGATATCGCATTTGTGTATTAGTAAAAGGTCACCGGTTCAATGATCAACGTCGGAGTTTGAAAATTTGCCTTTGTAATACACTATATAGCCAAAGGTGATCGGTCACCTCGATTTTATACGTTTTGTTAAATATCTAGAAAAATACAGAAGAAATTATTCTAAAATTCCAGGAGCATAAACAAAATGGTACAAGACATATATTTAACTGACGATTTTTTCCCTCGAAACCCCATAAGGGGCCGTCAATAAACTGAAACAGAACGAATGTCTTTCCAATAACCTTGTCAAATCTAATGCAGCAAAAAACATTCAAACTGTAGATTATGATTAAGTGACTTATTGTAATAAACTATGTTTATTTTTATAAATATAACATACCTACGATAAAAAGTTAATTAAATCCAATTGATTTTTTTTAAATCATCAGATTTTAAAAAATTCACCTTTTACATAAACATTTTAATAACAATTTTAATTTTTCTTAAGAAAGGTGTTATAGTAAAAATAAAATACATTGACATGTTTCGGAACCGTCAAATAAGTTCCATAGTCATAATATAAATAAAACAAAATTTCAAATATTTCTCGGTCAATACAAATGACACGCGACAATGAGATATAAATAACAAAAAAAAAAAAAACACGCGCTTTATTGAAAAAAATTAAATTAAAATAATTTAATTTTTTTCAATAGAGCGGGTTTTTTTTTTTTTTTTTTTTTTTTTTTTTTTTTTTTTGTTATTTATATCTCATTGTCGCGTGTCATTTGTATTGACCGAGAAATATTTGAAATTTTGTTTTATTTATATTATGACTATGGAACTTATTTGACGGTTCCAAAACATGTCAATGTATTTTATTTTTACTATAACACCTTTCTTAAGAAAAATTAAAATTGTTATTAAAATAACATACCTACTTATAGAAAAATTAAGGTTTTCATAAAAACAGTCTCAAATTTTGCCAAGTTTTGGTTATAACTCTCAGAATATTTAATATTAAAATAATGTTCTTTTCAGAAAATATGACAAACAAGATTGTACATAATGCCATGTAACAAGAATTAAAAAGTAATAAAAATTTTATTATAAATGTCCAAAAATCCAAATATAGGAGTACGTGCAATATTGTATATGCTATACTGTCACTAATCAATGTATATTTTAATATATTCCCTCATTTTTTTTTTTTTTTTTTTTTTTTTTTTTGCCTTATTGTGGGGACAACGAATTTTGAGCTTATTCTGTCAACGATAATTTTCAGAATTTTCAAACTATATTTTTGAGACTTTCACAAAAAATGCTCTATACATTTAGCTAACACATCATGAACATTATATTTTGATTGAATTCACGCATGCGTAGTGAAGTATTATTAAGTAAACCTGCTCATTTTTCATACAATATTTATTATTTTTTAATTCGCATTCCAGGTAATTGTGTACAGTGTTATTTGTCATATTTTCTGAAAATAATATATATATTTTAATATTAAGGACTATGTAAGTTATAACAAAATTTTGGCAAAATTTAGAACTCTTTTTGTAAAAACCTTTAAATTTTCTTTGATTATATATGCTATCTTCATAAAAATGAAAGCAGTATATTACAATAAGCCACTTAACCTTCCGTCTACCAGACAAAACACCCATTTATCTACGGCAACACCTAATTTTAATTCCAAACTTGCAAACGGCACCAGTAATATATTAATATAATTTTGCTTTTACAATGAAAGCTTAAATTAAAGAATTCGTAATATCTAGACAAGTCCTTTATAAATTCCGGTGTCAATCGACAATTTCTCATTTTACCATTGACACCAGAAATATTGCTGTCGGGTCCAATGGACCCGTCTGGTAGACGGAAGGTTAATCATATACCAGTTATCGCTACAGTTGTATCTCAACAGTTTGAACGCTTTTGCTAAATTAGTTTTGGCAGGGTTATACGAAATATATTCATTATTTTTCAATTTGTTGTCGGTTCCTCCCTTTTTTTTCTGTTTGAAAAAAAAAAAAAAAAAAAAAAAAAAAAGTGTCTTGTTTACTCACGTAGAATTACAGGATAATTCCACGCCAAAATTCCACGCTCGTGTATTTTTCTAGCTATTTAAAACAATGTCTATGTCTAAAAGCGCAACTGACCGGTCACCTATGGCCACATTGTGTAGATTTCATCTTCGAATAGATTCAATTGTACAGAATTTTTTTTTGTTATTATTATTTTCTACTTTAAAGCCAAAAAAGGTTTTAAATATTTTATGAATAACTTTTTTAATTCAAAGATTCTTCTTTTGAGAAATTGTGAAATTTTAAATTAAATACATTCTATTGTCTAACTGATTTAATTAAAAGAATTTACGCCACCCCCCCCCTTTTTTGGCCATTTTAATGTTTTTGTTTTTAAAGATAAAATTAAATCATATACAGTCGACTCTCGTTAATTCGAAATCGGATAATTCGAATCTTCGCTTAATTCGAACTAAACATGAAGTCCCGAAATTTTCAATGGCAGAATAACGTTAAAAACTTTCACTAATTCGAACTCATTTCCTGTTGACTTCGTTTAATTCGAACTAACGAGAATTCCGATTTTTCATTTTTGTTTTCTTTCTCACGGACTTCAGATGCTTGAAAAATAACTTGCTTTCTTTGATTTTTGTGAAAATTGTCCCGAACGAGTATACATATAATTCAATGCATTTGATATCCACTTTGTTAGTGTCCCGTCTGCCCATCAGTGACACCTTTAATTTTTCTTCCATTGTGCTCGTTTCTAATCATTTAATTGGTTTATGGATTTATATATTCTAATTTATTATTAAGTCAAATTCTAATGATAACAAACGAAATATATTTAAAAAACACTATAACATTAATTCCTTTGTAATAGTACCATATTAAGCATGTTTTTATTTCATATTTTCCATAATTCGAACTTCGGATAATTCGAACCTTTCTTGTGGTCCCGCCGAGTTCGAATTAACGAGAGTCGACTGTACTTAAATATGCGTTACAAATATAAAAACATATCCTATTATAATTGTATGGCAGGAAATTCTTGAATAATTTAATTTTGATTTTTAAAAAAATCTTCAAATTTTTTAAATAATAAAATTAAATTTAATAATGTTGCCATTTATGTTCTCATTCAAATAGGTTAGGGATTTAATAATTATGAATTAATGATTTGGAAGATAAAATGTTTTGAAGGGAATATTAAACGAAACCTCTGTAAAATCTGGAATCACATTTACTCACTTGTTATTTATTATTTTTTTTCCTGTGACAGTTTTAAGTCAATTTGAGATTTACTTTTTTTCTCTCTCTTTGGCTATTTATGCATTGTAGAAGATAAAAACCCGTGGATAATAACTTCAGTTTTAATTTATGCATAATATAATGAATATAAAGATAATACGAATATAAAGAAGTATTCGAATATAAAGAAAAGCATCATTTGATTTATGGTATATAAAGGTATGTGATTTTGAATTTTGCCGTAATGGTTAGTACATATGTTAAAACTTAATCAAATTCTTGCAAACAAGAATGTTACGAAATTTAACATTTTGGTTCATGAAAGACTTTTAACAATTTTGTATAATTTTACATTTCTGAATTCCGGGGGGAGGGGGGAATCCTTAATTAATTTTTCTAAAACTATTCGTGACAGTTATTTGAGCCATGGATTTTCAAAACAAGTCCATTTTATTAAAAAAAGGAGTTCAAATATTTTACGAATCAATACAAAAATTATATTTTTAACGAACTCACAATAAATATATTTTAATATCACTAGGGGGCTACGCTCGCCAACCCCCCCCCCTGCGTAATCGCTTCGCGATTCCAAGTTGTAGACTACTCTTGCTTGCTGCGCTCGCCAATACCCCATGGTATGAATAAGCAGTTGCAGACCTTTCAAAATGATGTGTCACACGACTGGTGTTGTAAAAAAATTAAAAATGTGCTCCCCCTGGGGGGCAGAGGGGGCTGATACACAAGACATCTATAATATGAATAAGCAGTTGCAGACCTTTCAAATGATGTGCACACGACTGGTGTTGTAAAGAAATTAAAAATGTGGCCCCCCTGGGGGGAGCAGAGTGTGGGGGTGACACAGCAGATATCCATAATATGAATAAGCAGTTGCAGACCTTTCAAATCATGTTTCACACGACTGGTGTTGTAAAGAAATTAAAAATTTGGCGAAATATTACAGTTATCGCCAAGTTGGCGTCACTTTTGGCGACTAATTTTGGTCGCCAAATTTGGCGATATATCGCCAAGTTGGCGACAAACTTGGCGATTGTTGGCGATGGTAACCTTTCCCTCTTTATGGTAACCCATACGGCTATGTATAGACGGAACCTTTTCCTGATTGGTCTATTCGACTCATGGAAGGAGTGGTCCGCCCGGATTCGTTATTTCCGGAAATCTTACACATCAGCATCATTCTAGGAGTCATTCCTTTTAAGGCTAGTTTTTTTTTTTACTATAGGAGGATTATACATTTGTTAGTACTAATTTATTTGGTCAAAGAGACATCAAACTGCCGATTTTTAAGGTGAGGAAAGTCCACTTTAATAAATTTATTTTTTTACTTGTGTAATTTTAAAAGTCAAAATTTCACCATGAATATTTTAAACATCTTCGATATATCTAAATTAAGAAACATGCTAAAAAACTTTGTATCCGAACTATATACTATTTGCTAAATATGGTACACAAAACACACGAATCCTTCTATAGTAAAAAATACTAGCTTTAAAATGAATGACTCCAGAATAATGCTGATGTGTATGATTTCCGGAAATAACGAATCCGGTTGGACCACTCCTTCCATGAGTCGAACGGCTCCGTCTATGCATCACGAAGCGATTCCAGCCGGGATTGCAAAGCAATACCGAACAGAATCGCGAAGCTATTAGGCGGGGGGTTGGCGAGCGTAGCGAGGAGGGTTACGGAGCCCCCTATAGTTTAAAACAACTGTAACTGCTCATTCCAATTATGCATGTTTGGGGCGCCGTACCCCACTTTGCCCCCCCCCCCCAATTGGGAACTTTTTTAATTTTTATCCAAAGCACTCGTGTTGCATATCTTTAGAAAGGTCTGAAACTGCCTTTCCCTATTGTGGATGTCTTGTGTGTCCCCCTCCGCTCTGCCCCCCAGGGAGGGCACATTTTAAATTTCTTTACAACACCAGTCGTGTGACACATCATTTGAAAGGTCTGCAACTGCTTATTCATCTTATGGATGTCTTGTGTGCCACCCCCCCCTCTTTGCCCCACCAGGGGGGGCACATTTTTAATTTCTTTACAACACCAGTCGTGTGACACATCATTTGAAAGGTCTGCAACTGCTTATTCATATTATGGATGTCTTGTGTGTCACCCCCACTCTGCCCCCCGGGGGGGCACATTTTTAATTTCTTTACAACACCAGTCGTGTGACACATCATTTGAATGGTCTGCAACTGCTTATTCATATTATGGATGTCTTGTGTGTCACCCCCCTCTGCCCCCCGGGGGTGCACATTTTTAATTTCTTTACAACACCAGTCGTGTGACATGTTATGTTTTTTTTTAGTAATATTTTTTTTTTGTATAAATTATTTTAATATTCCAAATTTAAAAAAGAACTCTTGTTAAGATATTTTTAATACGGCTTTTTATAATGCTTTATGTATCTCATATTTAAAATTAGTCTTTTTTTTTTAGTAGCGAAAACCCTGGACATTTCCTTTTTTTTCTATTTATTTTATGATCGTTCTCACGAGAATATAGGCAATGGTGGGAAAGAAAGTGAAAGCTTCCCATTCCCTTATCTAGCGTAAATAACACCCGTTCGTACGAATGCTTTTACTGTCCTGGAATAATTGCACTATTTGAGTAAAGTGGTCCTTTGTTGATTTTTTCGAAGAAGAGTAGCTTCTGGCTTGCTTGTAAGGGGCATATATTCAGCCTTGTTAAAAATTGGCCCACACGCATAGTTTATTGCTTGCGTACGTGAATGAATAGTACCCTAAAATTTTATAACCCATGACAAACGTTGACTGTCATTTGAGGCGGAGTAGATATTTCCCAGGCCCTTAAAGTTATTTTATGACCGATTTGAGATAAAAGTGCCAATTCACGGTTATCGTCGGGCACTGGTTTGCAAGCAGGTGCAAAATTTAGAAACAGCTGTCCCTGCTATCTGACCACGTGATTGAGAGGAGGGGACGCGAGCGATGACCATATTTGGTCATGAGAGAGGGTGACTGTTGCATTGCCCAATGAGATGGACCTAGTAGCGGGAGAGAAAGGGGGAAGCAGTAGTCTTCCTGGTATTTGGTGCCCCTTTTTTTTGTTTGCAGAGGAGCATGCAATTCGGTTTGGAGATGAGGTAGTTCCCTACTAGCAATCTAACGAAGAGGATGTGAGAAGAAATAGTCCCGTCTGGAGTTTTTCGGCAGAGAAAAGACAGAACTTGAGTAGAAGTGAAAGTCTACGCAGCGAATTTTCTTTCAGCCCCGTGCCCTCTCGGAGGAATAGAAGTGGAATCGGGTGAAGAGAAACCTATTAGTTCGTAACATGTCGCTATCCTGCCTTTTCCTGACATGAAGTCAAGTCCCAAACTCAAGTCTCAGCGAATTTTCTTTCAGCCCCGTGCCCTCTCGGAGGAATAGAAGTGGAATCGGGTGAAGAGAAACCTATTAGTTCGTAACATGTCGCTGTCATGCCTTTTCCTGACATGAAGTCAAGTTCCAAACTCAAATCTCAGCGAATTTTCTTTCAGCCCCGTGCCCTCTCGGAGGAATAGAGGTCGAGGCAAATAGTATTTGTGCTTTGCAGCCGAAATCGTGTTATCAACTGGTAGACGCGAGTACTCCAGAGAAACTGTAGAATGTCTATAGGAATCAATACTCACCTGTGTGCTTGGAACTAGTATTATGTGTCAAGCCAGTGTCGCTATTTTTGAAAAGAGACCAGAATGGTGATTTTAATGATCTGGTTACCTGTAGTATCAACTATTCCCAAAATTATCCAGAATTATTGTGATAATGAAAAATATACTACTTGGAGCTCGGAGGTAAGCTACTCTCAATGTGTTGTTAAGTAACTGAGTATAGTGCATAATAAGTTGTTATGTTTTTATAAATAAGTGTACCTATTATCGGATGTTTTACATCCCTAAGAATGATATTAATTTACAAATACTCTTGTCCTTCACTAAGTGTACGTAGTTTAATTACTGTCGATCTAATATGAAGAAGAAGTAATTGTTAGTAAATCTCACTTCAACATACATTGTATCTTCATCGAAGTGAGAGTGAGTACTATTTAAGTAAATAAAAGGGATTTTTTTTATGTGAAAACAAGTTATTATTGATACATACCATTTCGACATGTCTTATACTCTCACTCTGTTTAGTAGAATTTAAAAAAAAAAAAAAAAAAAAAAAAAGGGGGAGAAAATGTATATTTCATGTTGTTTTATTTAGAAATTCATGTTAGACTTGATTAGAGATGATGAATATAAACCTTCTTATTAGTTTTCTTTTCACTATTAAAATGTTAAGGTGAAATTAAGTTTTTAAGTGATAATTTAACTCAAAGTGAAATCCTAGTTGCATTTAGTCTTGAATAAAATAGTTTTTTAACTAAAGTTTTAAATTTCTAAATGCAGAATTGGTTTAGTGTAATTATGTGATAATTTTTGAAATCGTAGAGATTCTTCTAAATGTTTATAAGAAAAGTAAATATTTCATCTGATTTCTTACTCATAAATTTAAAGTAATTTTATAAGGATTATATCTATCTCTACATAAACGAATTTACAAGACTATTTTTTTTTTTATACTAATCACTATACGAAATTGGCCAAAATATCATTGTTGATTTCTGGGGTGTTTATTTTTATTATTTCTTGTGTTTTAAATTTTTCAAAATTATATCTTTCTTTGCCTTCGTGAAAATAAGAAGGATTTCAGGGTCTTTCTTTTCTCTTTTGTAATGTTAGATTGAATCTTGTATTTTTAAATTATGAGTATGAGTTTAATATCTCAGGAATCAACGTTGATAAATGTTGGGTTCTACTGCAGATCAAGGTTTAGTACTTGAGACTGGGTCAAATTGAGAATCCTGTTGTGTTTTTTCTTATTTACTTGTAATCATTAAATTTTAAAAGAATCGTAAATAATATTTGTGTTTATCCTTTTAATCGTTTTAATTTGTCTTTTAGTTTATTTATTTTAGTGATTTCTTAATGTTAACTGGTGTAATCTTAATTTAATTAATTCTTTTTTTTATATAAGCACCTAATTTAATTATTTAAATCAACAACAAGATTCATGTGATTGGAAATTTGACCCAAATCTCATTATAGTCTTTAATAAAGCTGAAGAATATTTATTGATCCATAATAACTAAGTTTAATTTGCTGAGCAGAAGTTGCAACTAATTAAAATAATGGTCGGTAGCAGAAGTTTAATAAAAAGAACCCAACACAATAAATGGTGCCGTGTGTGAAAAGCCTGATTATTGTGGCACAATAAGTATAAAAATAGTACTATGAAGTAGAGCCTATTTATTACAACAATAGCCTGAATTTTGATATATATTTACTATATTAAGAGTGAAACGAAATGAAAATATATGTGTTTTGTGATTTTATTGTGTATTATGTTTGATTATTTTAGTGTATGTTATGCATAAGCAATAGGGGTGTACATAGCTTACTAATTTCAAATGCTTTTTTTTTAGTTAGGCAATTTTACCGGGTTTTCAAAAAAAAAAAAAACTATTTAATTTGAAATTTTTACTGTTATATTTACATCTAAATGAGTGTTTGGGCCTACTGAGTAAATTATATGCCTATATAAGTTATGTATTTATGTATTTTTTATTTATTTTTTTTTCTCTCTTTCTTGGGCATCTGAGAATTAAGTAGCAGTTAAATTACTTTATTTTCTATTATTTTAATTTCAATTCGGTGTGAAGTTTTGCCTAAAAATGACAGAAAACCAGCATTTCAAGGAGCTCGCTCTTATTCAGAAAAAGAGTGTTTTAATCGAAAATGTTAGTCTTATTCCCCCTTTTAGTGGCGAAGGCAACTCTTGCTCATTTACTGAATTTTTGGAAAAGTATGAGCAGTTGTCCGAGTTCTTTAATTGGTCAGAGGATGAAAAAAAATTTGCCCTACTAAGTAGATTAAGTGGGAATGCTGCTAGGATATATAAATTGCACCGCACTAAGGGAACTGTAGAAATAATTAAAGTACTTAAAGAGAGATATACGCAAGAGCTAGCCCCTGATATTGCTTTGACCCAATTTTTGAATTTTAAACAAAATCCCCATATGCCTGTTCAGGAATTTTACGACAGAGCATATGATTTGTCCCTTAAAGCATTAGTAGTCGAAGGTGTAGAACAGAATGTTGCTGATAAAAGCAGGGAAGCTCTACTGCATTCTATGTTATTAAGTAATTTAGTTCCTGAGATAAGAAGAGGAGTTATAACTAGGTGCCCTAAGACACCTGTTGAAATTTTAGAATTTGCCCTCCTTGAGGAAAAAGCATTAAAGAGTGTTAATCCTTTATATAACATGCAGGTAGAGAATATCAACCCTTTTTTCCCCCAAATTGCCCAGCAAAGTGTTGCATGTGCTGCTATCCAGCCAAGTCACCCTAATCAGTCAGAGCAGGAGATTAGTAAACTGCGGGAGCAGGTAGAAGCTCTTACTAGTAAATTAGAGAGATTTTTAGAGGGTAGCAATCAGCAAAGAGACTTGCACACTACTGAGAGGCCTCAGTATAGAGAATTAATCTGTTACGTGTGTTCCCAAACTGGGCACATAGCCAGATTTTGCCCACAAAACCAAAATGCTAATAGAGGGAACTTTCAGAATTTTAGAGGAAGAGGTAGGGGTAGTTATTCTCAGTCCCACCAAAATCGCAGGGGTGGATATAATAATTACAGAGGTAGAGGGGATAGAAATAATATTAATGGTGTAAATATAGAAAGCGAGAATGTTCAAAGCTCAATTAGTGAAGGGAATAATCAAAACAATTCTTTAAACAGGTAAGGGCTGGTGTCGATTTGGTCGAATCGTCTCCATCAAGGCCTCTAGACCTCCCAATTATTTTTAGTATGTTTTCACCCCAGTCTTATCATTTACCTACTGTCTTCATAAATGTAAATAATGTGTTTTTTAATGCGCTGTGTGATACAGGATCTGCTATAAATATTTTAAGTAATACAATACTTAATGATTTAGATTCTTATGAAATTGTAGAGTGCAATACCCCTATTTTAACGGTGACTGGCGAGAGAGTGCTTTTAAACCATAAAATTTCCTTAAATTTTAAATTTAATAATTTATTATGTCAGTCTGAGTTTTTTATTGTCCACGGTAAGTTGGCCGATGAGTTTAGTGTAATTTTGGGGATGCCCTTTTTAAGTAAATATCAGGCTGTAATTAATTGTAAAAATAACAATGTGGTTTTAGATGTTCCTACTGAAACGCAGTGTAAGCAAATAGTAGAGAGTCATATGTCAAATGTTTCACCTGTGAAAAATTCTAGAGAAAAAAGTGTTGTAAATAGTATCAGTGTAAATAGTGTAGGTTTAGAGAATAATTATGTAAATACTTGTAATGTGCAATCTAAAGGCAGGCAAAGTTCTGAGAGTGGACAGAGAAGTAAGTGTAGTAATAAGAGTACTCCTAGGAAAAGTGTAAACAAAAAGAGTAAGGAATGTGTAAAAGAAAAATTTGGGAATCTGGGTAGTGGAAATGAGACGGTTCAGGGTAATAGGTATCCCATTATGGAGGAAAGGGTAGACTCAAGCATAACATTTAATGCGAAAGAGTCAGAAAGTGAAATTGCTCAGGTTTTTTGTTTGCAAAGTATACCAGGGAGTAACTCAAGTACTAATGAGTATGAAATTAATGAGAATAATGTGCCTTTAGACCTTAGCCAGCAATCAGCGAGTCAAATTGTACAGGAAAAGTCAATCTATGTTCACGAAAATCTTTACATATCTGAGGATAATGAAAATGAGTTAGAAAATAGAGCAAATCAGACTAATGAGTTAGGCATTGTTGATAATAATAATAACAGAAATAGTGAAAGTACTTCCTTAGCTATTTTATGCGAGAGAATTTCTGTTCCCCCCCAGTCAAAATTAATAGCTGAAGTTAAATGTAATAGAAATAATTTTATAAAAGATAAAGATGTACTAATATTAGAACCTTTAGCGAAGAATTTAAGCCAAGGGCTTCTTATTTCTCGAGCCATTTGTACTCCAGAACATGGCCTTTTTGTTTCGCTTGCTAATTTTTCGGATAAAACTGTTAAGCTAGGAAAAAATACTTATGTTGCTAAAATTCAGAAATGTGTAGATAAATCTAATATACCCTTAAATAATAATAATATAACTTGTAATGTAAATTTAACTACTCCAATAGCTGACTTTGATCACGCTGATCTCACTTGGAGCTCTGATATTGATTTAAGCCATCTAGACCCCCCCTTAAAATCTAAAATACAAGAATTTTTAGACCAAAATAAAGATGTGTTTGCAGCTTCTGTCCTAGACTTACCAGGCTGTAATACCATACCCCATGTTGTAAATTTAACCTCTGATAAACCTGTAAAATCCAAAGCTTATAGAGTCCCATATAAATTACGCCAGGAAATGGAAGATCAACTTAATATTTTACTGCAAGCTGAAATTATTTCCCCGTCTATGTCTGAATTTGCTTCACCAGTTATTCTTATAGAAAAAGCAGATGGTTCTTATAGGTTAGCTGTTGATTTTCGTAAACTTAACAAGAATCTTGTCAAAGATGCATATCCTATCCCAAACATTACTGACTCTGTTGATGCGTTAAGTGGAGCTAATTTTTTTTCAACACTAGATTTAACTAGTGGCTTTTTTCAACAGGTCATAAGACCCGAAGACAGGCATAAAACTGCTATTATCACGCATAAAGGTCTTTTTGAGTGGAATAGAAATTGTTTTGGGTTGTCCAATTCAGGCAATAGTTTTCAGAGGCTAATGAATGCCATTTTTGGAGATTTAGGAAATCTAGGAATTTTAGTGTATATAGATGATATTGTCATTGCTTCTTCTGATGTAGAATCCCATTTTGAAAAACTTAAATTAGTATTTGATAGACTAAGACAACATAAACTGAAACTTAAGCCCAGTAAATGTAATTTTCTTTCAAACAAAATACAGTATCTTGGCTTTGAAATTAATAGCGGGCAAGTATCCCCGGTTAATAAAAATATTGAGATAATAGAAAAATTGCAACCACCTACTAATCGTAAAGGTGTCAGGTCTTTTATTGGAACCCTATCATTCTATAGGCGTTTCATACCTGATTTCACAAAAAGGGCAATAAATTTAATCGATTTGACTAAGGAAACTGGACATTTTGCCTGGACAAAAGAAGCCCAGGAGGAATTTGAAGATTTAAAAAAGGCTTTAATATCTAAACCGTGCCTAGTATTGCCTGATTTTACTAAAGAATTTTATCTATATACAGATGCGAGTGGAGAAGCACTGGGTGCTGTTTTTCACAATTGGATGATGAAAATAAAATTCATCCAGTGGCGTTTGCCAGTAGGCGACTAAAAGGTGCAGAGACAAGATATTCTGCCACTGAGAGAGAACTTCTCGCTCTGGTTTGGGCGACTAGTCATTTTAAGTGTTATCTAGCTAACACTCATTTTAACATTTTTACTGATCATGCCCCCCTCACTTTTATGTTAAAAATTCATGACCCCACTTCACGTATAGCCAAATGGGTATGTACTCTTTCAGATTTTGATTTTACTATTAAATATATTAAAGGGAAATGCAATAGTGTAGCAGACTTTCTATCTAGATTTGCTAAAATTGATGAAACACCTGAGATTAGTAAGAGTAATTTTTGTATTCAAGTAGAAAAAGAAACTACTTTTGTTCCCCATTCAAATTTAATTGAGAAAATTAGTGAATTACAAAAAATTGATAAGAAATGTTGTGAAATAGCTAGAAAATTAGACAAAAATATAGATATAGCACCTAAATACATGAAGTTTTTTTTTAGAGATGATATTCTTGTATGTGAGGACACCAGAGATTCAAGTGTAATAAATAATCCTATTAAGTTAGTAGTTCCTAGGGACATGATTGAGCAAGTGTTCGCTCTAACACACGATTCTCTAGCGGCTTGTCATCAAGGGTTTAAGAAAACGATTGACCGCATCCGGGAGCACTTTTACTGGCCCGGAATGTCGGCCGATGTCAAGCATCTAGTAGAGTCTTGTATTAGTTGCCAGCAGAAGAGAGCGTATAAACCAGATCAGCAGGCACCCCTTCAACGGATGCCTACACCTGAATTTCCCATGAACAAAGTTCACCTAGACCTAATTGGCCCATTACCGGTCACGTTTTCTGGTAACACCCATATTGTTACGTATATAGACTCGTTTACTAAATGGCCAGAGGCCTATGCTGTTAGCTCTACCACGTCTGATGTTATCGCAGATACACTTGCCGATTTCATTTCACGTTATGGCGCTCCTGTGTATATTGCGACAGATAATGGAAGAAATTTAATATCGGAAGCGATTGAGCATGTATATAAAATGTTTGGTATTAAACATATAACTACATCTGCCTTTCACCCAGCCTCGAATGGACAGATTGAACGGCAGAATAAAACTTTAAAAAACGCACTCAGTCACATTGTAAATGAGAACCAGTCAGACTGGGATACTAAACTAAAATTTGCCCTGTTAGCGATGCGTTCGGCTGTGCATTCTTCAACTAAATTAACTCCCGCAGCAGTTTTATATGGCAGAAACTTAAATCTACCATATAATCTATTTTCGCAGTCGCCGAGGTTTAGCTATAACGACGCCCCGTCTTTTTGTGAATTATTAATACCCGCACTCCAAAAGATATATGCTGAGGTGTATGATAATTTAGTTAAGGTGTCTGAAAGCCAGGAAAGGTACAGAGAAAAAACTGCAGTCGTTAAGGATTTAAAAGTAGGCGATAGAGTCTGGTTATTTAACCCATCCATCACTGCTGGAAATACGAAAAAATTGTCAAAATTAAATAACGGACCATTTACTATAATTGAGAAGCTCAGTGAAGTTAATTTTAAGATAGCATTAATTGCTAACCCTTCTAAAACTCAAATTGTCCATGTAGACCGCCTCACTTTATTTAAAGATAGGCATATTTCAGGTGTAAATGAGCAAAATGGAGACGATATTGTAGACCAAAACAAACGCCAAACTCTCATACCAACTACGAATGATTCGAATCATTCTCAATTCGATTTCACTACGCGAAGGAAAAGGAATCGATTCATAAATAGATTTCCCCCTCCCATTCCATGTCAAGGAACCAGCCAACCTGCAGTGCAATCTACGAGCAGACGACAAGAGCGTAGCGAGGAAACGGTTGATGGGTTGCTCTCAGAAGCACGGGAAAATACGGAAGTAATAGCGAGCGCTGATAGCTGTGAGGGAGTAAGGCAGGTAGGAACGCCTAATGATTCGGAGCGCGTGAGTCGTTCGCAAGATCGTAATGGCGTCTGTTTATCTAGGCAAAACAAATCGTATTCGATTCCGAGAACTGAGTATGCGTTTCGAAAAAGGGATTCGGGACCGAATTATAAATTTTAGGGCGGTTTAACTTTATTTTTTTTAGATTGTATATAAATACTTGTGATTTTAGTTATTTTAGGAAGGTTTTATGCGCGAGTTAGCTAAAATTTAAGTAATTTTCGAGCCTCGATATCGTTTGTTTTGATCTGGTTCCGCTGTTATTTAATGTGGATTTCCGCCAGTTCCGTATTTTCTCTCGGTGATTTATGGATTATTTCGATAGATTAGGACCGTGTAAGTGCTCCGCCCCCTATATGTATTCTTTTTTTTATTTTTTAGCGGGTTTTAGCGCTAATTTTGGGGACTTAGAGAGATTTCGGGTCAGAAAATTTTGGAGTAGAGATTTGGTAGCAGTACATGTGATGCTTGCGTATTCCTACTGCCCCCTTTTTGTATATAGTATAGGTACTGTTAGGAATGTAGTTCATCTTTTATTTTTATTTTTATTTTTTTTTGCATGTCTTTTAACTTTGTATTTTTTTTGGATATTTTTGATATTAGTTCTCTATTTGGGAAGTGGGGATTTAAGATACAGGTAGTGTACACCCCACAGCCCACAGATATATTATCTGGTTTATGTGTATTATATATGTATATATTTTGTTTATATAGTCTGTTTTGTTATTTCATGCGATTTTTCTAACAATATACCCATTGTTTGTGTAAATTGGGTATTTTAAAAAAATTAGTGGTACTTGTCAATGAAATTGGCGAACTCTCTTGTGAAATTATCAGTTCATTTTAAGTATTATGTGTAGCATTTTATGATTTTTTTTAGTTACTATTAGTATATGGAATATTTACCCATTGATAATAACTAAGGCAGACAATTATCAGTCTAGGCTACACAAGGTAACCTATATAATTATAATGCTGTGATATAAAATGCCCATACACTTATGTAATACTGTGTCACCGATACAAGTCATTGAACTGTTTTTTTTTGTTTATATGCACATGTTATGCCACTAAATATAAACAGATATTAGTGCTATTTTTTTTTATGTGTACCCTATATATGTACTGAAAGGTTATTGCTATTTTTATTTTGTTTATGTGTATACAAAATGTTTTCGTGCTATTATATGTATATATCTGTGATACCTACAGCTGGCAAGTAGTATATCTATTGTGTTTTTTTTCAGTAATTGATTGTTTCGGTCCTTTGGCTCTATCCTGCTCACAGGATTCAAAATTTAAAAAAAAAAAAAAAAAAAATTCCTTTTTTTTTATTCACTGGACAACTCTTCCTTGCATTCTACTCGTGGAAATTTTTTTTAGGGATTTTTTTTTCTTTTTGCAGAGGTGTTAGCAGATAGGGATATCCCAGTGTGTTGGTATTCTTGACGGTATAGCAGATGTGGAGATTTAATTAAAGTATGCCAGGTATATAGTGTAGATTTTAATAGCATCTTAGGCCCTAGTATATGTTTAACTTCTAGATGTTTTGCCCAAGCTTCAACTTAGCATTTCCGGTGTGCAGAGTTGGTGTGGTAGCTTAGTAGGGTGAGGGTATCAACTTTTCGGGTCGTCGTCTGATCTGCTCTAGGCGATTATCTTTATCCTACTTTTCAACCGGGGTACTGCATTGTTTTTTTATTTAATCTTTTCTTTCATTTTGGATTTAATTTTAAATTTTTTTAGGACTTTCTTTAACTGACCTTATGTGGTCATTTAGCTAAAAAAATAAAATTCATGTTTTTGTTCAAAACTAATAATGTTTATTTTTTTTTCAACGAGGGGGAGCTCTTGTTATGTTTTTTTTTAGTAATATTTTTTTTTGTATAAATTATTTTAATATTCCAAATTTAAAAAAGAACTCTTGTTAAGATATTTTTAATACGGCTTTTTATAATGCTTTATGTATCTCATATTTAAAATTAGTCTTTTTTTTTAGTAGCGAAAACCCTGGACATTTCCTTTTTTTTCTATTTATTTTATGATCGTTCTCACGAGAATATAGACAATGGTGGGAAAGAAAGTGAAAGCTTCCCATTCCCTTATCTAGCGTAAATAACACCCGTTCGTACGAATGCTTTTACTGTCCTGGAATAATTGCACTATTTGAGTAAAGTGGTCCTTTGTTGATTTTTTCGAAGAAGAGTAGCTTCTGGCTTGCTTGTAAGGGGCATATATTCAGCCTTGTTAAAAATTGGCCCACACGCATAGTTTATTGCTTGCGTACGTGAATGAATAGTACCCTAAAATTTTATAACCCATGACAAACGTTGACTGTCATTTGAGGCGGAGTAGATATTTCCCAGGCCCTTAAAGTTATTTTATGACCGATTTGAGATAAAAGTGCCAATTCACGGTTATCGTCGGGCACTGGTTTGCAAGCAGGTGCAAAATTTAGAAACAGCTGTCCCTGCTATCTGACCACGTGATTGAGAGGAGGGGACGCGAGCGATGACCATATTTGGTCATGAGAGAGGGTGACTGTTGCATTGCCCAATGAGATGGACCTAGTAGCGGGAGAGAAAGGGGGAAGCAGTAGTCTTCCTGGTATTTGGTGCCCCTTTTTTTTTGTTTGCAGAGGAGCATGCAATTCGGTTTGGAGATGAGGTAGTTCCCTACTAGCGATCTAACGAAGAGGATGTGAGAAGAAATAGTCCCGTCCTGGAGTTTTTCGGCAGAGAAAAGACAGAACTTGAGTAGAAGTGAAAGTCTACGCAGCGAATTTTCTTTCAGCCCCGTGCCCTCTCGGAGGAATAGAAGTGGAATCGGGTGAAGAGAAACCTATTAGTTCGTAACATGTCGCTATCCTGCCTTTTCCTGACATGAAGTCAAGTCCCAAACTCAAGTCTCAGCGAATTTTCTTTCAGCCCCGTGCCCTCTCGGAGGAATAGAAGTGGAATCGGGTGAAGAGAAACCTATTAGTTCGTAACATGTCGCTGTCATGCCTTTTCCTGACATGAAGTCAAGTTCCAAACTCAAATCTCAGCGAATTTTCTTTCAGCCCCGTGCCCTCTCGGAGGAATAGAGGTCGAGGCAAATAGTATTTGTGCTTTGCAGCCGAAATCGTGTTATCAATTGGTAAACGCGAGTACTCCAGAGAAACTGTAGAATGTCTATAGGAATCAATACTCACCTGTGTGCTTGGAACTAGTATTATGTGTCAAGCCAGTGTCGCTATTTTTGAAAAGAGACCAGAATGGTGATTTTAATGATCTGGTTAGCTGTAGTATCAACTATTCCCAAAATTATCCAGAATTATTGTGATAATGAAAAATATACTACTTGGAGCTCGGAGGTAAGCTACTCTCAATGTGTTGTTAAGTAACTGAGTATAGTGCATAATAAGTTGTTATGTTTTTATAAATAAGTGTACCTATTATCGGATGTTTTACATCCCTAAGAATGATATTAATTTACAAATACTCTTGTCCTTCACTAAGTGTACGTAGTTTAATTACTGTCGATCTAATATGAAGAAGAAGTAATTGTTAGTAAATCTCACTTCAACATACATTGTATCTTCATCGAAGTGAGAGTGAGTACTATTTAAGTAAATAAAAGGGATTTTTTTTATGTGAAAACAAGTTATTATTGATACATACCATTTCGACATGTCTTATACTCTCACTCTGTTTAGTAGAATTTAAAAAAAAAAAAAAAAAAAAAAAAGGGGGAGAAAATGTATACTTCATGTTGTTTTATTTAGAAATTCATGTTAGACTTGATTAGAGATGATGAATATAAACCTTCTTATTAGTTTTCTTTTCACTATTAAAATGTTACGGTGAAATTAAGTTTTTAAGTGATAATTTAACTCAAAGTGAAATCCTAGTTGCATTTAGTCTTGAATAAAATAGTTTTTTAACTAAAGTTTTAAATTTCTAAATGCAGAATTGGTTTAGTGTAATTATGTGATAATTTTTGAAATCGTAGAGATTCTTCTAAATGTTTATAAGAAAAGTAAATATTTCATCTGATTTCTTACTCATAAATTTAAAGTAATTTTATAAGGATTATATCTATCTCTACATAAACGAATTTACAAGACTATTTTTTTTTATACTAATCACTATACGAAATTGGCCAAAATATCATTGTTGATTTCTGGGGTGTTTATTTTTATTATTTCTTGTGTTTTAAATTTTTCAAAATTATATCTTTCTTTGCCTTCGTGAAAATAAGAAGGATTTCAGGGTCTTTCTTTTCTCTTTTGTAATGTTAGATTGAATCTTGTATTTTTAAATTATGAGTATGAGTTTAATATCTCAGGAATCAACGTTGATAAATGTTGGGTTCTACTGCAGATCAAGGTTTAGTACTTGAGACTGGGTCAAATTGAGAATCCTGTTGTGTTTTTTCTTATTTACTTGTAATCATTAAATTTTAAAAGAATCGTAAATAATATTTGTGTTTATCCTTTTAATCGTTTTAATTTGTCTTTTAGTTTATTTATTTTAGTGATTTCTTAATGTTAACTGGTGTAATCTTAATTTAATTAATTCTTTTTTTTTATATAAGCACCTAATTTAATTATTTAAATCAACAACAAGATTCATGTGATTGGAAATTTGACCCAAATCTCATTATAGTCTTTAATAAAGCTGAAGAATATTTATTGATCCATAATAACTAAGTTTAATTTGCTGAGCAGAAGTTGCAACTAATTAAAGTAATGGTCGGTAGCAGAAGTTTAATAAAAAGAACCCAACAGACACATTATTTGAAAGGTCTGCAACTGCTTATTCATCTTATGGATGTCTTGTGTGTCACCCCCCTCTGCCCCCCGGGGGGGCACATTTTTAATTTCTTTACAACACCAATTGTGTGACACATCATTTGAAATGTCTGCAACTGCTTATTCATATTATGAATGTCTTGTGTGTCAACCCCCCCTCTGTCCCCCAGGGGGCGGCACATTTTTAATTTCTTTACAACACCAGTCGTGTGACACATCATTTGAAAGGTCCGCAACTGCTTATTCATATTATGGATGTCTTGTGTGTCACCCCCCCCCACTCTGTCCCCCAAGGGGGGCACATTTTTAATTTCTTTAGAACACCAGTCGTGTGACACATCATTTGAAAAATCTGCAACTGCTTATTCATATTATGGATGTCTTGTGTGTCATCCCCCTTTTGCCCCCCAGGGGGGGCACATTTTTAATTTCTTTACAACACCAGTCGTGTGGCACATCATTTGAAAGGTCTGCAACTGCTTGTTCATATTATGGATGTCTTATGTGTCAACTCCCACTCTCCCCCCAAGGGGATACATTTTTAATTTCTTTACTACACCAGTCGTGTGACACATCCTTTGAAATATCTGCAACTGCTTATTCATATTACGGATGTCTTGTGTGTCACCTCCACATTGTGGTCCCCCCAGGGGGGCCTATTTTTAATTTCTTTACAACACAAGTTGTGTCACACATCATTTGAAAGATCTGCAACTGCTTATTCATCTTATGGATGTCTTGTGTGTCAACCTCCCTCTCTGCCCCCCAGGGGGCGGCACATTTTTAATTTTTTTACCAGAAGAAGAAGAAGACAAGAAGACACCCCACCGGGACCCCAACCGTTAGGTTTATGGGTTTTTACGTCCCGAGGGAAAAGTCCCTACCGCCATCCAACGAACACAAAGGCAATATGCACCGCACAAACTGACAAGAAAATAGTAACAATAATAAAAATTACAACTAAAACAGTAATCTGTTTTGGAAAAATTACAGATGCAGTAAACAGGCAACATCGCCAACTGCCAACCCGACAAATTATTATAAAATATTAAACAAAAATTAAACAGGTAACAAGGCATACAAACATTAATAATAGCAACAAACATTAATACAAACATTGTCAATACGCTACAATAAAAAAAAAATATATAAAGAAAGACAAATTAAAAGTACAAATAAATAAAGAATTACAACAAGAATAATGATATTTACAGATGAGAAAAACTGAATCCACTGAGTATAAATTACAGATAAAGAAAGCTGACTATAAATTCATAGCATTGACATCAAACTAGGCTGGCACATCAATACTTATAACGAATAATTGAATAGAGTCCATTCAAAATATTAAAATTGTCCTTAAGTTTATGGTAATTTAAACAGTTCATAAGAGTCTTTTTCATATTCTGCCTATAAGATAAATCTCTATCAAATTTAAAATGATGGATCATGAGTTTGCATTTACCGAAAATATAGTGTTTCACGTTTCCAATAGAGCCACAATCACAGCGATCCGAAGGTCTTTTACCTATATTAAATAAGTAGGACGGAAAGCTTCCGTGACCTGTAAGGTAAAATTGTACCACTTCTTTTGTGCAAAGAAAATCTAAGTCAACTTTATTAAGAACTGCATATGTATCTCTTCCAACTGTAGCTGTCTGCCATTGATTTTGCCAGTCTGCAATGGATTTTTGTTTTAAATGTCGTTTCAAAAAAGAAATAGGATACGGAACTGAGGTATGTACGTTCGCTGACCCTTTTAAGATAACATTTTTGGCTATCTTGTCTGCACGTTCATTGCCCTCCAGACCTGCGTGTGCCTTTATCCAGCCGATGAAAATCTGTTTATGTCGATTAGAATTTAATATATTAAATATATCTTTGATAATGATATTTGACGGAAAAAGTCTCTGCAGATCACATACTGAAGACAGACTGTCGGAGTATAAAATTGCATAATTGAAGTCAGAATTCATAAACCAGTCTATCGCAAGTTTGATTGCTGAAAGTTCTGCTTGATATATAGTATTATAGCTCTTTAAACTGATACCATAATCCATAATGAAACTGCCGTTATAAAATACAGTGTATGCTGCTGATGTACCCTCTGACATATGAGAACCATCTGTATATATGATTGGATAGAGCGATTTTGGAACACTGTCTGTCACATCTTTTAAAAAATGAAGATTCTGCAGATGGTTAAAATCTGGAAAAACAAATGTTTTTAATTTATTCATAAAATCCTTGCCCTTAATAACTACGTTATTGTTACAGGCCAAACCCGATTTTAGGCCAAACTAGATTGGCCTAGGCCAAACTAGTTTATCCTAACGCCCATCGGATAGACTAGTTTTTCCTAGGCCAAACCGGTCTATCCTAACGCCCATCGGATAAACTAGTTTTTCCTAGGCCAAACCGGTCTATCCTAACGCCCATCGGATAAACTAGTTTTTCCTAGGCCAAACTAGTCTATCCTAAGGCCCATAGGACAATCTAGTTTTTCCTAGGCCAAACTAGTTTGGCCTAACTTTTATAGGATAAACTAGTTTAGCCCGCTGTTTATTGGTCTGAACTAGTTTCTCCTAGGCCGATCTAGTTTATCCTAGGCCAATTCAATTTGGCCTGATTTTATTGAATTCAATGGCGCCACAGCGCCAACATTCTAGTTTGTCCTAGGCTGATCTAGTTTATCCTAGGCCAATTTAATTTTACTTGTTTCTAGCTCGCATGCGTCAAAGCCAGAGAAATAATGGGCTCGCAGGCTCTGTATGTATGAATTTACGTATGTATGTACCAATGTACGTACATATGTACGTGCGTATGTACGTAACGCGATAACTCGTGATAGAAATATCCGATTTGCTTCAAATTTTGGATGTATGTTCATTGATATAAGGTACTTTTCTGACTAATTTTGAAAATTCATTGGATAAGAATAAAGGGAAGCGAACTGGAGGCTAATTCCCCATCGTTAATTTAGAGAAATGGATTTTTCATGCAGAATTATCAGTTTTCATTTAAAATTTTAGATATAGGATCTTTCTGACAAGGCGCCTCCATGATTAGTTGTGGATGTTTATTGTTTAAGTGTAAAAAAAGGGCAATGTAGGTACTCCGCCCCCATAATTTAGATAAATGGTTTTTGACGCAGAATTTACGGATATGCTTCACATTTGTATATAGGTTCTTTCTGATAAGGCGATTCTCTGAATAGTTTTGGGGGTTTAATGGTTAAGTATGAAGGGAAAATGAACGATTACCCTCTTACATAGAAAAAACTAGTTTATCTTATGGGTATTTAGATAAACAAGTTTGGTGTAGGAAAAACTACTTTATAGGATTGGCATAAGGATAAAATAATTTGGCCGAGACTAATCTAATTTAGCTCGAAAACGGGTTTGGCAGTAAAAAATATATCTTTCACTAGAAAAAGTATAAATGTGTGTCAAGAGTCATTGCTTATAACACCAATACAGAAATTTAACATGTTCACCTTAGAGACATGATGCATTCGACATGGTGTTTGCTTATTCAAACAAATTATTATTATTTACTTTTGTACAGGAAGAGCTCTGTCTGTACAAAAATCAGTGAAAAAAGACTCAGTCCGGCTCGATCTGACCCTACTCAATTTCTGCAAAAAAGTTCAGGTTTTACTTCACATACAATTAAGATTCCTTTAAAAAATACTGCTTATATACTTATTGGATAAATTTATAATGTATTTTTAAATTATGATGTGTTCAGAGAATGGAAAATACACAATGTATTAATGATTATCTAGATTCTTAGAGTTTCAATATTCAAATACGGATTCATTAAATAATCGATGTAGTTTCGAACAAAAGAAAAAATATGAGAGTTATAAATATCATAACTTTTGAGTCGGTTCAGTAAAAAATAGATTTGTGAATATATTTCTCTGTCATTCCTTAAGGCTTTTCTCAAATCCTAAAGAGCTACATCCTAACACATTTACGAACTACTTCCTTTTCGGAAATGCATAAGGTTAACAGATTCAGATAATATGTAATCGAATGGCGTAAACCATTTTTTCATAAAAGCAATGTATCTTTGAGAAAATAATAAAGCTACGTTTTGAATCAAATTTCCGGTTACGACTTCACGAAAAAAAAAATTGACGCCGTGACAAGAATAGCTTATATGTCGACAGGTAATTAATTTCTCAAAAATGGAAAATGCTGTTCGATTCCAAATTATGTTCAGCTTCAATCTGGCTCGAATATGCAATAATAATAATAATAATAATAATAATAATAATAATAATAATAATAATAATAATAATAATAATAATAATAAATGCAAGTCAGATCTCAGTTGTCACGAGTGTGCAGAAAAAAAAGCAAACACCATGTCCAATGCATCATGTCTCTAAGGTGAACATGTTAAATGTCTGTATTGATGTTATAAGCAATGACTCTTGACACACATTTATACTTTTTCTAGTGAAAGATATGTTTTTTACTGGTCAAACCCGTTTTCGAGCTAAATTAGATTAGCCTCGGCCAAACTATTTTATCCTTATGCCAATTGGATAAACTAGTTTTTTCTACACCAAATTTGTTTATCTAAATGCCCATAGGATAAACTAGTTTTTTCTATGTAAGAGATGTAATCGTTCATTTTTCCCTTCATACCTATCCATTAAACCCCCAAAACTATTCAGGGAATCGCCTTATTAGAAAGAACCTATATACAAATGTAAAGCAAATCCGTAAATTCTGCGTCAAAAACCATTTATATAAATTATGGGGGGGGGATTAACCTACATTGCCCTTTTTTACACTTAAACAATAAACATCCACAACTAATCATGGAGGCGCCTTGTCAGAATGATCCTATATCTAAAATTTAAATGAAAACTGATAATTCTGCATGAAAAATTCATTTCTCTAAATTAACGGTGGGGGATTAGCATCCCGTTCGCTTCCCTAAATTTTTATCCAATGAATTCCCAAAATTAATCAGAAAAAGTACCTTATATCAATGAACGTACATTCAAAATTTGAAGCAAATCGGATATTTCTATCACGAGTTATCGCGCTACGTACATACTCATGTACATACGCACGTACATACGTACGTACATTCGTACATACATACTTACATTCATACATACAGAACCTGCGAGCCCATTATTTCTCAGGCTTTGACGCCTGCGAGCTAAAAACACGCAAAAGTAAAATGGCCTAGGATAAACTAGATCAGCCTAGGACAAACTAGAATGTTGGCGCTGTGGCGCTATTGAATTCAATAAAATCAGGCCAAATTGAATTGGCCTAGGATAAACTAGAAAGGCCTAGGAGAAACTAGTTCAGACCAATAAACAGCAGGCTAAACTAGTATATCCTATGAGAGTTAGGCCAAACTAGTTTGGCCTAGGAAAAACTAGATTGTCCTATGGGCCTTAGGATAGACTAGTTTGGCCTAGGAAAAACTAGTTTATCCGATGGGCGTTAGGATTGACCGGTTTGGCCTAGGAAAAACTAGTTTATCCGATGGGCGTTAGGATAGACCGGTTTGGCCTAGGAAAAACTAGTCTATCCGATGGGCGTTAGGATAAACTAGTTTGGCCTAGGCCAATCTAGTTTGGCCTAAAATCGGGTTTGGCCTGTAACATTATCAAGTTTAATATTATCATGATTATGTAACACAGCATACTTCTTAGCCATACACCTCAAAGTGATTAAAATTGGCATAATTCCTGTTATTACTCGTAAAGCTTCAGTGGAAACATTTCGATATGTTTTGATGATTGACATGAGTCCAATTCTCTGACATGAATTCAATCTTTGGACACCATTAGAGTTCAAATCATTCACCCAGACTTCTGCACCGTAAGCAATCTGTTTTTCAATTACCAAACGATACCATTGCTTTTTATAATAAGTGGCAAGTCCCTTATCCCGATGACCAGTCTTTCTAATGCCAAATGTAAAATTTCGAACATTCTCTCGAACAATATCCAGATGGTGATACCAGTTGAAACGGCTATCTAAATTAAAACCCAGATATACAATGTGTTCTTTAACTGGAATTGAATTGCCTCTCAGCTTAAAAATTGGGCGTCTGTTCTCCAACGTGAATCTTCCCATCATCATAGCTAAACATTTATCAACACTTAAATTAAGTTCAAGACTGTTACAAATTCTATCAAAAGTGTTAACAGAGTCATTAACTGACAACTCAAGAGCTCGTCTTGTATCCGCACCTTTAATAACTATAAAGTCATCTGCATACGATATAATGTGAGAATGTCTTTTCTTATATTCCTTAATAATTTTGTCTGCAAAAATAATCCAGATGAACGGACCAAGGCATGATCCTTGAGGACAACCACGAAAGGCGGTGAACCACTTAATGGCATCCGAATAACGGAAACCAATTTTTCTATTAGACATATAATTCTTCAGTGTTGATTTCAAATAAATTGGTATAGGCAAATCATCAATGAGCTCTGCTAAAATGTTCCAGCAAACCGTGTCAAATGCGCCTTCAATATCCAAGGACACAATCGTGCAATACTGTTTTCTTGTGAGAACATCCTTAACAAATTGCTTAAGTGTAGCTAGTGCAGTCACCGTTGAGCGACCCTCTCTGAATCCGAATTGCATATCTGAGAAAAAATTTTTAGATTCCAGAATGGTCATCGCACGGATTTTAATGATCCGTTCCAAGACTTTACCAAAAATGGAGAGTAAAGTGATAGGACGGTACCCTCTGGGTGAGTTAGCTGATTTGTTTCGCTTTCTGAAAAATACGACGACTCCTGCTTTCCAGCATTCCGGAAAATGTCCCAAGGCAATACACTTATTAAAGATAGCACAAACTAAGTCTGGAAATTTATTGCAGATATTCTTGACAATTATAGCGTCCAAATTATCAAAGCCAGGTGCTTTACCATTTGCCTGTTGGGATAAAGCAAAATTGATTTCCCTTATGTGAATATTAAAAAAGTCATCGAACACCAGTTGTGTGACATATCATTTGAAAGGTCTGCAACTGCTTTTTCATACCATGGGGTATTGGCGAGTGCAGAAAGTATGGGTAGCCTACAACTTGGAATCGCGAAGCGATTACGTGGTGGGTTGGCGAGCGTAGCGAGCAGGGGGACGGAGCCCCCCCTAGTAATGCTACAAAAATATTGAAATTAAATTTAAATCTGCGTTTCGAATTGCAACCGCGATCGTCCTCAGGATAAAAGGATGTTAAACAACCGTAAAAGTTCAAAACGTTTGTGTCAGACAGTCTCTCTCTTTTTTAATCATTATTTTATCTTTCTGTCAGAACTAGTGTTTAAAGCATATTATAACCCTTTATCTACCGGCGGTACTTATAAGTACCATTAAAATTACTTATTTTAAAATTCTTTTAATACGTCATTTAGAAGTAATACTGTTTAGAATCACTTACAGATACATTACTTTATTTTGTTCCGAAAGCATTATTGGTTACACAAAAGAAAAATATTTTTAAAAGGATGATTTCTTTTGCCTTTGTATCTATTCAGCTTTCTTGGCGCTAAGGGAGAAAGGGAGAGGGTCGGGATTTTTCAATACGGAAATTATTTCTATATTTATATTGTAGGAACATCATATTTGTACATTTTATAATTCTACAAAATACTTAGAAAGCAATTTAAAATAAAGGATTTCAGTGGGGTTATAAATATTGCAGAAACAAATTCAAATAAATTCAAATTCAATTAATCATTCTAAATCCTTCAATCCTTCCAAAATCCTTCAAAAAATTATTATATGATTATGTAAATCTCTTAATTTAGTTTAAAAGGCTTACGTAAAATTTTTTAGAATGTAAAATTTTCATGAATTCATAATTCGGTAAATAAATCGTTAAAGCTTGCATAGTACGGTACATAAATACATACACACATACATATATATGTATGTATGTATTATTATTATTAACAAATTTTCTGATTCGGTGAATTTCGTTAGATATTAAAAAAAAAATTATATATGAAAAATGAATCCTCATTTATTTCTTTTTTAAAGTCTTTTTTTTTTTCAGCTTCTTGGTATGCTATATAAAGCTAAATATTGTCATTTTCAGATCTAATTACAACAATATTCAAAGAAATAATACAGATTTATCTTGAATTAGGCTTATGTTGTTCATCTGAGGAATCCATAAGCTATTCATGGTTTCTTATTTTTGCATTTCTTATTTTCTAAGTTCATCTCTTGAATATCTTTCCTATTTATTTTTATACAGGGTGTGCCTAAATTCATGGTACATACGCTAGCGGGTGATATAACACATCAAGACGAGTAATAGTAAATGGGAAACCAAGGGTCCCAAACGTATTCCAAAGGAGACAGGTGCCATCAAAGTTTGGGTTCCCAAATTGCAAATGATGATAAAAAAGGGAAAAATGGGTCGATTTATTTGCGGTTTTCGCTAAAATCATTCTTTAAATCAGTATTTTCGTTTTAAAAAAAGTTTTAAAGAGAAAGTTATTAAAATGTCGGTAGAGGGCGCTCTAGAGTTTGGAGTACCGAATAACTACTTTTTACCGGTGTTTTTTTTAACACTGTTAAATGTGTTCTAAAGCTTAGACCTTAAATTAAATTTTGTGTGCACAAGTGAAATCATCGGGAGTGGTTAAGTGGAGCAAATTTAACTGTGTTCAGGGGTTGATTTTTGAACTATCATATATAATGAGCAAAATAATAAGTGATGAAGCAAAATTTAAGAAGTGATACAGGGCTCGCACCGTTCCTAAAATTTTCACACGTTGCTACTAGTACTTTAAATCAAAAATCTTCATAGAAGGTCCATTTAACACCTACAATAGAATTAATCAATAAAATTACCGTTTAAAATTGTGGTGAGAAAGTAGGAAAATATAAGGAACAGTGCGAACCCTGGGTGATAGTACAAATCAAAACAAACAACATTCACTAATGCATGATTTGAATTCAAACACAAACGTGTTAGAGCATGTTCAAACTAGATACATGCAAGCGCTATAGCTACCATTATGCTGTTAGTTTCCGGAAGAAGAATATGAAAATTGACATGGGGAAGAAAAACGCGTATGCAAATTTTCGCTAACATAAAAGTTACTTATTTGAGTGCGTAATTGTAAAACTTGGAACTGTTCACAGCAGTTGTCTTCATTTGCTTTGTGGATAGCCGATAATACCGTTTTGTACTCTAACCAGGAGAAAGCCGAGATGTATTACATGTACGGAGCTGCACAAGGTAATGCAACAGAAGCTCAAAGATTGTACCGAGAGCGTTTACCAACCAGACGTGTTCCTGATGCGAGGATATTTCAACGAACGCCATCCGTTACGGATAAAGCGATAGGCATGAATCTAGCACGCGGGAACTGTCCGAAGAAGTGAACGTTTCCCGTAATACCGTGTGGCGAGTTCTGCGAGATAAATGAATGCATCCGTACCATGCGCAGAGAGTTCAAGGCTTAGAACCAGCGGATTACCAGGCACGTGTCAGCTTTAGCACGTGGTTGCTTAAAAAAAAACGGCTATGGACCCTGCTTTTGTGCACATGTGTTGTTCACAGACGAATGCCCATTTACACACGAGGGTATTTTGAATATCCACAGTTATCATGTGTGGTCAAATGAAAACCCATACACAATACGTCCACGTTCGTTCCAGCGACGTTTCGCGGTCAATATTTGGGCCGGAATCGTTCACGATTATCTAATTGGGCCATACTTACTTCCAACGCGCCTGGATGGAGATTCATATCTTACCTCGTGCTTCTGTAAAAGGTGTTGCCAGAACTATTAAACCATGTTCCAGCACACATCAGACGACGTATGTGGTTCCAACACGACGGAGCACCGACCCATTACAGCCTGGATGCCCGTAACGCCCTGAATATCATGTATCCGGGGCGATGGATAGGTCGTGGCGGTCCGATCAGCTGGCCGGCCGTTCACCCAATTTATCCTGTCTGGACTTTTTCTTGTGGGGTCATATGAAGAGCCTGATATACGAAGATGGTCCCGTAGATTCTGCTGAAGACCTTGTTGCCCGTATATCCGTTGCTTCGGCCACCATAAGAGAGATGCCTGGTGTTTTCGCCAATGTACTGCGGTCAATCCACCGACGGCTTCAAGGTGCGTTCGAGTTGGTGGCCGCAATTTTGAACAATTCCTGTGATGGTGTACTTCGAGTTGTTTATTTTCATAAATAAAGTGTTTTTCTTCCTTTTGTTGGATTCTTTTCATTCCATCTCTGTCTGTCCTGATTTCTATCACTTTGTTATTATTTTGCTCATTACATACGATCGTTGAAAAATCAACCCCTGAACACAGTTAAATTTACTCCACTTAACCACTCCCGATGATTTCACTTGTGCACACAAAATTTAAGTTAAACTCTAAGCTTTAGAAAACATTTAACAGTGTTTAAAAAAAAAAAAAAAAAAAAAAAAAAAAAAACTGGTAAAAAGTAGTTATTCGGTACTTTAAAGTCTAGAGCGCCCTCTATCGGCATTTTTATAACTTTCTCTTTAAAACTTTTTTAAAAAAGAAAATACTAATTTAAAGAATGACTTTAGCGAAAATCGCAAATAAATCGACCCATTTTTCCCCTTTTTATCATCATTTGCAATTTTGGACCCTAAACATTGATGGCGCCTGTCTCCTTTGGAATACGTTTGGGACCCTTGGTTTCCTATTTACTATTACTCGTCTTGATGTGTTCTATCACCCCCTAGCGTATGTACCATGAGGTTAGGGACACCCTGTATATTTGTGATTTCACTTTAAAAGTTATATTGTTATGTTACCTTTTCTTTTGAATTTAATGCATGCTATTCTTTTTTAGTTATACACATATATATATATGTGTGCGTGTGTATGTATGGGTGGAGTCTAGTAGCCTGAGACGTCAGAGGAAAAGGATAGCAATATCGTATGGTAGTTCAATTATGACAGGGATGCTTGTTCTGGTAAACCGGCAAGTCTGTTATCAAGCCCAATTTATGAAAAGTAAATGTTTGTTGAGATTGCCAGAATAAACTTACCTCCAAACACCCCAAATGTCAAACACAAGAGTTCGACGCTGTGCGTAAGGGATGCTAGGGCAAAGCTGGCCGAAGCGATAAGAGTACCTACAATGGTTACAGGCCGGCAACCATATGTATTAGCAAAGCCGCTCACAACAGGACCTGAAAAGATGTTTAATAATAAAATAAAACACTGATTGAGTTAAAATAAACCAATAAGTTATTCAAATTACATAAATAATATAAATCCATGAATTTTAAAAGATGCATCTGAAACAGTGGCATGATTAAAAGAATGTCAGTATTCGCCACAAACTTTTTTCTGTAGCGCACTATTCGCTACATCCCATTATTCAAAATTCAGAGCGCTAAACTATTGAGTTGTCCGGAAAGCTCGTGCCGATTTTGAAGGAAAATTTAAATGCAGAAGGTTTAAATTATAGTACACACTTTTTAAATTATATAGGTGCCATTCTGTTCTAAAACCTATCTTCATCTTTAAGGCAACTAGAAAATTCCGTCAATGCAGAATATCTCGGTTTTTCAGCGATAAACTTTTTCTATGTGATTTTTTATTTCGACCGAAGAGTTGAAGTTTTTCTTCATTAAAGGAATTTTGTAATAATTGAAAAAAGGAGGAAATTAGAGGACGCGAGGTCTGATAAATATGGTGAATGAGGTAAACCATCCCAACAAAGCTCCAACAATTTTTGTCGAATTATCAGACACGTGTGACTGCGCATTGATTCTCGCTATTTTTGGATTTTTTGTTCGATTGATGCCTTTAATTCGACTAATTGGGATCAACACTTCTCTAAATTTATCGTCTCGTTGATTGGTAATATATCATAATACAGGATTCCTTCCCGATTTCACCAGACACAGAGCATGATTTTCTTTGTGTGAAGACCTGCTTTTGGTGTGACTAAAAGGTAGTCCATTTTTCATTTCCTATCACTACTTGCTTTAAAAATGGTGTCACTTCGTTACGTTTGTAGATTGAGTCGCAAACGGAAATGTAACACATCAGATTTTTCTGTGTTAAACAGAGAGGAATCCATACATCGAAACTGTTTATGTATCTAAGCTTCACAAAAGGCTTGTGGATGGTGTATTTTGGCATATTTCTGCAAATTTACTTTTTGTGGGTTATTCTCGATCAGTGTTTTAATCTGATTTTCATCTGTGGTGTAGGGCCTACACTGGCATTCTTGATCTTTAAGGTTGAAATCAATAGCTTTAAATTTAGCAAATCACTTCCGCACAATTCTTTAAGATTCGGCAACTCCGCCATAAAAAGTGCATATCTTGTTTACCGCTTATGTGGCATTTTTGCCTTTCCGAACAAAGAAAAAAATTAAATGCCTAAAATGCACTTTTTTTTTTCAATATTCAAAGGGATAAAAAAATTTAACGTATGTAATTTTTTTTCCAAATAAATTGAAGCGATTTTTTTACGATATATACGCATGGCTTTTATTTTCAATCGTTTCAATGTATTCAGACTTGTCCTTACGTTATCTACCAAAAATTGGCACGAGCTTTTCGGACAATCCAATACAAACTACCGGGGAAAAGTAGCAACTGTTGTAGTTTTGTTGCTTGTAGCATAGCACACTACTTCTGATCACTATTGTATATATAGATATTTGACATATTAGTCTACCAATCTGAAGATTTTACAAAGTTTATTTTTTGTAGAGAAGCCTCCTCATATCTCCCATACTTATCGAAGGTTCTAATAGTCGGTGGCTTAAATAGAGAGTACCTTGATGACGAAGGGGGCAAATTTCAGCGTCCCGGCTCAGTATTCCTTTTTCCAAATCGTTTTTGCTTTTTCTTATTAACCATTTTTCTTATTAATTTTCTTAACCAAGAATTGTATCGTCAAGAACTGGTACTATCAAGTGTTATGAGAGACTCAGAATTTGCCACAAAAAACTTATAAGCATAGTTACGCGACACAGCTGGTTACCTAGGTTAAGGAAAATGTTACCCAGTGTTTTATGAGACACAGGAAAAAAAACCTCGTATTTTTTTTTTTTAATTGATAAATTCTATTTTTTTTCAAAACAGTATATATTATTTTAGATTATCTACTATCAACACCAGAAAGCATTTTCGTATTGATTACCGATTTAAATAAACTTGGAATTTATTAAAAATGATACTTTCGTATCAGCCGCATGTCAAAGTTTAACAATGGGCGAAACGGCCCCAGACATTTACCTGTTTCTAGCAGACGTTTTTACTGTGACTAATTCAATGTTTAAGCACACAGTTCAATTACATGTCTGTTAAATTTATGTTTTATTATTTATTAATCTATGAAATATTTAGTTCTTATACAATATTAGTCAGATACAAATGCAAAAATTTTTATATTGCTTTAAGTGGAAACATATTAATCCTTCGTAATCGGACTGTACGCGATAGAGGTCGATTAAAAAAAATCGTGCTTTAAAATTATTTTAAAAACCATTAAAAACTGGTCGTTGGGGGCCACCGTAATACTTACCCATCATGTATATGAAAATAAAACTATTTGTGAAAACTATTTATGCAATGCATTGCAATTCATAAACAAAATTTAAATATTGTTAATATTAAAGAACTGCTGATTACCAATTTCGACAAATTATATAACACGCCAAACTACTCAAGTAGTACCAAACTGCCTAAAAGAAACATCCTTATAACTCCAAAACTAATAATTCTATTAACTAACAATTAACTGCGTCGGATTAAGCGTCTCATTTCCAATTAAAATATACCTTTAAATTGAAATTTGAATGAAATACAGGGTCATGAAAAATCGAAGAATGTGGAAAACAGGATTACATATATCTCGCAACTAATAATCCGATGGACTTCGTTCTATATGCAAAATGTGTGTTATTTTATTGCCTTTTACTTCCATGCCTTAGAACAAAAAAATTCGAAAATTTTTATATACCTTTCATCAGAACCAATTTTTCGAGAATCCGAAAAAAATAGTTCCGGATAATCGAGGCTGCTGATATTAAATAGGCTTCGTCCCATTCTTACCTACTAACTACATACAAAATTTGAAGTCTCTATCTCAATTTGTTCGGGAGATAGAGCGTTTACAGACAGACAGACGGACGGCAAATTTTTTTTTCTAAAAATCTGTTTTTCGGAATCTCCACTATCTAAAACGTGCAAATCCGTCAAAATTTTTTTTTCGATTTTCAAAACAATTGCAAGACTTACCTTATATACTACGTATGATGGGTAAGTAAAATCAGTAAATTCATATGCGCTTTTATAATAAATAGCACCTGAAAGAACGTTTCTCCCTGTTTGAAGGCATAAAAATTGAAATTGTGCTTTAATAGACATCAACGTTGCTCACGGACACGTTTTTTTTTTTTTTTTTTTTTTTTTTATTTATTTATTTTTTTTTTTTTTATTTTTTTTAATTTAACACAAGTTTGAGAATAATGTCAACTATAAAAACAGTTAAATTTCAAAATTTGTTACAGCTAATCTATGCAAAATTTTTCAGTTAAAAAATCCAGCACAATATTTTGTATTCTGTACTTGAAAAGTAAAATCGAAACCATTATAAAGTCACTCCTGTGTCTGTCATTTTACTCATAAACTATAAATTGTGGAAAGTTCAAATTGTGGGAAGTAATTACTGTCTCTCATATTTACAGATTATTAAACATTCATAAATATATTTAGGAAAAATATAGAGGGGCTTATTAAATATTTTTTTTTAATTTTTCCTTTATATCGTGTGGGTTATTGTGTGAAAGCTTTCGTATGTCAAACTCAAAAATATATTTCTTTTAAGTTTAGGTATTACATTTTCAGAGAACCGTCGAAAATATATAGCAAATACATCCCCCCCCCCACACACACATATAATTTTGAATCTATTGAAACTAAAATAATGAAAACATTAGATGTAGTAAATGTTAATTTAAATCTTGTAGGAAAACTATAGCGATTATTCACAGTGATTTCACATTGGGTCATGGTGCTATTAAGATATATGTTATTGTAATAAACAAATGCATATGTAATAGTGTAATAATCTTACTTGCAGTAATAAAGATTATTACTTTGCATTTTTTTGGGAGGGGGGTTAATTAACGCTACATACATTATTTAATCGTAACAATTGTGAGTGAAGATACATAAAAGGAAAAAAACTCATTTATATTTTATTACATTTTAAAATTTTAATATTTTGATCAGAAATGAATAAAATCTTAAAAATGTTTACCTGCTATTAAGTAAAATCCTGCAAGTAAAGATCCTACCCATGCTAGCTGTCCTTTACTGACCCCTAGGTCTTTTGAAAGGTCTGGTAATAATAGTCCAAAAGAGAAAATAATTCCGTCCACGATGACATTGCAACAGAAAGAACCGAGCACAACAAACCAGCCCCATCCGCCATCAGGTGGTTGTACAAGCGGAACTTCTTCCACGTTTTTCGCTTCATTATTGCACTTAGATTTCTCTTTCTCTTCCATGATGATAAAAGATGCTACTTCAAGAATACGACACAAAAACACAACATATATAACAGGAAGATATCAGCCCTTTATTAATAATAGCATTGTGACATTGTGTGGTGCGTTAAAATCTGAAAAGAAAAATGGCGCATTAGCAAAAGTATATAACACTAAATATAAAATTAGACAGATTAAAGTGACAAAAGTTATAATGGAAAGTACTATATTAAGTCTCACCAATTGACAGGTGGCTTGATATATCGTGTTTTCTTTTCCTACTTACACATTTTTGCAAATTGACACATATGTTAAAAGTTCTATTGCTTTCGAAAGGTACATTTATTTATATATTTATGCCTCATGATATTATCAATACTTTTTTTTAGGTTAAAAAAACTCCTTTTTTATGAGTTTTAAAGGAAATTAAAGTTTTTCAAATTTCGAACAGAACATTAGCATAAACAATACATTTCAGTATGATATTACCACCACATACGGAAACAGAAAAAAATCTCAAAAGTTTCGGAAAAATATTAGGTATAAATTTCTCCTGCTTCTAATATATATTTTAAAGTACGGCATTATTGTGATCATGTATCTCAAATCTATATATATAAAAGAAAGTCTGGATTTCGTATTAATCTATATATATAAAAGAAAGTCTGGATTTCGTATTAATCACAGCACAAAAAAATCTGCCGAACCAAAAATCTTGAAAATTGGGGTAAAAACACTTCTGATAACATCGAGTGCCGCTAAGAAGGGATTTTCGAAAATTCCACCCCTAAGGTGAGTTAAAAAAAGAACGAACTTTTAAAAAATTCCTTAAAAATGCGGCTTTTGTAGTTATTTTTCAACTGACAACATATTTTAGTGTATTTTTTTATGCTGAATCGAATGGTACCAAGCAAAATCTTTTAAGTTCAGTAGTTCGCGTGATACTTCACATTTCCCTGATTTGGCGGCGTCTTCGGCGCAAAAACCTGAAATTTTCAATCCTTATCTATATATATAAAAGAAAATCTGGATTTCGTATTAATCACAGCACAAAAAAATCTGCCGAACCTAAAATCTTGAAAATTGGGGTAAAAATACTTCTGATAACATCGAGTGCCGCTAAGAAGGGATTTTCGAAAATTCCACCCGTAAAGCTGTTAAAAAAAGGAACGAACTTTTAAAAAATTCCTTAAAAATTGGCTTTTGTAGTTATTTTTCAACTGATAACATAATTTAAAGTATTTTTTCATGCTGAATCGAATTGTACCAAGCAAATTCTTTTAAGTTCAGTAGTTCGCGAGATACTTCACATTTTGCTGATTTGGCGGTGTCTTCGGCGCAAAAAGCTGAAATTTTCAATCCTTATCTATCTATATATATATAAAAGAAAGTCTGGATTTCGTATTAATCACAGAACAAAAAAATCTGCCGAATCTAAAATCTTGAAAATTGAGGTAAAAATACTTCTGATAACATCGAGTGCCGCTAAGAAGGGATTTTCGAAAATTCCACCCCTAAGGCTGTTAAAAAAAGGAACGAACTTTTAAAAAATTCCTTAAAAATCGGCTTTTGTAGTTATTTTTCAACTGATAACATATTTTAGTGTATTTTTTCATGCTGAATCGAATGGTACCAAGCAAACTCTTTTAAGTTCAGTCGTTCGCGAGACACTTCACATTTTGCTGATTTGGCGGTGTCTTCGGCGCAAAAAGCTGAAATTTTCAATCCTTATATATATATATAAAAGAAAGTCTGGATTTCGTTTTAATCACGGCGCAAAAAAATGTACCGAACCAAAAATCTTGAAAATTGGGGTAAAAATACTTCTTATAACATCGAGTGCCGCTAAGAAGGGATTTTCAAAAATTCCACCCCTAAGTGAGTTAAAAAAAGAACGAACTTTTAAAAAATTCCTTAAAAATCGGCTTTTGTAGTTGTTCTTCAACTGATAACATATTTTAGTGTATTTTTTCATGCTGAATCGAATGGTACCAAGCAAATTCTTTTAAATCCAGTAGTTCGTGAGATACTTTACATTTTCATAATTTGGCGATTTCTTCGGCGCAAAAACCTGAAATTTTCAATCCTTATCTATGTATATAAAAGAAAGTCTGGATTTCGTATTAATCAGGACACAAAAAAATCTACCGAACCAAAAATCTTGAAAATTGGGGTAAAAATACTTCTTATAACATCGAGTGCCGCTAAGAAGGGATTTTCGAAAATTCCACCCCTAAGGTGAGTTAAAAAAAGAACGAACTTTTAAAAAATTCCTTAAAAATAGGCTTTTGTAGTTGTTCTTCAACTGATAACATATTTTAGTGTATTTTTTCATGCTGAATCGAATGGTACCAAGCAAATTCTTTTAAATCCAGTAGTTCGTGAGATACTTTACATTTTCATAATTTGGCGATTTCTTCGGCGCAAAAACCTGAAATTTTCAATTCTTATCTATATATATAAAAGGAAGTCTGGATTTCGTATTAATCACGACACAAAAAAATCTATTGAACATACAATTTTAAAAGAGAGTTCTATGATAATGTTAACATGATTATGTAAGCTATATTTATATCTCAATATATATAAAACGCAAATTGAAATTTCATTCCGGCCGCTTATAATGTATGTTCTACTAGATAGATTTTAGTGGAACTTACATTGTTAGTTGGATAATTTTTCAGAAATTTTGTAACAAATGAAATATAGCATTCTATTGTTTAATTGAATACTTATGGAGATGTTTAAAATCAGATGAACCCAATTACAAAAGGTTGACTTTATTTTAAAGGTTCCGCTGAATGAATTTTTATGTGATTAAAACTGTTAGCATGTTGAGCGCTACGTCTTTTATGGGTCACTATAATTCAACTTTCCGTTTAGATGACTGACTTTTCATCGATGGCAGACAGTTTAAAATACGATATAAAACTAAAAATTATTATGATATTAAAATTTCGTTTGTTTCAAAGTTTCTTTTTAAAAAAAAACTGACCAGCGTAGCGGGCGAATACTGCTAGTATATTTATATTTAAGACAATTAAGATCCATAAATTTATAGAAATAAATGCTCAAGTAATTGGATTTTTGAGCAACATGTAAAACTTTATTCATACAAGCCTCTGTTATTTTGATAAAACATAATTAGAGATCTCTTCCTAATCTCGGCTCTGAATTTTGATTAAAAATAAATAAAAAAAATCAACATGATATAATTGAATGTATTAGGTTGATCCAATTTATTTCCAGAGAAAGACATTTTCCTAGAAAAGGAGTCATGGGAAAATTGAAAGATTCTGAGTATGTTCAAAGTTGAATAAAGATAAAAGACTTCAAAGGTTGACATGGATCACCTAAGAGATGTGGAAATAGATCGTTCCTGCGAAAGCAAAATTTGTATCAATATTTAACGTCTCCTATCCTAGAATATAGTAAAACACCAATTATTCGTTTTTCAAGGGAACGTTCTAAAACGGCGTATAATCTATATAATAAAGGCCAAACGTATCTGTGCGTAACGCATACGTCATGTTTTGAATGGCAACACTTTCCGGTGAAATTTCGATTTTGCAATTTTCACTATTGTAAATATTTAAACTTCTAGACATAGTACGTTTTCAAACTTTATACCATCGTATAGAGAAAAAAATGCACTTTTAAATGCAGTTTGTTAGAAAATTGTATCTCAATTTGTTTTTGAAATATTAATTTTTTTGTAGTTTTTAGTTCAATTTCTCTAATGGTGGCAACTTGAGTATCGCATTTGTATGGGAAATAAAAAAAAATAGTCATAAAAAAAAAGAGAGAGAGAGAGAATAGAGATGTGCTTGGTAGCTGGAGGTGACGCCAAAAATGTAACCCTAAAATTCGCTGCAATGCATCAAACATAACCGCGTGCTTTCGCATAAAAGGAAAACTTTTAGCGATACTGTTTTAATTCATAATACAATGAAATAGAATGCTAAAATATAATAAGATCTGTTTCATTTAGAGAGAAAATGATACTAAAGAATTCTGCTGCAGCTCTGTTCTATGTGATTGTTTTGTTTGGGTCGAATACGAGATTTAAATTGAAAGAATAAGGCCCATTTCAAACCGTTTTAGTCGCATACTGCACCTCCATCTATCTCTTTTCCCCATGGAAAATAACTGATCACTGTATATTTTAGTTGCCATTTTTTCATAGCAACTGAAAAAAAAAAATAGTAATTAAAAACCTGTTATGTTAAAATATCGTCGGATATAAAACACGGTGAATGTTGTTGGTTTTATTTTGTTTTTATCTATCAATTTAATAATGACTTTTAGTTCGCTGCAAACTTACTTTACAAAAGATACATCAATTAACCTTTACAAAAATTTATTTTAAAGAATATGTGTGTTAACATTTTCTTAGTTGGTTTTAAAAACTGAACGAATGCAATTTTATTCTTTGGCAAAATCTTTGGCTAATAGCTTTTATCTTGTATCTAATACAGAAGTACCGATAATTTTCAAAGCTTTATATGATTACATAATTGATATGTTTCTATAAAATTGCTATTTGGGATTAGTTGGCAGTTTAAAAAGCATATTACGTAGGAAAAATTTATTAGACTTTTCAATTTTAAATTAAAAAAAGTTTTTCGTCTTTACTCTGTGACCCGGCAACACCGGGTTCAGTGTACTAGTTCACATAATTGTGAAAGACTTACAATCAAGATTGTAGTCGTCTAAAGTATAAAATCTTTGACTGCAAAAATACAACGCTACAACCATAAAAAAATAATTTTCCTACCTTTTTCGGTTGTAAAGATGCACTATATATTAATAAAAAATTATCTTTCGCTGACTAAAGCAAACTTTTGACATAATGCTTAAAAATTCTTAAATACGAGAATTTTTACTTATTCTTCCAGAATTTCTTTACTTCCAGAGTTTTACTTTTTATTTTTACTTCAAAAAGTTTCAAAAGGAGTACTCAAATTTAATAAATTTTTGAATTACAGGATGCATATGAATTTCGAATACCAATCAAATCATTCGGTGTAGAAGTTTAGAAACACTGTCGAAACAAAATATAAAAACTTAATATTCGTGTTTTTATTCCAAGTAATAATAACGCTTTCACGTTAATCTTTTTTTCAGTCATTTTAGTAATAATTTTCTAATTTGATTTTCCTACAAATAAAAAATTATCATGCATAAAAAATACGAAATTAATAACAAAAACGTGGATTCCCCCCCCCCCCCCCGAAATCTGAATTCTGCAAAATGCAAATATTTTTAAAGAAAAAAAATTCCAAAAAGTTTTTATATGTGTTTATGAAATTTCAGCAAATTTTTTAAAATATAATTTTAGTTAGGCTTTATGAAAAGTTCCACTATTATAGTATGAGAGATTATGGTAAAGCTGGTTGAACTCTTCAAAAACAAAAATATTAGAGATTGTACAGTTATATTACCGAATGTTAAATGTTTATTTAATTTAGTTTTTATCGTTGATAACATTATTTGTCAAGCAGCACTGACAAAATTCTTTTAAATCTTATGATTGATTGATTGATTGATTTTTGACGTCCGATTATCTGCGCTAGGGATATAGGACCAGGGGGGAATGCCCTTCGTGGGGGTCTTTCTAAGGGAACCTAACCCGTATTTACGCAAGGTTCGAAGAAAACCACGAAAACTCCGAACGGTTAGGCCGACAGCCGCGATTGGGTTCGAACCCAGCACCTGCCGTCTACCAGTTGAGAGGTCCGAACCTCTCGGCCACTGGTGGGGCCTCTTTTAAATCTTAATCTTACGGAAATCAATTTTATTATTAAGACCGATTTCGCCAGAAACTAAATTTGTAAACAATGACTATATATGTTCATAGAAGCCTAATATAAATTTATATTTTGGACATTTTTAAAAGCCAAATTTATTTCCTAGGATCAAAAGTAGTTATTCGCGTTGAAAATTCCAAATTTATTCCAATTTCAATCTAGACATTGCGCCCCCCCCCCGCCCCGTAAATCAAATTTATTTATACAAGAATTTAAGGAAGACATACATCTTAATCGAACTTTTTTTCCTCGCTTTGCAATAATGCATTCATTACATACTACGCGGATTTCTTCCAATCGCTTTATTTTTATTTATTTATTTTTGACAGTCTGAATATATGACAGGCCTTTTAAGAAACATCTGTATTCATATCACAGCCATGTGTATTTTTAGTCATTGCAGTACAAGTGACCCCAATCATTTACTACTTATAACCTTAAACAAAATATTTTAGATAAGATAGTACGTGTGTAACTATGCAGAAAACAATCAGAAGATACAAAACTATTTCGTCGGGTCTCTCTCTTCTTAAATAAAAGTACCTAGAACTATTTTATTTAATATTTTCAAGATGAGCCAAAAATCAAATTTTTAATATTCTCGTTCACACTAATTATTTATTGTTATTTTTTTAAAAATTGGTATAGTTAATTTCTATTAGACACTGGGTAGTAAAAACATATTTTACATCACACAAGCAGGCTATGCACTCACAGAAAAATAGTTTTATTAAAAAAAAAAACTAATTTCATTTTTACTGTGACATTATTTTCACTAACTGAAGTCATCTGAAAGTAAAATCTCAATCTCAGTGTCCATAATGAAAAGAAATATTGAAATGTAATACCGGGTACTACCAGGTTATCCCGTCGACCAAAAAATTATCGCCAAACTATAAGATTAAATGCCAATAATGGATGATCGTGAATGTCACATTCAACGACATTAAATACGAATTCATGTGTTTAAAATGTCATTAAGTGATTTCTATTTCGACTTTTTATTTGTATTTTTATTAATATTCTACTAATTATTTTTTTTCGTTATTTTAAATAAAAATTATGTCAATATGTATAATTTGGCTATTAGTTTGGCTATTTGTATAATTTGGCGAATTCGGTCGACGGGATAACGGAGTAGTACCTAATATCATTATGAGTAAAATGCGATGTTTTAAATAGTGACGTCATTTTTTCTTCAAATGTTTTTTAAAAGTTACTGTTATTAGTAATATGAAAAAGGCATCCGTAATAATATTGTAATTCCCATTTATCTTGTTGCTGAATGACATCATTTTCCTCACTTGAAATTTATCTTATTTTGCTTTCGACATTAATTTTTATCATAAACTTTTTTTGTTATTTTATTTACATTATTAACATTATTTCTCAGTAAATATATTTCTTTTTTACCTCAATTAGTGCATAATTATACGCAATCATTTTGGAAAATAATTTTTTATTATTGAGAGAAAAGCTAAACTGAGTTGCCACTATTTTGAAGAAATATCGTAAAAAGCATTTAAAATTAAAAATAAAATATAAAAATGGAAATAAATTAAAAAATAACTAAAATGGGCACAGCTACAAATAAATAGCTTTCATTTAAAAAAATAATTATCAAAATCGGTTGAGTAGAAAATTCAGGGCTGATGACACGACATTTTTAACTTGTCTGAAAGAAATAGCATCGAAAACTAAAAAAAAAAAAAAAATCCATCGGGAATTTTTTACGATATCTACCTAAAAAAAGAGAGAGAGAACATAGTTATTGCGAATCTTGCTCCGGCTTCTGCCTTTTTGGCCTAAAACCGCATTATTTGACGACAAAAGTAAACTCTAACACCCAATCAAATAAATACTACACAATTAACAGTTAGAGCCATTTTTAAAATTAATCCTGCGAGTTTCTTTTGTAAGACATGCAATGGAAGAATTATATATATATATATATATATATATATATATATATATATATATATATATATATATATATATATATATATATATATATACATAAAAAAAAAGAAAGAAAAGATAAAAAGTTATTTATCTTTTATCTACTGAAGTTTTAGAAATGTTTTTTTCTTTAAACATGGTGCGAAAGAGATAAACAGCCAAATATTGCGTCAACTCAAAACTTTCTTTCACACTGAATTAATTTTTAACCATTACGAATATTATTTTTATATTTAACCCTTTCCGGCGCGGTGTCCCTTAAAAAGGACACCTAATTTTAATTTTACTGGCACCAAGAATATTTAATTAAAATTTTCCTTTGATAAAATGCCTGAAAATAAGCAAGTTCGTATTCTCTAATAAATTCGTTTATAAATTCTGGTGGCAGATAATTATTTCAATTAAACTTACTCCGCGCCGGAAAGGGTTAAAAAATTAAATATTTTCATTTCATAATAACATTTCTCATTAAACTAATTTTTCCTTATTTATTTCTTTATCTTAAATCAAATAAGTTATCAGTTTTTTTTTCAATATGTTTATATAAATTTTTATCAGAGATTTTGATCCTTTTAGTAACGGTAATTATCGCCAAAAAAATAGTTATAGCAACCCTTTCCTCAAAAATATCAATAAAATAAGAAATTTATTACAAAAATCACGGTATTTTTGACTCATAAATCACCGTAGTAATATTCTCTATAGAATGATACAGTTTGCAAAAAAATCCATCATGTAGTTTTTGAAATCCTTCGAACCGAAATTTAGAGGCTTACTGCTTTATAATAAATATGATATGATATGAAGCCTCGATGTTTAGATTAAATAGATGACCAGAAACCGGATTAAAAAAATCAATGTTGGAAGTATTAAAAAAGGAATTTAGAAAATACGTTTTTTATGCGATTAAGTCATTCATGTTTAAAGTTTTTATGTTCACATGTTCTCCATGTGTTTGGTTTTCTTTTCTTTTTTATGCTAATCAAATGTTCACATACAAGTATCACTTCAAATTCCAGGCGGCTCCAAGTTATCTTATTAGTCCAAGAACTGACCGCACAAAACCCTATGTCATCGAGCACACGAAAAACTTTTTATTTTATGGAAGAAGAGTATTAGGGGATGCTAATCATCAATGTCTGCCAGAAGCGAAGTGGTGCATAAGCCAACCAGACTGATTTCCATCCCAGGTATCCATCACAAAAACACACACATAAAAAAAGAATACTGCCCAGTTAAACTGATGGCACTGAGCTCACAGGCTACAAATACTAACTGTACATTAAAGCCTTATATTTTCAAGTGTTAATTCCGTTCGAAAAAAAATTAAGAAGGGGAAACAGCTCTCCTCTTTCCTCTTTTTTCATACTTAATCATTGAACCTCTTATACTATCAAAGACATGCTTTATCATATAAAAAATCTATATCCAAAATTCAGAGCAAATGAGATAATCATTAATAAAAACCAATTTAGCATTTATATAATTTAAAAGGAGTTATCCCCCTTATAAAGAAGAGTTTCTTGAGGGATTTTGGTAGTTGCATATATTTTGTTAGAAGGTTTAGAAGAGGTATGATCACGTATATTAGTAGCTGTTATTCCATTGGAATACATAGAAGAGGCATGATCAGTATAGAATCAGTCCAGGTTCGGATGCTCGAAAAAACCCCACGATGATTGCAAAGTTACACTTTATTTTAACATCTATTACGAAGGGGGGGCACACTTACAGCTCTCGGAGAAAATCTCCGAACGAAGAATAGCAGGTTAACAAGACGAGCGCAGAGAGTCAAGTGCCTCGTACATAGCAACAAATTGCGACTTTTGGCATGATAGAAAATCGCCAACATACAAAAGTTCGCCCATGCACAATGGATAGTATACGCCAAATACAGTTAAAATGCAGCCGGCAAGATAAGAATTCAATTTAGTTTCCCAGCTGGGATGGGAAAGGAAAAGGTTGCCAAACAATAAAATGTTACACGTGTTGTTTTGTCTAATAAAGAAGCACACCGAAGGGACATGAGATTTTACTGCGCAGATGTTAAATTCTTTATAGGGTTTTGTCGAGAAAGGAAAAGAAGCGTAAGCATAAATTTTAACTGCGAAACAGAGATGATGTCCATATAAGGTAATGCAGAATTGCCTCGATCGGAAATAGCAGACATCTGCAAATAGCTTTAAACGGTTGATTAATATGTGAATGTATTTCACACAGACAAAGTTAAGCAGCTGCCGATTTTTCAGTTAGAGAATTAATAAGCAAAGAAAATGGAAAAGGAATGAAGGACAACTTAAAACTAATTTTGAATTGAACAGAGACGGGGGGTAAAGGAATAATTTAAGAAAATAACCAATATATAACGAAATAATCGTTATACCCCTCTTTTATACTTAACCATTAAACTTCCAAAACTATTCAGATATTTGAACGAAATCTGAAAATTCTGCTTGAAAAACCCATTTATATAAATTAAGGGGGGGGGACATTAGAACCCCTGTTCCCCCTATTTATACTTATTCAATGAACATCTAATAACAGTCACGGAACCGCCTCATCAGAATGATCCTAATCTACGAAAACGAACGAAAACTTAATTCTGCATGAAAATCCCATTTGTATCAATTAAGGGGAGGGGCATGAGCCCCTCGTTCCTCCTCTTATACATATCGAATGAACTCCAAAAACTAATCAGGGAAGCGCCTTGTCAGGATATACCTACATACAAAATTTCACGTGGATCGGATATTTTTATCACGAGTTATCGCGTTGCGCACGAACGCACGTACATACAGAACGGACGGGCACATAAGCTCTCAGGCTATGATAGCCTGTGAGCTAAAAATGAATACCACTAGTCCTATTGGTTGACACGTGGGCTTAGAATTGTGTTTTCCTGCAACCAGCTTTCCATGTTTTCATACTTTTGATTATAGGACAGACACAATGCTAAACCTACGTGTCAACCACTAGTGGTATCAGTTTTTGGCTTATGCACTACTTCGCTTCCGGCAGACATGGATCATTAGATTAATTACTCTATTATTACTATTCCATAAAATGAAGGATCTTTTTTTGTGCTCGGTGACATAGGGTTTTGTGCGGCTCTGAGACTATAAGGATCCCTGTAGGAATCGATATGTAAATAATTGCAGAAAAAAAAATATTTTTTTAAGAAACCACAAATTTATCGCTGCCTGTTCTAAAAAAAATCACATGGAACACAAATGATTTTAAGGAAGCATTTTTAAAAATGAATTTTTATACATACTAAAAAAATACTTTAACTAACAACAAACTTTCAAAAGGGCGACAAGTAAACCTTCAAAAAGCACCATGGCTTCGCGAGAATCCCATTGGACAGCCCTGATCTAAAGAATAATGTATTTTTGCATTTATTTAGTTATTTTATTTTAAATTTTAAATTATAAAAAACATCAAGAGAAGTTTTAATATTGTGCGACAAAAGTACGTCTTAGTCTCTTGCCTGTTCGTCCATTATAGAATCCGTACCCAAAAATTGTGTAAGTCAGAGACTTCAAATTTTGTATATTTACACCTGACAATCTCGTGTCACACGGCAAATCATAAAATTTTGAAAAAGACCATTATTTTATTTAAATTAATTTTTTCAATATCATCCGTTTATTTATTTATTTTGTGATTTAAAGCTTAAAAAAGAGCCTTCTTTTCAACATTTTCCGTGAAAACATCAAAGGTTAGAGGTAAAGCATCTCGCTAGTAAACAGAAGGTTCTTAGTTCGAGCCTCATTTCTGGAATTTGAAATTTTCATATTAAGATGGTTTTAATAAAAAGAAATTTCGTATTTTCGGCCAATTTAATTGTTTATATTTCTAAGATTTTGCTCATCTGATATTCATAATGTTTTTTGTAGGGCCGTAACTACCGCCGGGGCAGACGGGGCACTGCCCTGGGGCCCCCAAGCCCGAGGGGCCCCAAACTGGTGGTTAAAAAAACTATTGATTTTAGTTTCCCGTTTAACTTCCTATAAAATGCTCAGCACCTAGCTAAAAGTTAGTAATAGAAAAAATCAAAATGCTAGAGTAAATGTTTCTGCGTGTCCGTTGATACACTCCACACGCTTTGCATGCAAAACCAGCTCTAGCCCTTTGCGGGGCAGAGCAAATTCATTGCTTAAGTATTGAAATTAACGACTGACACTGGAATTTTAAAACAACTTTATTCCTAAATAAGAAAACGCTATACTTCATGCATTCAATAAACCGTAATTTTCTTTAACAAAATTCCGGTGCGAATGTGGCGTTTGGGAATTAAAATTAAGTGGTATATCTATGAAACCACCGCCCCTCAAGAGGTTAAAGCAGACAGCAGAATGTTGAGCCGAATATGTCATGTCGTGCCAGCATGTTTGCCGATCCCACCAAGGCTAGTATAAAAAACAAAATATGGGATCGGTTGAATAATATAAAAAGCATCTCAAATTTCTAGAAAATCTTTCGTCTTTATCTATTAATAAATATATAAAATCGAAAAAAAGAAATCACAATCCATATTTCATCTTTTTAGGCTTATCATGCTGTGTACGGTTAAATAACAATGTACGGGAAAAAACAAACCTTCTACCCGGGGCAAAGTTTTAATTTGCCCCGGGCAGGAGGGGCCTCACTGGTTTGCCCCGGGGCCCCTAAGTTTATAGGAATTCAATTTTTCTTTCTATTTTAAAAACGTTTACTATTTATTAATTATTCATAATTTTAAATTTAATTTCTAACATTTTTTTCGATTTTTGAAATTTAAAATCTTATTTATATCTCCGCTAAATTTTAATTTCGGATTTTCTAAACATTTAGATTTGTAGATTTTATTTAAATAATTTGATTGGAACATTTTTAATTCGATTAAAATAAATAAGTCCCTTTAATAATTACAAGGTAGAACCCGTCGAATTTAGACTATAAAAATGTTTGAGTAGGAATTGTTTCATTATTTTTTAAGAAATCTACGAAATTAGTTTCAATAAAAAATGCACTTTATATTGGTAAGTCTAACGCTTTAACAAATGATATTTAACCTAAAGTAAAATACTATTTCTATAAAACTCATTTGTAAAATTATTGCACAGATGTCATACGCGCACAACACTGAGCGATTGCAATAAAATGGCGATTTTATGCTTCTCATGGTAGCCCGGCTCTTCTTGTTTGTGTTATTAATAAAATGTTTATTTACTTCTTTTTTTTTTTTTTTTTTTTTTTTTAAGCCTCCGATGCTATTTTTTTCAGACAAGCTAAAAAATGTCGTGTCATCAGCCCTGAATTTCTGAATTTTCTACTCAACCGATTTTGATAATTATTTTTTAAATGAAAACTATTTATTTGTAGTTGTGCCCATTTTAGTTATTTTTTAATTTATTTCCATTTTTATATTTTATTTTTAATTTTAAATGCTTTTTACGATATTTGTTCAAAATGGTGGCAACTCAGTTTAACTTTTCTCTAGACAATAAAAATTTATTTTCCAAAATGATTGCGTATAATTATGCACTAATTGAGGTAAAAAAATATATTTACTGAGAAATAATATTAATAATGTAAATAAAATAACAGAAAATTTATGATAAAAATTAATGTCTAAAGCAAAATAAGAAAAATTTCAAATGAGGAAAATGATGTCATTCAGCAACCAGATAAATGGGAATTACAATATTATTACGGATGCCTTTTTCATATTACTAATAACAGTAACTTTTAAAAAACATTTGAAGAGAAAATGACGTCACTAAAACATCGCATTTTTACTCATAACGATATTAGGTACTACTCTGTTATCCCGTCGACCAATTTCGCCAAATTACACAAATCGTCAAACTAATAGCCAAATTATACATATTGACATAATTTTTATTTTAAATAACGAAAAAAAAATTATTAGTAGAATATTAATAAAAATATTAATAAAAAGTCGAAATAAAAATCACTTAATGATATTTTAAACACATGGATCGTATTTAATGTCATTGAATGTGACATTCACGATCATCTATTATTGGCATTTAATCTTATAGTTTGGCGATAATTTTTTGGTCGACGGGATAACCTAGTAGTACCCGATATTACATTTCAATATTTCTTTTCATCATGGGCACTGAGATTGAGATTTTACTTTCAGATAATTCCAGTTAGTTAAAATAATGTCACAGTGAAAATGAAATTATTATTATTATTTTTTTAATAAAACTATTTTTCTGTGAGTGCATATAAAATAAAATTTCTTGATTTCGCCGGCACTCAGATTACAATTTTAACTGAAGGTGTGCGAATATTTGCATGCAAAATTGTAACTAGGAAATTTGACATTTAGTTTGTAAATATATTTATTATATATTGATTCAATAATTTAATTACTTTTGCTTTTTTTTAAAACCAAACCGATCGGGTCTTTTAAACATTTCACTCGTCGAATTCGACTCGTCGGCCCGGGTCGGGCCAATATTTTTTTCGTTCGGGCCGGGCCTGGGCCAAAATTTTAACTTTCGGGCCGGGCTCGGGCCTAAAAGACGTCTACCTCTCATATCCTTATATTCACCCTTAAAAAAATTATTTATATCCTTTAAAGGTTTAAAGTGTAAATGACATTTTCTGAAATAATTGGTAAGCAATAAATACAATAGACAGTATTCCTGTGACGTCACATAAAGTAAAATGGCGATTTTAAAATCTCATGCTACAATTATTGCCCAGATTTTCTTTAATTTGTTTGTCGAATTTCAGTTGTTATGAGAAAATGGCAACAAAAATATATCTTGCAGTAAAATATAATGAATTTTTTTATCCTTTACTTTTAAAAGAAATTGAGCACTTCTGTTGCCACAATTATAAAAATATATTAAAAATTACGAAAAAATTAATATCTCTAAAATAAATTATAATACAATTGTCAAACAAATTACATTTAAAGGTACATTCCCCCCCCCCCCTATACGACGGTGTAAAAATTAAAAATGTGCGATGTTTAGCCCTTTAAATATCTGTAGTAACAAAAATTGCAAAACCGAAATTTCATTTCAAATGTCAAATTGTTGCCATTCGCAAAATGACGTATGCGTTACGCACAGATACGTTTGGCCTTTATAATATAGATTTTAAAATTACATTTACTGGTGCTACCATCTGTGCAAGAATTTAATAATTATAAATTAACAATTTGTATATATGAATTAAAGGATAGGTTGTTTTGAAAGAAATATTAAACTAAACCCTCTGTGCGATCTGCAATCACACTTGTTAGATATTTTATATTTATTACTAAGTAATTAGATATATCTAATTTTTAGTTTAATGTATTTTCAGACCACAGGTAAGATGAAAATCTCCTCCCCTCCCCATTAAAACTTATTGTTGACGTTAAAGCTTGATTTTAGATTTTTTAAATTAATATTTTACGTTGAATATTTTTTCTTTCTTTTGAGTATCGAAAATACTTCTCTGTTTGTTTTTTCCGGTAAAGGTAATATATTTTCAAAGTTTATCAAGCAAGAGAATCATTTAGCATAAACATTTGAAACGCTGAAGTCCTCATATAACATGAATATTATAGACTTATCGCAGAGACCGAGTCCTTGGTCACTCAACACATCCCAATCGATCTGTTCTTATAATCGCATATTAGCATCTTCCGAACATTCAAATGATTGTAAAACCAGCGATAATTGATGATTACTCACTGTCATTTTGTTAAAAAGAATGATAACTGATAACAAACCTTATTAACTTTTATCTTAAAGCTATACACTTCTCTTTTTTACGTACCCATCATACGTAGCATAGGATAAATCTTGTAAAATTCGTTTTGAAAAATCGGAAAAATTTTTGACGGATTTACACGTTTCAGACACTGAGGATTACGAAAAACATAATTTTAAAAGAAATTTTTTGCCGTCTCTGTGTGTGTGTTTATCTGTAACCGCTTATCTCCCGAACAAATTGAGATAGAGATTTGAAATTTGGTGTGTACTTAGTTTGTAATAATGGAAGAAGCCTATTGAATATCAGTAACCTCGATTATCTGAAACTATTTTTTTCGGATTCTCGAAATATTCGTTCTGATGAAAGGTATATAATAAATTTCGATTTTTTTATTTTTTTATTTTAAGGAGTATATGTAAAAGACAATAAACAAAACATAAATTTTGAATAAAGAATGAAGTCGATTGTATAATTAGTTTCAAGATATTTGGAATAATATTTTCCGCATTCTTCGATTTTTCATAACTCTGTATTTCATTCAAATTTCAATTCAAAGATATATTTTAATTGGAAATGAGACGCTTAATCCAATACAGTAAATTGTTAGTTAATATGATTATTATTTTTGGAGTTATGGATGTTTTTTTTTAAACGTAATTCGCTACTATTTAATTGTCCCGCCAACCAAACAACTATCGCCAAACTATAATATTAAATGCCAATAATAGCTTATCATAAATGTAGTATTCACTTGACATTAAACACGTTATACGTGTTTGTAACGTCATCAAACGATTTTTAATTCGATGTTTATTTGGTATTTTTATTAATCTTTTACTAATTTTTTTTTTTTTCGTTTTTTAAAATAAAAATTATGAGAGTAATTTATATAATTTGTCGAAATGGGTGGACGGGATAATCAAGTAGTACCTGTAATTCCGTAATAGAGCAATACTATATATTGAAAATATTTAAATATACTTTTAAATTTTATTTTGCAAATGCAATGCATTTTATAAATAGATTAGATATGTTTTATTTTCATATTTTATACTATGCATTTCCATGATGTTTAAGTATTACGGTGGCTCCTTACAGCTTGTTTTAAAGTGAACATAATAAATCTTAGGCATCATCATAAAATTCGTGACTGCATTTTATAGAAAGAGAAAATTGAAAAATATATTTTTGACTTCTTACATTGATAAAAAAATAAACTTAATTGTGAACCCGTTTAATTGTGAATATTTTGACACCTCTGTTTTAGCCACACAATAATTTTGGCGGCGAGATATTGTAAATTTTGTTAATACAATCACATTCTTCTTCACTTTCATGTTTTCAAAATGCTAAGGCATTTTTTAATTTGAAATTGAGAGTTAAAATTTTTTGCACATGTTCTTTATTATATATGTAATAAATTTCCTTATGAAATTAGCCTTCATGTTTTTGTTATTATTATTTGTATTATTTTTAAATAAAAGTGTATAAAGGTCGGATAGAATTTATCATTTTATATTATATGTATCAGTAAAAAAATTATGTTAAATTTAATATTGGATGTATCTAACAATCCATGTGCAGTCCTGTGTAATATACATTTGAAAACCTTAAAAAAAAGTTGGGCAAAAATATTAATATTTAGAAAGCAGAAAAGATTTTAAAAAATTGAAAACTTTTTAAACTTTTTAACAAATTTAATTAAACATGCAGTTATTTTTTTTTTCCAAAATGTACCTTTATTTAAACTTTGAAATGTAATGAGTTCACCATTTGTATCACATTTTAAAAAATAAACAAAATTGCAGAAAACGTAAACTATTTCCTTAACTTTACTGTCTATTTTTTGCTACATTAAAATCTGAGAAATAATATTACTTGTTAAATTCATAATTAAAGTCTTTTTACTTTATTTTTAAAATGTTCTTTGAAGTAGCAAACCACATGATGCCTAGTAATAAATTAATGTGTATTTTCTGAGCATTGCATATAAATTTTCAATGTTTGAAATTCATAATTGGGGACCTCAGAAGCCAAGGGATACAAGTGACAAAATTGAAAAAAAAAAAAAAATGAACTAACAAGGAAGGTTTCCATAAGGGTATACTCCGAAAAATCTGAAAAAATTACAGAATATTCTTTTTATTAGGTTATATACGTTTAAGAAAAATTTTTCGGCGGAAGTAATTTCGGCTATCAGTAAAAAAAATAATGAAAATTTCATTATTTGGCGATTTATCATCTGTTGGCAATAAAAAGCAATTTCAATTTCAATTTTTTTTTTAATGTCAAATGCATTTTAAAGGAACAAAGTTTCATGTTCAACGTGTTTAGATAAATTAATAATCTTTGGTTGTGTCAGTTTTAGTTTGTTTTAAATATAATTTCGTTATATTGATATTTATATGTATTTATATTCAAATTTAACCATCAAAATGTGAGATTTAAAACGAAATTAAAATTTAAATTAATTAAAATTGTTTCAAGTTCAAAGTCCAGTTGAGTATTGTCAATTCGATTTTGTTGCTATGGAAACATCTGGCTTTTATTTTTGAATACGCTTAAATGTATGAAAATAATTTTACTGAATAAGAATTTTTTACATATGAAAATATTTTTCCAGGAGTAAATTAAATAGCTACATCAATAAATAATACACACATATATATGCAATTTAATATATATATGTGTATATAATAGATTAAACTATCTCATTGTTTATGTTTAAATTCATTAAATACAATTTACACGGATTCTAAAAATCGAAGAGTTTTCAGTTGATTAAAATCGTTTCCTTTTGGCGGGGGAAAGTGCTGCTTGCCAAATCGTGCGACATTTTCGCCTTTTTACGCCAAATATTCGAAAGTATTTTATTCTTTTACGTGTTTTCTACCGCAATTCCGACTCTAATTTTCACAGATCCCTTATTACATACATTAATAGTTTAATTAGTATTTTTTTACAAAAAAATCTGAGTATGCCCAGTATGGAGAACTTCCTTGTAAGTGCAGAGGATACTTGGACACATGCTTCTTTCTTTTCAGGTAATGAAACATAAGTGGTTTTTCAATTATGAGCTGATTTCTAGAGATCAACCACATTTGCCGAATAATAATCAATATTGATTAACATTCGGCTTTCGGCATTCGGATATGCTTTTTAAATTAACCGAAATTGTACTCTACTTTTTTCACATTTATTTAAATAAAAGCTCAAAAACCACAAAAAAAAAAAAAAAAAAAAAAAAAAAAACTCGAGTTTTCTATTTTAATTTAGTCAATTATTATTGATGTGCAAATTTAACGTCAATCAACTTTAAACTCAATTTACTCCAAATCGATTTTTTTTTTTTTTTTTTTTTTTTTTTTTTTTTTTTTTTGTTACTTGTGCCATTTGGCTTCTGAGGTCTTCAATTTTTTCCGATAATTTCGGTTTATTTTATGGAAATTTCTAAATGATTGTTATGCTATGAACATATAAGATACATATCAACCGATCGATGATTATATGATTGAAATTTCTTCAACACTTTAAAAAAAATAACCAGTTTTAAATCTCTTGGACGTATGTGTTTATATTTAGAAACTTTAAATTGAATTTAACATCTTTCCATTTTATCCTGATGACGTTCGCAGAAGCGATACGAAACATAGATAATTTTTAAGTATATTTTAGATATATTTTTTGAAGTGTACCATTTAGCAATTTGTATTTATTTTAATACATATTTTTAGCATAATTTATGATGCAATTTGCCCAATTCATAATTATAATAATTATTCAGTTTTAAATCTATATTCTGAAGTATAAACGTTTCCCTCATTAATGGTAAGCTGAAAAGGAGTATTAGGTGTCGTGACATTTTTTTGTTACTTTCGCTTTGATGGAATATACATTCTAAATGCACCTTAATTATAATTTTTACCCAATTGAATAGAACGAAAAATGGATTGTCAAAAAAACTTTATTTAAAAACTTCCATTACTGGCCACTTTTTTTACGACTATTTAAAACTATTTCAAACATGTAACGTTTTAAGGGATCTTGTACCTTTTAAACTCGTTGAAAATTAACAAGTCATTGAAGATTTGAATTCGTGTGTCTTTTTTATTTTTTTATGTATAAACATGAAATTTTAGCTTTTGATTAAACAAATTATGATTTTTAATGTAATAGCACTAGATACTGACTACTCTGTTACAGAATTCGTGTATTGTTGAATCTAAATAATCTCTTTATTTCACTCCGTAAGACACTGCGCGCATATCTTAAGAACGTATGTATGGATTTTAATGAAACTTAATGTAATGTATGTATTTTTAAAATGACCTACTCTTAGATCAAAATTATTTCATGAACAATGAAAAACAAATAATTTTGTTTAAAAAAAGTGAAAAATATACGTTTTTTAGTCTATAAAAATAGTCACAATTAAAAACATTACCACTCTAAATACTTAAAAGTAAATTATTTTAAACTCACTCGTCTTATTAATATCTACACCAAATTTCATAATAATCCATACATACGTTCTCAAGATATCGTGTGCGCAATGACTTAAGGAGCGAAAAAAAGTTTCAATTTCAACAGTACGCAAATTTCGCAAAAGGCTAATCAGTATCTAGTGGTATTATATGAGAGAGCACAATGTGTTTAAACAAAAACTAAAATTTCATGTTTATACATTAAAAAAATTAACGAATATACACTAATTCAAACTTTCAATGTTTTTGTTGATTTTCAATGAGTTTAAAAGGTACAAAACTCATTCAGCTAACAAAGGAGGATATATATTAATGACTTTTTTGCTACAGTTATATAGAGAAACATGATCTAGGATCGAATACTGGACCTTCTGTTGGGAGACTTAGCTACTAATGCTTGGCTTTATCGCGAAATATTTATTTATTATTCATACTCTGTTACATTTCTTAGGGTATTTTCATCATAGAAGTTGTCGCAAAATTGTTTGAAAATGATTTAAGTATCTAATTCGTTGTCGATTTATTCGAAAATGTATACAATCCTTGTAGCAGTGCACTGTTAAAAATGAATTTCGAGGTTTTACCCAGAAAATGTTGAAAAGTGAATAAATTTAGCTGCAGCCAAAATATTCGTGATAAGTTTCACCAGTTTATTGGTGCTTTCACAAATACCATTATGTTAGTGAAATATTGAACCATGATTTAGGATTTTTATACATCTAATTTTCGGATGAAAGGTTGAACCATAATTCAGGGATTTTTAAATCCATTTTTCTGGTGAAAGGTTGAAAGATGAATCAGGGTTTTATTGAATCCAATTTTCTGGAAAAAAATTTAAACCATGATTCAGTGGTTTTTAATCAGACCTTTTGATGATATAGCTTGAATCATAATTCAGGATTATTCCTAATTGAATTTTCTGGTGAGAAGTTGAATCATAATTCAATATTTTCTCCATTCCAATTTTCTGGTAAAAGGTTGAACCACGATTCAGGGTTTTTTCTAATACAATTATATGATGAAATATTGAACTGTGATTCAGGTTTTTTTATTTTATTTAATTTTATGGGGATAGCTGACATCAGATTCTAGTTTTCTTTTCTTTTCTTTTTTTTACTCATTTTGGATTGAATGTTTAACCAAGATTTTAGTTTTCAATTTATTATTTTATGGTATAATAAAAAACAAAATTTCAGGTTATGCGAGATTACCTTGCAGTAGAAAAGCATAATTTTAGGTTAACATTAAACTGAAAATTATTAAAGTTTTAATTATTGTTTTTGTTGTTTTTGAAATATATTTAAAAAACAAATGTAAACTAGTTTGACATAATTTCACAAAATAACTGAATTTTTTTTTTCTTTCACAAATATCACCAATACGTCCTTGTACATTTTGGAATATTTCTCCGCATTCGTCCTTTAATTTTGTGTTAGCTTATCCACAAACCATTCATAATAAAAATAGTTTACAATAACTTTCGTAGATTTAAATACATACCCTGCTTCTATTATATTTTATTTTAAAATCCAAGAAATAAAAAAAAAATATTTTTGCTAAACATTAATTTAAGCAATGCGGAATGAATTTCTCTAAACAAGATTAATTTTTATACAGGTTTGAAAAAAGTTTTTCTATAATGGTTGATAATACTCGTATATTTACTAAATAGGATTTCAGTCCGAAATATCATTTGGAAGCTATCATCATGTTCACTCACTCACCCTCTCTTCCCACTCAGAATTTCTCTCTGACACACAACACACACATACACACATCATGATCATAAACTTTCTTTACACTATATGCACGAAAAGTAAAAATCATATTAAATAAAAGCCTAACAAAATGTAAAGGTTTGTTTGAAAGAAATATCATTGAAGGTTGAAGATCAGGTTATTGACTTTTCCAAAAAAATAACAGCCTGAAATTTTGACCAGAAAGATTAAGATAGAACAAGATTAAACCAGATTAAATATTTTTTTCTCCCACTCTCACTCTGTGAAAGATAATTTTACCGAGAGAACTGAAAGGGAAATTTTTTTTAATTTATTATAATCAAAGGGTCGAAATTTGTTAATTTTATATTGAAATTCGTGTACTGAATATTGTTGACCTTATAATTTATATTTACTGCGCTTTAAAAAAATAACATTCTTTGTAAAATCATCCTTTGAATACTAGTATATAAAAATTATAGAATATTACAAATCAATTGAGCACCAAGACATGTTACAAACAGTATACATATCACTAATAATAAAAAAAATAATAATAACTGAAAAAATTTTATCGAGATTGAATTGGAATATTATTAGATATCAACGGCGATAATAAACTTGCAGCATCAATTGTAATTTCTCACAGAGGCATCAAATTACTACATAAATAGAAATCTAAATGAATATCATCACCTTCATCAAAATCAACCGTTTTCAATCCACTGCAAGATATAGGTCTCCCCAGATTTCTCCAGTGTTTCCTGTCTAGTGCTTTAGACACCCAATTTACACCGGCCACTTGTATTATTTCGTCACTCTATTTTACTTGGGTCGTCTTATTGTTCGTTTTACATCTCTGGGATACCACTGTAAGGTGTTTGTGCTCCACCTATTGTCTTGTCTTCTTGGAATGTGCTCAGCCCATTTCCATTTTAGCTGTTTAATCCTTTCAATAATGTCTGACTTCTTATCCAGATTATCCAATTTCTGTCTCTTCTAATTATGCCTAGCATACATCTTTCCATTCGTCTCTGTTTTGTTTGTAGTCTTTGTGCCATCCGTTTTGTTAGTGTCAATGTTTCTGCTCCGAAAGTTAATGCAGGCAAAACACATTGATTAAACACCTTTCTTTTCAAACAAAGAGGCATATTACTCTTCAGAATAATGTTGTTCTTCCCAAAAGCACTCCACCCATTTCTTATTCTTCTATTGATTTCATTCATGATACTATTATCCGATGTCCAAGGTACACATAAATTTGTACTTCTTTAATCTCAATGTTCTTGTAGACAATTCTCTTTTTTGATGTAAATGAATTGGACATTATCTCAGTCTTTTCCAAATTTATTTTTAATCACATATTGATGATAGATTCTTCCAAATCTTTTAGCATATTTTAGCTATATATATAAAGTAAAGTAAGAGCAAATTAATATTTTTGCGTGCAAAAAATTAAAAGTTTGTGTTCCAGATCATCTGTAAAGAATATTGCTTAGTTGAAATCCTCAACTCTCTTCTCTAATGCACAATCTAGGTGCTTAGAATCTACTCGTATTTTTCCAAATAGCTCCTCAGGAAATTCATATATTTTTGACATTTTGTTGTGTACTCTTCTAAAAACATATCTTTTTTATTAATAAACTACTTCCAAACTATATACATAATTTTATTTGATTTATTATAATCTTACTCGCAGTTCGTCAGTTACGCTAAGGTTTTATCATATCAAATACTAAATTAAGCATTCATTTCGAAATATTTCACCATCTAGAAAGACGTTAAAAAGCACACACACAAAGAAAAAAAGAGAAAAAAACGACTGCATTTTTATTTAAAAATCCCATGTTAGTAGATTTAACATTGGAAAGAAAAATTAGAACTAACTGGTAATTATATAAGCGACTACTTCAGTCAAGCGAAAATACTCGTTCACTGATGCTAAATGCTAATAATATGGAAGACATTTGTAAAGATATCTTTGTTGCATTTCAATATTTTTAAACTTTTTTTTTTCTTGCATTAGATAGTTGAGATCAATCTGATTAAATACCGTTTTTTACTCTTGCATTTTCTCGGATGCTTTCATTTGGAACTAGTTTTCAAAGTGAAAGCTTCATCATAAAAAAATTCTGCAATCAAAATCAAAAAAGTAAGTAACGGCCTGCATACGAATCAATCTTAGCTATTCACTGAAAATAAAAATCATTTTAAAATATTGGATTGCAACCAAAATATTGTTATAAATTTCTTTCATAGGATTAGCATTAGCGAATGGGTCTTTTCGTTTGACTAAAATAGCCGTTTAACGTAATGATATTAATTCTGTTATTCAGTCAACTTCATGAATTTTAAACGTATGGACATAGAATGCATTTGCATAATAATAATTCACAGAATGCATTCAAAATTAATCGAGAAATTTATATTTTTGACTTCTTTTTAAGTATTTTTTTTAAATAAAATGTCTATTTTTCTTTATTTTTCAAAATATTACTAAAATCTATACTTAATTCAACATTTTATGTGTTAAAAGATGACAAACTGAAAGTAAGATTTTAATACTTTACATAAAATTAAGCATATAGCTTACAAATATTTTAATAACTAAATAAAAAAGAGACATCCTTTAAGAAGTGTATACAGAAAAGAGTTAAAAAATATTGGTTTCACGTGGATATATTTAAAATATAAAATTGAATTCTATGCCCATTGGTTTAACATTCGCGAGAATAATTCGAAAGTTGACTGTCTAACAACCTTAAGTATCATTTATTATAAAAAAAAATTAATTTGATAACTTAAACAAGAAAGAAAAAGTCATGCGTCAAGCATAGATTGTGAAGCACTTTCCAACACATTCAGAATATTGTGACAAAACTGCACCGTTTAAAAAATTAAAATATTACGTCTCATTTCACCATACAGAAATGTGTAACGCATTTCAAAACCGAATTTCAGGTTTTCCCATCTACAATCGGAAAATTCTTCGATTTTTTTAGCAGTCCTGCATATGTTATAGAGATTTATATCTATTAACAACATTCATTCCAAAATTTAGTTCATTTAAGAATGCAATCATATTTCAGAAATTTTCCCTTCACAGAAATTCCGAAAAAAATTTCCTGTAATAAGGAGAATGGTATGCGAATACTTTTGTGCAGCTCTGTATATGAGGAATGGAATTTATATATAAAGAGTAATATGCAAAAAAAAAAAAAAAAAAAAAAAAAAAAAAAAAAAAAAAAAAACTAATTAAACTTAAAAGTGCATACTGAATTTTAAAATGTACTCTCCAGCAATTCTTATGCTAAGACGGTACTGTAACCGATTTTTTTTTGTGTGTCCCTGTAAATAAAAAAAAAATGCTGTAAATGCTCTATTTTAACGTGATCGTAGTGAAATTCAATGATTGATACCGATTTCAATACATTTGAAATAGCGTAATGTCACTAAAATACAATTCCCCCCCCCCCATTCACTATAACGTAACCGAATTCTTTTGAGTGTCCCTGTAAATGAGCCATTAATCGTACATACTTCATATGCAATACCAAATATGCTTTTGTGACCCCTAAATAAGCTTTATCGATTGCATGAAAATTCGACTACATTTACGTAAGTTAGAGCGTGGATTGACGGACAAACAAACCGAATGCATAAGCACTTTTCATTATAATTGGAAAGTACTAAAAAGATTTATTGTTTATTCCAAAGAAACAGTTGCAAATAATTTACTGTTAAAAGAGATGAATTTAGTTCTGTTAAGATGGGGGTGATAAACAGCTGTGTTGATTTCAAAATGGAGCGAAACCGTTTCCGAATGCGAGGTGACTTATTTTAAGAGTCTTGGCAGCTTTCCGCATTCTTAGTATCACTTATTTAATCACTCTTAAACTAGACTTTTCAATCAAATGACTACTAGTCTAAGCAACTGCTCACCCAAGTAAAAGAAATGTAAAATATTTTAAGAATTTTTTTGTTGTTACATTAAATTTTGTATTTAGTACAACAATATATACACATATATGTGTGATACATATACAGGGTGTCCGAAAAGTCTGGAAACGGTCGAATAACTCAAGAAATACATATGAGATTGAAAATCGTAAATATACGTGTTAAATATTTTTAAATAAGCTGCTCAGTGATACCAAATTTGACCTTCGTAACCGACCCCCTGGGGGTCAGAGGGGGTCCAACTTTGAAATCTTAAATTATAACCCCCATTTTTTATTGTAGATTCGGATTCTACGGACAAAAATACGTAACTTTTGTATTTGATGTTTATTTCGAATCCTCGTTTATCACGGTGTAATTGAGCATATTAAATCGATACATATTTCGGCTTTTCCAACGGGATTTTCCCTAATCGAAACTAATTGGGGAGAATTTATAACATCGAATTCCTCGTCTTTTGCAATAATAGCGTTTCCTGAAAATCACCCATGCCGATTATTTCGGTTGTGCTACACAGTTAAAAATTTGATCCATTTGCTGTAGCGTCACTCCACAGCTTTTATAGAATATCTCTTTCATGACCAATGAGAATGTTCCATAACACAGTAAAGTACACTGTAAAAAAATTGACCCTTTTGCTGCATCGTCACTACACCGCTTTTATAGAAAACGATTACTTTACTGTGTTATGGAGCATTCTCATTGGTCACAAAAGAGATATTCTATAATAGCTGTGGAGTGACGCTGCAGCAAATGGGTCAAATTTTTAACAGTGTAGCAGTATTGAAATAATCGCCACGGGTGATTTTCAGGAAACGCTATTCCTACAAAAGACGAGGAATTTGACGTCAAAAATTCTGCCCAATCAGTTTCGATTAGGGAAAATCCCGTTGGAAAAGCGGGAATATGTATCGATTTAATATGCTCGATTACACCGTGATAATCGAAGATTTGAAATAAACATCAAATACAAAAGTTACGTATTTTTGTCCGTAGAATCCGAATCTGCAATAAAAAATGGGGGTTATAATTTAAGATTTCAAAGTTGGACCCCCTCTGACCCCCAGGGGGCCGGTTTCGAAGGTCAAATTTGGTATCACAGAGTAGCTTATTTAAAAATATTTAACACGTATATTTACGTTTTTCAATCTCATATGTATTTCTCGAGTTATTCGGCCGTTTCCAGACTTTTCGGACACCCTGTATAATGCTTGTTCTACTCCGTTATTGATCAGCTGCGGCTGTTACAAATTCTTAATATTTTCAAAAGACACTACAGGAAAAAAATGTTGGTTCAAAGCCTAACTTCTTATGTAACTTCTTTGTAACTTTGGCAGTACACTTCAAAATTCCATTGATGTTTAAGCGACCTCGAGTTGTGATATTTTATTTTGTGTATGGTAAACAAATCGATTTTGCAGCCAAATAAAAAGCATGTTCCATACGCGCTCCTTCTGTTGTTCAATGAAAAGGAAAACTCAATTGTAAACTGTCGTGTACTTGTGGAAACTTAGAGTAACAATGTCCAACTACAAGATCAGTAGATAATACAATACGAGCATTAACAGTAACTGCAAAATTGAACCGATTTGGAAAGAAAACAATGCTAAGCTAAGCATTTGATGGGATCTAAAGTGTGTGTTGAAACATGCGCTATTAAAATCAAGCGAATCAGTTAGTAAGTTAAGATAAATAAGTGCATATTCACATTGTAGGTACTATGTTTATTATTAAACTGTTGTAATGACTTTATTTTATGCTAAGAAAAGTATATGATGATGAAACTTTGAGTGTATAACTAGTTCAGAATTAAACATCATGTTAGCTTCCTACGTGCAAATAGGATGAGCGAGTATTGAAACACTTATTTTAGTTACAATTTCGTATTTCTGCAAACCTGTGAAAGGATCTCAAAACTAAATTAGAGTTTTGAACATGATTTCATTTGAATTTTTGGAACATAAATTCATTTAGTGACTTTGGAATCTTTTCCAGGGGAGGATCAAAATATTTTAGGGGGGGGGGGTACTGAGCCGCCCTTAGTACCCCTTAGTTACGGCCCTGATGCTATGTATAAATATGTATTATGTATATGGGGTCTTCCGGAATACTTCACCAATTTAAAAACAAATTAACAATATCGAGAAAGTTAAAAATATGCTACTAAAATGAATCCTCTTTCTCAATCGCCGATAACATAACTTTTACATTTTAAGGATAGTGCAATACGAGTATTCACAATGGTCGCGTTGAAAATTTTGAGAATAATTTAAAACAGTTTTATAAAGTGATGCCCTTGGAAATTATCATATCATCCAAGGGTCTATTGTAATCATTATTAATCTTAAGAATTTATTTTGGTTTTCACTTTTTACTAGATATAAACATTAACATTTGAAGCAATTATAAAATAAATTATTAAAATGTCTATATATAATACTAGCTGGCATTTTTTCAATTGAAAAATAATATTTATATAAAAAATAAATAATAGTTTTACAAACACGTATTTCAAACAGCATAAAGTTAATTTATAGTCTTTAAGTAACTCATTTGATAAATTGAAAAAAAAAAAATTGTAATTTAACAAATTACAACGACTATTTGGAAAATGATATTTTTTAAGACTAAAATTTTAAAGACTTAAAAATAAATTCTGTATTTAAATTAAAAATAATAATAAACATCCTTTTTTAAAAATTATCATACCGAATCCTACATTATGTGCGCCATGCAATAAATATTAATGTTCCTAGACCAATGATAAAAAAAAACAACAGTAGTTTATAGATATATGTAACTTTAATTGTTTAAAATGTGCATTTTTACTAGATAGTTAATCAGACTGACTTCTGAATGCCTCATATTATGTACGCCATGGATTAAACATTCCTATTTCGGTATTATCTCAAACAAATTTGAAATGAAATTTCAGTTTTACAATTTTCGGAAATGCAAAATTTTAAACTTCTAAACTTCTAAACACATTTTTAATTTTTTATACCGTTGCGCAGAGAAAAAAAAAATGCACCTTTTAATAACATTTGTTTGAAAACTCTATCACATTTTGTTTATACATTATTAATTTTTTAAAAAGTTTTTATTACTCTTTTTGCCATCGTGGCAATATAAGTATTCCTTTTTGGACATTAAATATGGACTAATCAGAAAACGAATAAAATAAAAAACAGAATTATTCCATTTTTGGACATTAAATATGGACCAATCAGAAAACGAATAAGTTGCGGAATTCAACCAATAAAAAGATTCAGATATACTTCAGATTTCCCAATTTTCTAACGAGGACAACAACTATTTTTCCAAATAGTTAAAAACTTCTTTTAATATTGTGAATAAAAATCCAAAACAGGAAGCTCTGTGCATCACCATAAAAAACGAAAAGACTATTTTCAAACAACAAATTTTTCCCCCATTACAAAATTTCAAAATGCATAAAATTATTTTACAAGCAATAAATAGTTCATTTAATATATTATAAAAGAGATAAATTTAGGTATAAGTTACCAATTATTTAGATAATCTTTGTTTAGTAGGCCAATAAAAGATTTGTTTTATATTTGGATGAAATAGATATGAAAATGTCAATCTTACCAAACTGCATAAAGTTATTTTACAATCTAGTAAGCATCTTTTTTGATAAATTCTAAAACCTCACATTTCGACATTGATAAATATCTAGAAAATCTAAGTAAAATGATTAGCTTTGTGCAATTATAATAACAATAAAAACAATAATAAAACAAATGTATGTTTCTTTAAAAACTCAAAAAAAATTATTTATAATTTTTAAATAAATTGTTGATTAAATAAAACATAGAAAATTACAGAAAAAGTAAAAATATTTAAAAAATCATTTTTTTTTATTTAATAAAAAATGAAAGGTACTTATCAGTTAGCCTGGCGCCAGTGTCATATATACACATATATAGATATACATACATATGTGTATATATAATATTTATGTATGGCCTGATTACTGCAGAGGTTAATTAAGCCGTGGCCTTGTGCTCAGTGCTGATTGAGATGGGGGGGGGGGACAAATTTTCTAAAAAAATTTATAAAGAAAATTCTTAGTATTACAGTTCTTGCAATTATTTTCTCAAAATCATAAATGATTTTGGTTAACTTGGCTACCGTGTGATAATCCAATAATAACACTTGAAATTACTCCCGGGAAATAAAAATCTAGTTACTATTTTGGTGCGAGGGAACCCCGAAAACGTCCTGGGCTTTGGGGCCACTACAGCCTTAATCAGGCTGTACACACACACACACCCATATATGTATATATACTCATTTGATAAATCATAATTTCACAATTTTACAGAGAATCCATCCAACATTGTAAAATAATTAAATTATATAAAATAATTACTGAATAATAAACGTTTGATTTACGTGCTCAGTTTTATAAAATAATCAAAGAAGTGTAATTGGGTAAAATTTTTTCAAAGAAACTAAAACGTCAAGAGAGACTGCTTCAAAGAGACTAAAATGACTAAAATAATCTGAAAAGAACTCATTTGAAAACTGTACGATGAAAATTTTCTATACAAACTACTAATTATTAAAAAAATTCTAATGCCCTGAATAAAATATTTAATTTCGTGAAAATTTTAAAATTATGTTTTTTAGTAATATATATATATTATAATCTATTAATACAAATAACTCATATGACGTAGTGTAAAATTATAAGTTCTCATATAAATTAATAATTATTTTGATAATTCTAGCGTGTACTTTAAATAAAAACATTAACTGAAGTAACAATAATAAAATTTGTGAAAGATTTTTTTTTCAAATTTAATTAAAAAAAAAAAAAAAAAAATTATAATTTGCACGTATCTTATTTTATAAAGGTATATAATTTGTAATTTTCTCCATAAATTAAGATATTTATTAAAAATTTTAATTATTAAACAAATTTTAATTTTCGTTTAATAATAATTATAGGCTGAATTCTGCAAAGTTGCAAAGAATTAATTTATGACACAAAAATATATAAAATAAGCTATAAAATTTTAAATTTTCAAAATAAATTAGTTTTGCTTAATTTAACTCACCCGCTATTTGTTAATTTCTCAACAATTAATTATTCTTCTTTGACTGAAAAACCACTACAACTCAACATAACTTTTTACGTAAAGGTCTCAGTTTAAAAGCTTGTTATGAAAATGTCCACTGGTTACAAACATATCAGTTAAAATGCCGTCTAAGGTGGACAAACAGATGTGCATGCTTATAAAGGAGAACTCTTAATAACAAAACAGAAGGATCATCTGGTTTCTTAAAAATCGGAGCTTTTGTCGCGCCATCTATACTTCCCCAAAGTAACACGGGAGAAATTTTCTTCTCTAATTGATGTTTTCATTTTTTCTCTTTCAATGTTCTGTGATTCATTCGCGCTTGTTTTGCGGCTGTTTACATGCAGCTTGATCAATGAATGTTTTCCCATACACGGTTTTCAAGAAGTATTTACATAGTATTTGTGATTGTAGTTTTTATTACATAACGACTATTCTACAGATATTATAAACATCAACAATTCGAAGAAGTCCGTGAGAAATTATTCCAAGTAGCGTATTTTATGTGAATGTCTTTAAAATAATTACCATAATTAGTACAAAAGGCAAGAGGCACTGCTTAAAAAACAATATGAATCAAAAACTTAAATTTAAGTAAAATACTCGTAAATTGTTACATTTTTACTTAAGGGGATGGTGGGCTATGACGATAAGCAAAATTTAAAATTTAATATCAAACAAAAAGCAAGAAAAATTATGTTTCAATATTCTTTTTCTTTGATGAATTATAACAAGATTCATTTTAAATCAGCTTGAGAGTGAATTAAATGTAATTACGTTTTTACCTTAACTAGTTTTATGCAGGCTTAAAATTTTACATGTAACCAATGATTAAAATGTCCTTCTTGAACCTCCCCCTCTTTCTCTCTCTCCAATCATATTCTAACTAGTGAAAAATGCTCCAAGGAGCAGTGCAAAAGCAGAATATGATTTTAACTGAGCATTAAAAAGTAATGGACAAGTGCTTCTGTTAATTACTGAGCATGAGGAAGGATAAGGGATCCCTTCTTGGCTACAACTCACTTCAATGCCAACTTTGAAAAAAATCATATTTGCGCTTTTTCCATATAAAAGAAATTTGTGGTTCTTTAGTAGAATTTTCCACCGTGCTTTAGATGTTAACCAGGGGTGTAGTCATAAAAATAACATAAGATATATGCTCTAAGCAGAGGGATATTCTAGAATGTGTATACTATAAGCTTTCTTGAAAAACAGAGGGTATATGGTGTTCTATTAAAAAGTCCAGAAGGTGTGCGGCGTATAGCCTGTACTACATCTCTGATGTTAACTGCACTGTTCACTCTGCACTATACTACAAATCAATTTTCTGTGCAATTATACACTTAGGGTATGCTTGGTGGCAGTCCATGAATGTGATACCTGCAGGAACTAGGTATCTGGCATTATGTCGCCTTCCTTTACATTTATGTCTAATTAAGCTGCATCTTTAATGGTTACGTCTTTACACTATACATTTTTATAGTAACTGCGACTGATTTGTTTTCACAAAAAAAGCGCAAATATGATTTTTTCAAAGTTGGCATTGAAGTGAGTTGTAGCCAAGAAGGGATCCCTTATCCTTCCTCATGCTCAGTAATTAACATAAGCACTTGTCCATTACTTTTTAATGCTCAATTAAAATCATATTCTGCTTTTGCACTGCTCCTTGGAGCATTTTTCACTAGTCCTTCTATTTTTCCATATTCCATAGGGATACTGCACAACTTGTTTTGTATTTTATATATAGAAAACAAAATCTTATTTGTATTGAAATTAAAAAAGGCTACATACTCTAATACTCTGGTGTTACAAATTAAAAAAAATTTTTAAACAGGTTTTTCTATACCAAAATTCTACGGTGGTTTTCAAAAAAAAAAAAAATCATTTTTTTATTAAAGTGAATAAAATAATAAATTCTTTCAAAGAATAGATTTTTCATTCAAATATCCATTATTTTTGCCAAAAACAGGAACTTTTTTTATGCAAGAGTAAAGTTTGATACAAAAACCATGCTTCTTTGTTTTCTTAATCCGTATTTATTACGGACTTATTAAAAACTTACTCCACCGCTTTTATAGGAAACGATTGCTTTACTGTGTTATGGAGCATTCTCATTGGCCATAAAGAGACATTCTATAAAAGCTGTGGAGTGACTCTGCAACAAATGGGTCAAATTTTTAACAGTGCACTGTTAAAAATCTGCTGCATTTTGCTGCAACGTCCTCCACCACTTGTATATATCTCTATTCCAACCAATGAGAAAGCGCCATTTCACGGCCAAGTAACCGTTTTCTATACAAGCAGGGGAGTGCGTTGCAGCAAAATGCAGCAGATTTTTAACAGTGTGCATATCCTTGGCGCTATAGTTTACAGGAGTGGTACATTGTTCAAAATTTGAAACTTTTGCTGCATCGCCACTCCATCGCTTTGATAGAATAACTCTATTTTGATCGATGAGAATCCTCGATAATGCATTTAAGTAATCATTTTCTACTTATCTACTATATCGTTTCCGTATATTTATTTTTTCAATCAGCACCAAGGTGCGCACTTTATTAGAAGACGCGCTCTATTAGAGGGCGCATTCTATTAGAATAAATACGGTATATACTTATAGTAAATACACTTTGTTAAAGTACAGGGCCCCAATATTTGACAGGTATGCCAGGCATTGATGCCATTGTGCTAAAAACAAAATATAAATAAATGAAAAAAATGGATAAAATATAAATTTGGTATGGTGCAAAAAATTGCCTAATTTAAAATTAAAAATCAAATTTAACAGCCACCAGGGCTAGACACCGTGCATAATTATTCAGTAAATGATTCATTAAAAAATGACAAAAATCAGCATGTCAAAAATTAAAAAAAAATTCATAATTCGTTAAAAAATTACGTTAAAAATAAAAGAAAAAAAAGCATTCTGTATTTTTTTATGCTTAATCGAATGGTGTAACTGGTTTTTCTCTCCGATGATCACAAGTACCTTAGATTGATGACTGCCATTCTTTTATTTCATCTTGTAAAAAAACTGTTTAACGTAAAGCTATGAATTTTTGCAGGATTAATTAGCATCGCAAAATCTTTAAAATAAACTTTACCGCAACATTCTATCTGCAATTGAACGTTAGATATACCCATTTATGATCAAGTTTGGAAAATACGCAATTTCAGAAAAACCGCCCAGCGAAATAACGTTTTCTCGATGACTACCCCGGGATAAAAAGTTTGTCTTTTGTTTAAAAAAAAAATTAATTTTTTATCTTTAGTAGTTTTCGAGAAAAGTGCTGTGACACAAAATTTTTGTCCTATTTTCAGAATACTCTACAGTACACCTACAGTATGCCATAAAAAAAAAAATGTAACACGCGCTTTCCAAAGGAATAAAAGAAAAAAAAAATAGACTCACGCGTCACGTGACCTGAGTTTTGCTAAATTAAAAAAAAAATGTAGTTGTAATATTTCTCGTTTAAAAGAAATCTGGCAACACTAGTTCTATTAAAAAAAAAATGTTCTTTTTCTTAGTGATATTGGAATGTTGGTTGTGAATTGTGATTTTATCTTGTGATGGTGGCGTGCGCCAGAATTATGTAAAAGCTTTATTTGTATATAATGTGTGTACGTTAGTGTTATGTTTGTAAGTGTCGTCTTTTCAAGTAATAAAAAGTTTATAAAGAAGAATGCAACCCCGAGATATTTATTAAGATAAGGTATCACTTCTTTCTTCTCTTCTACATTTGTAAGACGACTTCTTTACAAAAATGGCGCCCAACGTGGGGCTACGAATCAATTTCAAAGTATTCAGCTATCTTAGTTCCAGAAAAGTTCGATATTTTTATAATGAAATATGATTAATAAGAATGAAAAAAAAAATGGCTCGAGCGGTCGTGCTCGTCTGTTTGTGAAGTATATTTTAAATGATTAACATAGCAAGTTTGTTTCGTTGATGTGAAATCATTCGATTGTGAAATACGCACGAAATAAAAATGCATGCATGTTTAATGCAAGAAAATGGCACGAGCAGTCGTTGCTCGTTCGTTTGTGAAATGTGTTCTTCAATGCTGTGAAAAAATTTCCACGGAATAATCATATGCCAAGCACCATTTTTATTTGTTTGCGATATATGTTCTCGAATTTAATCTTGCTTCGATAACGCCATTTATATTTGTTTGTGAATTCTACGTTTTCTATGCTTTAAAAAAAAAAAAAACTTTCAGTTCTTGTGCCTGCAGGTGTAACTCAACAAATATTTATTTAATCTTCAAGTTACTTTCTTAAAATGGATCCATATTTTTATCAAAAGAATGCATTCTTTCCACAAGTGTCTATATTTTGTTTTCTATTTGTAAAATTTTTCATATTTTTAGTTTTAATTTATTGATTTATTTTACAGCTCATTTATATATTGTGTAATTCCCCTTCCCTCCCCATGCTTATATTTTTTATTCTTTTGTTTATTTTCATTCTCTGCATGCATGTTTAATTTTTATCTTGATAAACTAACAAATTTTCTTACTTCGAATTTAAAAAAAAAAAAAAAAAAAAAAAAAAAAAAAAAAAAAAAAAGTTGAGAAATAATGAAATAAGTAATTATTTGTGTTGATATTATTTTTCTTTTCTTTTTACAAAAAGGGAAATAAGTTGAGAAGGAAAAAAATATATTAAAATACATTGATACCATCAATACAAGTGTCATACGGTATGTGTTTATTAATTATTTTTTGTTTGTTTTGTTGTTGGTTTCGCAAGGTAACAGAATTTAATTAGAAATTTTATTTGAGTGTTCTATTGTTAGTTGTTTTAAGCATTTAATTTAGAGTTCTTGATCTATTTTGAAATAGCATTGAATATGATTTTTAAAACAGATTGAGTAAGTTTTTGTATTTATTTATTTATTTATTTTTATGAAATAAGACTTTTTTTTTCTTTTAAAGTTATATTGAAAAAAAAAACTATATTACGTAGTCTTGTCATGATAATTTGATAATAATATTGATTGACATTTTAATTATTCAGATATGTTTTGACTTATTTGGAACATTGTTTATGAATGTTGCCAACAATTCAGTACTAGTTTTATATCAGTTAAAATAATGTTTTGATTAAATGACACGTAATGACAAACTAGTTTATTTATATCAGCAATAATTTAAAGTATATTTTCTTTAAAAAAATAGAGTTTAAATTTTAAAGATACTTTTATGAAGTTTTATGAAGTTTAATTATTTTAAAAGTATATTTTGCTAACGTTAAAGTTCACTGTTTTGTTTTATTAATGTCTTGTTTATATGAGTTGTAAAGCAAAGCTCACGTCCGGGGAACAATTTATTTAAACGAATTTTTAGCATTAGTGGGTATATATCTTGTTGTTTGCTAAATTTACAATGTCCGACCTCAACAAAGCACGAAAAGAAGACCTATTTCAGGTCGCTTTAGAAATGAATTTAGATGTACAACCCTCTATGACTGTTGTCACATTGCGTGATAAGATTAAATCCTCTCCCTCGCACGAAGTTGATTTCGTAAATTCGTTAGTCAGAAACCAAATTGCGACTCGCGAGGAAGAACAACGTAGACGAGACTTAGAGGAAAAACAAAAAGCAGCTGAGTTAGAACAGCGTAAATTAGAAGAGAAGCGTCGTTCGGAAGAACTGGAATTTAAAAAGTTTGAGATGAATTTTGAGCTTGAGAAGCTTAAGTTACAGGCTCAGAGCCAAAGTGTTTCCAGTGGAGCGGTAGGTGGTAATGCGGCAGGGATAATGTCTCATCCAGAGAGTAAAATAGATATCCAGAAGCTGTTGCCTACATTTAAACCAGAGACAGATGATGTAACATTGTTTTTGGTGCTCCTGGAACGACAGTTAAAGCTTTCGAAGGTACCAGAACACCTCTGGGTTTCTTATTTACTAAGTGTTGTACCCTCTTCTATATCTACGCTTATTGCTCGTGAAAAAGAAGAAAACGCTTCAGATTTTTCACATGTTAAAGGTCTACTTCTAAAAAGGTTTAAAATTAGCGCTGAAAGGTTTAGGCAGCTGTTTTTCACGCATTGCAAAGATAAAGAAATTACTTGGAGAGATTATTACTTCGAGTTACGTGCTTACTTTGAAAACTGGCTTAAAGAGTTAAATGTAACGTCTTTTGAAGCTCTTCAGGATCTGATCATAGCGGATCAGATGAAAAGGCGCGTGCCTGTTGAATGCAAACAACATATGTTAGATGATTGGGAACATTTAAATTCACCAGTCGACCTTGCCGGAAAATTAGATGCGTATGATACTATCAGGTCTACGTTTTCTAAAAAAGATTCGGTTGTACCCCAGGAGAAAAAAGCGTATTTTCGCCGAGAAAATACATGGAAGCAGAGTAAGCCTCCAAAAGAAGACAGATCTTCTCCTAAGGTTGCTAATAAACGTTTAGAATCCGATATATTTTGCTATGGTTGTGGCAAAGTGGGATTTATAAAGAAGAAATGCCCAAATTGTTCCCCTATGGTTAAAAAACAAACAGTGCAAGCTCATCGTCTACAGCTATATAGTTTAAATACATCAGCAGTTTCAGCTCCAAATGTGCCTATTACGATCTGCAATAAGAAGGTGTTAGTCTGTGCAGATACAGGAGCCAATCGTTCTATTGCAGGAGAACGAATGTATAAATTATTTATGAAAACTGGTGTTGCATTGAATCCCCATACTCATGATGTAACCCTGGCTGACGGAATTACGATGGCTAAAGAAACTTTGTCTGCCACTGTGCCCGTAGAAATTGAAGGCCGAGTTTTCAAAACGGAGTTTATTGTTTTACCAAATGCCAAAGGTAATAGAACCCTTTTAGGAATGGATTTCCTTCACAATGCTAACATGGTGCTTGATACCGCTAAAAAGACATGGCATTTTAGTGATAAACCTCATAAAGAGTTTGATTTTGTGGATGAGTACGAAGAAGAAAATAGTACGTCTGCTGGTGCTGTCGAAGTTAGCCCATATGCTTTACGTGAAGACGAAGGCAAAAATTTAAGTCCTGATGAAAGGGAAAGACTTAATGATCTCCTGAAAAAGTATGAAAAGTGTTTTCAACCAGGGGGAGAGACAACCCCATTTGTTGAGCATCGTATCAATACAGGTGATAGTGCTCCTGTTGCTGTACCACCTTATCGAATGACTCCTGCTAGAAAAGAAATTCTTAAGAAGGAATTAGATAATCTTCTAGCTCAAGGAATCATAGAAGAATGTGAATCACCTTATGCTTCGCCTGTGGTCCTCGTACCAAAACCCGATGACAGTGTAAGATTATGCATAGATTATAGAAAATTAAATGAAAACACAGTAGCAGATAAATATCCATTACCTCGAATGGACGACCTTTTACATGAAGCCAAGCATACTCCTTACATGTCAACTATAGATCTTCGTTCTGGGTATCACCAAGTCCAAGTCTACCCACCAGATCAAGATAAAACTGCATTTGTCTGTCCTTATGGAACTTATCGTTTCTTAAAAATGCCTTTTGGACTAAGAAATGCTCCTGCCACGTTTCAAAGATTGATAGATCAATTTAGAAATGGTCTTAAGGATGTATTTGCTTTATCGTACCTAGACGACATCATCGTTTTGTCAGAAACATTTGAGAAACATCTCTTAGATCTTACAGCTGTGTTCGAGAGACTCCTTGAATTTAAGTTAGATGCCAAACGCGAAAAATGCCATTTTTCTTGTGAGAAAGTTAAGTATCTAGGACACTGGATAACTCCAAATGGTTTAGAAGTAGATCCAGGCAAAGTATCCGCGATTAAAGCGATACCTCCACCAAAAAATGTTAAAGAAATTCAGTCCTTCTTACAAACCTGTTCTTGGTACAGAAGATTTATATCAAATTTTGCTGATATCTCAAGACCTCTTAGCAATCTTACGAAAAAGAAAGCCACTTGGAAATGGGGAAAAGAAGAACAAACAGCCTTTGAAACTCTAAAACATTGTCTCATGACATCTCCAGTACTGAAGCAAGCTGATGGAACCAAACCATTCATTCTACGTACTGATGCTAGCAACTATGCTCTTGGTGCTGTACTTTTACAGGGTACCGACAAGACCTCTGAACACCCCATAGAATATGCTAGCCGTCTTCTTACAAGTGCAGAAAGAAATTACTCCACTACTGAACGCGAGGCTTTGGCTGTTGTCTGGGCCTTAGAAAAATTTCGTGGTTATGTGGAAGGCCAAGAAGTGATTGTAGCTACTGATCACCAACCTTTAAAATGGCTTCTCAGTCTTAAGTCACCATCGGGAAGATTAGCCCGTTGGGCACTACAATTGCAATCGTTTTTATTGAAAATAGAATATGAACCTGGAAAATCTAATGTTGTGGCTGACATGCTGTCACGTCCTGTGTGTAATCATCAATCTGCTTTCTGCGAGACATGCAATTTTGTTAGCATAGATATGCCAACAAGAAGCTCAAAAGATATGAGGGAAGCGCAGTTACAAGATGAAAATCTTAAAAAAATTATAGATTGCTTTGAAGATGAACAGAAAAGTGAAGATTTTGCCAATTGGACTGATAGAGGATTCCTGATGAATCAAGGTGTACTTTATCGTTATGCTCCTGAATCTGATGCCGAGGAAGCGCAACTGGTCATTCCAGTTCAAGAAAGAGAAAATATTTTGAAACTTCATCATGACGACCCCTCAGCTGGACATTATGGTGAAGCAGGAACCTATCAAAGAATTGCTAAGAGATATTATTGGACAGGCATGCGAGCCTTTATTTCTGAATATGTAAAGAAATGTCCAGAGTGTGCTCGCTATAAAGCAACAAATCAGAAACCTGCTGGTTTATTGCGAACACCTGCTTATGCTCAGCGGTTTGAAACCCTCAGTATTGATCTTTTTGGACCACTGCCACCCAGTAAAGATGGACACCGATGGATTTTTATAGTGGAAGATTGTGCCACTAAATGGGTAGAACTATTTGCCTTAACAACTGCAACTGCACAAGAATGTGCGACTACTTTGATAGAAGAGATCTTCCTTCGGTATGGTATTCCAAGAAGACTGATAAGTGATAATGGTCCTCAGTTTGTGAGCGCTGTTCTACAACAAGTTTGTTATATTCTTGGAATAGACCAATCATTGACACCTTTATACCATCCTCAGGCCAATCCGGTCGAACGCAAAAATCGAGACTTGAAACCTCGAATAGCAATCCTTGTCGGGGATGAACACCGTTCCTGGATAGATAAACTTCCTTTCATTAGATTTGCCATGAACTCTGCCAAATCTGATACAACAGGCCAAACTGCTGCCTATCTACAATTTGGTCGAGAACTAAGAACAATCGATGATGTGGTAAACGATTTCAAAGCTGTTGTCGAAAATGACAATTTCGTTCCGGAAATAACCCCATATCTTAAACGACTTGCAAATATTTCGAAAAGTGTGAAAGAACGTGTTGAAATGAAACAAGATCAGCGAAAGAAATATTATGATAAAAATCGTAGACAAGTATATTTCAAGCCTGGTGAAAGAGTATGGGTTAACCTACACCCAGTGAGCAAGGCAAGTAAAAATAAAACGGCAAAATTTATGCCTAAGAGAGATGGGCCATACATAATTTTGACTCAAAAGTCACTAGTGACATATGACATTGCTAGTCTAGAAAATCCTACTGAACGAATTGGATCTTACCACGTTTCTGCCTTGTTGCCTTTCCGAGAATCTGAAACTATTCCAGTTGCACCCTTGAGAAAAAGAGGAAGACCAAAAAAGCATCCTGTTTCCTCACCGAGACGTAGATCGGAAACAGAGGGGGAGGATGTAACACGCGCTTTCCAAAGGAATAAAAGAAAAAAAAAATAGACTCACGCGTCACGTGACCTGAGTTTTGCTAAATTAAAAAAAAATGTAGTTGTAATATTTCTCGTTTAAAAGAAATCTGGCAACACTAGTTCTATTAAAAAAAAATGTTCTTTTTCTTAGTGATATTGGAATGTTGGTTGTGAATTGTGATTTTATCTTGTGATGGTGGCGTGCGCCAGAATTATGTAAAAGCTTTATTTGTATATAATGTGTGTACGTTAGTGTTATGTTTGTAAGTGTCGTCTTTTCAAGTAATAAAAAGTTTATAAAGAAGAATGCAACCCCGAGATATTTATTAAGATAAGGTATCACTTCTTTCTTCTCTTCTACATTTGTAAGACGACTTCTTTACAAAAATAATTTTTGTGCTATGTTGTGCTTCTTGGTCAGACGAACATTTAAAAAAAAATCATCAAAATTGGATAAGTATTTAGTTAGTTATTGCAAAAAGAAAAATTGAAAAATCCGTGTGCACCATCGCTCAATCATATTATTGTAGCGCGCTGCCGCGCGCACAATGATTTTATCAAGTACGTGAATGTTTAAATTCTTTATGTTGTCGTCAAAAAATATTAATCAACTTTTAAACGGTGGCACAAACCCAATTGAATTTTTAGAATTATATACAATGATGACAATGAATAGCGCTACCGCTTTCCCTTTTATCGTATTTACATTATTTCTAAATCTAAATAATGTACAATTTCAATTTTTACTTGATAAAACAGTAATAAAATTAAATTTAGGAAGAAATTTATTTGAAAAATTGCTCTCAATTTAGCAACGTTTTAAATTATTTTCAAGCATGAATTATTTTTCAAATCTATTTCAACAAGCTTAAAGAATAAAGGCAGAAAAAAAAAACAATAAATTATAAGATTAAATTATTCTTAGAATGCAGCATCTTGTCGCTAAATTGAAATCTGCTAACCAAAAAGGCAGATATCCAGTTTATGTAGAACACATAAAACTGCTCAATCATGTCAAATTGCTTGAAATATATTTTGCATCAGATTATGATAGAAATTATATTTCATTATTTTTAAGGATCCATTGGATATGCTACTTTACAACAAGGAAAGTATCCCCGTTTGTGAAAATGAGGCAGCCATCCAGATTATAGAAAGGGAACGAGAAAACCATGCGAAATTATCAGTCGAAAGCATTAAAATTCTTTTCATCTGCAAATTGGCCTAATATTATCGAAAAATATTTTCTCTATTTTTACATAAAAATTAATTAGCTTAAAACAATGGATGTGTTTCAGAAGAAATGAAATTGAACAGAAGAATGTTTGATGAGGGCATTTTAAAACTTTTTTAATGTCGAATTTTTACGGATTCCATCTCGTTATCTTTAAAAACCTCATAGCAACAATATTTGAGAAATCTAATGATGAAAATCTAAAAAATAGAAAGGTGTCAACAATGATTATGTTCAACAACAAGCTGTAAATAACAGAGATTGCTGCATGCATTGATTTATCTTGGCAAGCTTGACAACATGGGGTTTTGATCACTACCTTTATCACCAAAAACCTTTATGGTAATTTTGATAAATTGTAGCTATTTGTATAATTTTCTATTGCGGCGAATGTGCGATGCCCTGAAACGACACGGCACTGAAAAACTTATACACACCTTTTATTTTTTTTCTCACTTAACTCCTTTGAACCGATATTATTATTAATATAAGATGAGAGTTTGACTGGAATTCCCTAAGGAGCATTTGCATGTAGTGGAACAGTCCACGGAAGACGCCAAGTTCAGTATCTTGAGTAATATCGATGGTTACCTTAACATTTCTATAAAGAGAACTGACGCATATAGATCTTATTGTCCAGTAAATCCCACATATTGTGACTTAGCATTAGTCTACAGCCAAAGCTATTGAAACTAGGGCTATTATATGTATGAGCTGTCTCATTATTTGCCTTAGCATTTCCAGGTGAGAAAACATAGGCACGAGATTGGCCCATTTGGGTAATTTTTATATCGCCTTCGTATCTTCCCGAGATGTATCAAATAATACGCAACTGAATGAAAGTTTAAAATTAGTAATATTTTTTTTTTTTTTACTGAATACATTAATGAATTTTAATGTTGATAATTACTTAGTGGAAAGAAATCGGTGATGTAGCAATTCAAAAACGAACAGAAAGTTGGGGGTAGGGGTGAAGCAAATGACTCATTTTCAAGATAAATTGATATTTTAGGATTGTCCATGAATAATTAAAAAGTCTATAAAAAATAATTGCTTCAACTATTTATTAAGTCATCAAATCAATATATGTGTGTATAAGGTTTAAAATATTCATTTCTAAAAATTACAAATATGAAATTGAGATAGCAAGAAGTGGGCATTGAGGGGGAATTTGTTATAGGGAAAAAATTGCAGAAAAAGAAAACAAAATCACTGGTTACTAAAGTTCTTCACGAATTCGACATTTAGATGCGTTCATAATTTTTTAAATGCGTAGCACCTATATAGTACTTGTCTCGTCCGTCCGTTTGTTCTCTTACGACAGCGCAAAAACTACTCGTTGGAATGGTTTTGAATTCAATATAGAATCGTTGCAGAATTTTGTTGAGTCATTTTAAATGTTTTGAAAATCGAATAAACACTTAACAAGAATGGAAAAATCATAGTCAAGCATAGATTATGAAATATTTTCTGACACATTCAAAATAATTTAACAAATCTGCGCCATTTAAATAATTCAAATATTCTGTCTAATTCAACCATATGGAAATGCATAATGCATTTGAAAACCCAATTTCAGCTGTCCTCATCTACAATCGGAAAATTATATGAAATTTTGCAGCACCCTGTATATGATATATAAATTTGTATCTATTAACTACATGCACATACCAAAATTTAGTTCTCTTAAGATATACGTATACCTCAGTTAGAAATTCCTCTTCAGCAATTTTCTCTAATAAGGAGAATTATGTGTGAATACTTTTGTGCAGCCCTGTATATGAGGTATATAATTTATATATCTTATACTATAATGCGAGCAAAAATTGTGTGTGTGTGTAAATTTTATCTCAAAATCGGCTCTAACGATTTTCGCAAAAATTTGGATTGAACCATTTTCGGGCACGAGAAGACCATTGGGCTAGGGCACATGTTCGAGAAAATTCGATTATTGGGTCATTTTGGGTCATAATGATCAGGATCAAGCTATTTATATCTAGAGAACGGCTGGATCGATTTTAAAGAAATTTTGTATCCAATCGTTTTTTGGCGCGAGAAAACAATTGAGCTGGGTCACATGTTCGAAAAATTTTTATTAGTGGGTCAAGCCATTTTTATTTAAACAAGTTGGAAATTGCACGTGAACGTAGCAAATGAGGTGCGTTCGTACGATAACGAAGTTTTAAAAATATTCATATCTTGCTGATATAGTAGAGCGTACTTCGGATACAGTATAGTAGTCAAAATCTTAGTGTTTCTGTAAATATGCAGAAAGTAATTTTAATTACACCTCAGAAACGTATATCTTATTCATAAAATGTGAAATAGTTGAATATAATTAAAACACGCCCCAAACAATGGTTCCCCGTATAGCATTATGAAGTGGAATACTTTTGTGTGGCCCTGTAATTTAATAATACAAATTCTTTACATCACAGATTGTACAGAATGCATATTTTAGTATATATTTCATAGATTCATACCAATTCTATTATGTTCGAATTAGTGTAGCATCATAAAAATGCGTTTGAATATTTTTTCCCATTGACCGTAATGTAATGGAATACCTTTGTTTGTCCCTGTAAATGATCTATGCATCCGACTTTCATAACATTTGAAATGACTAGATAAAATTACGTAATAATTATATGTTTTAAATTTCAAACGATTCGGTTGGGTAGTTTTTGCGTTGTTATATGCGGACGGACAGACAGACAGACAGACGGACAGACAGACAGACGGACGGACTGAGCGACAACAATAGGTGCTACGTATTTACATAATTACGAACGCACCTAAAAACGGCTCTAACGATTTCGACCAAATTTTATATTTTATCGTTTTGGATTACAAGAAGACCATTGGGTTAGGTAACATGTTCGAAAAAATTCGGTTAGTGGGTCATTTTTGGGGTCATTGTGGGTCATGCTATTTTTATCTAGAGATTTTCTCACGCAATTTTGACTAAAAATTTCATTCCATGGTTTTCGGGCACGAGAAAAACATTGGGCTAGGTTACATGTTCGAAAAAAAATTTAATGGGTCATATTGGGTCATTAAGTGTCTGGGTCAAGCTATATTTATATTTAAAGAACTGCAGAATCAATTTCATCGAAATTTTGCCTGTTATAGTGTTTTGACACGAGAAAGCTAATGGGCTAAGTCACACGATTGAGAGATTTCGATTATAAGAGTCATTTGTGGGTCATGATGGGTCATGGTCAAGCTATAGCTAAAGAACAGGTGGATCGATTTTAACGAAATTTTGTATACAACACTTTTTTGGCACGAGAAAGCTATTCGGCTAGGTCTCAGTTCGAGAAATTTCGATTACTGGGTCATTTTGGGTCATAAAATGTCTGGGTCAAGCTATTTATATATAAAGTACGACAGTATCAAATTTAATGAAATTTTGTATGTAAGTTTTTTGACATGAGAAAATTAATGGGCTATCTCACATGTTTGAGAGATTTCGATTATAAAAGTCATTTATGGGTCATAACGGGTCATGTCAAGCTCTATCTAAAGAACATGTGGATCAGTTTTAACGAAATTTTGTATACATTTTTTGGCACGAGAAAATCATTGGGCTAGGTCACGTGATCGAGAAATTTCGATTAATGGGTCATTTTGGGTCATAAAGGGTCTGGGTCAAGTTATTTATATTTAAAGAACGGCAGGATCGAGTTTAACGAAATTTTGAGTGTAACAATATTTATACACGAGAAAACTAATGAGCTAAGTCACATGTTCGAGAGATTTCGATTATAAGGGTCATTTGTGGGTCATGATGGGTCATGGTCAATCTATATCTAAAAAACGGGTGAATCGAGTTTAACGAAATTTTGTATACAGCATATTTTTGGCACGAGAAAATCATTGGGCTATGTCGCATGTTCGAGAAATTTCGATCAGTGGGTCACTTTTGGGTTATTCTAATTTTAGCTAGACAATGTCTTGCGCAAATTTGACTAAATTTTATATTCTATCGTTTTCGGACGCAAGAAAATCATTGGGTTAGGTCAGATGTTTGAGAAAATTTGATTAATGAGTCATTTTGGGTCATAATGGGTCAAGGTCAAACTATTCATACCTAAAAATTGGCTCAATCGATTTTATCTAAATTTTGTATTTAACGTTTTTCGGCATGCAAAAATTAATGAACTAAGTCACATTTTCGAGAGATTTCGATATAAGGGTCATTTGTGGGTCATGCTAATTTTATCTAGAAAATCGTTCTCACCATTTTGAGTATATTTTCTATTATATCGTTTTCGGGCAAAAGAAAACCATTGAAATAAGACACATGCACGTAACAATTCAATTAGTGGGTCGTTTTAGGTCTTAATGGGTTCGAGTCATTCTAATCATATATAACAACGAATCAGTTAATTTTACCTAAATTTTGCAACGGAACGTCTTTTGTCACGAGAAGACTATTGAGCTGAGTTGCATATTAAACAAAATTATATTAGTGGGTCATATCGCTTCATGACTGAATGCTGTCAAGCTAATTTTACTTAAAAAATGGCTTAAACGATTTTGATTCATTTTATACTCTACTGTTTTTGATTACCTGAAGACCTTTGAGCTAAGTCACATGTTTGATCACGTGTGATTAGTGGATCATTTGGGTAATAAGGGTCATGAATTACGAGACTATGGCAAAAGCCAATGAGTTGGCGATATTTGACAAAATACTGGCGAAATTTGGCCGAAAAATCGACTATTAAGGTTACGAAACCAAAACACATATTTGGCGCCAAATGGAAGAATGTGTCCAAATTTGGTTACATCTGGCAAAAATATTGTCTTTCAGAATGTGAAGAAATTTCTTATACATTCTTAATAATTTTCGAGATGCATAGTTAAACTAATCAGAGTCGAGCTAAAAAAGTGATTTGGATTGACGACTTTTCGTTGTAAATTTTAAAATAAAGTAAAATTGATGATCATGTGCATATACAAACATAGTTTTCTTATTGATTGTTTTTGTAAATAATACTATTATTAGTAACATGTTTTACAGTAATAATACTATATCGAGTTGAACACAAAGTTAATTTTGACCGAGTTGATCTCGGTCACCCCAGCTAGTCTTAAATTATAACTAGCAGGCTAAACCCGCTGCGCTGGTCTATTTTTCAAAACAAAACATGAATCAAACAAAATATTGAATATGATTGTATTTTTTAAAGCAACTTCACCTCGAATGCTCTTTCACATTTCTGAAAATCATACAAAACGCCATTGTATTTAAAGATAGAAAACCAACGATTATAAATTCACCAAAAATGCATTAAAAGTTAGCAAACAGCTGTTTTGAATCTACTGTCGAGATTCTTCATCATTGCAAAGCTCAGCGGGCTAGAAAAAAAAACTGAGCCAAAAATAAAAACAACAACAATGGAATCAAGGCCCGTTGACGCCAAAATATGTTAAAATATAATAAAATATTATGTTGTTGTATCAGCTTATGCATTCCATAAAATTCGGGCTTTTAAGAAAAAAATATTTCAGTTGACCATTTATTGTAGCGATTGATAGATAAATGAGACAATTATGAAAAGAGCAATTTAAATATTGTCTATTCACCATACTTCTAAAATAGCGAGCATTAGAATCGCAGAGACTGACCATTGAGTTTAAACAATTTTCAAGGGATTCATTTTCATTTGATAATTTTTGAACTCTAAACCTCTCAACTTGAGGATATGGGTATCTGTGGAAACCTTAATACATCCTCTATCAATATTATATTATATCTCGCAACGTACATCTGCTCTTGACAAATCTATTACAGTGTTCCGTTTTTGGAATGCAGCAGAATAAATAAAGTTAAATAAAGTTTTCCTTAGAAAAGTAAGGTGAATGTTTTTTGAATGTGTGAAATTCATTTTTTGATACAGATGTCATATACGCATCACGTTGGCGTGATTGAAACAAAATGAAAATTTTATGCCTCTTATGGTAATCCAGCTTTGTTTTTAATTTATTAATGAACTATTTATTTACTTTCATTTGCATTTTAAAATGATACAAAATGTTATGCTCTATACATAGAAAAGTAAAATAGAAAATGGAAATGTATCTGTTATTTGAAAACGAAGTTTCCGCTAAAGTGGCGCCAGAAATGTATCACCCCAACGTGGTGCATATAACATTTGTGCCTCTTTCTTACAACATGGGTGTGTGCATTTGCACCTAAATTTAGTTATTTAGCTCTATTTTTGCAATATTAACTGGAGTTTGTACAATGTACGGTACTACTTGATTATTCTGTCGAGAAAAAAAATTAATAGCAGATTATAGGGATAAATGTCAATAATCGATGATCGTAAGTATGATAGCAATTGATATTACACGTGATACACGTATTTTTTTACGTCATAAGTGCTTTTTAATTCGACTTTTAATTTGTATTTTTTATTTATGTTTATTGTTCTTTCGTTATTTAAAATGAATTTATGTAAATTTGAATACTTTGGCGAAACTGGCCGACGTGTCAATCAAGTAGCACTCAATTTACATTTGAAAATATCATATTTCACAAAAAACTCCGGCACAAACCCGAATTTGCAAGATTTCCTTCCAATACCAATGCGGCAAAATCCTCGTTTTAGAATAGCGAAGAAATGTGCATTAAAAAAAATATTTTCGTTATTTTAAAACGAAAATATTAATAAATAAATAAATAAAAAAGAATATTGCCCAGTTAAACTGATGGCATTGAGCTCACAGGCTACGCATACTAATTGTACATTACAGCCTTGTATTTTCGTTAATTCCGTTCGAAAAAAAAAATAAGAAGATATAAGAAGAGGGATATCTCCCCTTTCTCCTTTTTTATACTTAATCATTGAACCTCCTAAACTATCAAGTACATGCTTTATCATATTAAAAAACCTATATCCAAAATTCAGAGCAAATCGGATAATTCTTAATAAAAACCCATTTAGCATTTATATAATTTAAGAGGAGTTATTCTCCTCTTTTATACTTAACCATTAAACTTCCAAAACTATTCAGAGATTTGAACGAAATCTGACAGTTCTGATTGAAAAATCCATTTATACAAATTAAGGGGAGGGGCATTAGAACCCCCGTCCCCCCTGTTTATACTTATTCAATGAACATCTAATAACAGCCACGGACTCGCCTCATCAGAATTATCCTATATCTAAATTTTGAACGAAAACTGTTAATTCTGCGTGAAAATCCCATTTATATCAATTAAGAGGTGGGGGGGAGGCATGAGCCCCGCGTTCCCACTGTTTATACTTATTCAATGAACACCTAATAACAGTCACGGAATCGCCTAATCAGAACGATGCTATATGTAAATTTTGAACGAAAACTGTTAATTCTGCATGAAAATCCCGATTATATCAATTAAGGGGGGGGCATGAGCCCCCTGTTCCCCCTGTTTATACTTATTCAATGAACACCTAATGACAGTCACGGAATCGCCTCATCAGAATGATCCGATATCTAAATTTTGAACGAAAACTGTTAATTCTGCATGAAAATCCCGTTTATATCAATTAAGGGGGGGCATGAGCCCCCCGTTCCCCCTGTTTATACTTATTCAATGAACATCTAATGACAATCACGGAATCGCCTCATCAGAATGATCCTATATCTAAATTTTGAACGAAAACTGTTAATTCTGCATGAAAACCTCGTTTATATCAATTAAGGGGAGGGGAATGAGCCCCCCGTTCCCCCTGTTTATAGTTATTCAATGAACACCTAATGACAGTCACGGAATCGCCTCATCAGAATGATCCTATATCTAAATTTCGAACGAAAACTGTTAATTCTGCATGAAAATCTCGTTTATATCAATTAAAGGGAGGGGCATGAGCCCCCGTTCCCCCTCTTATACATATCGAATGAACTCCAAAAACTAATCAGGGAAGCGCCTTATCAGGATATACCTATATACAAAATTTCAAGTGGATCCGATATTTTTATCATGAGTTATCGCGTTACGCACGAACGAACATACGAACGTACATACAGAACGGACGGGCACATAAGCTCTCAGGCTATGATAGCCTGTGAGCTAAAAAAGTTACTATAGCACAAAACAATTTATAGAAATTCTAAAAAGAGACTGAAAGTAAATCTTATACTATAATGCGAGCAAAAATTGTGTGTGTGTGTGTGTGTGTGTGTGTGTGTGGGTAAATTTTATCTCAAAAACGGCTCTAACGATTTTCGCAAAAATTTGGATTTTACCATTTTCGGGCACGAGAAGACCATTGGGCTAGGTCACATGTTCGAGAAAATTCGATTATTGGGTCATTTTGGGTCATAATGGGTCAGGATCGAGCTATTTATATCTAGCAAACGGCTGGATCGATTTTAAGGAAATTTTGTATCCAATCGTTTTTTGGCACGAGAAAACTATTGGGCTGGGTCACATGTTCCAAAAATTTCGATTAGTGGGTCATTTTTGGGTCATTATGGGGCAAGCCATTTTTATCTAAAAAACGGCTCTAACGATTTTGGCCAAATTTTATATCGTATCGTTTTGGATTACAAGAAGACCATTGGGTTAGGTAACATGTTCGAGAAAATTCGGTTAGTGGGTCATTTTTGGGGTCATTGTGGGTCATGCTATTTTTATCTAGAGATTTTCTCACGCAATTTTGACTAAAAATTGCATTCTATGGTTTTCGGGCACGAGAAAAACATTGGGCTAGGTTACATGTTCGAGAAAAAATTTTAATGGGTCATATTGGGTCATTAAGAGTCTGGGTCAAGTTATTTATATTTAAAGAACGGCGTGATGGATTATAACGAAATTTTGTATGTAACAGTTTTTTGACATGAGAAAACTAATGGGCTAAATCACATGTTTGAGAGATTTCGACTATGAGGGTCATTTGTGGGTCATAATGGGTCATGGTCAACCTATATCTAAAGAACAGGTGGATCGATTTTAACGAAATTTTGTATGCAACATTTTTTTGGCACGATAAAATCATTGGACTAGGTTTTATGTTCGAAAAATTTCGATTAATGGGTCATTTTGGGTCATTAAGAGTCCGGGTCAAGCTATTTATATTTAAAGAATGGCGTGATGGATTATAACGAAATTTTGTATGTGACAGTTTTTTGACATGAGAAAACTAATGGGCTAAATCACATGTTTGAGAGATTTCGACTATGAGGGTCATTTGTGGGTCATGATGGGTCATAATGGGTCATGGTCAACCTATATCTAAAGAACAGGTGGATCGATTTTAACGAAATTTTGTATACAAAATTTTTTTGGCACGATAAAATCATTGGACTAGGTTACATGTTCGAAAAATTTCGATTAATGGGTCATTTTGGGTCATTAAGAGTCTGGGTCAAGCTATTTATATTTAAAGAACGGCGTGATGGATTATAACGAAATTTTGTATGTGACAGTTTTTTGACATGAGAAAACTAATGGGCTAAATCACATGTTTGAGAGATTTCGACTATGAGGGTCATTTGTGGGTCATGATGGGTCATAATGGGTCATGGTCAAACTATATCTAAAGAACAGGTGGATCGATTTTAATGAAATTTTGTATGCAACATTTTTTTGGCACGATAAAATCATTGGACTAGGTTACATGTTCGAAAAATTTCGATTAATGGGTCATTTTGGATCATAAAGGGTCTGGGTCAAGCTATGTATAATTAAAGAACGGCAGGATCAATTTTAACGAAATTCTGTATGTAACAATTTTTAGAAAAGAGAAAACTAATGGACTAAGTCACATATTCGAGAGTTTTCGATTATAAGGGTCATTTGTGGGTCTTAATGGGTCAAGGTCAAGCTATATCTAAAGAATGGGTGGGTCGATTTTAACGAAATTTTGTATACAACATATTTTTTAGCATGAGAAAATCATTGGGGTAGGTCACATGTTCGAGAAATTTCGATTGGTGGGCCACTTTTGGGTCATTCTAATTTTATCTTGACAACGTTTCGCGCAATTTTGACTAAATTTTGTATTTTATCGTTTTCGGGCACAAGAAAATCATTGGGTTATGACAGATTTTTGAGAAAATTCGATCAATGGGTCATTTTGGATTATAAGGGGTCAGGGTCAAACCAACTATATCTAAATATCTAAAAAACAGCTCAATCGATTTTATCTAAATTTTGTATCTAATGTTTTTCGGCTAGCTAAAACTAAAGAGCTAGGCCACACGTTTAAGAGATTTCGATTATAAGGGTCATTTGTTGGTCATGATGGGTCATGCTAATTTTATATAGAAAATGGTACTCACCATTTTGACTATACTTTGTATTATATCGTTTTTGAGCAAGAGAAAAGCATTTGGCTTGGACACATGCTCGCGAAAATTCTATTAGTGGGTCATTTTGGGTCTTAATGAGCTAGGGTCATTCTAATTATATACAATAACGACTCAATCAATTTTACTTAAATTTTGAAACAAAACGTTTTTTGTCACGAGAAGACTATTGGGCTGAGTCGCATGTTAAACAAAATTATATTAGTGGGTCATTTCGCTTCATTGCTGAATGCTGCCAAGCTAATTTTACCTAAAAAATGGCTTGAACGATTTTGATTCAATTTTATATTCTACTGTTTTTGATTACCTGAAGACGATTGAGCTATGTCACATGCTTGATCAAATTTGATTAGTGGCTCATTTTGGGTAATACGGGTCAGGGTCACGAGAATATGGCAAAAGCCAATAACTTGGTGATATTTGACAAAATATTGGCGACATATGGCCAAAAAATCGACTATAAAAATTACGAAAACCAAAACACGTATTTGGAGCCAAATGAAAGAATGCCTCCAAATTTGGCTATATCTAGCAAAATATATTGTCTTTCAGAATGTAAAGAATTTTTTTATACATTCTTAAGAGGATTCGAGATGCATGGTTAAACCAATCAGAGTCGAGCTAAAAAAGTGATTTAGATCGATGTCCAAATTGCTTTCAATTTTATTCAACATAGTTTTAGCGTCTTCCCATTATTTTATTAACTACACAAATATTTTTATACCCAATTACATGCGAAATAATTTCCTGACCCTTTGGGGCCCGGTACAAGTGCCCCTTGAAGTTTTTGTAGTAACAAATTGTCAATAAATTGCTTCCTTTTAATCTGATCTTCATTTTTAGGATTCTTTATTCATTTAGATATTTTAATGTTTTGACATTCTATACAAGACACTGTGTTCCCCTGTGGAATCATATGGTCCAGCCCAGTTCCCCTCAACATTTTGTGAAATAAACATATTTCACTTCCTATATTTCTGATCTTCTTAGTGCAAAATTCTAAAGTTGCCTGGGACTCTTCTTTCAGGACCAATCCAGAAAACCTGATGTTTTTATTCGGACCCTAGGCCCCCTTTTTAAACATTTGCCCAATCAATTGGTATATTTAAAAAAATATATCATTCCAAAGAATAGTTCCTACTATATGCTTAATTTTGACTAATTAAAGATCTAAAGCGCTATGTACTAAAATATTTTAACATGGTTTCATATTAAGGTCCTGGTTTTAACTGTCAGTTGGTCCCTACAGGGCCCCATATTATAGCTCCCTTAAAAATGGTCCAATTCACTAGCCTTTTTTTCTATCAATTTTTTATGTCTCTCTACCTATTACATGAACGACAAAAGAATTTCTCAGACTTCAGCTACCATTAATTTTGTTTGTCAATTGCTTTCTTGAGGCCCTTGATGCAGCTTCTTTAAACATGAACCAAATTGCTTTCAATTTTATTTAACATAGTTATAGCGTCTTTCCATCATTTTAATAACTACAAAAAATATCTTTATACCCAACTACATGCAAAATAAATTCCTGGCCGCTTGGGGCCCGTTGAAGTTTTTGTAATAATAAATTGTTAATAAATTGTTTCCTTTTAATCCGATCTTCTTTTTTAGGATTCTTTATTCATTTAGATATTTTAATGTTTTGCCATTCCATATAAGACACTTTGGCCTCCTGTGGAATCATTAGGGCTCAGTCTAGGGCCCCAAAACATTTTGTGAGGCAAACATAGTTCACTCTTTAAATTTATCCCCTTCTCAGTGCAAAATTTTTAAGTTTGAGTCTTGGACTCTTCTTTTAGGGACACGATTCTCATATTTTCATCCGCGGCTAGGACTATTTTTTAAAAACATTTTACGAATCAATTTGTGCATTTCGATAAAATATTATTAAAATGAATAATTCATACCTTATGATTAATTTTGACTAATTATAGATCTAAAGAGCTAAGTAACTAAGATATTTTAACATGTTTTCCTGTTAGGGCCCTCTTTTTAACTGTCAGTTGTCCTTTTTGGGCCCTTATTATAAATCCCTTTAAAATGGCTCAATTAACTCTTTTTTTTAAACAACTTCTTAAATCCATCAGCTACTAAGAAACCGTCATAGTCTAGCTATCACCAATTTTGAATATTAATCACGTTCTTGGGGCCGTTGGTGCAATTTCTTTAAAAATGATCCGGATTGCTTGCAATTTTCTTTCACATTGCTTTAGCGCCCTTCCATTACTTTAATAACTACAAAAAATATTTTATACCCAACTACATGCGAAATAAGTTCCTGGCCCCTTGAAGATTTTGTACCATAAATTGCTATTAAACTGCCCTCTCTTAATCCAATCTTCATTTTTGGAACTATTTTTTCACTTAGTTATTCCCATGTTCTTACATTCCATTTAAAAGCCTGAGACTCCCTATGGTTTCCACTCAGGCACCTTGAAATTTTGTTCTCCATGCATATTTCACCCACTTATTATCATACCTTTTCAATGCATAAATTTAAAGTTGAATTTTGGACTCTTATTTCAGGGCCTACACCCTGATGTTTTTATTGAGGTCCAAAGGCCTTTTTTAAAGCATTTACTCATTTTTTTATGCATTTCTTTAAAATATTATTTAACGAATAATTCATATCCTATGCTTCATTTTGACTAATTGTAGATCTAAAGTGTTAATTGTTTGCTTAAGGTTATTATAACGTGTCCCGGGCAATGCCGGATGGGTCAACTAGTCTATTAATAAATACATAAAATCGAAAAAAAAAAAACTATCACAATCCATCTTTCAAAAGGTTTTTAAACAGAAACGCATGATTAAGTTACATATACTCAAAAATGAAACTAAATAAAATGCTCTTTAAAGTATTCAACCAATTAGAAGTCCGTATTTTCTTCCCTATGCTGACTTCAGTGGGATCGGCAAAAGTGGCGTCACCGCCAAGTGCCTGCCGAGTAGAATTGTCCAATTCTACATTTTTTAGTCATTTTTGGGCTTATCATACTATGTACATTTAAACAACGGTGTGCGAGAAAAGAAATTATGCCCGGGGCAAAGTTTCAATTTGCCCTCCCTGCCCCCCCCCCCGGAGGTTTTGTCCCGGGGCCCCCAAGTTTATAGTTACGGCCCTGTTCACGTGACCGTAAATATGCACAAGACTATCGCAAAGTGTTTGTAAAAATGAACGCCATAACATAATGCAAATGAATCTTACAGCGGTAAACAAAAGTCCACACAGTTCTGGAGTTAAATGCATTAAATTTCAAATTATACAATTTTCTATGAAAGGATTATCTAAAAATTGAAGGAAGAATAAAATACCAGAAACTTTAACCCATTAGTGCCTACCGTCCCTTTTTAGGGACGCTTCAGAAGGTGATTTCAACACTGTTTTATGCACTATGTAATCAAATGGCGATAACGACATCCATTTTTTGATACAATCAATTTATGAAAATACTGTGAAAGTTAGCGTTTTGAATAGTTTTCCGCAAGTGACCGCAAGGAAGAAATATCTGCAACCATTTGACAAGAATCTCTTATATCTCAAAAAGGTTATATTTTATTTACCAAAAATGAAAAACACTATTCGATTTCAAATCCCAGCCATTCCCGAAAGAAATTTATTTCGACTCGACCCGGTGTCAAAATTAAAAGTTCAGCCCGAGCTTGGCTCGGCCTCTTCATAGTTTCTCAGTTCACGGCCTGTACAAATATCAATAAAAACAGTGCGGGTGAGGCCCAATGTGGACCGACTCAATTTCAACAAAAAATTCAGGCTTTAATTAAAATACAGTTGAGATACCTTTAAAGAATATTATTGTGTATATATATATAGACATCATTCAAGATTATATGATGTGGATTAGTTTTCTTGGCTTTTAATTCTTTTTTCTCTGTCCTTCATTTTTACGAAGCAAACCTTCCAAAAGATAAATTATGCCATCAAAAAGCAATGTATTTTATAGTTATAACTTCAAATAGATGTATATACCTATTTTTTAATTTCAAAAAGATGTATATACCTATATACACACATATATATATAACCATTAATATTATTACAATATATGAACATGAACCATTGAATTTAATAAATTATAGTACATTTAACATGGAAGTAAAAAATAAAATATAAATATGAATACAAATGGGATTTGTATTCATAAGTATTTATCAGCATTAAATTAGTATAAGTTAGAAATAATAATAATAAAAAAAAGCACAATCTTAGAACATGTATTTTTGACTAATTTACAATAATTATGTTTCGGGGAAAAAAAAATATTCTGAATATATGATTTTTCTTAAATAAGTTACTTCCTTGTAAAATTTCTATTTTAAAAATTAATATTAAAAAAATCCTGTAAACTATATTTTTTCATTAAATAAAGGGAAAAGTTTTGAAATTCGACAAATATTGTTTAGAGTTCAATTTTAAACTACCCCACTTAAAATAATAATAATAATCATTTAAATTTTTATAAAAATTTTATGAGAAATTTTAGGATGTGATTTTGATTGCAAATTATATTTTTAACTACCACAGACGAGGGAAAGAAATTAAAATTCTAACTCAATAAATATATTTTTTAAAGGTTTCCTGGAACTGTTTAAAGTAACATTATATCTTGAATAACACACTTTTCAATTTGTGCCTAAAAATGTTTCTTTCCTGTAGTAAATTTAGAAGGGAAATATGATTCAGGACGGAGCTATTTGTTTTATTGAAACAAGGACAAGTCCATTACAATGAAGAAAAGAAATATATTAATGATATTTTAATTAAAGCAATATATTAATAATTATTATATAATAATATAATTATTACATTTATTACATATTATAATACTTAATAATTTAATTAAATATATTTGATAAATTTCTTATCTTAAAAGACACTTAGAAAAATTTCGAGTATAGTAATTTCCGTAAAAACTTTGCAAAAATGTTTGATTGTAGCAAAAAAAAAAAAAAAAAAAAACACTACATACGCATTTTTTTTTTAAATCGGACTTTTCCCCCCAAGAACTTTTTAAATAAACACTATAAATTATTGATTTCAAGGAATTTTTCAGAGAAGAAAAAATTAACCTTTTTTAGCCTGTTGGATTGGATAATGTGATAGTGAAAAGGGGGTATTTGCAGAAGACTAAATTAAATAAATATCCAACAATTGGCTATTTTCATATTTCATTGTAAAAAATTCTTAATGTCGAAAAAATTCTTGACAGCTTAGGTTGCAATGCTTCCAATACTATAATATCTTTCACTTTGATTACAGAAAAATACCCCTATTTTCTCCTACTGAATGAACGTCACGACCTATTTGAATCAACATGATGCGTAAACCCTTACGAAAATATTAGTGAAAAATAAACTTATGGTGAGAAATTATTATCTCAAAAATCTAGGAGATGTTACAGGAATAAAAGTTAATAAGTTTCAATGAAAAATTATGGCAGTTACTGAAAAAGCTTAGCGGCCTTATAAGCTAAAAATATGTTTTTTTTAAATAGTGTGTTTTAACTTTTGGACTGTCCCTGTAAATAAAGTAATCATGCTAGAAACTTCATTTTCAAAAGGAATCGTTCTAGGTTAGACATAAGTAATTTCCTAAAATTTCATAGCAATCCGAGTATATTTACTGGAGTTAGAGCGCGGACAGACGGACAGACAAACCGAAAGCATAAACATTTTAAACTTTGCAGGAAAGTTTTAAAAACCATCCAGGCATCAAAATGGCTGTTGAAATAGGTCCTCTCTAGGCAAACCTACTATTTAAAAGAACGATTAATCTTTCTTCCTCTAATCCTCTTCCTCCGTGGTGGGGGAAATCTGATGAATGGTTTTCTTATTGTTTAAGAACAATACCCGTGCCCAGCGTTGCTGAATCGTGATGTTTCGTGATTTTTTATGGACCCCTCCCCCCCCCCCCTTTTGAGCCTCGCATGATTAATGGACGGCCCCTAAAGTGTTTACCGTACGTTTTACAATCGCGATTTTTTTTTTTCTTTTTTTGGAAGGGAGGGCGGGGGAGCAAAACCGCAGTACAATTTAAGGAGTTTTAAGGAATATTTTGTTTATCTAAGTGATTCTAAGTACTACTTGGGAACGTTTTCATTTGTAAGTAGTTTCTAAGGAGTCCAAGGAGTCTGTACGAACCCTGTATCACAGCGCCCCATTACGGCAGATTTTTTTCAAATTCTGGAAGGACCAACTAGCCATAGTCAAACATTTACACAAAAAATTGGGTTCAATTCTATGCATAACTTGCATACGTTTTTCGATGGTACAATATTGAAAATGGCACCAAAATTGCTATTACAGTGCCCCTGTTCGTGTTCCGCGGAATATTTCAAAATTGAATGAGGACCTGCTTGCCTCAGCCAAAATCATAGACAAAAAATTTGGTTCAGTTCTATTACAGCGGGCGGCGGCGACACAAATGACTACGTCATCGAGTTATGGGATGAAATCATGATGTAGGACAAGATTATTAGGTGTAGATTAAGGAATGACTGGTCTGCCTCGTCATTTCTTGGTACGATATGAGTAACAGCGGGCGCCAAATCGCCATTTTGGCGTCACTTTCACGTCATCGAGTTACGGGATGAAATTGGTGCCAAATTAAAGGTAAAATAAAGTATTTTAAGAATATTTCGGTCTGCCTGCGCATATCCTGGTACAAACCCTCGGCAGACTGAAATTTATAACAAAAAATGACGTTATAATGTAAAATTCAATATGACTACGTCATCGAGTTACGGGATGAAATCATGATGTAGGGCAATATTATTAGGTGTAGATTAAGAAATGACTGGTCTGCCTCGTCATTTCTTGGTACGATATGAGTAACAGCGGGCGCCAACTCGCCATTTTGGCGTCACTTTCACGTCATCGAGATACGGGATGAAATTGGTGCCAAATAAAAGGAAAAATAAAGTATTTTAAGAATATTTCGGTCTGTCCGCGCATATCTTGGTACAAACCTTCGGTGGACTTAAATTTATAACAAATTATGCTTCATAATGTACAATACAAAATCTAAAGACGTATTTTACATTACTTAACTTCGCAATCGACTTTCACGCTAAATTAAAGGTTTAGGAAAATTTTTTTATTAGTAAGCGAGAAAACGATCGATTCGGCATATCATGAATTGTAATGTATATTATGACGCCTTTTTGTTATAAATTTCAGACTGCGAGGGTTTGTACCAGGATATGCGCAAGCAGACCGAAATATTCCTAAAATACTCTATTTTACTTTTAATTTGGCACCAATTTCATCCCGTAACTCGATGACGTGAAAGTGACGCCAAAATGGCGAGTTGGCGCCCGTTGTTACTCATATCGTACCAAGAAATGACGAGGCAGACCAGTCATTCCTTAATTTACACCTAATAACCTTGTCCTATATCATGGTTTCATCGCGTAACTCGATGACGTTGTCATACTGAATTTTACATCATAACGTCATTTTTTGTTATAAATTTCAGTCTGCCGAGGGTTTGTACCAGGATATGGACAGGCAGACCGAAATATTCTTAAAATACTTTATTTTAGCTTTAATTTGACACCAATTTCATCCCGTAACTCGATGACGTGATAGTGACGCCAAAATGGCGAGTTGGCGCCCGCTGTTACTCATATCGTAGCGAGAAATGATCAGGCAGACCAGTCATTCCTTAATCTACACCTTATAACCTTGTCCTACATCATGATTTCGACCGTAACTCGATGACGTAGTCATTCGTGTCGCCGCCGCCCGGTCTATTACTTCAAGTATGATTCTTTTAAATGTTTTTATACTTTTTGCATGTATACAGTTTGCATAAAAAATACAAATCAATAATTCTACAAATCATTTAATGATTTAGTAATCAATTAAAAGTTTTAATTAATTCTCTATACCTTTTGTGTCTGATTAATGTAATTTATACGCTTTGAATACATTTAAACGTCACTTTTAATGTATTATTTTTTTCATATCTTTCAGGACGATTAATTAAAAAAAAAAAATAATAAAAACTCCGAATAAGGGTCACCTCTATTTAAGGGACAAAAGTTCCGGTCCCAAAGGTGTCCCTTATTTGGAGGTTTCACTGTATATATATATATATATATATATATATATATATATATATATATATATATATATATATATATGTATGTATGTATGTATGTAGTATAGAGAGAGAGAGAGAGAGACTTTTTTACTGGTGGTAGTTTTGGGGTCTAGAGGTCATGATCGGCGTAGATCTGCAAAAATTTTTCAGAAATTCCAACATTGGTGCGATCGCAATAGGTAGTATTTCATACGAAATCTATCTAAAAAGTAAAAACTAGCCCGGTTGTAAATCGTCCTCAGCTATCTTATCCAAAGAAAATATGTAAAAATATTAAAATTTGAGCAAGATATTTAAAAATAACACTTCATGGACTAAACATTATCATCCGGGTCTATTTGAGCGAATCGAGTGGCCTCTTAAGTATAGTTCATTTCGAAAAAAAGTGCAAGTGCAGTCGAACCTGGTCTGTAACGAACTTGCGGATGTAGCGAACGAAAATTTCAGTCCCGTCGTTTTCCAAAGGTATTCAATGCTTATCTATACTTTTATAGCGATTCTTCGAAATCTTAAGCATTTGTTATAACGAACAGAACATTTTTTTCCCCAGTTGACCATAGTCTTTTTTTCCCCCTACTTTTCAGAAGTTGTGAAAACAGGACTTCGATTCTAATTTCATAAGAAAATGTATGCCGGATACTGGAGATCAAATTACATTGAAATTAACCTGAATCATTCGTAAATGGAAGATACTGCACTTGATGCTGATTAGAGGAGCACGGTAAAGGACGAAATCCTCATCACCTCAGATGCTACGACAGCTATACCTGTAGTTAATAATTTTTTGTCTAGATACAAACAACGGAAGAAAAAGTATCGAAGTTATTTGGTATATTAAACAAAGAAATTGTTAATATGTTTTTGAAATCAGCTTCACTTCAAGAGAAGATTACCGATTATTTTTGTATCAAAACAATGAGAAACAATTAAAGGTAAAAGAATTTATTTTCATTTGTCATCATTTTTAGTTTATTTAGTTAGTTTTATCTTACAAGAAAGGTCTTCATACGGGCATACTCGGAAAAATCTGAAAATATTACAGAATTTTCTTCTTATGAGGATATAAACGTTTATAAAACAATTTCGGCGGAATCTCCATACAACGTCCGTAAAAAAAAGGATGAAAATTTCCCTATTTGGCGATTTATCACTGGTTGGCAATGAAAAAGAACTTTAAAAAACACGCTTCTATGTCGAATACTCTTCAACCTCTTCTCGACGAATGTTGTTTGCTTAATTTTTAATCTTTTACGACCGATTTTATAAAACACAAAAATGTTTGTAATTTAATCACAAGAATACTGTGATTAAATAAGGTGAACTTTACAATAAAAAATAATTGTTGGGAATAATGAAGGCTTCTCAGCGATATTTAACGAGAAATGTTCAGATGCATTAAAATCGTTTGCTTTATGCGAAGAAAAATCCTGCTCACCAAACCGCGTGTCGCATTTATATTTTTGCGCCAAATACTCGAAAATATTTTATTTTTTACAGACTTTCTACTGGATTTCCGCCGCTAAATTTAAATGATCCTTCATTACATACGTAAGAAGCACAACTAGAAATTTTTTTCAACATATTCTGAATATGCTCAGTATGAAAACCTTCCTTGTTAGTTTAATGTAGTCAATTGCAGTCAATTCATTAATGATCTCAATACTCATAAACGGCAATTCAATAATAATAATTTTTAATAGATTTTATCATTTTTAATACATTCTTTATCGAATACACATAACAATTAATGAGTTATACATTTTAAAAACATTTTCTTAACCGTCCCGATATAGCGAACAAAACCTTTGGTCCCTTGAAGTTCATTCTAACGGGGTTTGACTATATAATCTTTCCGCCATTACTTGATAAAAGATGATATTCTAAAAGTAACCCAAAACTGTCAGAAGCAAATAACACTGGCCAACAAACTTCATCTGCTCTGTTTCAAAACAGAAATTAATTGTTTTTTTTTTCTTTTTTCTTTTTTGTACTGATTTTGATTCTAAGTTTTAGATTTACTCCAGCAAGTCTTATTTTTAAGATATTTGCACATTTTGATTTATGCAAATTTAATAAATGTTATACGATTATATGCTCATTTAAGGCATAAAACAATATCAGATTTTTCTGTTCTCTGTTGTGATTAATATCTAGTTTATTTCACAATAAACGGTGAGGTGCGAGAATTCATCGCTCTCAGAGGGTTCCGTACAATAAATATATGAAGTTTTAACTGTATTATTAAAAAAAAAAAAAAAAAAAAATGCTAAAAGAATAATAAGTTTGTAAAAGTCTGTACGACATGCGGTTGGGTATAGCTGTATGTACTAAAAAAGTATGAATGGATATGCAATAAAAGTTCAAAGAGATATGAAGTCATAATAATATTGAATACGGCTATTCAGTACATATCTTTTTTTAACATAATCCTAGTCTGCTTCTAATAAACTTAATTAAGAATTGACAATAAAAGTAGTGCATTTTTAAACTATATTTGGCATTTCGTAAAATTAAATTCAGAGTAGAAATAATCTTGAATGATAATGATAATAATAATGAACACACACCGACTTGGTCGGCATTGCTTGAAAAGAATGCTAAATGCTTGAAGAAAGAAGGGGAAAATATGAAAAAAAGAGGGGGAAAGTGAAGGATTTGCTGAATCGTCAAATGAAATAAAAGCTCGAGAATGAATGTCTTTCAATTGTGCTAACTGACGATGTTCAAGAACGAATGAAAATTGTTCTTAGATTTAATTTTTAATGTTATTTATAGTGTATAGACATTTTTATTACTGTAACTTTTATTATAATAATGACGATATATTTTGCGGTAAATAAAATTATCTTTTTATTTTTTAAAGATCTGAAACGAATGCATAACATTAGTATTTTAATAAAGAAAATACAATAATATATTTCTAAATCAGTTTTTTGCATTGATTTTATATTCGGTATCTGTTTTCTTCTGTCGTCTAGTTTCTGAGAAATTTTAATTTTGGCCAAAAAAGTTTTTTATACTACTTTTTGATGTACATAAAATATCTGAGAAAGATTCTGTTATTTTTTTTTTAATTATATAAATTGTTGCTTATGTCCCTAATAGGAATCTGACATTAACCACCTTCTTGTAATGAAGTGCACAAATACATCCTTAAAAACATCTTATATCAAACTTAAATTTATGTCGTGCTAAAGTAGAAATTCATTTTACTCAAAAATTAGACGATATATATATATATAGGAAAAAAAACAGATTACAGATTTGTAAAAGCATAAAAACCTAGTCTAGAAAAACATTACGTCAATTCTGTGGAAAGCTATTTTAAAGTTGATAATAATGTAAATATTACACGTTAAAAAATATGAAATTAGGCTGAATAAGTGATGGGTAAATGCTAATAATATGTAAATCGTGGTATTTTTATGAAGTAAACAATCTAGTAGTCATTATCTAGAAAAGGTAATTCAATGTGACATTTATTACATGTAAAAATTGCATAAAACAGTACAAAAAAAATAATTGTAATTTAAGAAATTACCCCAACCATTTGAAAAATGTTTCACTCGATACATTCATCTATCATTTTAAGCTAAATACCAGTTGTTTTATTGTGTATTATCCGTGCCACTGCTATAAATGACTTTATACATGCTGCAATTTGAAGGTACGGTTCGTTTAAGTTATATCACTCTATTGTCGCCAAGCATAAAAGTTGGCGACGAAAGAAACATTTCAAACTATTTAACATTGTTGGTGCAAAAGTAATCATTATTAAAATACAGCTTTGGCATATACTGTTATACTTGTAAGACTTTGGCATATATTGTTTGATTTTACAGAGCAGAATTTTGGTGATGGAGGTTTTAAACCAAAATCGATCGCAGCACATGCATCTGTGAATGGGTCCATCAGACATCGAATCAAAAAAGTTTTTTCCCAGTTTTTCCCAAGCCGATTGCTTTTTAGTTTTCTTTTTAGGTGGTGGAAAATCAAGAGTAATAGCTATAACATTTTCCGGCTTGTTAGAATCACTATTGGCACTCAAATTTTCCTGGTTAGAACCGACCGATAGTAAAACGCCATGGCTAGTGGATTGGTCGCCCTGGCGACATGATGTTTTACAATTAATCGGTTCGGCATTAAATTGCTTCCTTTTTCGTGATCGCCTTTCAACACGTAATTGGTTTTCAGCGGCTCAATAATCTTTTGATTTTATCATTTTCTGCATTGAAAGACGTTTTTGCGCCAAACCAAATACAGTATTACTCAGTTATCCCGTCGACCAATTTCGCCAAATGATACGAATCGCCAAACTAATAAGCAACTTATACATGTTGACTGTGTTTAATATCATTGAATGCGATATTCACGTTCATTCATTTCTTTGGCTTCGGCTTTTTCCGTATCTGTTAATTTCCGTCTACCCATTTTTAAATTTGTTAGTTTTCTCCTTTATTACAATGATTTTAACCATTTTAATTTACTATTCAAATAAAAATTCTTCTAAAAGTAAAGAATTTAATTTAAATTCAAATAAAAATTCTTCTAAAAATAAAGAATTTAATTTAAATTCAAAAGTGGTAACATCATTCAAAAGTGGTAACATCATCGGGTCCATTCTCCCGAAAACAACAACCATTTTTCAAATGGTTAAAAACACTTATGTTTTACCTAAAGAAATTTTTGAAATGTTGTTTTCTTTTAATCTGGCTCGAAAGGAATAAATAGCCAAATATTGTGTCACTTCAAAACTTTCTTTCACATTGAGTTACTTTTTAAATATTATAAATATTCTTTTTTTTTCGTTAAAGATAAATATTTTCCTTTCATAATATTATTTTGTATTAAACGGATTTTTTTCTTTTAGCCTCCGATGCTATTCCTTTCAGACAAGCTAAAAAGTGTCGTGTCAAAAATTGTGGCACACTTTTACTTACCTACCATACATAGTATAGGGTAAGTCTTGCAATCGTTTTGAAAATCGAAAAAAAAATTTTTTTTTACCGATTTACACGTTTCAGATATTGGAGATTCCGAAAAACATATTTTTAGAAAAAAAAAAAATTGCCGTCCGTCTGTCTGTCTGTATGTTTGTAAACGCTCTATCTCACGAACAAATGGGGATAGAGACTTAAAATTTTGTATGTACTTAGTAAGTAAGAATAGGACGAAGCCTATTTAATATCAGAAACCTCGATTATTCGGAACTATTTTTTTCGGACTCTTGAAAAATTGGTTCTGATGAAATGTATATAAAAAATTTTCGATTTTTTTTATTTTAAGGAAAGGACGTAAAAGGCAATAAAATAACACAAATTTTGCATTAAAAACGAAGTCAGTCGTATTAATAGTTGCCGAGATATTTGTAATCCAGTTTTCCACAATCTTCGAATTTTCATGACCCTGTATTTTCTTCAAATTTCAATTCAAAGATTTTTTTTAATTGGAAATGAGACGCTTAATCTGACGCAGTAAACTGTTAGTTAATATGATTATTGTTTTTGGAGTTATAAGAATGTTTCTTTTACGCAATCCGCTACTACTTGTGTAGTTTGGTATTTTACATAATTTGTCGAAATGGGTTCATCAGCAATTCATTAATGGAGCATTACTATGTATATTAAGAATATTTAAATATACGTTTAAATTTTGTTTTGGAATTGCAATGCATTTTATAAATAGTTTTCACATATCATATAATGCATATCCATGATGGTTAAGTATTACGGTGGCCCCCAACGACTAGTTTCGTAATCTGGCCGTTAAAACGAGACATTCATACAATTTTATTGTTAAAATGCATTTCCTTTTTCTTAGAGTCTATAAAAAAGCGTTTAAACTAAAGAAAAAATCAGTTTTTGATGAATCTAGTCAATGAAGAAGTAGCACGTCAAATTGTTGTCTTTATTATTCCGCAACTCCAATGTCTCAGAGAGAAATTGCTAATCAATTGGGTATTTCACGCCGTTCTATTTGCTATTATATTGATAAACATAAGAAAAATGAAGTTAGTTCATTGCATTCTAAACGGGGTCGCCCTTCTAAAAGACCTCTATCCATTTTTTTTTAATCGGAGGCGAAACTGAATTCTGCAATGGCAGAATCTACATTCAACTTGTTTATCATTATTTGTTTTAAATCAATGAATTAGCAGGTTTTTTTCCGAAATGTTTATATTACTTTCCATTAGAGAAAGCATTTCATTTCTTTTTTGAAATATAATTATCGCCAAAACATTAGTTGTTGTAACCCTTCCGTCAAAAATAACCGAAAAATACGAAATTTAGTACGAAAAATCAGAGTTATCCCTCTATATTTGTATCATAAACCTCCGCAAAAATATTTCCTATCGAATCATATAATCTGCAAAAAGATCCATCGGGTAGTTTTTGAAAACACTCGTTTGGAAGTTTCAGAACTTCTGCTTTATAATATACTAGCAGGCTAAGCCCGCTGCGCTGGTCTATTTTTCAAAACAAAACATGAATCAAACAAAATATTGAATATGATTGTGTTTTTTAAAGCAACTTCACCTCGAATGCTCTTTCACATTTCTGAAAATCATACAAAACGCCATTGTATTTAAAGATAGAAAATCAACGATTGTAAATGCACCAAAAATGCATTAAAAGTTAGCAAACAGCTGTTTCGAATCTACTGTCGAGATTTTTCATCGGTACAAAACTCAGCGAGTAGAAAAAACAAAACTGAGCCAAAAATAAAAAGAACAACAATAAAATCAATGCCCGTTGACGCCAAAATATATTAAAATAATAATAAAATATTATGTTGTCGTATCAGCTTATGCATTCGATAAAATTCGGGCTTTTAAGAAAAAAATATTGACCATTTATTGCAGAGTTTGATAGATAAATAAGGCAATTATGAAAAGAGCAATTTAAATATTGTCTATTCATTATACTTCTAAAATAGCGAGCATTATGATCGCAGAGATTGACCATTGAATTTAAACAATTTTCAAGTGATTCATTTTCATTTGATAGTTTTTGAACTCTAAACCTCTCAACTTGAGAATATGGGTATCTGTGGAAACCTTAATACATCTTCTATCAATATTATATTATATTTCGCAACGTACATCTGCTTTAGACAAATCTATTACGGTGTTCCGTTTTTGGAATGCAGCAGAATAAATAAAGTTAAATAAAGTTTTCCTTAGAAAAATAAGGTGAATGTTTTTTGAATGTGTGAAATTCATTTTTTGATACAGATGTCATATACGCATCACGTTTGCGTGATTGAAACAAAATGAACATTTTATGCCTCTTATGGTAATCCAGCTCTGTTTTTAATTTATTAATGAACTATTTATTTACTTTCATTTGCATAGAAAAGTAAAATAGAAAATAGAAATGTATCTGTCATTTGAAAACGAAGTTTCCGTTAAAGTGGCGCCAGAAATGTATCACCCCAACGTGGTGCATATATGACATTTGTGTCTCTTCCTTACAACATGGGTGTGTGCCGTGTGTGCATTTGCACCTAAATTTAGTTATTTAGCTCTATTTTTGTAATATTAACTGGAGTTTGTACAATGTACGGTACTACTTGATTATTCTGTCGAGAAAAAAAATAATAGCAGATTATAGGAATAAATGTCCATAATAGATGATCGTAAGTATGATAGCAATTGATATTACACGTGATACACGTATTTTTTTACGTCATAAGTGCTTTTTAATTCGACTTTTAATTTGTATTTTTTATTTATGTTTATTGTTCTTTCGTTATTTAAAATGAATTTATGTAAATTTGAATAGTTTGGCGAAACTGACCGACGTGTTAATCAAGTAGCACTCAATTTACATTTGAAAATATCATATTTCACAAAAAACTCCTGCACAAACCCGGATTTGCAAGATTTCCTTCGAATACCAATGCGCAAAATCCTCGTGTTAGAATAGCGGAGAAATGTGCTTTTTAAAAAATTATTTTCATTCTTTTAAAACGAAAATAATAATAAATAAAAAAAGTTACTATAGCACAAAACAATTTATAGAATTTCTAAAAAGAAATTGAAAGTAAATAAACAATTTATTAATACAGAAACAACTATTGCTGGGTTACCATATAAGGCAAAATAACACCGTTTTGGCGACAGTCACATACTTCAGTGTGTATATAATATATATGCCAAACATGTTTGGAAAAAGCAATAATCTTTATTTATACAGCACGTTTAAATACTGTAGTATAGTGAAAAAAATGTATACATGACATATACGCACCGCATTGGCGCTTTTTTTTTCTTTTCTTCTAAAGCCGATTCGGAGAAAATTTTGTTTTCAAATACCAGTTACATATATAGTTTACAATTATCTTTTGTTATTTTAAATAGTAAATAACTATCAATTTTGAAAAGTTTAGTTAATAATTATAAAACAAAACTATTTATATCCTTTAAAAAATAAAATAAAATAAAATAAAAAATTATTAATAAATAAACAACAGCCAGGTTACCAAGTGAGGCATAAAATCGCCATTTTATTGCAGTCGCGCAAATGTGGCGCATATATGACAAATGTGCCTAGATTAAAATAGTTTATATAATTGGAAAAAAAAAGAAAAAAATTGTAAATAGACAATTTTTTAATAAATGGACAATAACATCCGGGTTGCCATATCAAGCAAAATAATGACACTTGGCGTCAGTTAATTACCCAGATGTATATATGGTATTGGCGTAAGAGACAAATCGCACCAATGTAGTGCGTATGAGATATCTGTGCCAAATTTTTTTTTAAAGTTGCAGTTAAATTATTTTACAATATCTATATATGTGGAAAGGCATTTACTCTAAAATTTAAATATTATTCATTTTTGTGGTATTAACTGCTATATATGTATTTAAGTTGAATGTAAAAATTTTTCCTAAAAATGCTCTCACTCATTAAAAGAGAGAGAGAGAATAGTTCTTGAGAACATCGCTCCATCTTGTGCTTTTTTTGGTTTAGAATAGCATTGATTGGCGACAAAAGTAGATTGAAACACCCAATTGAAGAAACAACATACAAATAAAAATTAGAGCCTTTTTTTAAAAAAAAATTAATTCTGCTAGTTTCTTCTGTAAAACACATAACGGGAAAATTAGATTTAAAAATATTTTTAGAAAAAGAAAGAAAAAAAAATACTTATGTTTTACCTAATGAAATTTTTGAGATGTTGTTTTCTTTTAATCTGGCTCGGAAGAAATAAATAGCCAAATATTGTGTCACTTTAAAACTTCCTTTCATATTGAGTTACTTTTTAAATATTATAAATATTCTTTTTTTTTTTTTTCTTCCACTAAAGATAATTTTTTTTCATAATATTATTTTGCATTAAACGGATTTTTTTCTTTTTATCATTATTTATTTTAAATCAATGAATTAACAGGTTTTTTTCGAAATGTTTATATTATTTTCCATTAGAGAAAGCATTTCATTTCTTTTTTGAAATATAATTATCGCCAAAAAGTTAGCTGTTGCAACCCTTCCGTCAAAGATAACCGAAAAATACGAAATTTAGAACGAAAAAATAAGAGTTATCCGTGTATATTTGTATCATAAACCTCCGCAAAAATATTTCCTATCGAATGATATAATCTGCAAAAAGATCCATCGGGTAGATTTTGAAAACACTCGTTTGGAAGTTTCAGAACTTCTGCTTTATAATATATATATATATATATATATATATATATACACTATATTGCCATTGATTATGGGACACTTGCGATTTTAGACATTTTACTAAATATCTAGAAAAATACATGAGGAATCATCTCGAAACTCTTAGTGTATAAATATAATAGTATACATCATACATCTCCGTGAAGATTTTTTACCGAAACTCCATAGGGGACCGTCAACAAATTAAAATTAAATTAATGAATATCTTTTGAATAACCCTGTCAAAACTAATGTAGCAAAAGCGCTCAAACTCTAGATTATGATTGAATGCCTTATTGTAATACACTGTGTTCATTTTTATGCAAATAGCATGCATACTCGCAGAGTAATTAAGGTTTTTATAAAAATGGTCCCAAATTTTTCCAAGTTTTTTCCTTATAATTTTCAGAGTTCTTAATATAAAATAATATTTTTTTTCAGAAAATATGACAAACAACATTGCACACAGTACGCTGTAATCAGAATTAAAAAATAATGAAAATTGTATACAAAATGAGTTGGTTTACTAAATAATTTTTTACTGCGCATGCGTCAACGATATCAAAATTTCATTTGCATATTATGTTAGCTAAATGTATATAGCAACTTTTGTGAAAGTCACAAAATCATAACTTGAAAATTCTGAAAATAATCGTCAATTGAATAAGTTGAAAATCCGTTATTCTCAAAATGAAGCAAAAACAAGAGGGGTTGTATCCATATATTCATTGATTAGTGTCAATATAGAATACACAATACGGGATATTACGACTACTTTTGGATAAAATTCGTCATTTTTTTGCTTCATTTTGGTAACAACGGATTTTGTCCTTTTTCTATAGACGATTACTTTCAGAATTTTCAAGCCATAATTTTGAGACTTTTACAAAAGTTGCTCTATACATTTAGCTAACATAATATGCAAATGAAATTTTGATATCTTTGACGCATGCGCAGTAAAAAAATATTTAGTAAACCTACTCATTTTTCATACAATTTTTATTATTTTTTAATTCTGATTACAGGGTACTATGTGCAATGTTGTTTGTCATATTTTCTGAAAAAAATATTATTTTATATTAAGAACTCTGAAAATTATAAGGGAAAAACTTGGAAAAATTTGGGACCATTTTTATAAAAACCTTACTTACTCTGCGAGTATGCATGCTATTTGCAAAAAAAAGAACACAGTGTATTACAATAAGGCATTCAATCATAATCTAGAGTTTGAGCGTTTTTGCTACATTTGTTTTGACAGGGTTATTCAAAAGATATTCATTCTTTTTTTATTTGTTGACGGTCCCCTATGGAGTTTCGGTAAAAAATCTTCACGAAGATGTATGACGTATACTATTATATTTATACACTAAGAGTTTCGAGATGATTCCTCATGTATTTTTCTAGATATTTAGTAAAATGTCTAAAATCGCAAGAGTCCAATAATCAATGGCAATATAGTGTAATGATGCGAGCAAAAATAGTGTGTGTCTGTGTGTGTAAATTTTATCTCAACAAACGGCTCTAACCATTTTCGCAAAAATTTGGATTTTACCATTTTCGGGCACGAGAAGACCATTGGGCGAGGTCACATGTTCGAGAAAATTCGATTATTGGGTCATTTTGGGTCATAATGGGTTAGGATCAAGCTATTTATATCTAGAGAACGGCTGGATCGATTTTAAGGAAATTTTGTATCCAATCGTTTTTTGGCGCGAGAAAACTATTGGGCTGGGTCACATGTTCGAAAAATTTCGATTAGTGGGTCATTTTTGGGTCATTATGGGTCAAGCCATTTTTATCTAAAAAACGGCTTTAACGATTTTGACCAAATTATATATTTTATCGTTTTGGATTACAAGAAGATCATTGGGTTAGGTAACATGTTCGAGAAAACTCGGTTAGTGGGTCATTTTCGGGGTCATTGTGGGTCATGCTATTTTTATCTAGAGATTTTCTCACGCAATTTTGACTAAAAATTTCATTCCATGGTTTTCGGTCACGAGAAAAACATTGGGCTAGATTACATGTTCGTGAAAAAACTTTAATGGGTCATATTGTGCCATTAAGGGTCTGGTTCAAGCTATTTATATTTAAAGAACGGCAGAATCAATTTCATCGAAATTTTGCCTGTAATAGTTTTTTGACACGTGAAAGCTAATGGGCTAAGTCACACAATCGAGAGATTTCGATTATAAGTCATTTGTGGGTCATAATGGGTCATAATGGGACATGGTCAAACTATATCTAAAAAACAGGCGGATCGATTTTAATGAAATTTTGTATACAACATTTTTTTGGCACGAGAAAACTATTGAGCTAGGTCTCATGTTCGAGAAATTTCGATTAATGGGTCTTAAAGGGTGTGGGTCAAGCTGTTTATATTTAAAAAAGCGGCAGGATCAATTTTAACGAAATTTTGTGTGTAACACTTTTTTGTCACGAGAAGACTAATGAATTAAGTCACATGTTCGAGAAATTTCGATTATAAGGGCCATTTGTGTGTCATGATGGGTCATAATGGGTCATGGTCAAGTTATATCTAAAGAAAGAATGGATCGATTTTAACGAAATTTTGTCTACACCACTTTTTTTTATCACGAGAAAACTATTGGGCCAGGTCCCATGTTCGAGAAATTTCGATTAGTGGGTCACTTTTGGGTGATTCTGGGTTAAACCAATTTTATCTAAGGAATTGCTCTTGCGATTTTGGCCAAATTTCGTACTCTGCCGTTTTGAATTACAAAAAGATTATTGGGTTAAGTCACGAGTTAGAGAGAATTCGATTAGTGGGTCATTTTGGGGCCATTGTGGGTCACTCTAACTTTCTCTAGACAAAGTCTTTCGCAGTTTTGACTAAATTTTGCATTCTATTATTTTCGGGCATGGGAAAACCTTTGGGTTAGGCCAGATGTTCGAGAAAATTCTATTAATCGGTCATTTTGCGTCAGGGTCATACTAATTATATCTAAAAAGACGTCTCGATCAATTTTATCTAAATTTTGTATCCAAAAATTTTTCGGCGCACAAAAACTAATGGACTTGGTCTACTGTTCGAGAAATTTCGATTATATGGGTCATTTTGGATTATGCTATTTTTATCTAGAAAATGGCTTTCACCATTTTGACTATACTTTGCATTATATCTTTTTCGGACCAGAGCAAACCTTGGGCGAGGACACATACTCGCGAAAATTCTATTAGTGACTCATTTTGGATCATAATGCTCAGTGTCATTCTAATTATATATAACAACGACTCAATCAATTTTATCTAAATTTTGTAACGAAACATTTTTTGTCATGAGAAGACTATTGATCTGAGTCGCATATTAAAAAATAATACATTACTGAGTCGTTTCAGCTTCATCGCTGAATGCTGTCAAGCTAATTTTACCTAAGAAATGGCCTAAACAATTTTGATTCAATTTTATATTCTACTGTTTTTGATTATCTGAAGATCATTGAGCTAAATCACATATTCGACCAAATTTGATTAGTGAGTCATTTTGGGTAATATGAGTTGCGATCACGAGAATATGGCATAAGCCAATAAGTTGGCGACATTTGGCAAAATATTGGTGACATTTGGCAGAAAAATTGACTATTAAGATTACAAAAGCCAAAACGGGTATTTCGCGCCAAATGAAAGAATGTCACCAAATTTGGCTATATCTGGCAGGGTCAATCCATTTCAAGTGGTGCAGAAAATATTTTTTTGGTCACTGGACCATTTTTAAAAAATCTGAAATTTTTTTTACAACAATCCTAACATGATGGAAGTTCAAAATGACCGTTATTTTAATTTTACTATATTTTGTTTGCGCATGGCGGCCATCTTTGTTTCATCATGTGCAGCGATTTTCTCAGATACTAGGATACACAAAATTATAAATATCTCGTCTTTTATTTTCCCAATTGAAATGAGATTTGCAGCATTTTGTTCAGAATAAAATAGGCTAAATGTACAGTGGTAGAATAATTTTGAAATATAAATTTTTACAGGTGAAATTTTAGCACAAATTTTAAGATTTTTTCCAAAATCTATCCGTTTGCAAGAGGAAATTTTTCATGCAAGGAAAACTGTCAACCTTACACAATTTTTTCTACAAACAGGTCAAAAGTGCGTGTACTTATACACCAAGTGCCAGATCTGGGAGTTGATTTCTCTTTGGGTAAAAAATTTCGAAATTCGTCAAAAATTTCAAAAATTGCACTTTTTAGGCTTTGATGTCTCTGGTGGGGCACGAAAAAAAATCCGAAATTCTGGCCTTTGATAATATTTTATAATAGTGTTATGCACAAAAAATTTCAAGAAGGAGATTTGACTACAAGATGAGATATGGCATGGTCAATATGTAAAAACAACACTTCTAAACTACTGTAATCTACTATGTGTTTGTTCATACCTACAAATTGTTAAACTAATGGTTGATGGTGCAAAGTTAAGTTTTAATAACAAATATCATTTTCAAATTCTGTTTAAATCGTGATTTAAATAATTCAGATTGTATGCTAAGCCAATGCACTATTTGTCCAGATGAACAAAACCTATTATAAATGCTATTCGTCCATTTCAATGGATCCGAAAATGTTTTGATTGATTGACCGTTTTTAAAAAATCTGAAATTTTTTTGTACAACAACCCTAATATGAGGGATGTTCAAAAGGACTTATTTTAATTTTAATATTTTGCGTTTGAACATGGTGGCCATCTTTGTTTCATCGTGTGCAGCTATTTCCTCACATTGAAGTTTGATATCTCTTGTGTGGCGCAAGATAAAAATCTGGAATTCTGTTTTTTGATAATATTTTATGGTAGTGTAATGCACAAAATATTCCAAGAAGGAGATTTGCTATAAGCTGAGATGCGGTGATTAAAAAATGTTAAGAAATGCTATTACGAGTACATTAGGAGTAATGAGATTAGTCTCTTTTATTACAATATTTACACAGAAAATATCGTTTGTTGAAAACAGTTTAGTAATAAATGTTTAATTTACAAAGATACTATATATGCTCAACAAAGAGCTTAACACTATTTACGAGAGATGTTACGAGTTCGACCAGTTACTGTTCTTTGTCAGGCTGTTCAGGCTGTTCTTTGTCAAAATTTTATTTGAAGCCACCCAAGTCTTGTCATTCCTTGTTAACTTGAATAAAATTCTCTAGATTTAATAATTGAAACCATGTCAAGTCGATCAGTTGCAACCCATTGTCTGTAATTTATTTTTTCTGAAATGTGTTCCGAGTAAAATTGTTGCAATAGCATTTCTAGTAGGTTTGTTCATCTGGACAAATAGTGTATTGGCTTAGCATACATTCTGAATTGTTTAAATCACACACAAGCATTTGAAGAAGATATTTGTAATTAACATTTAACTTTGTACCATAAATCATTAATTTAAAATTTTGGAGGTATGAACAATTACATAGTAGGTTACAACAGTTTGGCAGTATTGTTTTCACAAATTGACCATGCCGTATCTCAGCTTGTAGTTAAATCTCCTTCTTGAAATTTTTTGTACATAACACTATTACACAATACTATCAAAGTCCAGAATTTCAGATTTTTATCTCGTGCCCCACCAGAGATATTAAAGCCTAAAAAGTGCGATTTTTGAAATTTTTGACGAATTTCAGAATTTTTTTTACAAAGAGAAATCAACTCCCAGATCTGGAACTTAGTGTATGAGTACAGGCACTTTTGACCTATTTGTAGAAAAAATTGTGTAAGGTTGACAGTTTTCCTTGCATGAAAAATTTCCTCTTGCAAACAGATAGATTTTGGAAAAAATCTTAAATTTTGTGCTAAAATTTCACCTGTAAAAATTTATTTTTAAAAATTATTCTACCACCGTACATTTAGCCTATTTTATTCTGAACAAAATGCTGCAAACCCCATTTCAATTGGGAAAATAAAAGACGAGATAGTTACAACTTTGTGTATCCTAGTAAGTGAGAAATTCGCTGCACACGATGAAACAAAGATGGCCGCCATGCACAAACAAAAAATAGTAAAATTAAAATAACGGTCATTTCGAACTTCCATTATGTTAGGGTTGTTGTACAAAATATTTCATATTTTTTAAAAATGGTCGAGCGACCAGTGCTGGACCACTTGAAATGGATTGACCCGGCAAAATATACTATCTTTCAGAATGTGAAGAACTTTTTTATACATTTTTAATAGGATTTGAGATGCATGGTTAAACCAGTCAGATTTGAGCTAAAAAAGTAATTTGGATCGATGTCCTTTCATTGTAAAATTTAAAATAATGTAAAATTTATGAACATGTGCATACATATACAGTCATTTTATTGATTGTTTTTGTAAATAATACTATTATCAATAACATGTTTTATAGTAATAATACAGAGAGACTGATAGAGTGAAAATACTCTATCGAGTTGAACAAAAAATAAATTTTTACCGAGCTTAGCTCGGTCACTCCTGCTAGTAACTAATAACATGCAAGAAATAGTCAAATTTCAAAGCGCGTACTGAATTTTAAAATCCACATTCCAGCAATTGTTACTCAAAGACAGTAATCGATTTCTTTTGTGTGTCCCAGTAAATGAATAAAAAATGCTATGAATGCCTTGTTATAAATTAATAGTAGTGAATATCAGTGATTTATATCAGGTTCAATATATTTGAAATATCATAATCTCGTTAAAATACTCTTCAAACGATTTTTCCCCATTTATTATATTGTAATGGAATTCTTTTGAGTTCCCCTGTAATTGAATAAAAAATGCTATAAATTCCCTTTTAAAATGTAATAGAAGTGAAACTTAGTGATTTATATCAATTTTAATATCTTTAAAATAGCATAATCTCATTAAAATCTCTTCAAACGATTTTCTCCAGTACTATGAGGCTCTGCCCCCTTCGAGCTACGCTCGTCAACTCCCGTTAAAACGCTTGAAACTTTAAAATCACGCTAATTTGATCATTTTTAAAAGATTGTGAAACATTGAACTATACAGTGTGTCCACTCTCAACGGTGGCCAATTGCTAGTTTCTAAGCCGTTAGTTATAGACATATAGTTCCAAATGCAAAAATGCTTTTAAAAAAATGAAGAATTATTTTTTATGCGATTTAAGTCAAAACAAATTTTTTTAAAAAATTACGAAAATTAAATTTTTATACGATCCCCCAGTTCTATAAGTGATATTTATTAAAAAAATTTCATCACTCTAACAAGCAATACAAAAAAGATCCCATTCATCTAACATTAAAATTGACCGAGTTATGAAATTTTAAATTTCATCACTTAAGGGTCATTCCATGTCAATTCAACCAGACCTTGTAACCCGACCCACAGGGATTTTGATGAAACTTTGTGTACACACTAATTTTATCATGAAATGATTCCATCAGAAATTTTTCCTTCGTAGACCTCATAGTTTGTGAGATATGGGGGGTCCAATTCTTGGGGTTTTCTCAAATTGCACATCTCTGAGTCTGTATTTTGAGATTGCAGTTCCATCTTCAAAAAATTGTTTCTCTGGATCTAAAACGTGAATCATCTTAAAAATATCACTGTAAGAATATAAAAAGATGCAGATTTTAATAAAAAAATATTTAAAAAATTTACTTGTAATATTTCGGATAAAAAAAATTAGCCAAAGTTGAGAGTTATGGTTATTTTTCCAAATTTTTGTGACTTCACCAAAAAGGCTGTACACAAAAAGGCAAATTAAATTTCCAATTTCTTTTTGTTTTAAATAAAAGTTTATACTTTGGGCTTTCTATCTATGAAATAAAAATGATGTGTTTCGCATGGCTTATGCAAAAATTTTGGGTACTTTCCACTTAGCCGGATGCATGTTTTATTTTTACATATTACATATGCAAACAAAAAGGCAAATGAAATTTCCAATTTCCTTTTGTTTTAAATAAAAGTTTACACTTTGGGCTTTCTGTCTGTGAAATAAAAATGATGTCCTTCGCATGGCTTATGCAAAAATTTTGGGTACTTTCCAATTAGCTGGATGCGTGTTTTATTTTTACATATGTACATATGTATAGATCTATATAAATGCAGATGTATTATACATGTATATATGTATGTATATATACAGTATATTGATATATGTATAACACTGGTGCCCGTCTAACCGAAAAGTACCAAATTTTGCCTTGTTTTGAGAATCTGCACCAATTAAGAGGAAAAAAATCTGACTAAATTTAGCTGTGGTACTTAAATAATTTCTATGAGTTATTGAATTTAATGTTATTTGATGCATGTTTTTTTTTAATTTGCAAAGTAAAATTTAAGCTTTGTTTTTTCTGATTAAAAAAAAATCTGACTGTAATATGTTTTCCCATTAAATTTAGTGAATAGTTCATATATTTCATTTAGTTATTTAATAATGGGCATTTTTTGCTAATCTAAAGAATCTCTTACTTTTATTTTCAATAATTAAACTCAAAACAGATTTTTTTTTTTTTTTTTTTTTTTTTTTTTTTTTTTTTACAGTATAAAATATATAATTTTTTATCCTAACATTTCCATTCTTTCTTTCGAATGCTTAAACAGATTTTTTTTTTGTACAGTATAAAATAGATAATTTTTTCTCCTAACATTTCCATTCTTTCTTTCGAATGCTTATATATTAATTATTTGTGTTTAAAAAATGTTCAAAACCTTCTATTTCCTGTCCTTGGTTAATTTTAATCAGTTTAAATATTTATATTGGCAAGTTTAAATACACAAATGTTTAACAGAACTTAAATTTGTTTCTATAGTCTGAAAGATTTAATTGCACCTGCCTTGTATAAACACCTTCTGATAAAGGCAGGGTAATGTTCGTTAGTATGAAAGCAGATGTTTTGAAATCAATTTAATAAAATTATTGTCATTCTGTTGTTTCTTATCATAGAAGAATGATCTAACTTTTACTGTGCTACTAAAAATATCATCTGATTGTTACATACTTTATAGTTTATGATATGTGTAAATATTTTTTTGCATTATTGTTTTAATATGGAGCCTGATATTAAACCTTCTACTAGTCTTCAGGCTTGCAGTATTGTAATATTAACTGGTTTAGAATGTCACAAAACTAGCTATAGAAATAACAGAGAAATAGACTACATTGATAATCTCTGTGATTCAGAAAAAGAACTTTTATTAGTTAGGACTATTGCATTTATAAAACAAAAATTAAGTGAAAAGCGTTTGATTAATATATGTGAGCATCACAGAATTTCGCTCCTAATGAAATATGAATTATATAAAGGTGGAGATCCATTTAAGCGGCATAAAAAGCAAGTGAAAAAAGCAATTAGGGCAGTTAATAGAGATTTATATACGGCTGATAAAGTAAACCAAAGTTGAAAGTTATGATTATTTTTCTAAATTTTGTGACTTTATGAAAAAGTCTCTACACAAAAAGGCAAATGAAATTTCCAATTTGTTTTTGTATCAAATAACATTAAATTCAGTAACTCATAGAAACTCCAGTAATTATTTAAGTACCACAGCTAAACTTAGTCAGATTTTTTCCCCCTTAATTAGTGCAGATTTTCAAAACAAGGTAAAAATTTGGTACTTTTCGGTTAGACGGGCACCAGTGTTATACATATATATATCAATATACTGTATATATACATACATATGTACATGTATAATACATCTGTATTTATATAGATCTATACATATGTACATATGTAAAAATAAAACACGCATCCGGCTAATTGGAAAGTACCCAAAATTTTTGTATAAGCCATCTGAAAGACATCATTTTTATTTCACAGATAGAAAGCCCAAAGTGTAAACTTTTATTTAAAACAAAAAGAAATTGGAAATTTCATTTGCTTTTTTGTGTGCATATGTAATATGTAAAAATAAAGCACTTATCCGGCTAATTGGAAAGTACCCAAAATTTTTGCCTAAGCCATGCGAAAGGCATCATTTTTATTTCATAGATAGAAAGCCCAAAGTGTAAACTTTTATTTAAAATAAAAAGAAATTGGAAATTTAATTTGCCTTTTTGTGTACAGCCTTTTTCGTGAAGTCACAAAAATTTGGAAAAATAACCATAACTCTCAACTTTGGCTGACTTTTTTCATCCTAAATATTACAAGTAAATTTTTTAAATATTTTTTGTTAAAATCTGCATCTTTTTATCTTCTTACAGTGATATTTTTAGGATGATTCATGTTTTAGATCCAGAGAAACAATTTTTTGAAGATGGAACTGCAATCTCAGAATACAGACTAAGAAATGTGAGATTTGAGAAACCCCCAAGAATTGGACCCCACATATCTCACAAACCATGAGGTCTAGGAAGGAAAAATTTCTGATGGAATCATTTCATGATAGAATTAGTGTGTACACAAAGTTTCATCCAAATCCCTGTCGGTCGGGTTACAAATGGGGGAAAAATTGGTTGAATTGACATGGAATGACCCTTAAACCACTTTTCTGTAACTGAAAACGGATGAGTTGGACTAAGCTGTAAGTAAACGTACACTAAATGCTTAAAGTATTATGAAGGGTGTCCATTTCCAACGCTGTCCAATGGCTAATTCCTAAACCATTTGTCCGAGGCACATAGTTCCAATTATAAAAATGTTTTAAATGAGGTAAAGAAATATTTTTAAAGCGATTTATCTGAAGGTGCTGAGACCGTATAAGTTTTACGGTAATGTTAGTTTTTATCAACTAACTTTTAGATTAGTTAAATAATTAAAGATGTGACTTTCAAAATTTCCTTTTATTGAGAAAATCAAATTTTGGGAAATCGCGAAAAACCTTTAAATGCGTCCATTGGTTTTCACTATAAATTTGGAGATTGTAATGTTATTAGTGCAGAGTGCAGGGGTCGCAGCGTCCCTAAAAATTTCGCACTTTTCTACCAGTATTTTAAATCAAATATCTTCCATTCATATTTCTTTAAGATCTACAATGAAATCTTTGAAAAAATATTATATTGTTCAAAAATTGTGATAGAAAAGGGTGAACATTTTAGGGACGCTGCGACCCCTGAGAGTGGTACAGACTAATAGAGAAAACAAAAGTGGAAAGGCGACTTTTGAAATTCACATTCTGAATTGTATTTTTACATATGCTTTATTTTGTAAGGAAATGAAGCTGTTTCTTTTATGATTTTATTTTAAAAAGGCGTCTTACTTTGATAAGTTTTATTTTTGTTATAACGTTCGTATGTATATTTTGCTAAGGTATTTGTACCCTATATGAACAGGGCTCTCAATATGGACACCCCTAATATTTTTAAAAGTAATAATTTTTATCAAGAGATGGCCAAACATTTTCACGAAGAAAAGCAGTTGAAAAGATAATTAAGACTGGGAAGTGTAAAAAAGTGCGCTGTTCGTCATTTAGGAGGAAACTTGTTATTTCGAGATGTGCTAATCTTAATTACTTGTAAGCTTAAATTCTTATTAGATATAGTAAAATTACATTAAATGTTGAAAAGTGGAGTACTTTAGAAAGCTAATAAAACATATTTTCGATTGCTATTGCATATTTTGCTTAAATAATTTTACTTATTCATTTGGTACAAGATTTAGTAAAACTACGCCCGGTTCTCAATATGGACAGCTTATGTCCCCATCGACTACAACTGTAAGAAAGAAGAAAATTCAACGTTGCCAAGCAATAACTTGAAAAGTCATCAAAGTGGTAAAATCTTTGTTCAACAAGATGCTATTTCAACAATCATACCCCAAAAACCTTCCTCCAAAAAACCCTTGCAGAAAAATAAAAAGAAGCCCCCCCCCCCCCCCAATAGGATATCTGTTGGCGAAATCGTAGGTACCAATGGTATGACTTTGTCAACAAAGGAGAGCTAGTACTGCTTCTTTTGCAGTATTGATGCTTTTTTTAAACATGCGGCCATGCATCACATGTGGCAGATATGTTCATGAGGATTATCTGGGACTTACTGCCCATGGTGAAAAAGTTTCTATGTGTCCATGCTGTAAGGACTGAGTAATAGCAGATGTAAATTCGCAGACAGATGCAATAAAGCTAAGCAAAACCAACAATATTACTTCATAATATTTACTAGTAACTTAGGGCTTTGCATGAGTCTTCGAAGGGTAAAAACCGAGAATCCCTCTCTTTCTAAAATGCATGTTCTGAAGATATTTACTGTCCCCCCTCCTCCTCGGAATACTTTAAGATACATTTTTTATTCCCTTTCCTCTAAAATCCATTGGAAAAGTGGCTCTTCCATACACACTGTGTAAAAAGTCAATAAGGAAACACCTGTCCATAATAGGGACAGGTAGTTCCTTATATGGACACTTGTAAACATTTTTTGTTTTTATCATTTAAATTAAACCAGAATAATTACAAGGTCGCTAATTTTAATAATGATAGTCAATAGTCCAAGGATAGTGGTCACATATTTTTGGAGTCCTATGACTTGTGCATGGGGGTGAAAAAAATACATTTTCCTTAGGGTGTTCATATTGGGTACAGGTACCTTAGTTCAAAATTAGTATTCAAATTTTAACTCACTTCCAAATATCCGATCGAGATTCAATTCGCATATTTATTTATAACCAATGATAATTAATATTAATACGATTTTAGATGCGTACCATTTATTTATTTTATAAGACTACACAAATTCTATTAAGTTAAGTAATCTAATAGAATTTTAAATATGTATCATTTTGTAATGAATTGTGACTGTTGCTTTACATAATTTAATTTAACAAAATTTCTGTTATATTTTTTACTTATATTTTTAGGATCAGTTGTATATTTTAATTTAATATGTAAACATCAACATAAATTAAAAAATAATATTGTAAAAATTATTTTACTCTCAATGTTCAATGTTAAATTTTACATCTGACGTTTATTTTTATTTCCAGTAAATTTGTGATTGACCCCTATTTTGTAGCAAAAAAGATGTTTCAATTTTTTACTTGGTCAGTTTTAATCAGAGGAATGGGACTTTTTTTTGTCTTACTTGTAAGAGTAGTGGTAAAAATTTACTAAATGTCACTTATAGGACCGGGGGACCGTAAAAAATAAATTTTCGTAATTTTCCAATATTTTTTTTTTTTTTTTGCCTAAATCGCTTAAAAAATACTTTTGTGTTTGTTATTAATACAGTGGCTCACAAAAGTGTTCGTACACTTAGGAATTTCAATGAAATAGGGCTCTATCTATTAATTAAAATTAATATTTTAGAATGGGTATTTAAGAGTAAGATCTATGACTCATTATTAACAAAATTACATAAAATATTTTAAAAACACAGCAAAACTTTATTTTGAAAAAAATCACTAATCAAAAAATAACAAAAAATTTACCTCACAAAAGTCTTCGTACACTTTAAAAAAATCGCTGTATATTTGTAAATATTGTAATATTTCGCTAAAGTTGTACTTAATAGGATATTATTTAACACCCACAAAAGTTTTTTAAACATCTGGGAATAGATTTAATTAGTGTTTTTTGTAATTTCTGAATGAAAGTTGATGCCTTCATCGAACATTGCTGTTTTTACTTCGCTTTTTGTTTCAATGCTGTGTTTTCGTGTTCTAACTTCCAGTTACCTCCAAATATGTTTTACTGGGTAAATTCAGCAATTGAGGTGATGTTTTCAGAACTTGTGAACAATTATAAAGACGCTAGAGGCGAACGTTGAGAGCCATGTGCCTTGTATCATTATCCTGATAAAAAAACAAAGTTGTATCTGTTACCCATATATTGGCCTGATAATTTTAAATTGCCTTTTAAAATATTGGAACAAAGATCGTGATTTATTATGCTATCATTATATACCAAATTACCAAATCCTGATGCTGATATGCACCCTCACACAAGGGCAACTCCACTGCCATGCTTAATTGTTCCAACTAAGTTCTTTGAATTAAATTCTTAATTTTTTTTTCTCCATACTATTATGCACTCATTGGACAAAGAATGGCATACTAGATTTAATCTGTAAATAAAACATTAATTTAATACGATTCGGGTTTATTTATCATTGATTTTGCTAAAGAAAGCCTAAGCTTTCTGTTTTTCGCATTAACAAAAAAATTTCTATGGGCAGAATATCTATATAATGCAGCTGGGCTTACCATTCGTCGAACAGTTTCAGGTAAAAATGAAGTAGAAACTGTCTCGTTAAATTCTATAGCAACTTTTATAGCACTTAAACATGGATTTTTTAAGACTTTTCTAATTGTAAGTATTTGATCTCATTGCGTTCACTTAGATTGACGGCCTTTTCATACCTAGTTTTCCATCCATTTTTTTTTCTACAAAGACTTTTATCGCATACTTCACCATACAATGTAATAAATTAACTAATTTTGCAATATTTCGAATTGATTTACTACTATTATGAAGAAAAATAACTAATTTCAAACGCTATTAGTCGTGACATTACGATTACAAATCATTTTTAATTAATAAATAGAATAGTATTAAAAAATGCTCTGACGAGCACCAAAAAAGGTTAGTATGTTTTAAAATATGAAAAAGTGTTTGACAAGAGCTTCTAATTGAGAATGAGAAAGGACAAGGGGTCCCTTCTGGGCTGCAATTCACTGTCAATGCCAAATTTGAAAAAATCATATTTGCGCTTTTACCATATAAAATAAATTTGCGTAAAACTTTCTATCTTTACTTTTTAGTAAAACTTTCAATCGTACTTTACATGTTAACTGCATTGTTGACTCTGCACTGCAACTGAGTTTTCTGTGGTGTTTTACACTGCGACAGTTTATGGTGGGACTGCGTGAATATGATACGCTGCAGGCAGTGTTGAATGCAAGAGGTGGGCCGGGGGGACATTCCCTCCCGAAGGTATCAAATGCTCCTCCCCCCCACACACACACGCACACACCAATAAAATTTGAGATTTTGTGTTTTTAATGGTAAAAAAGTATAATCCCCTTAGAATTCTATTGTGTCCCCCCCCCCCCGAAGCCACAGAAGACCCTCCCGGAGAAAAGTGTCTGAATTCAACACTGGCTGCGGGAACTATGGTTTTTGGCCCTATTTTGCTTTATATTCATGTTTAATCACGCTGTGTCTTTTCTAATTATACCTTTACACTAAACAATTTTATCGTAACAGTGAATGATTTATTTTATATGGAAAAAGCGCAAATATGATTTTTTCAAATTTGGCATTGACAGTGAATTGCAGCCCAGAAGGGACCCCTTGTCCTTTCTCATTCTCAATTAGAAGCTCTTGTCAAACACTTTTTCATACTTTAAAACATACTAACCTTTTTTGGTGCTCGTCAGAGCATTTTTTAATACTAGTCATTTAAATTTTTTGATAATTATATATTGAATATAAGAAAACCTCAGTTGCTTTTAAATATTCCCAGTACTTTTTCTTATTTCACTCAATATTGAACTATTTAATAAATGGACAAAAAACGTGAAAAAACGAAATTAATTTTAATTTATTCGTACAGAAATTGACAGATTCAATTAATTGTCTGAGCGAAGCGAAGTCTTTATACTCAGAGATACGTAACGATATTAAAATTCAAAAAAATTCTTTCGTCAAGCAAATCTCAATAAGTACTTGTCGGATTTTGATTCTGTTTGTACCAATAGGTACCTATGAAGGTAATCTGGTGAATGCACCTACTTTTAAAAATTAATTCCAAATATTTTAAAAGTTATGTTAAAAAAACTGATAAAAAAGCACAATTTATGTGCATACGTCACAGAAATTTGGTGAGCGTGATTTTCACCGGCTGGACATTTTCGTAGATAAACGAATCAGTACATGGAGTAAATAATAATCATTTTCGCACTCAGAAATATTGAATGCAAAAAAAAAAATTAAAATTTAATCATGCAGGAAAATAAAACTGTTATTTTTTTATATTAAAAAATGTCATAAAAACTTTGATTTTGAGATTTTGTGATAATCTCTTAACAGCACTTTTCGATCGCTAAAAGAATGTTTTACATATTTCGCGTGTGAAAATTAGAAACAATTACGTTTTTAAATAAAAAGTTTCTTTTATGACATCATTTTCCCTTTATATTTATTTTCATTGCATGTTTTCTTTTAACTTATATTTTGTTTGTGTGTGGAAGTCAATTCTGGTCATTAATTTTTCGGCACGGATACCACAAGCGCATCAGATTTGGCGCAATTTTTTTTCAAAGCCCATTTGGCGAAAACTCCCTTTTCAAATAACGCTTACATACACATTTTTAAATTATTTTCTATTTTCAAAAAGAACTTACAGTAAATAAAATAATAATAATAATTAATAACTATAAAAAGAAATATTTTATATAATTAAAAGAAGAAAGTGAAAGTAAATAAACATTTTATGAGTAAATAAACAAATAATAAATAAATAAAGCCGGGTTACCATCTCAGGTAAAATAATGCCATTTTGACGCCAATTATATACCCTGGTGCATATGTGACATTTTTTCCCATTTTTCATCCGTTTCCTGTTGGCATACAACTTTAAATATGGAGTATGTATGCATACCTGGGAGCAATACTGGAATTAGACATTGATTTTTTTTTTTAATTCGATCCAAAAAGGGGCAACGGGGCTATTTTTTAAAGTTTTATACAATTTATACTGCATAAAGGAGCCACTTACCTATTTCTATATACCAGAAGAAGTAAGTGGTATGTAAAAACAATTATAGTATACATAAATAAAATACTTGAGATAATATACTAGAGATATAAGCACCGGGTTTGGCGAGATTTTTTTATGCCAACTAGGCGAAAACATCGTTTTGATTACCAGATGCATATAGCATGCTATAACAACACGTTATTTATTTATTTCAAAATGAAAAAAAAAAGGAATAAATGAAACATTTCCTGTTATTAAAAAAGATATAACAATCAATAAATGATAATATTTTTAGAACAAACAATTTATTATAACATTTATATGATAACCAGCATGTTAGGCAACTAAACGCCATTTTGGCGCCAATTAGGTACCTCGGTGTATATAGGGCATATATGTGCCATATTTATTTGTAAAACTGAGCATGAAAGTTTACCAGGTGTGTTTTCATAGGTGCTTATATCTTTTTGCAACATAGCGCACCTTTCGAAGCCAAAACTGCACAAAAGTAAAAATAATCAATATTTGCAGCATTTTTTTTTTTTTTTTTTTTTTTTTTTTTTTTTTTTTTTTTTTTTATGTAATGCACATTTTGTAATCAGTAGGCTCGATAATCAGACCTCGTTTTTTTTTGCTTTAAAAGATGATATTTCATACGACGTCTTTTTGGGATTCGTCGTTTTTCCATATTTGATAGTATGTGTCTACTCGTTTTGTACCCTTTTTTGTAACTTTCTTCTTTATTAACAGCGACATCTGGATTTCCTATTTAAATAAAAATTCTTCTAAATACAAAGAATTTTGTTAAAATAAATAAATAATAGGAAATGCGGACATCTATTGCTCAAAACACAAAATATTTCCTATTGAGTTAATAAAAATCAGTAAAAACATAATTTTTATGATAATAAAAAGGTGACTTATGTAATAACAGAGTCATATATTATGTACGTTATGGATTAAGTATGAATATTTCAATGAAAAGTGATATTTCAAAAGTTTTATGAAATTAGTTAAAAACCATTTATTTTAAACTAAATGAATAAAAGGTTTATCTTTTTAATGAAATAAACGGGATTTGAAAAATTATTGGTTTATCACCATAGATGTATCAATATTACAATCAGTACCTTGTATGCAAAATGGAACAATTAGCAATACTTTTTGTACCCGAAAAATGGTCGTTGCTTTTTTTAAGGTTAAAAAGTAGATTACGAAATACTCCTATATAGAGTTGCCAAACCCTCGCTTATTGCATAGCAGAAATTTCTTATAGGAAAAGTTATTTTTTAAATCCGCAGAATGTTCCAATTTAATAAAACATTTTCTGTATTAAAATACCGGTACCCAAAATGCCGGAGACTTGGCAGCTCTGCCTATAACATTTTAATTAATCACGGTACTTTTTTTAATCGGATTCAAATTTAGTGAAGACAACGTTTTTTGGCCGAAAGCAGCTTTTTTCCACATGTGTAACTACGATACAATCCTTGATGTTGACTTATGAATGTTTTGACTTATGCTATTATTGCTTCCTCTCATTTATTTATTTGAATTTTAAATAAGATGACTCAAAATCGTGTTTTTTAAATATACGAAAAAAAATGCATTTCGAGAGACGGCAAAAAGGACAACATTTGGCGATTTATTACTTGCGTTTGGCTAAGTGTCTTACTACCTTGTATTTAATACTCTTCACAATACTTCGCTGTTATATGGACTTAGGCGCTTTTATAAAAAGTTTGACGTAATTCGGGCTTAAGAAAGTGAGTTTTTTACTGAATAATACAAATAAATGAAAAATGAATACTAAGAAATACTAATAAAAGAAAAATGAAGCATTATATTGATCTATGTATATTTAAAAATTCATCTGCTAGCACTAATTAGATAATTTATGTCTTATGTGTATATAATAGGAGATAAATAGCTTTTGATTCTGTATTTCTATGCTATAAAGCATTAATGTTTGTGTGTTTTTCGTTAGCATTGGGAGTACCTAGCCGATTTAAAAAAATAATGTGGGCAAAAAATGTTGGTAACCATCTTTGCTGCAAAATATACTATATTTTGAGTAGGAACAATAATCACCATCAATGCACGAGCAAAAAAAGTTCTAAAATTGAGAATTCTTTGATGGTGATATGACTAAAAATTTTAAATCTTTTTTATTTTTTTTTATTTTTTTGGTGGCAACTTTTAAGATATAATATTCTCGTTATGAACGATTTCTAAAACATTTGACAATTTAATTTCACATATTAAACATTTTTTTCTAGAAAAAGTTTTAAACCCAATTTATTGAGAATATTGCAATTTCTAGGATACTGTTGGGGTCAGAAACTATAACTTTGGCATCACAGTAACTTATAAGATGTAAGTGCTCGTTTAGGACAAATTTTTAAAAAAGGATTCCTTAACTCTTATCGACAACCTCGTTGCATCCGTGGAAAACAGATATTCAACATTATAAACTATTCGGACGGATTTCACACCGTATAAAATACACTCTATTTCTCTTCAAACATAATAGTTTATGTTATTTATAGTTTCCCAAATCGGTGCGAAGCTTCTGTTTATGCTCATGATATCATTTCAAGAGTTATATTTCCAATATAGGAAAATTTGGTGTTTTATTTTCTGTATTACTTTTAACATTTTGCATATTTCCAATTTTATATCCATGCATGATTTGCTTTTCTTTTATAAAAATAGTATATGCAACAAGATTTTGTAGTTCTACGATTCGATATGCTTATTTTCATCATTATATTTTATCACAATGAATGACCAATTAAAGGTAACATCTCATTTTCTTTACTTATCGCAAGTTATTAAATGTGTATTCTCAGCAATATCGCTCAGACTAATCCCTCTGAGGGAAGTCCTAGTTGTCTGAGCGAAGCGAAGTCTTTATACTCAGAGATACGTAACGATATTAAAAGTCAAAAAAATTCTTTCGTCAAGCAAATCTCAAAAAGTACTTGTCGGATTTTGATTCTGTTTGTACCAATAGGTACCTATGAAGGTAATCTGGTGAATGCACTACATACGAAAAATTAGTTCCAAATAGTTTAAAAGTTATATTAAAAAAACTGATAAAAAAGCACAATTTATTTGCATACGTCACAGAAATTTGGTGAGCGTGATTTTCACCAGCTGGATATTTTCGTAGATAACCGAATCAGTACATGGAGTAAATAGTAATCATTAACGCACTCAAAAATATTGAATACAATAAAACAATTTAAAATTTAATCATGCAGGAAAATAAAACTGTTATTTTTTCATATTAAAAAAATGTCATAAAAACTTTGATTTTGAGATTTTGTGATAATCTCTTAATAGCATTTTTTGATCGCTAAAAGAATGTTTTATATATTTCGAGTGTGAAAATTAGAAACAATTACGTTTTTAAATAAAAAGTTTCTTTTATGACATCATTTTCCCTTTATATTTATTTTTATTGCATGTTTTCTTTTAACTTATATTTTGTTTGTGTGTGGAAGTCAATTCTGGTCACTAATTTTTCGGCACGGATACCACAAGCGCATCAGATTTGGCGCAATTTTTTTCAAAGCCCATTTGGCGAAAACTCCATTTTCAAATAACGCCGCTTACATACACATTTTTAAATAATTTTCTATTTTCAAAAAGAACTTACAGTAAATAAAATAATAATAATAATTAATAAATATAAAAAGAAATATTTTATATAATTAAAAAAAGGAAATGAAAGTAAATAAACATTTTATGAGTAAATAAACAAATAATAAATAAATAAAGCCGGATTACCATCTGAGGTAAAATAATGCCATTTTGAAGCCAATTATGTACCCTGGTGCATATGTGACATCTTTTCCCATTTTTCATCCATTTCCTGTTGGCATACAACTTTGAAATTTGGAATATGTATGCATACCTGGGAGCAATACTGGAATTAGACATTGATTTTTTTTTTAATTCGATCCAAAAAGGGGCAACGGGGGCTATTTTTTAAAGATTTATACTGCATAAAGGAGCCACTTACCTATTTTTACATACAAGAAGAAGTAAGTGGTATGTAAAAACAATTATAGTATACATAAATAAAATACTTTAGATAATATACTAGAGATATAAGCACCGGGTTTGGCGAGATATTTTATGCCAATTAGGCGAAAACATCGTTTTGATTACCAGATACATATAGCATGCTATAACAACACGTTATTTATTTATTTCAAAATGAAAAAAAGGAATAAACGAAACATTTTCTGTTATTAAAAAAAAAGAAATAACAATCAATAAATGATAATATTTTTAGAACAAACAATTTATTATAACATTTATATGATAACCAGCATGTTAGGCAACTGAACGCCATTTTGGCACCAATTAGGTACCTCGGTGTGTATAGGGCATATATGTGCCATATTTATTTGTAAAACTGAGTATGAACGTTTACCAAGTGTGTTTTCATAGTCGCTTATATCTTTTTGCAACATAGCGCACCTTCCGAAGCCAAAGCTGCACAAAAGAAAAAAAAATCAATATTTGCAGTATTTTTTTTTTTCTTTTTTATGTAATGCACATTTTGTAATCAGTCTGCTCGATAATCAGACCCCGTTTTTTTGCTTTCAAAGATGATATTTCATACGACGTCTTTTTTGGATTCGTCGTTTTTCCATATTTGATAGTATGCGTCTACTCGTTTTGTAACTTTTTTTTTGTAAATTTCTTCTTTATTAACAGCGACATTTGGATTTCCTATTTAAATAAAAATTCTTCTCAATACAAAGAATTTTGTTAAAATAAATAAATAAATGAAATGCGGACATCTATTGCTCAAAGCACAAAATTTTTCCTATTGAGTTAATAAACTAGTCGTTGGAGGCCACCGTAATACTTACCCATCATGGGTATGCATAACATAATATATGAAAATATAACATGTGTAAACAATTTATAAAATGCATTACAATTCCAAAATAAAATATAAACGTATATTTAAATATTTTTAACACATCATCATGCTCTATTAATGAAATTCTGATGAACCAATTTCGATAAATTGTATGAAGCGCCAAACTATTCAAGTAGTACTGAATTGCATAAAAGAAACATCCTTATAACTCCAAAAATAATTATCATTTTCACTAACGGTTTCTTGCATCAAATTAAGTGTCTCATTTGCAATTAAAAGATATCTTTGAGTTGAAATTTGAATGAAATACAGGGTCATGAAAAATCAAAGAATGTGAAAAAAAGGATTAGAAATATCTCGACAACTAATTATCCGATAGACTTCGTTTTTTATGCAGAATTTGTGTTAATTTATTGCCTTTTACGTCCACTCCTTAAAATAAAAAAAAATTGAAAATTTTTATATCCCTTTCATCAGAGGGAATTTTTCGAGAGTCCGAAAAAAATAGTTCCGGATAATCGAGGTTACTGATATTAAATAGGCTTCTTCCCATTCTTACATACTAAGCACATACAAAATTTCAAGTCTCTATCTCAATTTGTTCGAGAGATAGAGCGGTTACAGACAGACAGACAGACAGACCGACACACAGACACACAGACGGACGGACGGCAAATTTTTTTTTCTAAAAATGTGTTTTTCGGAATCTCCAGTGTCTAAAACGTGTAAATCCGTCAAAAAAAATTTTCGATTTTCAAAACGATTGCAAGACTTACCCTATACTACGTATGATGGGTAAGTAAAATCAGTAAAAACATAATTTTTATGATAATAAAAAGGTGACTTATGTAATAACGGAGTCATATATTATGTACGTTATGAATTAAGTGTGAATATTTCTCCACCATTTATAAATAATAATAATAATAAAATAAAATGCGGACAGACCAAAATCTATATTTGACTGAAAACAACAACCATTTTCTAAATGCTTTAAAAAGATGGCCAACGAAAAGCGATATTTCAAAAGTATTATGAAATTAGTTAAAAACCATTTATTTTAAACTAAATGAATAAAAGATTTATATTTTTAATGAAATAAATGGGATTTGAAAAATTATTGGAAATTTATCACCATAGATGTATCAATATTACAATCAGTACTTTGTATGCAAAATGGAACAATTAGCAATACTTTTTGAACCCGAAAAATGGTCGTTGCTTTTTTAAGGTTAAAAAGGAGGTTACGAAATATTCCTATACAGAGATGCCAAGCCCCCGCATATTGCACAGCAGAATTTTCTTATAGTAAAAGTTATTTTTTAAATCCGCAGAATGTTCTTATTTAATAAAAGATTTTCTGTATTAAAATACCGGTATCCAAAATGCCGGAGACTTGTCAGCTCTGCCTATAACATTTTAATTAATCACGGTACTTTTTTTAATCGGATTCAAATTTAGTGAAGACAACGTTTTTTGGCCAAAAGCAGCTTTTTTCCACATGTGTAACTACGATACAATTCCTTGATGCTGAAATAAAATGTTTTGACTTATGCTATTATTGCTTCCTCTTATTTATTTATTTGAATTTTAAATAAGATGACTCAAAATCGTGTTTTTTAAATGTACGGAAAAATGCATTTCGATGGAGGGCGAAAAGACCAATATTTGGCGATTTATTACCTGCGTTTGGCTAAGTTTCTTACTACCTTGTATTTAATACTCTTCACAATACTTCGCTGTTATATGAACTTAGGCGCGTTTATAAAAAGTTTGACGTAGTTCGGGCTTAGGAAAGTGAGTATTTTACTGAATAATACAAATAAAGAAAAATGAATACTAAGAAATACTAATAAAAGAAAAATGAAGCTTTATATTGATCTATGTATATTTAAAAATGCATCTGCTAGCAGTATTTAGATAATTTATGTGTGTATAATAGGCGATAAATAGCTTTTGATTCTGTATTTCTATGCTTTAAAGCATTAACGTTTGTGTGTTTGTCGTTATCATTCGGAGTACCTATCCGATTTAAAAAATAATGTGGGCAAAAAATGTTGGTAACTATCTTTGCTGCAAAATATACTATATTTTGCGTAGGAACAATAATCACCATCAATGCACGAGCAAAAAAAGTTCTAAAATTGAGAATTCTTTGATGTCGATATGACTAAAAATTTAAAATCTTTTTAACCATTTGAAAAATGGTTGTTGTTTTCGGGAGAATGGACCCGATGATGTTACCACTTTTGAATGATGTTACCACTTTTGAATGATGTGGTCACTTTTGAATTTAAATTAATTTCTTTACTTTTAGAAGAGTTTTTATTTGAATTTAAATTAAATTCTTTACTTTTAGAAGAATTTTTATTTGAATAGTAAATTAAAATGGTTAAAATCATTGTAATAAAGGAGAAAACTAACAAATTTAAAAATGGGTAGACGGAAATTAACAGATACGGAAAAAGCCGAAGCCAAAGAAATGAATGAACGTGAATATCGCATTCAATGATATTAAACACAATACGCGTACTTAAACAATCATAAAGTGATTTTTATTTCTTCTTTTGCTATTTAAAATAAAAATTTAGTCAACATGTATAAGTTGCTTATTAGTTTGGCGATTCGTATCATTTGGCGAAATTGGTCGACGGGATAACTGAGTAATACTGTATTTGGTTTGGCGCAAAAACGTCTTTCAATGCAGAAAATGATAAAATCAAAAGATTATTGAGCCGCTGAAAACCAATTACGTGTTGAAAGGCGATCACGAAAAAGGAAGCAATTTAATGCCGAACCGATTAATTGTAAAACATCATGTCGCCAGGGCGACCAATCCACTAGCCATGGCGTTTTACTATCGGTCGGTTCTAACCAGGAAAATTTGAGTGCCAATAGTGATTCTAACAAGCCGGAAAATGTTATAGCTATTACTCTTGATTTTCCACCACCTAAAAAGAAAACTAAAAAGCAATCGGCTTGGGAAAAACTGGGAAAAAACTTTTTTGATTCGATGTCTGATGGATCCATTCACAGATGCATGTGCTGCGATCGATTTTGGTTTAAAACCTCCATCACCAAAATTCTGCTCTGTAAAATCAAACAATATATGCCAAAGTCTTACAAGTATAACAGTATATGCCAAAGCTGTATTTTAATAATGATTACTTTTGCACCAACAATGTTAAATAGTTTGAAATGTTTCTTTCGTCGCCAACTTTTATGCTTGGCGACAATAGAGTGATATAACTTAAACGAACCGTACCTTCAAATTGCAGCATGTATAAAGTCATTTATAGCAGTGGCACGGATAATACACAATAAAACAACTGGTATTTAGCTTAAAATGATAGATGAATGTATCGAGTGAAACATTTTTCAAATGGTTGGGGTAATTTCTTAAATTACAATTTTTTTTTTTTTTTTTTTTTTTTTTTTTTTTTTTTTTTTTGGCAACTTTTAGGATATAATATTCTTGTTATGAACGATTTCTAAAACATTCGACAATTTAATTTCACAAATTAAACATTTTTTTCTAGAAAAAGTTTTAAACCCAATTTATTGAGAATATTGCAATTTCTAGGATACTGTTGGGGTCAGAAAGTATAACTTTGGCATCACAGTAACTTATAAGATGTAAGTGCTCGTTTAGGACAAATTTTTAAAGACGGATTCCTTAATTCTTATCCACAACCTCATTGCATCCGTGGAAAACAGATATTCAACATTATAAACTATTCGGACGGATTTCACACCGTATAAAATACACTCCATTCTCTTCAAACATAATAGTTTATGTTATTTATAGTTTCTCAAATCGGTGCGAAGCTTCTGTTTATGCTCATGACATCATTTCAAAGAGTTATATTTCCAATATAGGAAAATTTGGTATTTTATTTTCTGTATTACTTTTAACATTTTGCATATTTCCAATTTTATATCCATGCATGGTTTGCTTTTCTTTTATAAAAATAGTATATGCAACTTTATATATAAGATTTTGTAATTCTATGATTCAATATGCTTATTTTCATCATATTTTATCACAATGAATGACCAATTAAAGGTAACATCTCATTTTCTTTACTTATCGCAAGTTATTAAATGTTTATTCTCAGCAATATCGCTCAGACTAATCCCTCTGAGGGAAGTCCTAGTTTTAGATCATATTTTGTAGAAAAATAATGCGAATAGAAATTTTTATTCTTTTCGCACAGGATTCGTGGCATTCTTATCTGCTTGTTTTAAAAATCAGATGTTATAAATATGAAATATTTCCGCCATTAGCGCGATTTTTGTGATCATGGCACCCAAAGGTCGCTAAACATAATTTTATTGTCAATGCCACATAAAAACGAATTTTCCCATTTAAATTAAAAAAAATTAAGTAAAATATTTTTATTTCTCCTTCCTGATATTTATTGGAATAGCTTATTCCAATTATTGAATAATATTCTAGGACATTTTGAAAAAAATTATTGGTTAAATTATCTTCCTTGGAGAAAATCCCTCGAAATACAGCCTTAATAGATTTATGTCAAACAAGGATGAAAATATACTGAAAATTCATTTCTAGTATTATTTGTAAAATTGACATTGAAATCACCAGCTGTAATTAAATTTTTATATAATATACAGTGGAACCTCACTTCACGATCATAATCCATTCTTGTATCTGACTTTCTGTGTGTGATATAAATTTTTTGGGTGCTCTATCTCAAGAACTAATGCATGGGATTAAAAAAAATATATATTCTGGTAATCTCTGATATAAATTAATGCTATTTACATTTTGATTTAAATCGTTCAACATCAGATGGCTTAACCGTGTTGCATTTTTTCATTATTTTCGCAATAGTTCTATCTAGAGAATTAACGCACGGATTTTCATCAAACTTCAAATTCAGTTATTCTTTATATGAATTGGCTTTGTTTACGTTTTGGTTTCAATAACCAAACACATGGCGCTGCTATGCTGAATTGTTCCGATTACCACAATATCTCTATCGCAGGAATTAATGCACAAATTTTCATCAAACTTGAGATTTAGGCACACTTTGATTTATATTATTGCTCATTGCGTGTTTTGGGTAAATCTCCCAACAAGTGTCGCATATATGCTGTATTTTCCCCGATATCCGCAACAGTCCTATTTCAAAAACTAATGTTCGAAATTTCATGTCTTTAGAATCCTCACGGTGAGCATATGATTGTCATTTGATTTTGGCATTGTAATAATGAATTTTGACGCATTAAATGCATGAGATAGAAAATAGTTTTAGGGTTGCCACATCCGACTAGGTCTTTATAATCGGAGTAATCGATAGTTCATCTACACCGTATTGTTTAGCTATTTTGATTACACTATCATCGTTCTTAAGTTTTGTCACTACTTCTTTTCATAATTGATCAGTAATTCGCTTAAGCTTCTTACTACTGCTATCATTAAACGATTTTTCATTCTTAAAGTCATAATAAAGGCTAAAATTTTCGCAAAACTGATTAAAATTAAAACAATAAGTTAAATTTTTTACCGTACTGAAGGTCACAAAGCACTCTGATACGAGCACTTTACTCCAAACTTGACTTATAACAAGAGTTATGTGACGGTTGTCAACTGAACTATTCGACAGCTTTGGTCGCGAATCGAGTTATTCTACGCCAACCGAGTAAAATTTTGATCACTGGAGTTGGTCATAAACCGAACTTGTCAAAAACAGAGGCGGCCGTAAACCAAGGTTCCACTGTTTTTTGGCAGATAAGTTTGCAAATATGGCATTATTTATATATTCAGTGGCGATGATCATTATGCAACTTGGCGATTTAGTCGATTAAATTTGCGATTTTAAAGTAGCGTTTTTTAATAACGGAAAATTGAGAATTTCTCTTAGAAAAATTAGGATAATTATTATAATTTTTATGCACGGTTTTAAGTAAACTTGGATTTTTTCCATAATTTTAAATTTAGTACATTTGGAAATGTAAGAGAGAGGGAAAGTATATCTTTGCAATGCTTTTTCGACAATATCTCAAGCAAAAATACTTTTGAATGCCAATAATTGCTGATCGTAAATGTTACATTCACTTCACACCATCACAAAAGTTTTTTGCATCACCATGTGTTTATTCATTTGATGCTTTCTTGGCGCAGATGCCATATATGCACGACATTGTGCGATATTCTTCTGACGCCAATTTCGCAAGAGCTTAGTTTTCAAACTTCAATTACATACATATATATTAAGGTACTACTTAGTTATCCCGTCGACCAATTTCGTCAAACTATTCAAATTGCCAAACTCATAGCGAAATTATACATATAGACATAATTTTCATTTTAAATAACACAAAAATATAATTTGTAGAATCTTAATAAAAAATACAAATAAAAAGTCGAAATAAAAATCCCTTAATGGCGTTTTAAACACGTGCATCGTATTTAATGTCATTGGATGCGACATTCACGATCATTCATCATTGGCATACAATATTATAGTTTGGCGATGGTTTTTTGGTCGATGGGATAACCAAGTAGTATCTCTATTAACTATTTTCTATTACTTTCAAAAGAAAAAAATAACGAATAAAAACCGGTGATAATTGATTATCCCTTCGACCAAAAAATTATCGTCAAATTATAAAATTAAATGCCAATAAAGCATTATCATAAATGTTACACTAAATAGGTTACCCATTTTTGTCATACCATAATGTGATTTTGAATTCAATTTTTTATTTGTACTTTTATTGATGTTTTACTAATTTATTTCTTCTTTCGTTATTTAAGATAAAAATTATGCCAATATGAATTACATGGTGAATAAATTGATGATTTGTACAATTTGGCGAAATTGGTCGACGGGATAATCAAGTAGTATTGAAAAGTTTAATTAATAACTACAGAATGAAATGATTTATAAAATTTAACAAAATTAAATAAAGGTAAATATATAAATATTTTTTTAATAAACAGTAGCCCGGTTATCATATCAGACAAAATAACAAAATTTTCGTGCCAATTAGGTACCCTAATGCGTATTTGACATGACATTCCTATTTAAAATGCTATTTAAGGTATGGACAGAATGTGAAGTTTTGTTTTACTCTATATATTTTCCTTATGTAAATTAGGACATTATAAGATCATAATTAAAAAATCTTACGTTTAGCCCCTGAAGAGAAATTTTGGTTTTCCCAGATACTTTTTTCCCGATATACTTCTTTTTTTTCCCATTTTTTTTCTACTGCTAAAATTTAAAATGTTAGAACACTCGAGAAAATCATCCCATGGTCATATAAAATGCATGTTATTTGAAAAAATAACCATGGATTCGGGAAAAAAAAAAAACACTGCGTTCACAACTTTATTATTTAAAGAACTGAAACTAAAAGCTTCGCAATAAAAACAAATAACCATGTTTTTCACGTGATTTGTTTGATTTGAATGAATTATGATGCATACATGACAATTTTTATATTAAATTTGGTGGCAATGAATTAAAAAAAACTACAATCGCAACAGCAAAAGACAACCCATACGGCCAAAACCATCCTCCGGACGTCCTATGCGGTCCTACACAGATCCGGGAGATCCTATAACCATCAAATCCTGTAAACGGCAGATTAAGACGTCCGGAGGACACCAGAATCCGGAAGAAGTAATTCTATAACCATCGAATCCTGTAAACGTCAGATTAAGACGTCCGGAGGACACCAGAATCCGGATGAGCAATCCACGATGAGCAGTACAGTATCTTCGGAACAGCGAAATTACCAGTGCGCATGCGCCAGAAATGTCAACATTCGCGATGTTGTATTAATGGATTCTTGGATGGAATTTTAATTAAAATTTTACTCTAAAGGATCTGAATATGTCTATACTAAAGGTAAGTAAACTTTCAAATATTAACCTTTTAGAATGAATTCTTGAGATTTGTACCAAAATATAACGATTTTTTTTATAATCTAATACCATGAAACAGACAACTTTCATAGAAAACATATAAACAGTTATAGCAATTTTTCATGTAAATATTCGTAATAATAATGCGGTATAATCATAAAACAAACCTTTATTTATTATATTTTTAAATAAATTATAAGAAATAGTATTATTTTCAAAGGTAGATCAATATGTGTCTGGCCAAAACATTATTTACGATCGATTGTTTGGACACTAATGTATTAGTTTAAAAATACATTAAGCATTCGTTTTGTTAAGGAGAAGCAAATAAAAATATTAAAAAGTCTTAAATTCAATTTTTAAATCAATTTAACCATTAAATTTATTTATCTTTTAAAAATCTAATAAAAATATTCATAAAATATCTTTTTATTCCAGGAATAACTTGCTTATAAAATTAATTTTGTAAAATAAGGGTTTACAAATTTAATAATTCTACATGTGGCCCAATGGCAAAAGCTCCAATTGCTGGCTCTGTGTAACACTAGCAGTTTCAATTTGTCTTTATTTATACATAGTCGTTTTTAACTTGCTTTTTTTTTTTGGAGGGGGGGGGGGGGCAGGAGATATTCAGTGAAATACATACCCCTGAAAAAAAGATAAAATACACTGTTATAACTGTTCATTTAAAAAACATGTTGCAGTTGCTTTTTTTTTTATGTATTTAAAAACTGGCTTGCATTTTCTAAGAAAAGATTTTTAGACTAGCCTATTTCATCTGCATATTTTCCGTTTTAGATGACAGTAACCTTGACTATGTTCTTTCTAAATCATTTTTTTTAAATGCAGAGCCTTTATTTTAATAGAGTGAGTTGTACCCCTATTTGCTTCGAAATATTTCATAAATCTCTTCAACAAATCACAATATTTCAAAATTTGTATGCCTTAGAGCTTGCAAAAAATTATAGAACTTATTTCTTTAGAAAAACAGGTTATTCAGTCATTGTAATCCAATTGCATTTTGTCAATTTTTAATCCATAAAATCATTTAATGTTTATCTTTCTATATTTACCATGCGTAAAAATCACATTTTTTACAATCGCTGCTAAGTGTGTTAGTGAAGCTTCTCTTGAAAGAAATAATTCTTCAATAAAATATAGGAAACAATATCTAAAGTTGAAGCATAATATTGCTGCAAATATTTGCATCTATTTAATAATAAATGCAGTTGGTGCAGCCAAGGGGGTAGTTTTGGGGTTAAAACTCCTCCCAGAGCTAAGAAAGATCGCTATAATTGCTGCTTATATGAATCAAAACCAAACTTAGTATTTAAATGTTTCGGCACATTTCGGAATCCGCCGCTTTATTGATTCAGATTTTATTTAATAAAAGGATTCAATTAATTGGCGAAAATTATACTTAAAACTGTGAAAGTGCATATTACATGAATCAGTTAAGTAAAAATTGGTTATTTGAACTAAGTCGCTTTTCTTAGACGCATTATGCTAAAAAAAATTATGGTTTCCTACCACACAGATGCTCTTTCAGTTTAAGTATTACACAGTGAATATTCTAATTAGTAGATACTGATTCTATTAACCGGCTATTCAAATAATTGGCAATCACCTTTATCAGAAACTCAAAACCCCTCCCTAGAGCCGAATTCTGGCTGTGCCACTGAATAAATGCATACTTTTCAGTTAAGCCGGGTACCAGTGTTACACATATGTATATACAATGTGTGTGTAAATATAACTCTGATGCTTGGCCTAAAAACAGGATTCATACTCATTAGAGGAATATAGGATTCCTGGGAAAATCAGGAGATGAATTTTAGGTTGTAAAAATCAGTGGAATCTCAGGGGATAATACAAAAAAATTCCCAAACCTGGGAAATTTTGCCAAAATGACAGTCTTTTCTGGGAAATTGGGGGCAATTGTTACTGTTTGCATGCTTTATTATCATATCATATGTAATATTGAAATATTGTTAATTGTTGATACGGAAAAATTGTACATTCCGAAAAATACATCATTGGATTCTCAGGGGATTTTTTCTTGGAAGATGAGTATGAACCCTGATAAAGTACAAATAAATGTATTTGAATCATGCATTAATGTTGCTTTATTTGTTTGCTTAATCTATTTAAAGTATTCTTTCAGCCTTCCATTCCATGTATTTTGTTAGTTTTGCAAATGTACGTGATCTCAGGGTCAAAACTAGCCTTTTTTGCTCGTTTCGGCCTGGAGCAAACTTTAATTTTGACACCCTGTCCCTCACACTCAATTAAAGTTATCAATCATAGGTACACTATTCAAAAAAAAAAAAAAAAAAAAAATCTTTAAAAAACAATTAATAAAAATTAAAATGCTAGCAAGAAATATGTAAACAATGCTCACAAAGTATTAAGATTAGCTTGAGCGTTAAGAGTCTTCATTAGTCATGCGAAGAAACTGGACAACAAATGTTAGGCCTATGAGAACATTCTTTTTAGAATTTCTGTTTTGCATATCAGTAGTTTTAAATGTTTTTTATTGCTTTGGAATAGTTGAAATGGAATTCTAACCAGGTTAGTGTTTTCATTTTCAAATTTTGGTTGCAGATTTATTTTTTAATAAAGTCACTTCTATTTTCACAAATTTAAAAAGAACAATCCCAAAGTTTTAACATTATCATGTGGGTTTCTTTTGTACTCGATATATACGTACATGTATATATATCTACATATATTTTTGTATGAAAAGACAAAATCTTCATTCGGTTCTCTCTTTGCCTTTCGCTCTGCCTTCCGAGACATATGTCCTCTCTTTACTTCCCTAGTTTCGGCACTGCATGATCTTAAAACCAAAAAAAAAAAAAAAAAAAAAAAAAAATACAATGTTTCAAAGACATGGCATTTTTATTGTGATTATTTTGTTTAGAAACTTGCAGGAGTTTCTTTAAATACTATACTAAGTAATAGGCAAGTAAATATTCCTATATTTAGTATATTCGTGCTTAAACAGAAATTCCTTACTTTTGCAAATTTGACTTAAGGGTGTATTTTGATTCAAACTGCTTATTTTCCGATTTATTTTGAATTCACTTTTGCTCTCAAACGCACCAAACTCACAGATTCTCTTATTTAGACACTACTCAAGGTGCTGTGATTGTCGATTCTTTGATAAGTGCACAAAATATTTAAAAAAAAGCAATCAAAAACGGCAGTTTGAACCAATTTTTCCGTAGTTGGAGATCTGGGAGCTGGGAGTGAAAAAAAAGGGTCTTCCTGAAAAGTTAATTGCTCATAAATCAAATTCTAATCTATTGAGCGTAAAAAGACATCACAAGGCACCTTATACGTCTCTTCGAAAATCCCCTCAGCAAATTTCATGTTTCTACTTTTAAAAAATGTGTCTGAAATTGTATCGGAAAATTTCGAGCAGCTGAAGGTGGAAAAGCGTTTTTTCGAATACACCCTTAAATGAAATTTAAAGCCAGTTTTTTTTTTCTAAACTTTGTACATTATTACTTAATAAAGATTAAATATTGTTTTTCTAAAAACTAATTGCTTATCTGTGTTATAAAAAACTAAATATATTAAAAAGCTTTAATGTGTTTGTTTATATTTTCAGTTTATTTAAAAATGATTTTAAAAAATCTGATTTAAATCAATGACTTAAAAAAAAATCCATTGATTAAAATCATGAATTTAAATCATGATTAAAACCAATTATGTTGATTTAAAGCAACAAACTCTG